>JAJTIZ010000014.1:0-694809 GCA_021365335.1 Phaeosphaeriaceae sp. PMI808
TAATAACTAAAGCTAAATTACTAGCTTTATCCTAAGTAGCTAAAGAAGCTATCTTTACATTATAATTACTAGATAAGCTAAAGGTTAAACTACTAACAAGCTATATTACTATCTAGTATAATAATACTTAAATAATCTAGCTTATTACTAAAGAACTAGCTAAACTCTAAACTAAACTAAGGTATATTAATATTTATAACTACTAGCTAAGGTAAGAGGTAGTAGCTAGTTAAATTAAAGTAGTCTATACTCTATTAATAGAGATAACTACTAATAGGTTTACTAAGGTACTCCTAGGAAATAAGTAGAAGAGTTTTTTAACCTAACTTAGACTAGTAGAAGTATAGGAATACTAGATTATATATAAAGTACCTCTTAATAAAATCTAAGCTTACTTAAATAACCTTATACTTACCTAATAAGTTCTAGCTTACTAAAGGCTTACTAAGCTAAAGGGGTATATTAGATTTATAGGTAATCTAAAGTCGAACTTAGTTATCTACTACTAGATAAAAGCGTTATTATAAGACTATCTAAGACTATATCCGAGATTATAGCCGGTATAGTCTGTATAGCCGGTATAGCTAATATAGCTAATATAACTAGTAAAGCTAATATCTAATAGCTTATAGCGTTATAGATAAGCTGTATAGAACTAGTACTATCGAATAACTACGTTAAGCTAGCTTAACTACTTAATAAGAGATAATAGATCTCTGCCCTCCGAACTAAAAGACCTTAATAAGCTTAGTAGAGATAGATATATAAACTAGTAGAAAGCGTAGTAGATAGATAGAATAAAAAAAAACAATATAATATAATAGAGTAACGTAAGAATATAGAATAATATAATAGAATAATAGAATATTAGAATAGAATATTAATAGATAATAATTAAGAGCGTTTATAGATAATTAATTAATTATTTACTATATTATTTATTATAGTCTTTTATTATATACCTTGTTCCTATACTATATACCTATTAAAAACCTATCTTAAATCTAATACCTCTATATTACCTAATATTTCCTACTTATATACTAGCTATAAAGGTAGCTACCTATAGTATAGTTTTCGTTATACTAGAGTTATTATAGTAAGTTATTATAGTCTCTAATAGATTACTAGCTATTAACTAAGCTAGTAGTACTATAGGTAGTAGAGAGTATAGTAGAGTTAGGTAGTAATCCCTAATCTTCCTTTCTTAGTAGTAGTTAGGTAGGTCTACTTTATTACTTTAGGTTAATATATCTAGTTTAGTATTATCCTTATAGAAGAACTCTATCTCTAGCTAATAAGTTAGTATTAGGAGTTTAATAGTTCTTATATAAGTAGCTATCTCTTATAAAGTTTAGTATATAAGGTTATCTATTAGGTCCTTAGTTTTACTATTAAAGATTATATACTTATTAAAGATAATATTATAGGTACTTATTACCTTTACTATTAATAGTATCTAGATCTAGTAGATATTTAACAATCTATACCTAATAAGATAGCTAATCTATACCTTTAGGTCTAGTTATTATAGTCTTAACTTTCTATAATAGGTATTATTAGTTATTATATAAGCTTTATATCTATATACTTTTAGATAAGCTAAGTTTAGTTTTCTAATAGATGTAGTAATCCTTCTATTATATATAACTATTATAAAGAAGGTCTTATATAGTATCTTCTAGTTATTTATATAACTTAGAGTTTAATTATATAAGTAAACTCTAGCCTATATAATCTCTAGCTAGAGTTCCTATAGTAAGTTAGCGTTAAGGCGTATTATATATAACTTCTCCTTATTTATACCTCTAGTATACTTAGCTCCTCTATTTTAAGCTTAAGTATTTAGAGCTAAGGGCTTAACTATAATACCTTATAAGGTTAGCTAGTATTAGATATCTAGCTTTACTATTATAATCTTATTATTAGCTTTAATAACTTTAACTAATATATTATACTAGTTCTTTAAGAAGAGAATAAGGTTTACTAGGATCTTAATAATTAATTTCGCTAATTAGTTATCTATAAAGTAGAAGTCCTACTATAGTTTAGAGAGCTTCTTAGTAACTAGTATCTAGCTCTTTTCTTTATTAAAGCTTTATACCTTATATAAGTAGAAATTAATTAAGATTCTTTCTCCTAGTCCCTTATAGCTAACTTATAGTATATAGCTAATTTATAGTTTTATCTTTACTTTACTATAGGCGTTATATTTAATAGTAGTTACTCCTTTAATACGCACCTCTTAAGCTTACTAAACGAGGTACTTAATTACTACTAGTCTTAGATAGCTAAGTCTCTTATACTATAGTAGTATAGTTACTCTAGCTAACTAAGGCTTATAGTTATAATATAATACTTCTTATATTAGATAAAACTTAAGTACCTACTAACTATAGATTTTAGTAAGGTCTCTAATTATCTACCTATCTAGCTTATTTAGAGTTATAGGTTCTACTTAGGTATTCTACTATATTCCTCTCTATTAGAGAAGTTGAAATAAGACTAGATTATAGAGGATATCTAGGTATATAGCTATATTATATAGAACTAGTCTATTTATTTTAGATCGACTCTTTAATATTAGATTAATAGATCTATATCCCTTTACCTATATCTTTAACTTACTAGCCTATATATAGTCTTCTTAAGTAGGTAGGTAATAGTTATAGATATAATCTAGGTTATTTATAATATAGTAGGTTAAGCCTAAGTTAAGAATAAATAAGTTTTATAGTAGGTATTTACTATAGTTATTTATTATAGTAAAGGTAGCTTTAGAGATTCTCTAGCTATATAGTTACTTATCTTAGATATTAGGTATTAGAATCTATAATTACTTAATATAAGGCGTATTAGAGTAGGATTTAGCCTATCCTCTAATTAGTCCTTAAAATATTATATTATTCTTATATTTATAGTTAATAAGCTCTTATAGAGTCTTATTTAGATTCTACCTCTAGGGCTTTATCTAGATTAATATAGTAGTAGTCCTTAATTCTATAGTATCTACTATAAGTATAGTATTATACTCTATCTACTATATTAGTACTATTATTATTTAGCTACTTAATATTAGTATTACTACTACGTATACGTTAATTATAAGGTTTACCCTAGTTTAACTTAGTTTAAGTTTATAAACTAGTCTATTAATCTAGTATATATTAATTTTAAGGTCTACTCTATTTATTAAGTAGCGCGTTTTTAGTAAGAGAGGTATCCCTATTATTACTCTAGGTAGATTTACTACTACTAGTAAGATATACTAAGGTATTATTAACTATAAAAGTAGCCTTATATTTCCCTAATCTAAGAGGATAAATTACTATTATATACTCTTAGAATTATTTTATTATCTTCTTCTAGGTTATACTAGGTTTAAAACGTCTATAGTCTTAAAAGGTTATTAACTATATAGATACTACTTTATTAATAGCTACTAGGAAGTCTTTTATAATTTTATTAATTTATAATAGCTCTACTACTTAATAGGCTTTAGCTATAGTAGCTACTTAGTTATACTTAGCTAGCTACGTATCCTAGTTTAATAGACTCCTTATTTACTTAAGTAAGTTAATATATCTATTATAAGCTCTCTTCTATTTAAGTTACTTATTAATACTGACTATTTATTTTAGGTTAGTAAGCTACTATTAAAGTAACTAGTCTAGTATATAGTACATGCGTAGTAGGTATAGTAATACTAATAATTAGATAAATATAGTAATATACTAGAGACTAGTCTACTCCTTTTTATACTTATATTTATTACTATAATATTATTTAGTAAAGAGCTTATAGTATTTAAGGTCTTCTTTAAAAGCTCTAAGGCTAGTAGATATAAGTTTAGACTATCTTATTAGTACTTAAATATTTATAGCTAGTATATAGTTAGTAATAACTAGGACTCTAATAACTTCTAGTTTTTAAATTAAGGGAGTAACTATTACTGGATTAACTTTATCCTAGACGTTATAAACTACGCATCTAGCTTATAGCTAGGTTATCTATACTATGTAGTCCGTGTTACTTCTTAGTATTACTATTAGATCGCGTTGTAACGGATAGGCTATCTCTGCGTTGGATAGTTATTCGTATCGATTAAGGCGTATAGTTCGTTTTAGTTAAGGTAGTAATAGTACTACTCTACTACTCTACTCGGTTTAGTTGAGGTAGTTGATATAGTTGATGTAGTTGATATAGTTGATACAGTTAATGCAGTTAATTGATTTACTTAATTTAGTTGAGGTAGTAAGACTCTTAATTGTTAGATTTATAGTAGTTTTAATAGTTCACCTTAATCTAGATAATAATGTGATAAAAGGATATAATTATTATACGTAGTAAAAAGATAATTTATTGATATATAATAATAATAATTGAATTAATTATCTAGATTAATTGTCGTTGTTTTTTTTTAATAATCTAGCCGGCTAGCGAGTTGCCGATAGACTTAGGGTGCACCTAGAATCTACTAATTAGCTCGCCTAGCTAGTAGAGCACGTGCGCGCACGTGCGCGCGCGTGCTAAATCGATCGCTATCTCGATTAACATCTAAATCTCGTGTGCTAGCTCGTAGGCCAGCCCTATAGGTAGCTTAACTAGATTACTTATCTTATCTAATAGTAGTATATCTAATCTAGGTAGAAAGTAATAGGGCTATACTCTAAGAACGTAAGGAAGCCCTTAGGTTCTTACTAGGTATTAAGAGTCTACTAAGATACCGTAGTATATCGATAGAGTAAGGTTAGTTTTTAAAGATAGAGTAAGGTAAGAGGGATTCAGTCTTGCTTAGTTATAATAGAGCGTAGAAGTAATAACTTGAATTACTATACTATATTAAGTTGAATATAATAAGCCCTAGGGGTTTATTACCTATTATTATATACATAAGTTATCCTAGAAGTCCTACGTTATCCTAAAGTCCTAAAGTCTCAATATTAGATTAGGACTCTCTAGGACTCTAGTATATTACGTAACCTATATTAGTAGTCTAGGTAATAAGTACTAAGGTTGGGTATATAAGTAGTAAGGTGCCCCTCTAATAGGATTATAACACTATCTCTCCCTTCTAGACTTAATATCCTTATAAGTAACCCCACTCTATCCTATTCTACTTAGTTCCGCATTTATTAAGCTAATTATATAGAGAGGACTAGAGTCTTCGCTATAGTTACTTATTCTTATTATTCTAAGTAAGGGTTACCTTATAAGCTATTATTATTGTATAAGCGTTGCGTAAATTATATTCACTTTAGTTCTACTACTTACAAGCCTAAATCCGTACTATTACTAGATTACTTAAAAATCGATCGCGAAATAGCTTATTTAGAGAAACTTAAGGAAGAGGAAGAGGCGCAGTTAAGGGTTAAAGAAGATATAGCTGAAGCTACCTTATTGCGCGCACGTTAGGCGCGGGAAAAATTATCTCGTCTTTATAAATAGTACAAGCTATTACGTCGTAAGGAATAGGAAATATTTAATAAAGGAATATCATTAATTAATAAATTGGAATAGCTAGAAGCTTAAGAAGAGATACTTTAGGCTATTAGGTCTATTAACGTAGAGGCGTCGCTAGGTATAGTAGTAGTTAATTAGTCTCCGTTCTAGGGTATTAATAAGCCTTTAGGGGCGTAGTTCTTTATACGTATCTTTTTTATTTTCTTTCTATATTATTTCATCAATACCATCTTTATAGGGCTATCGTCATTCTTTCGCTCCTATATAGAAGTAGATATAGTATTTTCTTCTTATCTTCTCGAGTAGTTCTTTATAGTTCTAGAGATTAGCTTCTAGTTCCTATATATTTTCTAATTCTAGGTAGCCTTTCTATTTAACTAACTATTCTTAATAGAAATTATTATCCTAGAATTCTTTGCGTCCTATCTCCCTATATCTATAGAGATCTTCAACTTTAAATTTATCTTCTTCTTTAGTCTTATAGCGAAAAGTTTATTATATTAGTATTTCTTAGTTAGTAGGTTCTAGTTTACTTATATAGAACCTAGGGTAGATTTTTATATCTTTTAGAAGTTCTAAAGTATAATTAACTAGTCCGTTTCATTCCTTAATTAAAAACAGTCTAACCTTAACGTTATTAAGTCCTTTACTTAGTCGTTTTATATATAGATTCTTTATATACAAATATACTTTATCCCCCTCTTTCAGCTAAGGTACTATTTTTCGTTTTTTATTAGCATATTTAATACTACTTTCTTATACTTTAAGTATCTTATCTTATATTTCTTTATATACTTTTTTAAGTTCTTCTATAGTTACTATTACTACTTATACCTTTAGTCCTAGTAATATTCTTTTAAATAGATTTAGATATCATCTATAATTTATAAAGAATAGTATTCTTCCTATTAATTCTAAGAACTTATTATTATACGCAAGTTATACTATAGGTAGTAATAATACCTAATTATCTTATTAAGTATTAACGTAAATTCGTAGATATACTTTCATCATACGATTCGTTCTTTCTATTTATCTATCTATCTGTAGATAATAAGCTATTAATAGCTTTCTTTTTATTCCTATTAATACTAATAGCGTTACCTAAAAGTTTAATATAAAGAGCTTATCTCTATTACTAATAATTGACTTTAGTATTCCGTAATATCTAATTATTCGATCTAGGAATATAAATACTAACTACCGTACGGTATAGTTATTCCTAAATAGTATTATCTCTACGTACTTAATAAATCTACATATAATAACTATTATCGCGTTATACGTGATTCCTGTAGCTAGGTCTTTTAACGGTAGTAGTCCTATTATAAAGTCTATTAAGATGTCTTCCTAGGGAAATTCTAGTAGTTCTATTACTTACATCTTACTATATAGTACGTAAGTACTATATTTATTTCGTTAATAGTCTATATATTTTCTAATAAAGGTTATTACCTTATCCTTTATATTTTTAAACTCATAGTTTTATTTAATAAGTTCTATAGTTCTCGTAATTCCTAGGTATCTGTGTACTAGATTATTATAGTATTATCTTATAATTACTTTCTATAATTCTTTAGGTACGTTATTTATTATTGTTATAAGATTATTAATTTCTTAATTCGTATTAATCTCGTTTACTAGTCCTAAGGATCTATCCTAGTTATACTTTAGTATAGTACCTTTAATAGTCTCTTTTATTCCTACGATATTGTATCTTCAACTAAGGGCGTCTACTCTACTATTCTCTTTTCCTAGTATATATATAATTCGGAATTTATATTATCCTAAGAGTTCTAACTATCTAGTTTATCGTCGATTTAAGGCTTTAGTTATGGTAAACGTGACTAAGTTCTTATAATTAGTAAATATTATAAGTTCTAAGTAACTTTCTACGTAAATTCTCTAATATTTAAGTATATTTACTATCGCGAGTAATTCTTTATTATATATATTATATTATTCTTCTAGTCCTAAGAACTTTCTAGAGTAATAGGCTATTAGGTACTATTTTCCTTCGCGTTCTTATAGTACTACTATGCTATATGCGAGGTCTAATACGTTAGTCTCGAATTTTAGTACTTCTCCTCTATAGAATAGTACTAATACTAGTAGTATTATATAAACTATCTTAAGTTCGTTGAATACTTCTTAGTATTCCTTTATCTATAACTAAGGTATATCTTTCCTTATTAGGTTCGTGAGTAGTAAGGCTTTTCCTAAAAAGTTTCTTATAAAGTATCTATTAAAGTTAATAAATCCTAAGAATAACTATATTTCTTTAATATTCCTTAGTTCTTTCTATACTTTAACTACTTCAATCTTTTCTTTACTTATTTTCACTCCTTCGGTGCTAATCGTGCATCCAAGAAATTCAACTTCTATCTTATACTATTTATATTTCTCTAGTTTTAGCTTTAGATTATACTAGTCTAAGCTACTTAATACCGTTTTAATATATTATTTATATTCTTCTATAAACTATAAGTAAATTAATATATCGTCTAAATATACTACAACGTATTTATCTAGGTATTCCCTAAGTATATTATTAATTAATACTTAGAATATAGCTAGTACATTAGTTAGCCTAAATAGTATAACCGTGTATTTATAATAGCTATAGCGTATTCTAAACGCTATCTTCTATTCTTTACCTTCCTTTATTCTAATTAGGTAGTAACTATTCTATAGATCTAGCTTCGTGAATATCTTTACGTATACTAGTTAATCTCGTAACTCTATAATATTTAGTAATAGGTAGTAGTTCTTTATTATAATATTGTTGAGTTTCCTAAAGTTAATATATACTTAAGGTAGCCCTTATTTCTTTAGTATAAATAATATTAGATAGCCTACTAGTAATATTAATTCCTATATATAACCTCTTATAAGATTCTTCTTAATATAGTCTCTAAGCGTTTCTAGCTCTTATTCTAATAGTCTATAGATAGGTCTAGAAGTTAGTTCCTTCTCTTCCTATAGTATAATTATATAATCCTAGGGTTAGTACTTTAGTAGAGAGTTTTCTTCTATCCCTTCTATAAAGAGGTAACTAAAATCCTTATACTATTATAGGATATTAGGAGTTACGCGTTTCTCTAATACTCTTACTTCGTGACCTAATACCTAGTTAGTATCTATAGAGGTAACTATACTTTTATTATATATTAGTTTTAAAGTAGTTAATTCGTAAATTATCTTCTTATCTACTATTATATTCTATTAATGCGTAGGCTTAGATCTATATGCGTTTTTATAGTCCTTAAACGAGAGGTTCTAGTTTTTCCAATCAACTCTAGGATTAAACTCTTATAACTATAGTAGTCCTAATATAATATCTTTACTAGCTAAGACTAGGATATCTAGGTATACTTCTATAGTTTTTCCTTAGATAGTAAGTATTATAGTTATCTCGTGCGTTACTACTAGTTCTCCTAGTATAGCTTTTCTATTCGCGACACGGACTAGATAGGGATACTCCTTCTCTATAGGCTTAAGTCTAGCTCGTTGCGCTGCGTCTAGTAATATAAAGTTTACAAATAATCCTAAATCTAATAATACCTTTATCTATTATACTCCTACTATAACTAGGAGTTTAATAAGTTTTTCTACGTTAACGGCGTTGTATTCTCTTCTATTAAGTATAGTTCTAAAAAAGACTTATCTTATTTATATTCTCTTTTTATAAATCTATATAGGATTTTAGCTTCTTTATATCTTTTACACTTATCCTATAGATAGTACTACTAAATCAAGCATATACACCTTCTATTAATTAATATATTATTTATAGTTTCGTCTATAGTTAATACTCTAGTAAAATATCCTACTTATCTTTTATCCTATAGGTATCGTTTATAAGTTACTTTTTTATATTTATTCTAAAACTATTTACACTTAGATTTTCTTATTAGGAAATATCCTAAGTTTATTTTATCTAAGTAGTATATTAGACATTTATTATAAAAATACTATATCTATAATAATAGTAGGTAGTTAAGGTTTTTATAATATAACTAGTACTATAGGATTCTACTAATTAGTGTATTAGATATATTAAGTAGCTCTTAAGCTTCTAGGGTAAATAAATCTAGTTGCGATCCTTAGTAGAGACTCTAGTCTATCTATTTATCGTCTTACTAATCTTTAATTAAGTAGTAGCTATCTACTAGGTTCTAGATTTCTCCTATAAATTATCTTATACTATCGCGTCTTTATACTATAGTTTTAGGGTTTCTAGTAGTATATATATCCTAAGGACTTTAGCTTAGTATCTTCTACATTATTATTTTTCTTACTTTCTAGCTCCTAATTGTCTTGGTTAGAGTCTAGGTAATCCTAAACTATTAGTAACTTTATTTTTAGGTAAGAGTGTGCAGTAGCGTTATAGTAGTATCCTCCCCTACTATTTCTATAGAATCTTTCTTTTCTAGCGAACTTAAGGAATTGAACGTTCTATTTCCTCGTATTTCTTCTCTTAAGGTAGTTTACTTATACTTATTATCTATAAGTTCCCTTTTAAGACGTCTATATATATTCTCCGCGCGTAGCTTATCTTCTACGCGTTATTCCTCTAGAGTTAGATATCCTAGGTCTTCGAGTTCTTAGTCTTATAGTTGAATAGCTTTCCCTTCATTTAGTATCTTATATACTACTTCCATTCTTCCTTAGTATTATCACCTTACCCTTCGATTATATTAAGAGATTAGTCTATAACCTAATATTTCTTACCTATTTATCTCTTAGCTTTATTCTTTAATTAGTAGTCCTTTAATAGGTAGCCTAGTTTACTACAGTTATAGTAGGTTCTTATTTCCTTACTATTATCTAGCTTCTTAGGGTAGTAATCTCGTATTCGTCCTCCTAGGTTTATATTATCGATATACATATGTTAAGTCTAAAATACCTATAATTACTACTAACCCTAGGTGCCTTTACAACCCTCTAGTATCTATAGTTTAGCTAGTATTTCTTCTCATGCATGTAGGTTGTGTAGCGTGCTTATCTTTCACTTTAAGGCGAAATTCGTATAAGTAGTTATTAACTCTAATTAACTCTTAACTAGTTCGTTAAGGTTATTAATCGTAGCTCCGCTTCTTATAAGCTCTACCTATACGCCTACTTTTAATCCTTATCTAAAATCCTTATAAGAGCCTAGTTGTTCTATTTAGTCTAGATTAAATAATTTCTAAATTTATTAGTATAACTAGAAGCTGAATAATTCTATTATAGGCCCTAGATAGCTTATTCCGCAATAGCTAGTTCGTTAGCGAGTTGGAATACTTATTGTATCTTATCCTTAAACTCGATCTATTATTTAAATATATCGTCGCAACTATTATTATTATTATCTATAAATTTCTTAAGGTATAGTATAACCTATTTCTTAGCTTTTCCTCTCAAGTATATTACTGCAAGCATTAGTCGATTATTATTAGGTACTTTATCTATTTTGAAGTAGACGTCGACTTAAAGTAGCTATAATTTAAGCTTGGTATAGTCTCTATAATAGAGGTCTAGCTTAGCGACCTTAGAGGTTGTAGCGCGGGTCGGTCCTACCTACTAGTCGTTTGAATCTATTAACGCGTCACTTATTATAAAGGTATTTAAAGTATTAAGAGTCTACTAAGATACCGTAGTATATTAATAGAGTAAGGTTAGTTTTTAAAGATAGAGTAAGGTAAGAGGGATTCAGTCTTGCTTGGTTATAATAGAGCGTAGAAGTAATAACTTGAATTACTATACTATATTAAGTTGAACACAATAAGCCCTAGGGGTTCATTACCTATCGTTATATATATAAGTTATCCTAGAAGTCCTACGTTGTCCTAAAGTCCTAAAGTCTTAATATTAGATTAGGACTCTCTAGGACTCTAGTACATCACGTAACCTGTGTTAGTAGTCTAGGTAATAAGTACCGAGGCCGGGTATATAAGTAGCGAGGTGCCCCTCCAATAGGATTATAACAGTATTATCCTTATAGAAAGATTTTATTTCTAGCTAATAAACTAGTATTAGGAACTTAATAGTTCTTATATAAGTAGTAATCTCTTCTAGCGTTTAATATATAAGGTTATCTATTAGGTCCTCTATTTTACTATTAAAGATTATATACTTATTAAAGATAATATCTCAAGTACTTATTACTTTTAGCTATAGATAGTACCTATATCTAGTAGATATTTAATAACTAGTATCTAATAAGGTATCTAATCTAGGCCTTTAAGTCTAGCTACTAGAGTCTTAATTTACTATAGTAGGTATTATTAGTTATTATAAAAGCTTTATACCTATAGGCTTTTAAATAAGCTAGATTAGGCTTTCTTAGTAATACTATAATTCCTTAATTATAAGCTACTCCTATAAAGAAGGTCTTATATAGCGTTTTCTAGTTATTTAAGTAACTTAGTATTTAGTTATAAAGATATACTCTAGCTCTAGTAATTTCTAGCTAGAGTTCCTAAGGTAGATTAGTATTAAGCTATATTACGCGTAATTTCTCCTTATTAATACCTTTAGCGCACTCTACTCCTCTATTTTAAGCTTAAGTATCTAGAGCTAATAGTTCGATAGTAATACCTTATAAGCTTAACTAATACTAGACTTCTAGTTTTACTATAGTAATCTTATTATTAGCTTCGATTACGTTAACTAAGATATTATACTAATTCTTTAAGAAGAGAATAAGGTTTTCTAGTATCTTAATAATTAACTTCGCTAATTAGTTATCTATAAAGTAGAAGTCCTACTATAGTTTAGAAATCTTCTTAGTAGCTAGTATCTAGCTCTTTTCTTTATTAAAGCTCTATACTTTATATAAGTAGAATTAATAGAGATTCTTTTTCTTAGTCCTTTATAGCTAACTTATAGTACGCGACTAATTTAATATCTTATCTTAGCTTTACTATAGGAGTTATATTTAATAGTAGTTACTCCTTTTATGCGTACCCCTTAAGTTTACTAGATAAGGTACTTAATTACTACTAGTCCTAGATAGCCTAGTCTCTTATACTATAGGAGTATAGTTACTCTAGTTAACCTAGGTTTATAGGTATAATATATTACTTCTTATAATAGATAAAACTCGAGTACCTATTAGCTATAGATCTTAGTAAGATTTCTAATTATCTACCTATCTGGTTTATTTAGGGTTATAGGTTCTAATTAGGTATTCTACTATATTCCTCTCTACTAGAGTAATTAGAATAAGACTAGGTTGTAGTAGATATCCGGGTATATAGCTATATTATATAAAGCTAGTTAATTTACCTTAGATTAATTCTTTAACATTAGATTAATAGATCTATATCCCTTTACCTATATCTTTAAATTACTAGCCTAGATATAGTCTTCTTAAGTAGGTAGATAGTAGTTATAGATATAATCTAGATTATTTATAATATAGTAGGTTATACCTAAATTAAAGATAAATAAGTCCTATAGTAGATATTTATTATAGTTATTTATTATAGTTTAAAAGAATGCGGTAGTAAAGGTCCCTTTAATACTTACAACTCTTTAGCTATATAGTTATTCTTAATCTCTAGGTATTAGAGTTAGTAATCGCTTAAAGTAAGGTTTAGACTATCCTCTAATTAATCCTTAAAATATAGTATTATTTTTACGTTTATAGTTAATAAGCTCTTATAGAGTCTTATTTATATTCTAATATAGAGGGGCTATATCTAGATTAATATAATAGTATTCTCTTAGGTTATAGAATTTACCGCAAGTAAGGTATTTTTCCTCTACTATAGTTTACCTAGTTAATTGTATATTATTAATATTTTAGCTAGGTTAATTTTTATACTAGGGTCTACCCTAGTTTAGGTTTAACTAAAGTCTACTATAGTTTAGTAGTAGATTATATTCTATAAGAGAGGTATCCCTAGTCCTACTCTAGGTAGTTTTACTACTAGTAGGAAGATCTAATAAGGTATTATTAACTATAAAAGTAGCTCTATTTTTCCCTAATTTAAGAGAATAATTTACTATTAAGTATTCTTAGCATTATTTTATTATCTCCTTATAAGTTATATAATCTTTAAATTAACTTTAATCTTAAAAGTTTATAGACTATATAGGAGTAATCTTATTAACTACTAAGAGAAAGTCTTTTATAACTACGTTAATCTATAATACCTCTACTACTTAGTAAGCTTCTATATTAGTAGTAGCTTAGTTATACTTAGCTAGCTAGGTTTCCTAATTTAATACGCTCCTTATTAGTTTAAGTAAGTAGATATAGCGCTTATAAGCTCGCTCTTACTCTAACTACTTATTAATGCTAATAGTTTATTTAAGGTTAGTAAGCTACTATTATAGTAACTAATCTAGTAGATAGTATATATATAGTAGATATAGTATAACTAATAATTAGATAAATACTATAATCTACTATAAGCTCGTCTACTCCTTCTTAAATTCGTATTAGTTACTTTAGTATTATTTAGAAAGAGTCTTATAGTATTTAAGATCTTTCTTAAAAGCTTTAAGTCCTATAGTTAATAGTTTAGATTAACGTACTAGTTCCTAGATATTTATAGCTAGCGTGTAGCTAGCGATTACTAGGGCTCTAATTACTATTAGCCTTTAAATTAATTCTATTATTATAGCTACGTTAATTTTATCCTAGACGTTATAGACTATATATCGCGATTATAGCTAAGTTAACTAGGCTATATAGTTAGTATTATTCCTTAGCATTACTATAGGATCGCGTTGCACTTAATAGGCTATTATAATTTAATTAGCTTAACTTAGTTAAGATAGTAAATTTTAAAGTTTAGTAAGGCGCGCTAGGGACTAATTATAGAGCGCGCTAGTTAGAACTAGCTAATTAATAGAAGTTAGGTCTACCTAATTTCTATAGGTTTATATACTAATTAGTTTAACTTATTTTAGTTATTAGTTTAGCTCGATTTAGTTAAGGTAGTAAGACTCTTAATTATTAGATTTAAGATAGGTTTAATAGGTATATAGTATAGGAATAAGGTATATAATAAAAGACTATAATAAATAATATAGTAAATAATTAATTATCTATAAGGGCTCTTAATTATTACCTATTAATATCCTCCTCTTTTCTATCTACTACGCTTTCTACTAGTTTATATATTTATCTCTACTAAGCTTATTAAGGTCTTTTAGTTCTAAGAGTAGAGATCTATTATCTCTTATTAAGTAGTTAAGCTAGCTTAACGTAGTTATTCGATAGTACTAGTTCTATACAGCTTATCTATAACTCTATAAGCTATCGAACTCTAGCTATATTAGCTATATTAGCTATATTGGCTATACTAGCTATACTAGCTATACCGGCTATAATCTTGGGTATAGCCTCGGATAGTCTTATAATAACGCTTTTATCTAGTAGTAGATAACTAAGTTCGATCTTAGATTACCTATAAATCTAATATCTCTATTTAGTTCTATCTTTAGTTCTTATAGCTAATACTTTATCTTTAGTAACTAGTAGTTATATTTATATTAGATAGTTAGGCTCGTATAATAAGGTGTATTAGGGCGACGTCGCGTATTAGGATAATAAGATATATTAGGGTATTGTATATTAGAGTAATGAGATATATTAAGGTAGTAGATTTAGGTTCTACGCGTATAGTATTCTATATAGCGTTAAGTATTAAATATTAACTACTCGCGATTATAGTTAATACTAACCCTATACTTATATATCTAGGGTTAGCTAAGAATTATATTATAGTAGCCTATATTTATAATATATAGGCGTAGGTTCTCTTTATAGGTTCTATATTAGAGGGTTAGATTAATAGTATAAGAGATTTCTCTACTATTAAGTATAGTTCTAGTAAATCTAGTTAGGTATATTATATAAGGTAGTAGTATTTAGTTTAACTTTAGGTTGCGCGCGAAATCTCTATAAATATATACTATACTAGTTACTCTTATATCTACGAGAGCTTTTAGGTCTCTCTTAATAAGGCCTTATTAGAGTAAGTATAGAGTTATTATATAGTATTTCTAGGAATCTTAATAAGGGTTAGTCTAGAGTTTAGTAGAGATTTAGTAAATATATAGTCCTAAGGGGTAACTTATCCTTAGGATATAGCTTTTCCCTTATAGGATTAAGAGCTTAAGCTATAGCACCCTTAGGACTAACTAGATTTAGAGGATAAGGATAACGTTTAGTAGCTATAAGAGCCTTTTAGTTATTCTTATATAGGGGAACGTAGGTAAGTACTACTTAAGTATATCTATAGTATAGAGATAGTATAGTTATAAGAGATATAGCCTTTCTTATTATATTTAAAGTAGTATCCTTCTTTAACGCGTTTCTAACGCTTAGTAGAGCTAACTAGAGCGTAGTTACTAATATTAATCTCTATAGCGTCTAGGTATTTAGAGGTTCTTTAGAGTTAAGTAGGTAAGAAATATAGATTATTATCGTACGTTACTATTAAGTTAGTATATATATTTAAGTTATAAGGTAGTACCTTACCTACTATAGTATATTATAGTTTAGCTAATAGTAAGTTTCTTAATAAGGTAATTAAGCTAATCTTATTTAGCCTAGTATTAGTAGTAAGTTATTAGAACTTAGCGAAGTAAGAGGTAAAGCTTTACTTCCCTTATCTTAAGCTACTAAGGTAGCTAAGAGTAGTAAGTTCCTTATTAGAGTCTCTATAAGTAGCTTCTAAGAATATAATAAGCTAGTTAACCTTATAGATATCCTTATCTATAAAGGGGTTAATTAGAGATACTATATCCTTCTCTAAGCGCGAGTATATATATAGGAGGTATACTTTCTTATTAGGGTAGTAGTTAGAGTTTCCTTTAAGCTTATATTATAGTTTATAGATAAAGGCTAAGAGGTCCTTTCTTCTACTATTAAATAGGGGGGGATTAGGTAGTTAGTTAGTCTTAAGCTTAGTAGCTATTAGGGCGCCTAGATAGGAGGTTTAGGTTATTAGTTAGATAAGGTTTATAGGAGTTAAGCTATTCCTAGATAGCTCTTTAAAGCTAGCTAATTCCTCCTTAGTATTAGGTTATCTTAGAATAGGTAAAGAAGATAACTTAGTTCTAATTATTACTACGTCTTTAGAGAGGGTTTAGAATTTTATAAGTAGTTCCTCTTACTATTATTAATACTATAACTCTTAAGTAGCTAAGCTATTCTATAAGGCTTTATTACTTACCTTTATCTTAGCTAGTTACTATAAAATAAGCTATAGCGCGTTAGAAGTTACTTATAAGTCTATATTTTAGGAAGGTTAATATAATATAATATTATAAGAGGTAATAAGTAGAGAGGTTAGAGCTTACTTTAGAAGCTTAATTAATATACTACGTATAATACTTAGGTATAATATAAGATATTATATAATAAAAGGAAGTTAAATAATAGTTTAGGTTAGAAGATATATATTAGGGGTATAGCTCGTATACTTAGTATAAGGCCTCTATATTATACCTATACTCTAGAGGCTCTCTAAACTCTCCTTAGACTCTCTAGACTAGTAGCTCGGGTAGGTAGTAGTAGTATTATAGGAACTATAGTAGTTACTATAATAATAGAGTACTAGGACTACTTAGAGCTACTAAAGCTTACTCTTTAGTAACTAGAAGGGTGTAGTAAAGCTAGTAAGTTTAGTACTATTTACGAGATTATACTAGTATTTAAGTATATCCTTAACTTACTTAAAGCGCGCGCGCGCCTATACTTATAAGTCGACTTTAGTACTTATACTAAGGCTCCTAAAGATTACCTTATAATTAACCTCTACGTAGCCTAGTATAAAGCTAACGAGTACTATAATAAGCTTAATACCTTACCTACTTACTATACTACTATCTATTTATACCTATATTATAAATACTACTATAATAATAGCTAGGTAGATAAGACTAAGTAACTTAGTAAAGCTAATACTAGCTTCTAGAGGCTTTAGGCGGAGTATAAACCTTAGCGCTAACGCTTACCTCTTATAACTATCGTATATATAAATAGTATTAGCGACGCTATTAGCGCGTATATATACTACGGCGGTAGTCTAGAGGCTCTAGATAATAAGTTTAAGCGCTAGAAATTACTAGAGCCTATATAAATATAAGAGTAATACTAGGCTAATAGTAGCCTAGTTAAGTACTAGATATACAATCGGGATAAAAAGTCTAGCTATACCCTATACGTACTACCCTATAACTTTATAAATACTAAAGAGCTACCTATTTTTTAACTCTATATAACTCTATTAAAATAAGGTATTTTAGTATAGAAATTTCGGGTAATCGAAAGCGCGGAGGTGAATTATTAGATATATAGCGTAATTATTATATAGGTATATTAGATAAGGGTATAGTAGCTAGTAAAGTAGCTAATAGGCTTAACTATTTACTAAGCGCTATTAACCGAACGAAATAGCGTTGTAAAACTACCTATAAAACTATAAGCTACCCTTAGATAGGGCGCCCTTATATTCTAACTAAACGAGCTATTTAATAGCTAGAGTAGATTATTAAAAAATACCTAAAAATTAAGTACCTTCTACTTATAAAAGAGGTGGGACTATAGGACGATAAGGCTACTTAACCTACTATTTCTTACTATATAGTATATAACGTATTAACTATAGAGAGCCTCTATAAGTTTCGAGCGAAGCGTAGACCTCTAATTAATAAGGATATAGCTAAATTACACCTATAACTTATTAAGTAGTTATCTAAGTAGAAGTAGGAGAAGGAGACTTTTATTTTTAGTAATAAGTATAGTATTACTTATAGTTCTAGCTATAATATAGAATAGGTATAGTACTTCCTCTTATAAAAATAGAGTTACGAGATAGTAGAGGAGGTAGCTACTAGCTACTAGCCTACTTATATAGTTTAGGGGGCTATTTAGTTAATAGAGGAGGGTAAGGTTAGACGTAGTTCTCTTATTATTATAACTCGCGATCTATAAAGCCTAGGTAGAGGCTATACCTTATAGAGCTATATAAAAGTACTTCGTAAAGGCCTCCGCCCTATATATAGTTATAGGGATCTATTTATATAGGATAACTTACCTATTTATAATGCTTAACGCTTATTAGATTAGCTAGAGGTTTATAACGTTCCTATACTTAACTAGTTACTCTATTCTCCTAACCTTAACCCTATAGAATATATATAGTTAGTACTTAAAAGGATACTCTATAAGCTCTACCCTAAGTTTAATATAATAGGTAGTATAGAGGAGGAGTAGAGGCGCTTTAAGGCTGGCTTAAAGGAGGTATAGGCTACTATACCTAACTCTCTTATTAAGAAGTTGATTTTATCTATGCTAGACTGCCTTATAGCCTATAAAGCTACTAAAGGCTACTAGACTAAATATTAGATATAATATAACTATTTTAGCACTCTTAAATAATTATTTAGACGTAGTTGCAGCGAGTTGTAGCTCGCTGAAGTGGTGATCAAAAGTGGTGGGTGTGGCCTGAGCGCGAGGGTATAGCCAGACTTTTTATCCCGATTGTAGTTATAGCTAAAATACCCCAATTTAGCGCGCTTTACTATCGATATCCTGATAATCCCAGCATCTAGCAGTAATTGCAAGCGCCTCTTCAGCGAGTTAGGCGACTTACTCGAGCCTAAACGTCGTAAACTTGGTAGCTAACAACTTGTAGCTCTTTAGTTAGTAAGATCTTAGGTAAGAGCTAGCTTTAAAACACCATATTGTAGTGATAAGAGCACGCTAATTAAAGAGCAAATTGTACGAGATTACAACATCAAAGAGTAGGATAATCTCTCGCAGTAATTTGTATAATAATCGATCTCTTGGCATCTTTTTGAGTCAACTTACAATCAACTTGCAATCAACTTGCTCCAAAAAGCTAACAATCAACTCACAATCAATCAGAGTGACTCAAGCCAACAATCAACTCAACTTGAAGGCTATGATTGAGTTGAGTTGATTGTTGGAAACTCTGTATCCGTCTAGGGTCACCTGCTCAACTCAAACACAACGCAATTTCTTTTGCAGGACGGTAGGGCAGTAGGTGACTAATTATAAGTAACACTACGAAAGCAACCAAGGCAACAAAGGGAATTTATTTACGAAAATATGCTACCCCCAAACGTTGCAGTTCACTCGACATCCCATTTAGAATCACAACCCCAGAGCTGGAGCTGGGTCCTAATCGCCTTCTGATTTTCACAAGCGAACAGCCATGTGTATACGACTTCATCGAATAGCTCTTGCTTTGACCATAAGCGGGTGTTTCTCCCAAAGGACAAATACTTGTTGCTCTGACCATGAGCTGCTTTCGGGGCACAACTCAAGGTCAAAGTTCCAGATAACGGACGCAAATATTATGCGCATTTCATGATATGCCAGACTATTGAGGTTTCTTAGCATCTGCACCTAAATTGACGATTTGCAGTCCCACTTACTTTTTGCCCAGACAGTTCCGCGGCCCAAAAGAAAAGGGCTGAAATACGTCTTTCCTATCATTATCATATTCGGAACCAGGCAGCCATCGTTCGGGTACGAAGGACGTGGGGTCCTTGAAGTTTATTTTCGACTGAAACGCTACATATTGCGGCACTATAACGGATGTCTTCGTCGTGGCTTCAGTCAGTATTCATGCTTTGTTGTCGTATTGGTGAAACATACCCCTTCGGGAACCCACTTGTCCATAATCTTGTTCCCACCCTTGCCCACTTCACGAGGCAAGCCAGCAGGTACAGGTGGATACATTCGCATTGCTTCCTCAAAACAAGCATTCAAATATGGTAGTCGTGGTAATACCTCCAGCGATAAATCTGCTTCTGGAAGAGGCCGTACTTCATCGATAACCTTTTTCAGCTTGTCTGGGTTTTTCAATAGGAAGAACGTAAGCCCGCTCAATAAGGTCGCGGTAGTCTCTGTGCCTGCAATCATAAAAATGGACGCATTTGAATGCATCTTGCTAAGGGATAATTGTTCCTCATCTTTCCCCAAAACTAATTTCCAGATATCTGGTTTTCCAATGTCTTTACCTTTCTTAATGCGGCCATCAACACGGTCAACAGAGTGGCGAAAGTGTTCTTCTGCTTTCTTTTTATATTTCTCCGGAGTGATAGCTTTAAGAAACAATCCGAACCAAGGGTATTCTAGCACTGCACGTCGAACAATACTAAATTTGATATTGGCAAAGATGGCTGCTACCCAGGGCGTATACGAGGATGTGTCTAACATACCAAGAGGCTCTCCAAAGGCTAGGTCGCCCATAATGTCGAATGTCGTATAATTGTATACTTTGACAATATCGAATGCCTTTTCTGGATCGGATGTAATGTCGCGCTTGATATTTCGGATGAGTTTCTGAACATGACCCTGAATCAAATCCTCTTGAAGCTGCAAAGCTTTGTTACTGAACGCATTGGAGAAGATTTTGCGAACGCGCCCATGCTCGGCGACACCCTCGGTGATTATACTATCTTCTCCGTTGATATCCTTTGGGAAGAAACGAGAGTCTTTGGGGTTTTCTGCACGTCCTCCAGTACGGTAGCCATATATATCCTTCCAGGCCTGAGGGTGGATGAAACTCAGTTTAGTAGGGGAAAATCGGACAATTTCGCCGTATTTCTCGTGCAATTCCTGTATCCATCGGACCTCGTTGCCGACCACACACTTATACGTATGAAGTAGAGGGGTTGCACCAGCGATCTTGGGGCCGGGGTCTAGAGAGTTTGGTCAGTGTATGCCGTTCTACACGAGAGTAATGAACTTGCAGTTGCTTAATGGGTGAAAGAGGATATTGTAAAACGCTTTTGCGAGATAAGTACATGCTAGCTGTTACTGTTAGCTTACGTAATTATACACCATATCATCCCTTTATCAATACCAAGGCTAATAGAGATTTGAGGTATAGCGAGATATGTCCCAATTCAAGACCGTGGGTAGTAGTAACATCCATGGCGGGAAGATAATAATTTTGACAAAGATTCGATATGTATATAAGATGTATCTCTCGAGAACTTGCTTCAGAGTAGCTGACAAACTAGAATAGGATGGACAGCTAGTCTTTTAAGCCCTTCATTTGAAAGAGATCGGACGGTCCGCTACCCTAAGAAATCTTGTGGGTAAACTAGCAGGCTAACAACATTTCCACTATAAAGTACTCCTTACTATAGTACCAAGCAAAAGTTTTGTAGGTGGGTCCTCGGAGACAGGGGGTTGAGGGTCAACGCAAATACCACCTATAGACTGTTTTACGACAAAAACGCTGTATTTCTGTATAGAAACTAATGTACCTCAGTCGCGTCCTTGTCTGCCACGTAACCTACCTACACCTGCACAAATCTCTATCATGAGTCCCCCTTCAACACCGCGCCACACGCCTCATCTCTCTCGCGACCAGCGTCTCTAAGTCTAGACTCTGTCTCTTGCTAGTTATAGTCACTAGCAAATTGCAGACCTGCTCAAGGTCTCTGTACGACAAGTTGGCTACGCTATCCACGCTAAACGCGTTACACCAAAGAAGCGTACAGGTCGCCCGCGCCAGCTTACGAGCAGCCAGATTAACGAGCTTATAACCTATATCACTCACTCACGAGCCTCTCGTCAGATAAGCTTTACCTACCTTACTAACAGTCCTTTCTCGCATTAGAATGTTAGAGAATATATTATCCGAAACGCGCTTTAAAGTAGAGGATACGTACGACGTATAGCTCGTACTAAACCTCCTCTTTCTAAAGTAAATAAATAGATTCAGCTTACGTAGGTAGAGGCTCACGTTAACTAGATATAAGAGTAGTAGTAGATAATACTCTAGAGTAATAAGACGTAGGTAATAGGAGGGAGATATAGAAGAGTCTAGGTTATAAGGAGACCTAGTAAGGAGCTTAATAATACTTATATCGTTAAGAAGATACGTAAGAAATGTAGATAGATATTCTAGAGCTACTTCTCTAGTACGACGAAAGGCCTATCTCTATTCTAGGAGAAGGAGTAGGGGTCTATTAATAAAGAGAGCTATTATAGAAAGATTATCCCTCTTATATATAGCTAGCTACGTCTTAATCCTTCCTTATACTTTATATAAGATGGGGCTTCTAGGCATAGTGCAGCCTTTACTCTTAAAGAGCTTCACGAGAGGGGAGTATATCCTATCTTCTAGCTAGCCTTCTTACTAGATCTTAATCTAATTAAGACTATATAGAGAGCTACTACCTAGATCTACTAGCTGGCAAGCAGTATACGTATGAGAAGCTTCGTGAGATTATAAAAGAAGCCTGGGAGTCTATCTTACCTGAGATGTTAGGTGAACTGATAGGTAGTATGAAGGATTAATGCTAGGTAGTAATTAACGCAAAGGGTGGTCATACAAGGTATTGAAATTAGTATGTAAGATAAGACAGAAACAGGCTTAGACCATACATAAGCACAACCCCTATTGTCCGGACCCACCTACAAAACTTTTGCCTGGTACCATAGTAATTCCGAAGTGGATATAGTGGGGCATACTATATTACCCTAGGCTTGCTAGGACTACAGAGGTATTTTATTCGTTCGGAAGTATTATACGTGCATGAACAGCCCGAATAGCTTACAGGGGACGCTACAAAGATTTCTCTAACTCGCCGCACTAGCCAAGATGCGACAAGGTCTGTGGCATTTGCTGAAATTCGTCCGGCGGGGATATCTACAATATTAGCTTCCGCATGCCGCCTGGGCGGACACTCACCCCCCGATCCTCCGTTGCGCCACTTCCGATCACAATTTGCCTAGCTGCTAACGGGTATCCACAACGGGTATCCACAACAGTCCCGAGCCTTACCCGATGCGCATGTTGTCACGTTGGAGTCCACCACAATTTCATAGGTGTATGTCGCTACCTACAAGTTCCCCTAGAGGCATTTGTCTGTATTCTTGTTCAACTCCCTAATCGATTTCGCTCCATATATCAATCAAAGTGGAGAGATGTGGAGCTTAGTTCTTTACTGAGAATAGATTCTGCACCTCTTCTAGAAATATTGGAAGATCTTTGATGTGAAGTATCAAGAGATTAACAACACAGGCTCTATCGAAATTGGTTTGTGATGCGGGGTTATATATATACCCTAGCTTTCTACAGACAGCCTACCAGTACCGAGGTTTCCCCCAAAAAAAAACCCCCAATCTTAATAACAACAATAGCTGTTATAAGTAGAAAGTTTGGAGATAAGCGTAACCTTAACACTGATAACATCAAGGTAGTGGCGAATCGCATTCGTTCAAGTTAGGGATTAGCCCTAAAACAGGAAGTCAGCGCAATATTTCATATTCGATGATTCGAGGGTTGAAATGTTGAAACCCTACCTGTTACGATTGTACCTAGGCAGCGTATCAATGCGTATCCTCTACGTTCTTCAATCTCAGCTAGATACCCAACATCCTAGTACACATTTGATATCGCGCAAAAAATTTCTACTCCAAGGCAATCGAATGCTTTTCATGTTACCTAGAAATAGAGGTAATGGCAATAGTAGCGATGTGTACACCTGCACGATCCCGCGATTGTATAGGCGGAGAGTACAGTCAGAAAAGCTGCCAAGGTGGGGGTTGAAGTACTTAGGAAGCACAGTAGAGGATAACGCCAGTATTCGCACCGAGGCGATGCTGACATCCGAAGCTGAGGTCCCGTATTAGATCACGACGTACTTTAATTGCGAAGAGATAAGCTCAAACAAAAATAGTTAGCCATCTATATTGCCTTGCAAAACAAAGGCCAGGGCAAAGGATCCATGAGAGCATCCCTGGCTCCTGTGAATACCCTAATTGACAAGCCTCGATAAGTGAGTGAACGCGGTTCCTCCGATTTCCTAATTTAACCTAAACGAGTGTGAAACTATAAACGACAGCTTTTAAGCCCAATTATACGGAAGTCCTCTAATCTGATGATTGATGTTGGTTGCAGTCGGGTTCCAAATACTCCAGTAACCGGCTTGTTTGAAGAACATGGGTGCGGTCGATTTTGAAGCGATGTAGAGCATAATAATTAAGATAATAGCAGCCCCAATTGAATGCACCCCCAGCTTGAGGATCAGATGAGGCGTTGTTGCCGTACTTCCATGCGCAGTAGGCACTCGTGTCCATGCCTGGATGGTTGCCACGTCCATCGTCGTATTTCCAATCCCACGCGCTATTTGGCTTAGGAACTATAGCGTGAAACTGGTCGCGGTGTTGCACACGACAGTCTTCATTCATATCCTTCCACCAGCATACCTCTAGCCTCAGCTGGTACTGCAAGTAACGTGAGACTAGAGACAAGTCCGAGGATAAAAGGACGGTAAAGCATGGTATCAGGTTTGGGAACTACCTAGATAAGCTAAATTTCCACTAGCAATTTTAACGTACCTTTATGGGGCCGAAGCTGCTCATTGGGCGATCTTTTCGAGGTCGCTAGTGCAGGTATGCCATACCGAAAGCTTGTAAGTATGTATATTATTTAGATACCAAAGGCGACTAAGAGATTCGAGATCGAGATGGATTCACTCAGCTTGTTTATGATGCATAGCGATTTGTCATGTATCACAAAGGAGCAATAGAGGGTTACCCTCTCCAGACATATGCCTCTGCACTGTTATTCAGTCCAACAGCAAGTCTAGTCAGACGATTGTTTCAGCACGAGGAGCCTGAAGGGATCGCCATTACGCCAGCTATGAGCGACGGGTGGAGTGCTTATCTCCAGACGCTCGAGGGCCATAGCGGTTGTGTCAACTCACCATCAAGATCTGGGATGCAAGCAGCGGCGCGTGCCGACAGACGCTCGACATTGGCAAGACTCTTTTCAGCCTATCCTTCTACTCAACCCGCTGTCGTCTCTTTACTGATATAGGAACTATCGTTATTCCAAGCTAAGATGTCTCTAGCACTCGCGACATTATAGAACCTGAACGCCCTCTTTACGTCAATACAGGCCTAAGTTCAGATAGCATATGGATCAAGCACGTCGGCAACAACATGCTATGGCTACCATCAGAGTATCGAGCGTCATGTCCGTCTGTCTGTGAGAATAGAATTGCGATAGGTGTCGGCATGATACCTTCTCCAAGCCCGCCATTCGCCCATCCAGTTCCGTAGTAGATACGCAGCCCACCATATATCCTTCCGAGTTACCCATGGAAGTTTATTACCTTCTCCCTGGCCTCCTGCGTGTATCACCCACTCAAATGGTGTTTTCTGCAGGCTCATAGGTACGTTCTGTGAGTATTTAGAGCTGAACAACGGCTGCTTAGGCAGATTGGCCACGGTACGAAAGACCCTCTTGGTTCAATTGCGCTTCATAAATCGATACATTCTATGTAATTACAGGACTGTTCCCATGTTCACATGGATCGCCTTCGTCTGCGAGTACGCCGCAAGTCCTGCCTCGCCGAGTTCCCTGCCCATACCGCTCTGCTTGACACCACCGAACGGCACACGAATGTCCGAGTCGTTGGAACTATTGATCCAGACCATTCCAGCGTCTAGGTTAGCTGCGACTCTGTGGCACCGTTCAATATCTCTTGAGAAGAGAGCCGCGCCCAGGCCATAGCAAGTGCTGTTGGCGAGCCTGATTGCCTCCTCCTCAGTGGAAAATGGTGTGATCGTCACGAAGGGACCAAACACCTCCTCTTGGAAGATGGTCATCTTCTCTGTGACATTTGCGAAGACGGTGGGCTCAATGTAGAAGCCCTTGCCTCCGACATCTTTGTGAGGGTTACCACCGGAAACCAACTTCGCGCCCTCTGATTTGCCGGCCTCGATGTAGCTCAGAATCTTGTCGTACTGTGCCTTCGTGATCTGCGGACCCTGGAAAGTGTCCTCATCGAATGGCTGTCCAATCTTGTTCTCGAGGCAGATCTTCTTGAAGCGGGCAACGTAGTCCTCGTAGATGCTCTCGTGAACCAGGATGCGTGACGTTGAGGTGCAGACCTGCCCGGAGATGTACATGATGCCTACGTGTCCCCACTTAGCGGCTTGATCCAGATCGGCGTCCTTGAAAACTACCAAGGGCGACTTGCCGCCGGTCTCAAGGGTCAGGTTCTTGAGGTTCACGCTGGCCGCCTTCATGATCTGGCGGGCCGTGGCGGTGGAGCCCGTAAAGGCGATCTTGTCAACGTCCGGGTGTGACGCAAGGGCGTTGCCCGCTTCCCTTCCTAGGCCGTTGATGATGTTGATAACGCCATCCGGGATGCCAGCCTTCTGAATAAGGGTCGCAAGGTATAGGATTGAGATCGGAGTCTGTTCCGCGGGCTTGAGCACTACGGTGTTGCCGCAGGCCAGCGCAGGACCCAATTTCCATGCGGCCATCATGAGGGGGAAGTTCCAGGGGATAATCTGGGCGCACACTCCGATAGGCTGCTTGATAGTGTAGGCAAGCTTTTGCGGTGTTGTCGGGATAGTCTGGCCATGGATCTTGTCGGCCCAACCAGCATAGTATCGCAGGACAGCGACAGACTCACCCAGGTCGTCGTTCAGAGCGATACTGTATGCCTTCCCGTTATCCCAGGCCTCCAGGGTGGCAAGGACCTCCTTATGCTCCTCAATAATGTCTGCCAGCTTGTAGATAAGATACCCGCGCTCGGTATTGGAGATGCCGCCCCATTCAGGCGAGCTCAGCGCCGCGCGCGCCGCCTTCACGGCACGGTCGACATCCTCAGCAGAGGCTGCCTCGACTTCTGCGATCACAGATTCATCGCTAGGATTGATGCTGGTAATTTTAGCCCCGGAGCTCGACTTGACAAACTCGTTGTTGATGAAGAGACCAGTTGGGAGGGTAACCTTGGTGTTGTTGGGCGCGGTCAAGCTGATGAAAGACATTTTGGACGAAGACCAATATTGGCCAGTATTGTTTGAGTCGCGTACTGCCCAAAGATACCTCCGCGGTTATAGAAGGCAATCTAGTTGCATAGGAATTTGTTTTGGGGTTCAGCGCCTTTAAATGCAGAGATCTGGAGATCATCGGCCAGGGACACTATCCTTACATCTCCAGAAAGGGAAAGTATTCGGGCCACTGGGATATCCCGCACCCACTGGGCTCAGGGTTACTCGGCTGATACCTTACTCATGTACGTGACTTGTCTTAGAAGGGAGGACAACGTGACGGGAAGAGCAAACCGCACGGCTAATAATTCAGTCGGAGGCAGTCAATCCCATAGGTGGGTCTCCCGGCTCACGCGAAGTCGCTTGTCGTTCTGCTTCGCGATCAGCTTAGCCAGATACTTTACGTCAAGAAGAAGAAGAAAGGGTCAATTTCACTCTGAATAGCTAAGTGCGATTTACAACTACATCACTGGCAAGCCTAAGTGGGTTTTACAGATTTGTTTCTGGACACTTAAAACCTTTACGGAAAGCAGATAGGCCAAATGCACCTAATGTCAACCGTTCTAACCCAAAGCCGTAGCATAGGGCTGTTCACATGATCCCCATCGGCTACAAATACTTCTGAGATACACAGTACAATGCCTTTTCCAACAGATCGTCAGGGTTCATATCGCAGCCCGTCCGAATCTCTAAGCCGGGATATGTGCTTCCACCTCTATTTCGACTTGCATACCCTCGAGACCCAGCTTTCCGATCTGGACGCAAGTCCAGACGGGTCGGTGGTTGGTGAACAGCTTCTTGAACTGGGCGGTCATGACGTTGAAGCTAGCATCCAGGTCGAGATGATAAGAGCGGACGGCGTAAATATGCTGAAGACCAAGACCGGGGTCGACGGCCTGAATGGCTTTGAGAACATTCTTGAAAGCGGCTTCGATCTGCTTGTTCAAGTCGGGCGTAACTTTGCCGTTGGCATCCCAGCCACCTTGCCCTGATGTGCGGACGGTGTTGCCGAGCTTGACAGCCTGAGAGTAGTGGTACTCCTGGGCGTTGACCTCCGTGCCGGGGTAGTTGAAAAACTGGGGGGCCATTGTGAACAGAGCTAAAAGGTGGAGAAAGATGGATGGACTGGATGTCTTTGTTGATGGAGAATTGTCGTACCAGCTGGACAACGCTTATTGTACCTGATACCCAAGACAATCACTCGGGTCTGACCAAAATGTCGCCAAGACCTAATGCCTCGTCGAATTCCGAATCTGGCAATTCGATTGACCAACTTTGTGGGGTTCGGAACTTCTGGAGACCAACGTGTCAGCCACTCGGCCTAGCGGAGTTCCAGTTCTTACAACTAATCATAGGCCCCAGAACCGATGTTTCTAGAACTTTATTTTAACCCCAGTCGGAGCGAAAAGACTACCAATAGCTCGGAAGCTTTCTCGAGCCTATCAGTGAGACCGCGGGTGGGAAACTACACTAGCTCGCTGATACAGCTGGTGATGATTTTCTGGTACGACCCTCTAGCAGCTAGGGAAGCCTCATGCTCCCGCGTTGTAGCCTATACTACTCGGATGTTCTCGAGACCCTTATTCTGCATCGAGACCGTTTAGACATTGGGGTCGGAAGGTAGGTGGAGTGAATAACGTCAAAGGAGCGTGTTGTTCTCCTTTCCCCAACCACAATGGCCTACCAAGAGACACTGTGCTTCTTTGTAACTCGGAGCCTGCTGAACTAAGTATTCCCTATAGCATGGAAGTACTGGCTCGACATCTTGCAAGATATCGGACTGTAAGGAACGCAAGAATGAAACAAATGTGACCAGCGCATCACCAGACATCTATGCTAATGGCTCACCTCTTCAGTGGCCATCAGCGGAAACCAATACCGCGAGTAACCGACATGAGTTCTTTTCCTATACTGCATGCATGTAATGCTCTGCAACGTAGGTTTAGTACAAATCGAATTCGCTAGCATTCACCCATGTATGGCTACGAAAAATCACTATCAAAAGGGCTGATCACGTTCATCCTCTAAGGATAGGTATATCAATTATCTGTAGAAAGCAATCATCTCCCAATGTACACAATTTTTACATTATCCAGTAACTCTGAAAACGCCACTGAGTCTAGTCGTATACCTCGGCGTCAGGGGACTTGTATTCCTTCCTGCCAAAGAGAACCCAATACAGCAAAGCGTAGATATACGTTCCAACCACCACCACAGAGACGTAGTTCATCTGGCCGGCACGGACTGGCAGGAAGTACGGGAAGGAATAGAAAACCAATGAAATGGCAGTCCACGTGATAGTCACGACGTTCGCCACGTATCCGAATCGTGGGAACCAGAACGGGCCAGGAATGATCTTGTCGCGGCCATAGCAGAGCAAGCAAACGATGCACGCAGTGTAAGTCGAGTATTGTAGAAGGATGCCTCCAGCGATAAGCGAATTGAAAGCCAAGGAGGAGCCCAAGTAAAGACTGCCCAGCGCCGAGACCCAGGCACATGACCAAAGATGGGCGTAAATCGGGGTGCCAAAAGGCTCGGGTGCAATTCGGCACAGATAGCGGTGGAAAGGAAAGCCCTTATCCCGGCTAAACGCCCATGCAATGCGAGACTGCCATGTGTGAATTCCCACGACAGATCCAATAGACGAAATCGTGACAAGAATCTGAAGACCGACGGCAGAGGAGACATTCCCCTTAAACACAGTGAGGAAGACCTGCAGTGACGGTGTGCCAGCGGCTGCTACAGCATCGATGTCCGTTGTTGCAAAGAAGACAGAGAATAGCATAAACATCCCCGTGAACCCGCCCACGCCAACCGTTGCCAGCAGGGCCTTAGGAATGTTCTTTCGAGGTTCAGGAATCTCGTCTGCCAAGTGAACAGCGGCGTCCAAGCAAGAGAACGCCCAGTTGACGCCGTTCAAGCCGATCAAGGCGGCAAGACCGTCAGGCCATCCTGAGACGTTGTAGAATCGAGTGAAGAAGTCTGTTCCGGATACCTGTTTCCCGGGTCCTGCAAGATTTGAAACAAAGATGACAGTGGCAGACGCTAGGGTGAAAATCAGCAGTCCCTTGCTGAAGCGTGGCAGGAAGCGCTCAAAGAGATTCAATAAGAGAGCCACTAAGTTGACGACCTGGTACCCCACGAATACCATCCACGGTTTATAGACGAAGTTGGGATGGGTAAGGGCGGTCATATTGAAGACCATAAGGGGTACGGCGAGACACACAGCAGCGGCTGTGCATACAGCACCTGCCCAAGCGACGACGCCGATGATATAGGACAAGAATCGACGGAACCGTATGGGTGCAAGGACTGAGACCCAGAAATACTGGCCACCCGAATGAGGCAGAGCAGAGGCTAGCTCTCCGAGACTTACGGCCACGCAGATGGCGACGAGGACCATTCCGACGAATCCGTAGAAGTAGAGCGGCGAGCCGCCAAAGATGACACCGCTGGCCAAGCCGACGATGATAGTGATTGCCGTGTTAGTGATGGAGTGACCAATTCCCATCGCAGACCACACGGTGAAGGTTTTCTGCAGCCTTTGATGGCCGACTCGAATAGACTCGGCTGACTCCATGACTGCCTCGCGTTTCTGAGATTTTTCGACGTCCATTTCGGAGGTAAACTGAATGCTCGTTGATAGTCTGGTCAACAAAGAGAGGGGAAGGGTATAAAGGGTGGGCTCTGTGCTCGACGTTCGACAGAACACCAAGCGTCTGGTCTGTATTTTATATCTTTAGACGTTGTCGAGCCAAGGAAAGTAACATCTAGGTTAAGATAAGGAAACATGTTGGTCTTTAATAAAAAATGTGCGCCACATCCCACAGATAAGCAACAATCCCCGGATTTTCCAGGGCCAGTGAGAAGAAGGGTCAATGAGATAATTGGTAAAGCCAGGCTGGAGGAAAGGGCTCTGTAGCTCAGCTGGCCTGCCGATTGCACTTGGACTACCCGGATCGGGCTGAGATTTGGTCCACTTCTACGGGCAGACTTGGTCGCGTGGGAATTTGGGAATATGGGCCAAATGGTCCTAGCTGTGAAAAGGCCCAAGATTTTTCCGTTTGCGGCCTAGGTTGACATTGGCGAATTATCCTGTTCCTAGAGATGGCCTAACTGCTTCTGGCCAAGAGAGGAGGAGACAATCTGCTAACACTGGTTGGGAATGTGATCCGACCAAAACTCGTGGCATGGGGTTTTCGTTCGCTTGTCCATTATCAGAGGTAACACATATCCATGGCAGTCCCTAGGGTGGGCTATATAATCTTGAGATTTTAGGCCCAGCTGGCACACCGAGTTCCTAACATTCACTGCCTAATCTTGATCATTCCTTGATCCGGCACAACTCACAAGCCCTTGCATCCTCAATCTTTTATAACTCTCTAAAATGGCAAAACGGCGGTTGCCCATCCTTGAGCCCAAGCCACTGCCAAAGGGCACCCCGGATTTCGAAAAGAAGAAGGATGCTATCCTTCAAGCCTTCAGTGATCGGGTGCCGGAGGAATACTACCTTCCACAACACATCTTTGATGAACTTCCGATCAATGTCACAGGCATCCCTGCCACATGTGGCATTTTGACTCCCGAAGAGATTGAGATCACAGAAGGCTACGATGCAGTTGCACTTGCAACAGCAATCGCCGACCGTAAATTTACCGCCGTAGCTGTTGCTACAACTTTCTTGAAGCGTTCTATTATCGCCCACCAATTGACTGCCTGTTTGACACAATGGTATATGGAAGAGGCCATTGCGCAAGCCAAAAAGCTGGACGCATTTCTGGTCGAAAATGGCAGGACTGTTGGCCCGTTCCACGGCGTACCCATCAGCATCAAAGAACACATGCCCATCGCCGGAACCACCTCATCAGGAGGCTGCCTGAGCACCATTGTCATGGATAATGCGGATGGTCAGTTGGTCGGTATTCTACGGAGCCTCGGCGCTGTATTTTATTGCAAGACAAACCAGCCGCAGTCCCTTATGCACCTGGAGAGTGACTCGCTTTGGGGTCGGACACTTAATCCATACAACATCCACCTTTCCGCAGGCGGCTCATCAGGTGGCGAGGGAGCCCTGAACGCCATGAAGGGGTCGGTACTGGGTGTTGGAACTGACACCGGCGGAAGCATCCGAGGGCCTGCAGCGTTCTGTGGCATATACGGTTTCAAACCTACCTCATACACTCTTCCGATGAAAGGCTTCCTTGCCAGCCCCTTTGCCGCAGAACTCAACGTCCTGTGCTCACCGGGGCCTATGTGCCGAAGTCTCCGGGATATGGACTTCTTCGTGAAGAATATTAAAGCGACAAACCCGTACGATATAGATCCCAGACTTGTTCCCCTTCCCTGGACTGGGATGGACACAGCTCACAACAAAGTCCTGAGGATTGGCATCATCAACAACGATGGGTTTGTTGACCCGCAACCCCCTATCAAGAAGGCGATTGCCTGGGCTCGGAAGCTCTTGTCGGATCCGAAGTACGCAGGTCTGGTAGAGGTGAAAGAGTTCAAACCCTTTGGCGCTGAGGATGCCTGGTCGAAGCTCAGGACAATCTACTGGCCTGATGGTGGACAAAGCTCCAAGAACGCCATCATCTCGACTGGGGAGCCGCTTCATCCCTTGAGCGAGTACACATGGAACGTGGCGGAGAAGCTCGGCATGCGGACAGCTCAAGATGTCAATTTGATGCGCAGAGCAAGAGACGACTTCCGACTTGCCTTCGCGGAGAGCTGGCAGAGCCAGGAGGTTGATGTTGTCTTGGGTCCTACCTTCGTCGGTACTGCTTCTGCTCATGACACTGCATTCACTTGGACGTATACCGCCCTTTACAACTTTGTGGATTATCCTGGAGTGGTCATCCCCACCCCTATCAAAGCAGAAGCCGGGGACAAGTACGATGCCAACTATACTCCCCTTAGTGAAGCCTGTGAACAGGTCCGAAAGCTCTGGGACGAGACTAACTTCGAGGGGGCTCCTGCCAGTCTGCAACTGGTCGCTCGCAAGTACCACGACAACGAGCTTTTCGCAGCGCTTGCACTCTTAAAGGACATTCTCGGGCTTCCGTGAGCTCAGCCGCCAGACTTGTGTATAGATATCAGTTATATCGTAGTGTAGCATACAAGAAGAATAATTTAAAGTCCTCAATTTGTTAGGCTACACTGCATGCTAGCTGTAGAACACCTGGGCCTTGGCCGTGAATAGGATCGGTAACGTGCATCCACTCGTAACGGAACAAGGGCTGTAACGGAACATCATTTGCTCTCCATAAGTGGTATCATGTTAGTATTTAGCTACTTTCTCTATCTTATGCTAGGCTCAAAGTTACGTTGGCCTTGGGTACGTTTTCGTTCGTTTCGTTCGCGGCGGCCCTCCGCCTCTTATCTGATACCCCCTGTTAGTCAAAGATATACTACAAGGACGGCTCATGAGCCCCCCCTGTATGGTATCAGAGTGCTCTTTCGGAGCGATAGGGCAAACGCTAACACGAGCATGGCTACCACCTGTACCCCGCTTCGAGGCTGACTCGCGGCTCGCATCCCGCATGTCTTGGTGGGGCGGAGCGGTATATTTGTCGCTCCAGCGACCAAATGCCTGGGTCTCCTGATGTCTCATCCTCCGACATCCGCAGCTATGGTAAATTCACGAATCCGAATCGTTGAAGGATCTTGTTGGTCTTGCAGGAAGCGACGGGTCAAGTGCGACCTCAGGTTGCCTCACTGTCAGCGCTGCCTGCAGATTGGGGCTACATGTGATTATAATACCCGCCTTATACGATGGAACACCAACGCGCATTTCCAGCTCCCGACTCCGGTCGATGACCACATAAGCCTAGCTTCTCATGAGGAGCGCGCTCTAAGCTACTTCGAGCGCCGTTTCTGGCCGCTGCTGACGACCTCGGCAGATCCCTGCCCACCTCCCATTCCGCTAGCGCTGGAAAACAGAGTGTTGCTGCTGGCGATATGTCTCATGGCCGACTCTCACCGGGTCCTTCAAGATGGTCGAAACAATCGTCGGGTGCCCCAGTTAAAGCGTTTGGAATGCCTCTCAGCCGTCCGAAGCGAACTACGGGAGACTTGTGAGAGTAACAAGCCCCCCGTGATCGAGCTTCTGTTCGCCGTCTTACTGCTCTACTTCCACGCCGGCTACCTGGAATGCGTCGACTTATCAGCAACGGCATGTACATCCAGCCACCATGCGGGCGTCAGAGCGATTATAACTCGACTCGGCGGAATCGATGCCGTGCTCAAGACGGGACCAGAACCGCTCCATATGCTACTTTCAGAGTTTGTCTCAACAGATCTCACAACCGCGATGCTCGCTGGTGGCAGACCGTGTTTCACGCCCGAGACCTGGGACCAAATCGACCAACGCTCAGTGTGGTGGACACGAGATCCTCTGAGCCAGCTATCCCTGGGTAGTGTGCTGCGTCAAATGTCAAGTATGGCGCATTACCGGGAGGACATCCAGAATGGGCTGGATGATCTTTCCATGGACAGAGTTCGAGAGTTTGAGGTGGCCGTGACGCCCACCTTCGCACCGCTGGGCTTCACGCTGAATGAATCTGCCAATCTTGAGGCTGTTCACGCCTACGCTTTGATTCGGTCATTTCAGCATGCAGCACTCATCTACCTTTATCGGACTATCTGTGGACTCCACACGACTCACGTCCTAGTGCAACAGCATGTCTTACCCTGCCTAGAGTGCATCTTGTCCCTTGAACAGCCGTCTACCGTTGAACAGCCGTCTAATGTTCTCAACTGCGTCGTTTTTCCGCTGCTTGTAGCCGGTGCCCATGTGCAGTCGATACCACAGCGGCGTGGGGTGATCAATGCTATCAACACAATTCAGAGTAGAATGAGATTCGCTTCCGTTCAATCTGTACACTCTCTATTGGTGAATATCTGGCGTTTGGAAAGTGAGGAAATAACTTGGGATGATATGTTTTCTAGTCTTAGTGTCGATGTAGCAATTCTGTGATTATGGGCGCCTTGATCTTCTCGCAAACCTGAACGAGTCTACTATGATTCGCTGGGTCCCAGCCAGGGAGTGGTAAATGGGTATGGGGTACCCATTGATGGGTTGGGTTGGGTTAGGGTCGCACGGACTCCGGGTATGGGTTTGGTTGAACCCGGTCCTAGAGTGGGTATGGGTTGGATTAGGGCACCAATTTTACCTACTAAAGTATAATATTCCGTGATTATTGCCTGTGTTAAAATACCCTAAATATAAGATAAGTAGTGTAAAATATATATATATATATATATTAGTCAGACCCAACGTAACCCCCTAACCCAACCTAACCCGTTACTAGCGTTAACCCAGTGAATTTGGATTGGGTTAGGTTGGGTTATCACGTAAGCCAACCCAAACCCAACCCAGCCCATACCCATTTGCCAGCCTAGTCACGCGACCGCCTCGCTTTGGCTGGCAGTAGGTGCGTCGAAAGCTCATGCATCTTGTCGAAAGTCCGTCAAATTACAGCTTGTTATATTATCATCCTATCGCGAGCACTACGCTTGAGCTCGAGAGGTTGTCGTGCTTCTGTGCTAATTCTATGCACCCAACGGAATATCTTGTGTGGCAACCCTCAAACTCTGTTTCATGTTGTAATTGGATGACTTGAAGGTAGATAAAACCTATACGCAAACCGCGCCTATAAATTGACGTGAACTCCGAGTATACGCCCTAATCGACATCGACTTATCTCTCCATGGTTTCTGAATGCTGTGTTTATACTACTCGCACATTAACCCGTTTTCTCACGAGGCAGTTCTTCGACACCTGCCCAATCCCAACTCGCTCATACTCGCCATCTACACTAGTTGGTCTAGCAACTAGTATGTAGTAGTAGTAGTGCTTGCTGTTCTCTGTGCTTCCCACAACAATACAGTATTCTTCGAGAAGGTTCTTGCCGTCCTTAACATCATAACGGATATATCCTCTCTTTGTCTCGGAAAGGTCGATAATTGCATAACGATTCCTATCTAATTCTATCTTGCAATCCTAGAACTTTCCTACGTTGGCGATTAGTGCATGCTCGCGGTCGCGATTCTCATCGAAGCAGAGGTTTGTAACCCATTGCACGCGGCCAAAAGGTGTCTCGCTCTCGTCCAGGAAGTGAATGCCTCCGTCGTATGCCATCCATGACCACGATGGCACATAGCTTTGTAAGTTTCTCGCAATAGGCCCCTTTGCCACATTCAAAATAAGCATGCTTAATAGTAAAATGAATCGTTCGCCGTGCTCGCTTGTTGAGCTCCGTATCCCCCACATCCTTGTCGAAGTCATCAATGTCTATACTAATACAAAACTGCTTGCCCGCAGCATTCTCGACATATACAGATTTAGTAGTTACGGCTCGCTCGAGAAACCCTGTCTTATAGTTAGTAGCTAAAGTTGTAGTAAGTGTGCAGTAAGCCGCCGAAAAGATTATTTCTATTTGCTGGGATTCGCGTGTCTAGTCTGCGTTGTCGTGGTCGAGTTGGATTATACAGAGAGAATCGATCCATAGATACCGAATGCGAAGTTGGCGAGTTACTTCGACAGCATCCTAGAAAGTCTTTGGTAGATCAGACCGACTGAATCCTCTCATTCGGTGGTTGATATTGTCCTGGGATGTACAGAACTTCTCTTTCTCTTCAGCTGAGAGAACGCCCCACCGATGCGATAAGGCGATGTATTTCCCAGCTTGGATTTACGAGCCAAGATAGAGACGTAAGACATTTGGATCGTAGCTTGGATGTATGCGCAAGTATCATTTCCGGCTTATAGATGAAGAGTCGAGGACGGACCTGTATCACAACAAAGCCGTAGAAGACGTGCGCCTGTTGCTTTTTCTTGTAGTGCTGCGTCTTGTCGCACTATGTCGATATCTGCATCATCCTGGCTGCGCCCGTTATAACGCGCTTGACGAAGCAGTAGTGTACAGACCCGACAGTCTTGTGCAGTAGAGCGTATGTCAGTTCTTTGAGAAGGAGTTTGTGCTGGATTATCTAGGAGGGCGCTGCAGCGAGCGCAACCCTGAACTAGGGAGGGTAATACGCGCGTCGGTGTATCCATGTGTGATTCTGCAAAAGCATCGACTCGCGTATCCAACACGTTATGCATGATTCAGCCAATCAGATCGATATATGGACATGGTAATGGATTTACAACGCTATGACGATGCCTAACCTTCATCACGTAAACATCGGAACCAGAGAAAGTCAGCTTCATAGCTATGAGTTAGTGTTACATAGGTTCTATATTACAATGCACACCTTATTGGCCCTTCTTCACATCACTCCTCTCCACCGCATCTAGGTCTCTCAAAATAGCTTTAACCGGCCAGGCGAAACCCTCTTCAATCCTACCGGTCTGACCTTCTTCGATAGTGACTAGGTACTCGACAAGTGCCATACCTACATATGCGCCAATACCAGTCAAGATATGCCACCAACCGTGTAGCTCGAAGATGAAGCCCCTGCAACGAAGTCAATGTCTATCACCACCTAAGATTCAGCTGTTCAACATATTAACTTACCAAGGAAGCCCTATAGCTCGTTTGAACGCGGTAACGTAACCACATAGATGAAAATCAATATTCCAGAGGAAGTACCCGAAAAGACCGGATGCTACTCAATCGTCAGAAAAGAACACACGATATCTACCAAACACGATAAAAGACCTACAAATCCCAAACGTAGCCATGCTCCCCAATCTCTTCCTACTCTTCTCGCTCTTGACTTTGCGTTTAATCAACTCCCTCGTCTCCCTCGACACTAGGAAAATCATAATAGCAAATACAATCTCGTGCACGTAGATTTCATCGGCCCACACGTGATAAATGGACACCGGGATGAGCGAACCAAGAATTGCAATCGTATATTTGCGTCGCTGTGCAAGCGTGGCTTCGTGGCAGAGCAGTTGATGCAAAAGCGTGCCGACAGCCAGGAACATGGATAGGTCGTCACCCATTTGGCTATGGTATTTGAGAGTAGCGTGAAACCAGGCAGAAAGCAGACCAACGCCAATGAGGCCCAAGTAGGGAAGAGCAAGGGTGGAAAAGAGGACGCCGTCTTTGTGGGACTGCACTCGCCGAAGACCATGGAGGCCATAGATCACTGTTACAGTGTGACGTTAGTGTTCTTGGTAACTTTTGCAGTGCTGAAGGTGCGGATTATACCATAGGTAGCGTTGGTTAGGGTGTTGATGAATTCTCCTATGTACGGTGTGATGATGTAGTCCTTATATGTATAAGCTATTGATATGCTGAACGTTTCATATGTTTTTCACACCTCTTCACAAAAACTATGCGATGTTAGATATGTCATCTTCACATATACAGGGGCACCTGTAAAACGTACTTATGATTGGATGTTATCGGGCCCCACGTTCCTTTCTTAGGCCCTAAAGGATATGACCAACGTAGAGGCATTTCGTTTCTCGGAAGAACTCAGTGGGGAGTACGAATAATACTTCTGACTGGAATGAATTAAACAACGGTGTTGGCAAGTTTGCAAGAGCTTTGACCGCCTGAATGTTGTACCGGACGTTCGGGCGCTCGGGCGCTCGGTATCCTTGGCAATGTTTGAGATTTTTGCCCGATATGGTGGAGCAAATAAATTCTCCAAAAAAAAAAAAGTCTAAACCAAAAAAGATTGCAAAACTCAAAAGAAACGGGTCTTGCCGCGACTCGAACGCGGGGCCTCTCGCAAATGTGCTTGGTTTTACCCTAAGCGAGAATCATACCACTAGACCACAAGACCGATGTTTCCAATTTTCATGGGATATTTAAAAATTAACCAGAATACACATAAGATTTAGTTACCATGCCACGAGTAACAATGGGTAACTATGCTGTATCTACACCAAACTCATGACTCGCGAACCGCTAGCATGTAAGGTTATGGAACGCCCCACCACGGAAGCTTTTATTCTAGCTGTGCGATTTTGTAATGCACTTTTAAGGGCAATAAGCATGGAATTAGACGAAGGTCTGGTTTGTCTTGTGCGTAAGTTAATTCTACGAGATGTTTCACATGATAGTTAGACACTGTTTTTTATCACCAATAAAGCCTCAAATCTTGTTCATTCTTTCGAGTAGTTATGTATTCTGAAATGCAACATGATTATGGGATGATTTGTTATTCAACATTAAGAAAGGACAATAAACTCAGTGTTGGAGGTATCCAAACAGATTGGGGATGGTATACTAATACCAACAGTCTAAAACAATGCTTAAGCGACCACAACGCCTCTGCTAGATGCTAATGCAGTCAACGCCAGCAAATTACTCCTAACAATATTTCGTTCTTTAGTGTTACACCATAATCTAGGCCATGTGTTGGTCAGAAGCTCCCTTAACTTCCACAGTGCCATCCGATGCCTTTTTCTTCAAATCTTGCTTTTCGTTAGCCGCTACGACATCGCTCTCATCCTCCTCGTCAGTCTCTCCACTTTCTTCCTTTGAAACACCCGACCCGTTTTCCGAGGGGTTCTTTTTCTTGTTTCCATATGGAGCCCAGCGTTGAATTGCGGACTGTCGTTGTGGCCTACGATTGGAGGACTTCGGGTTCTTTGCAATCGAGCCATCGTCCATGCGCTTCCATTCCGTATCTTGCCCATCAACATGATCAGAAATGTCGGCATCGCTTTCATCCTCCCAGATCATTAAGTTTGTTCCGTTGATCTCATATGATCGACCACCCGTTCGAGGAACGAAGAAGACGTCAGATCCACACTTGTCAAAGTCTTGCAGCCATGTCGCTTTCTGCTGTAACTTGAGAATATAGTCCATAGGCAATGCATATAGAACATTCTCATCTTTATCATAGAGCTCTTTCAGTGGATAATCAAGACACGCCAGCCCGAAACTACAGTCGATTCGACTAGAGAGAGGATGAATGCGCCCGCCGAAAACCATTGTCTCGAAAGCGATGCCGCTCTCAGTCCACATGTTATCCCCAAAGAACACTTCAGGCTCCGACAATAACGGGTGGTCATGGTGTGGGCCAGAGACTTCGCAGAAGTGAGAGACCTCATGAGTAAGACAGATAGCCAGGAAAAGATTGAAGCGTAAGACCATTGCCGGCTCGGGATATTGCAACATGCTAAGCTTCTTTGCGGTGGTATAGAAGTCAGAGTGTAAACAAATGCGGCTCGTGTGGCATTTATGATTGATCTTACGCATTAAGCCATTCTTGTAGTCTTTCACCAAACCCATCGATGCGTAAGCTGTTTCTGGGGGCAACGGATCGTGGTGAAAATAAAAATGAACGGTATCTACCTGGTTTTCCAGGAAGTTCAAAAAAGTCTTCTGAAGCTCTTCAGACCACGCGATGTTCTCCCGGATCCGGAAACATGGTTGCCCGTACAATTTTGAGGTCTCTGGGCATGGTTCACGTTTGCCAAACACCAGTGTTTGCCAGAAATGAGCTGTAGCCTGGGAAGTCAAAAGCTGAGTCGCGAGTCGTAATCCAGGTTTCAGCACCTTATATATTGCATCCGGGCAACCATGCCAGTTATCGAGGCGAAAAATGGTATGAATATTATTGTCGAGCGTACAGAATGGATCGGAGACATGGTTGGTGAACGAAACTGCATGCTTTTTGATGAGGTCAACTGGGTCAAAGCCTAGCTTCGTGGGCTTTCGTTTTGATACATTCTTGCGATGACCGAGTAGCCTTCGATATTTCTCGAGCGCCTTCCGATCAGCCACTTGGGCTAAATGATGGTTGATCGAGATGCTTAACTGCAACCCAAAGTCTTTTGGTACCTCAATGGTCGACGGTGTAAATGACAATACATCGTTATGACTTAGCATATCTGGCAAGTCTCGAACGAGCTTGTCGATACATGCATCCATAATTACACCTTCCTTGAGCTTGTGTAATAATATGGCGTTCTCACCTCGATCTTCAACCTGGTAATCTGCTTCCCCACCACTGGGAAGAAACTGGCGCATCTTTTCAGATAAAGGCTTGGGTGGCCCACAGGCGGCTGGAGTATTCGACTCGGTAGGTTCCCATTCCATACTATCAGGATCTTGTTCTTGGAAAGCAGATCTGGGAAGTTCTTCATGTCTCAACTGCTCCTCATTTGTCCCTGCATCCTGATTTAGGCGTTCTTCAATCAGATTCGTTGTATGTAGCATCGCCTCATATGCCTTACGGTACCGGAAAGGATCCATGCTGGTTGCCGTTAGTCGCGGGTTGTGTAAGTTCTCCGGACCAATAAGAGAGGTATGGGATTCGAGTATGGTTTAACGCTCGATTGGGGGATTTGAAAAGTTTCCAATGTTGATCTGTTCGACGAGCTGATTACTGTCTCCGAATAACGTGGCATAGAGCTTGTTTACCAATGAACAATGATTCATCCGGATTGCCGGGGTAATATCCGAATCGAATCGATTGAAAGAAGTTCTGAGCTCAATACCAGCCATTTCCCAGTTCTCTTATTCACAGCGCCTAGACAGGCTACTACTTATAAGGAATCGTTGTGGTGAGGGGCAAATCTTACCCGAAGCTATGAAAGCGGTCAAGGTCCGCAAGAAACCCGTAGATAGCGCATCCAAAATATGCAATCTTCAAGTTATAACTGTTAGGATTGCGATGTGGGCGGGCAAAGTTTTCGAGGTCGGTGTGAGCTGCCTAGCTTATGCAGTCGCAAATAGCGGGTAACGAACTAGTGTAGTGCACGGTCCAACGATCCACATTGAGTTGTGTGCGATCTCTGCTGAACTTGGCCGCAAATTGCAGCACAATAAGGAATAAGTATGTTTTTGGATCGAGAGTAAATGAACGAAACAAAAGTACAGTATACAAGGTGTATAAATTATACAAACGTAATTCGAGAAAACTCAGAGGATGCCCCCCTTTCCCAGCATCGCCACGGTACAGGCATCAACAATGGCCTGCTCAATTAGAAATGAAATTTGATCTATTGAGTGTTGAAATCTAGCTCTCAATCCATATATTACAGTTGCACACTAATCATCATAGCAATACTTCCGCATAACTTCCCGCATCTCAAGAACAGCCAGCTCGCCACTTCCTCCACTTCGACACAACCTTCTAACTAACATCTGTATAGCAACAAAAGACGTTGGTCTTTCACAGGGGCTTTCAAATTGAATCTATACAATAAATTTCGGCCATACATACATGCATAAAACCCACTAATAAAACCATTCCAAGAGCCCTTTGTTGTACAAACTCAAGGCTGCGAACTCTTCTATCCCGTTACACCCATCCACCTGAGTCAGCAAGTCAAATATTATCTTGAGGTCATCATCAAACGTTGGATCCACCTGCAATACGCATTCATCTATCATCAATCCACTCTTCATCTTCAGATCAACGAAAGCAATACTCGCCTGTGCCCGCGGCACACGACCCATCCGTCTCAATTCCGCCTTCCAGTCATCGCCAGGTTTCCCAATATAGCCAGCGTCACGCTGAAATTTTTTGAGTACGATTCGCATATCCATCCAGTGGCCCCATGCAGCTTGTAAGCGCATAATATTTTCCCCCACTTCCGAGCGAAGCCTGTCCGCATCATGGTCCCAAAATTGGCGGAGGAGATTATCCATTCTTTCCTCAGCTAAGGGCTCGTAAGCCTCACTATCGAACTGATTGATACCATTTAAGAAAGAAATTAACAGCTTGTACAGTTCGGTACGCAACTTCCTTTCTTGCCAATATTCTAACCTGGAAACATGGCTGTGGGACATGTGGTGCACGAGCTGAGTGCTTATAAGTTGAGCATCATCTTGACAATGCAAGTTCTGGTCAATTTCAGACTGTTCTGTATTGTGTTGTATGTTGTATGGTATTACTGAGTCTTGTCTTTCTGACGGCTGAGTTTGAGAATGTTGATGGGAACCCAAGGGAACGGCAACGGGCGATCTTATACTGTTATCATGGAATGTTATTAATCCATCCCAGATAATTTCTTTAAGTAGAGTTAGTATTGATATGGTATTAAATGGAAGAACTAACCTTGTGTATTTGCCATTACTTCGTCAGGATCGAATACCGTCTCACTTTCAAACCTTGTCTCTCGTAGTTGTTGCGATGTCCCTTCAGTATTGCATATGTATTCTCTACATTGCTGAGGTTCCAGATTCGTGGGCAACAATGGCGAAGCGGGTGTAGGCGACTTAGGTACAGACCACATATCCCTCAGTCCTGGTCGCGACGAAAGAGTAGCTGCTGGGGTCGCTTTGACAACCTTTTGTAATTTGCCGGATCCCGATGATCCTTGGAAATGAAACGCCTTCCGTTTATTTGGCGTTATGGGGGATCGAACTACCTTCAGAGAGTTGGCAATGCTATTATCCTTGTCAGGTTGTCTAGGTCGTCCAACCATGAGCTCAATACGAGAACTGCTCGTAACAGGGATAACGTCTAGCACTTGTGAAGCATGATGAAGCGGCTCTATGCCCACACCATTTTGGTATAGAGACATTTCAGAATGTTCATGCTCTGATTGCTCACTTTCGGAAATATCTCGTGTTATTGCACCAGCTCTTCCTTTGCCTTTGCGCGGCATTGTACTCTCAACTGCGTATCTTGTAATCCAACAGCGCATGTAAAAACGAATGCTGAGATGAAGTTAATGGAAATAAGCTTTCAATTTTGTTTTCATGCAACTTACACTTCTTGATTTGCTTGCTTGTCCCATTTTAACTCTTCCGAAACGCTTTCTTCGCCCCAGAGTATTGCCCCATAGCCAAGTCCCAGCTCTTCTATTTCTCTAGCCAAAACGCCCTCCTTGGCCAAATCAGATAACAGTTTATCTCTGTTGTTGCGGCGAGATACTCGAAAGGACCCTGCCATTTCTTTGATTCTCTTATGCATTTTGTTGGCCTCTTCCCTTGGAAATACGGGACTCTTGCGTTTCCCCCGAGCCTCGCTGAAAAGCCCTAAGGACTCATAGATATCCTCGAAGGATTTCTTTTTATTAATACAGCATTCAAGGAAATCCGTGTTCGCAATGTTGGATGATTGAGAGCTCATGACGAACAACAATGATGGTAGCTACTGAAAGCTATGAAAGGGGGCTGAGTAGTTTTTAAATTTTCTTGGAGTGTTTCATAGCAACGGGCAGTAAGCTGATATTTATAAGATGGGGAAATCAAGCCCTTACATAGATCTTGAGTTGATTACATACACGCGAATTCTAGTGGTTGGATGCGGGCAAGGCTGTGAACAAGGCTGTGCAACGTTAGCAAATTCATGCACTTTACAGTCGATAGTTTTGATAGGATACCATCTGCGTTTTGAACCTCCTGAAAGGGAGACAAAACTATTGTTTCAATCAGTGTCGCTGCCTATTTCTGCGTAACATGAACAGCTAGGTCCCAAGGTTAATTCAGTTTCCAAGGCTAATTGTGTCGTAGGTTGCGACGAGTTAACGCGTGGTGTTCGTAAAAAGGATTTTACAAACCCGACCAAGGGGATATATATTAAAAATCTACAGGCTCTCAAAATCTGTCATCTCTAAGGTGCTGCCGAAATTCAACGTTCTGAGAAAATAAGTGTTATGGTCAGGCGCTGACATCCCCACCATCCGTAACATTCTGGCTGCGCCCCTGCGGCACAGTACATGAACAACAAATAGCCAAACTCGTATGCTGAAACGACGTCTGTTTGCGCGATACCTGTGACCCTAATTTCTTGGTCTCAACAGCATGAGCTGACACAGCTTTAACGACCCGTTTATTTTTCTTTCATCGATCAAAAAGTCAAGCGCCTTGCTCAACATGATCTTGGAAATGCCTGACCGTAGGTCCTGTGTTATATCCAGTATCTGTTTCGACATTCTTGAGTACATTCCATATACGCGCTTTCCGAGATATTCCTTGGATGTGGTTCGCAGCTATAAGAGTCAGTAGAATTTCGCTATCTATTGGTGGGATGAAGTAGACTATCGACGCACCGTAGAATAGTCCGTGAGTAGAGAAAACTTTTAGACTTGCGGGAAAGTCAGATATCGCTATGTTTATAATATATACGGCTTCATCTTGAATTGAAGGCAAATAACTCGTCCTGGAGCGTCGGCTCAGCATAGAGAAGGATGTGAATGATATGGTACCAAAAAGTGGCGGCGGCTGCCGCTGCTACTGGGAAGTAAACTTTGCGAAAACCATCTTCATCTATGCCGCCGTAAGGTATGCCGACGAATGTCTCTGACAAGCCAGCGCGCCACACCTCTAATTCGTGGAGGAACGCCTCTCGCCTGTCCTTGCTGGCTGCAGATTGACCAAGTTCACTATAGGCAAGGTTCACAACCTTTGCTAGAATCCAGAGAACGTGGTTCCCAAGCACGTCCTCCCTGATCTCATTTTCTGCCCATTTCACTGCCCATTCCGATGGGTCAAGCACCAACGGCATTTCGCTTGCTAATGCCAATACAATCTCATGCTTTACATAGATCTAGAAATTTGCACGGTCAGTTCCCGTGCTTTTTGCAGTGATGCTACATGATCGAATCAACGATGTTAAGCCTAGAAAATGGCGCCGATAGTCCTCTAATCGAAATGCTCCATGGATCTCATAGCTCAGCAATAACATACTGGCTGTTAATGCATGCTCATTGGCAGGCATACTTAAAGCATGGATTAGTAGCGTTAGGGCTTCGCCATAATTTTTGACTGCCACAAATTTCCAGGACAGATTATTACTCAAATTGGAGAGCGCGAGGTGATTTGCTGTGAACGCGCTGACACAATGTAATAACAACGGTGACTTGAGTGCAATTTGTGGTATTTGTAACTGGTATGTACTGCTATCTAGTCATTGGTATATGAAGTTAGTGCATCTCTCACATATATTTTATACATATCATTACGTACGATCAAATATATCCATCCAGGTGGCAACCGTGCGGACATAGGTTTAAAGAAGAAATGCAGTTTCGGAACTTAGAGAAATAATTCCTGTTGATTCACTATTGCTTACTGTGGTAGGGGGTGTGGCCAAATCATTTGTAATGAGACACCATACATCTGCGCATTTCCATCCATGTGCGACCGAAAAACTTCTAGCAACGGGGGTACTTCCTGAAGGGCTGAGGTATGATCTTGTTGGGTCGTTACTTGCGTGTTCTTCCAGGTAGCATCGTCGCACTGTTCCCACTCAAGATGTAGGGTACGCAATTTCCACATGTAGGTTTTTTCTCGTCGCAACGAGTGTGACGACGCTTACAAGTTTGACTAGAATACAGCTAGTATTAGCCCACTATCTTCACGAGTAATTACTGGTGTTCACACAAGCCATTAAAAGGCAATCCCAAAAAAATGAAACTCAGTTGCTGCAGTATGAACAAGCTGCACAACGTGCATAGTAATGCAAGGCGCCCAGACGAGACACATAGAAGGCTGAGATTGGTTTTTAAAATACCACATCATTTCTTCTGGTTTAAACTAGCAATACATACCAACCTTCGGATAATTAGTGATTGCGTCATTATGGTGTTATTGTTCTTTCGCACCTGTTCTACTATGTGGGGCGCCTCTTCGTTTCTTTTTCGAGGGCATACTGTTGTTCATTATCGAGTTTGATTAGGATCAGGAGGGTAAAATGAGAGAATACCAGACAACCTTGGAAGGATGATGTAGAGCAGGCGTGGGTAGTTGCAATGATATCAAGTTTATTCCGAGGCTCCGAGGCCACATGCAAGCGATACTGAATAGCACGCCAAAAGCTTACGTGACTTACCTAAATGTTCAAGCATCATGAGCTTTTGAACCTTATGTTGAGGATTCTAGATTATTTTGGTAGAATAAGTAACCTAACAAAAACTATACCGAGATCAGCGCTGCGTTAGGCAACATTGCCTGCGGAAGCTACCCCGCGATCACCCAATTCTATTTTCAGGTTGAGGAGCTTCGATTCTTGCGTTGACCTTCAATATATTTTCAACTTAAACTTGATGACTAAAGTGTCGAAATGAAATCTCTTGCAATATCGCCTCCGCTGCTGAACTCTTCGAATCCGTGGTGCACAACACTTGTACAGCTGCAAGAATTATATGATCACGAACACACTGGGGCTGTCACTACGAGGACTTCCCTACTCGATGGCTTCCCACACCAGGAATCAATTCACCAATTCACATTTTTCAACCCTAAAGATTTCTCTGCCTCAGTACCGAACAAGGACAAAGGAGGTACATCAGACCACTCCGGTAGCCTGAATACCCTAGGTTATAGCCCAACGCCCCTGAGCGAGTACTTGCAATATATCAAGATAATTAGCGAAAGTCTTGGAGATCTTAAAGAGGGAGAACACTTTAAGCCTTTCATTATATCTGTAACCGGATCAGAAGAAGACGTTGTGGAGTGCTACAGGCTCATCGCCTCGCATCAACGACACGTCCGCATGGTCCTCGCTATGGAGATCAACCTATCGTGCCCCAACATTCCAGGCAAACCACCTCCAGCATACTCTTCTACCGCTCTGCTTTCTTATCTAATTGCACTAAAGACAGAAATTGGCGTACAGCTTAACCCACTGGGACAATCGCACCCCCACACAGGCCAGATTCATGTTCCAATCGGCATCAAAACACCCCCATACACATATCACGACCAATTTCAAGGAATGATTGATGCTCTATTGAAGAGTGTAAGCGCGGAACCAAAGCAGCTTCCCTGCCCCATATCGTTCATCACAGCTACCAATACCCTTGGAACTTCGCTCTTGTTCACTCCATTAGATGAAGGTACTCCGCCATACTCCACATTCGAGTCCACCATCAAATCTGCAAATGAGAGTGGTATTGGTGGTCTCGCAGGTACACCATTGCATCCACTTGCTCTAGGAAACGTTTATACAATCAAGGGCCTTTTATTCCAACATGATGCGTTGCTCGGTATTCAAATCATCGGAGTTGGAGGCGTAAATGATGTGCATGGATTTCAGCGCATGCGGGCTGCCGGGGCGGCGGCAGTAGCTGTAGGGACAGCACTGGGAAGGAAAGGAGTTTCTGTATTTGACGAGATTGGGAGTGAGTTGAAGAAAAAGGAGCAGATTGAATTGCACTTCAATGATCCTCGATTAGATGACAAGGCCTAGTCTGCACACTTAGAATTTTCTTACGGACTCATTTTCTACTGCTAACGCTCATATTATATATTCTTCCACCCAACTCACCTCTTCTGTTCCAAAAAGTCTATCGATCTGAGCACTGAACACGCGAGTCATCCTGATGTAGAAAATATGACACATAACGCAAGCCCCCTTGAAAATCATCAACTAGATGTTTCATCTGATTATGCTCATTGGCTCTTGGTGTAAAAATCATGCATGCGAAGATTTTCATTCTCCCTCTCCGTTTGGTCTGCACCTAAATCTGCCATTAAATGGCAAAGGGGTGTATGGGGGATCGCGAGATAAACGTGTTTTTCCCGGACAAAGAGGAGTTGCCATAGTTTCTCACAGGGCTCTTCAATTATTCTTTGTCGGAGAAATTTGGCGACGTTGGAGAATTGGGGCATAACTGAGGAGCCATGACGCCTTTGCCAGGCCTGAAACTTGAAATTAGTGATGCACATCCAATTACCCACCTCCTGAACCAACGAGTTTATGTAACCATATTGGAGACAGATTTCCCCTACAGTAGCTACTGTGCGTGTCGTTCTGTGGCTATTATCATTACCATCTACGCGCTGGATTTCAACGTGACTATCGAGTGTTGTTAACCCGAGAGAGAGAGGATTGGGTAGGCCTATGGATCGAAAGAACAGATGCTACTAGAGGGGATTAAAATATGATTCGTACTTCAGAGGACACGTTATAATGGTGTAATAGGTAGTTGATTGTAAGGGAGAAATCACGGAAGATGACTACACGAATCTCGAAGGGGAAAGTTTGTGCGGATCAAATATGCCGATAGATGAGTTGGCAGCATTTATAGCTAACTAGATAGATATAACTGAGGGCTGAGTACTCGAAATTGCGTTATGTCAATCGAATCAGAAGATTGCCGTCGCAGATAATATGGTATGGGAAGGAGGAGTGTATGGTTTACCTAAGTTTCAATGTAGATCAAAATATACTTTCCTGCAGAACTATTGGTTGTAGATTTCACCCAAAGAAAGTAAAGAAGTAACATGGCTTGCCAAATTCTCTGTACCTACAACTATGGGAAAGTTTAACTGAGAATTTGAAACTTGAAATTAATTACCGCAGAGGCAGAAAGGAGAAGCCACGGACTACCCCACGACTTTTTGCGCACAATAACCATCCTCCAAGAAATGAAAGCCACACATAAACACTCACTTTTGGTTGGTGATTGACACTCGAATCCTCCTCAAACTTAAATGGTCCAACCTTCCTCGGCGAAGTGGCAGAGTAAGAGAGGACTTCTAGTCCTCTTCGATCTCGCCTTCCTCGCTACCAGAACGAATGGCACGGTCTTCTTCCTTAAGCGGCTCAGGAATAGGCGTCTTCGACTTGCGATCATGGCGGGGGGAGTACCGAGCGCGCTGTTATGTTAATATCTTTGCGTTTTTCACACCTGGAGATGGGAAGGAAAGAAAAGAAAAGACTTACCTTGCTATCACGCTTACTTGTACTTTCATCACTCTCGCGGCGGCGCCTAGCGGACGCAGTACGACCGGCACCATCACCGTAGTCTAGAGCGCTAACACTTGACTCGCGCGGATCAGCCCTAGTAACGTATGATCGCTCGCGCTCAACTTCCCGTTCGCGGCGCTCGCGTCCGTAATGATCACCAGCAGGGCTGCGACGAGGGCGTTCGTATCGATCATCATCTCGGCGCTCGCGACGAGGTGGTGGGGATAGCCCTGTGCTGTCATTGTTCCTGTAGCGTGCTTCTCGATCCTGCTGAGCTCGGCGGCGCTCAGCAGCATACGGGTCATGTTCAGGTGAGCGAGTGCGTGTACGATGACGACGATGGGAGTCAGAATGTCCGTTGCGATACTCACGATCTCGATCGCGCCTGTCCCTGTCACGATCGCGTTCATCACGCCTACTCCGATCACGTCGATCACTCTCTCTCTCCTTCAGACGACGCATGTACTTGTCAAAGACCGATTCGCGGAGAGTATCTGAGTTCAGTGCGCGGTATTCTTCTGTCGGCTCAATACGGGGACGTACCACTTCCCAGGTATCTGTGAGAGATACTGGCGGATCAAGACGCTTAATGACATGACGAAGTGCGTCCATAGCGTGGCGCTCATTGGCTTCCTCGTCACGGCGGTCGTCCTCTGCTCGCCTCTTGACCTTTGCCATCACGTAGTCGAAGATGCTGTGCATCGACTGCTCGTCAATGTTAGCGGTACGAGGATCTGTTCGCATAACATTTAGAAACTCTTCCACAGGGGTTGCTGTGGTAACCTCGAAACGTTGTTGCTCTAGAACATCTAAAGCATAACGGCGTAGAGTGCGGAATTTGGCCTCTTCTTCCTCCAAAGTGTCCCAGAATAAGTCGAGAGGTGATGATCCAGCTTGTCCGAGCATGGCGATATAGCGAGAATCATCCTGAATCGTATCGTGTATGTCTTTCCATTTCGTGCCAGCCTTGAGAGTGCCTTTCTCCCGAAGCTCGTTCAAGAGATTTATAAAGGCATCTCGGTTCTTGCGCTCAACACGATGCTTTTTTGCCCGATCAGCCTGGACTCGATTATTGTGCTCGCGTTGAAGCTGTCTGATGTGCTTCTCAAATTGGTTTAGGACATCCATTCGAGTAAGTGCCTGGAATTTTTCACTGTTAAACTCAGTACTGTTCTCAAGTTTGTCTTCAGCGGTGTGCCAGCGTGTAAATGGCTCGAGATCTAGACCCTGGAGCAAACCCATTACATCATCAAGAGCAGACCGTCTGTTCTCAACTTCTTGCTCCTCGTTTTGTTTCTTTAGAGTTAAGATATACTCCTCGAAAAGGGCTCTTCGTTCGCTATCATCCTTAGCTGAGCGGAAGATCGTCTCTTCTTCAATAATTGGTAGCGCAGTCCTCCAGCGCGTGTAATGCTTGATCTCAGGGTGTGATCGGAGCATAGCCGTGAAGTCAGAGCGTAGTTTTGCCTGGCGATCTTGTTCTTTAAGTTTTTCCTGCGCACGTAAATCTTCGCAGTACTTTTTGAAGGCCTCCTCGCGCTTTTCTGGCTCGGGTATCGCGCGCCAATTTGGGTCCCTAATACCAGCGCGAACTGCCTGCTGCCAGTCCCACTCGGGTTGCGCCTTCATCTGCCTAAGCACCTTCATGAAGGCAACCTCAGCCTCTTGTGGACTCGAAAACTGGAGCTCGTTGCCAGTGGTGAAGGCAATGTTTGGTCTATCGCCACCGAAGTCGCGCTCTCGGTCTCGATCTCGATCGCGATCACGTCGATCTGATTGATAGTCATCGCGGTCGGGGCGCCGGTTGTCGAAGGAAGGGGGGTGTTGCGAGGGCGCCCCACCCCAGCCGGATGGTCCAGCAACAGGAGGTGGGCGTTGAGGAGGCTGATTCTGTTTTGCTTGGTCGACAATTTTCTGGATATCCGCAGGGACAGTCCAAGTAGTCTCCTTCGTGTCTTTGTTGTGATAGTAGCGCTTGCTGGAAGCGGCATCAAATAGAATAGCCCATCCAGTACCGGTAATTGCGCGCTGAGACGCATCAGTAGGTGTGTTCAGGGTGTTAAATATACACCCGAGAATAAAGCTTACCTCGACCTCATCCTTGAGCTCGTCTGGCTTTTCCCATGTTGTCACATTGGTGACACTATTGTGGTAATATGGTTTTCCATCTGCCTGATTCGTCAGCTCTCGCCATGGAGATGCAGGTGGCGCCACTGGCAGCGAATATCCGTTCATTGCGCCTCAATGTTGACAGGCAATGCGGTTGGTGTTAGTTTGGTCGCAAGCCCAAGACCAGCGCAACCTGAGGGTAAAAGTTGAGCACAGGCCCTCCTTTCGGCGAAACTGTAGCTCCGACCAGAGGCAGCCACCTCACGTGAATTACACTTCAACTTTAGGTCTTCTAGACAAAATTAGTGTTGAAAGCGACAATGGTCATAGGGTCTAGGGGATTAACACCTCGTAAAAGTGCCGAGTTTGTAGAAAGCTCAGTGCTTGAGGCAATTGTACCTGCCAGCTCCCATGTCGACCTCAAGGACGAGCTCCAATCGTGGGATGGAGTGAATGAGGACGAAACTGGGTCGATTCTACCCTTCATAGCGCAGAGAAATGTGCTATTACTGGGTGTGTATTCTTCAAAATAGCTAGCTTGAAAAGTTGTCTTACTCATGCACAGGCTAGATGAGCTGCTTCCCGTCTATGTTGTCTTTCGCACACCGTTGCCAGATAACGAAACTCTCCAACCATACCTTGCCAGACTGGTAGTGAATCTTGAAGCATTTGCCTTCAGTACTGCACCGGTACAAGAGAGCGAACCCAAAGCTGGACCTACGAAGGAACTTATCTACTCCACCACTATCAAGGACACCGACCAGCCTACCACTATACGCCATGGTGAAGAAGACGATGCTCACACATATGTCATCTGGAAAGTTGAAGTCTATGTGGCCCGGCCACAGGGTCGATTTCACAAACCAGCCGTCTACTTCCAGCCTGCTGCCTCTTTCAAACCAGTCTCAGCGCCTAAGCAAACCATGCCAGAAGATGATTACCTACCCAGCCGTATACCTACCGCAATCAACTTGCTCCAAGCATTTGATAGTGATCCTGCTCTTACTGGAGTTCATCCTCGATTGTCTGCCATGCGAATCAATAAGATCGTTCAAAGTGCTGCTCCAGTGGTCAAAGAAATGGTTCGTCCGATCAAAAACGGACAGCGGCCACTCTTCCGAGTATTGCCAGCTCTGGTATGGAGAATAAGACATGCGAGGATTCATACGAGCCTGAGTGATCTGTCATTGATGGCCTCCCTCGACGTGGAAGTCGCATCGTACGCAACATACGATGTTCGTATTAAAAAGGTTGAGCTGGCATTAAATGGCGGAGAAGTAAAATCCTTCGCTAACATAGAAGATGCACGCATGATTTACAAACCAGGTGATCAGATCACCTACCTCTATAAGATTAAACCTGACGTAGCATCGGACGGTACTCCCGCACTCGGAAGCAAAGGCCACTTCTTGAACCTGAAGATCTCAGCTGAAGTTATCATGTCTGAGACCTGTCATCCAAACATCGCTGTCGAGTGGCAAACCCCTATCGACTTCACAACTGCATCAGAACAAACACCCAACACGATCAAAGCCGCGCATCGACTCAGTACCCCTGCATTGAAAGCCGCAAACCCCGACGCGCTACCCTCGCATGACACACAAAGCCAAGCCTCGGAAGAAATCATCAGTAACGCCATCAACATCACACTCACTATCTCTGGCCCGTCAAAGGTCAATGTAGGGGAAATTTTCACATGGGAAGTCTTCATCGTCAACCGCAGCGACAAAATACGCAAACTAGCAGTCCTAGTCATTCCCAAACGAAAACGCGATTATGAAAAACATCATTCTCGCCCTTCCACATCATCGGCCACCCCGGGCAGTAAATCAGACAAAAAAGAGTTGCTAGCATGTGCAGTCCTGGACGAAAATATTGTTTACGCCAAACAGAAGAGTGCGCGGACAGAAACTGCGGAATTGATTTGCTTAACTACAGATATAAGGCTGGGCCAATTAGCCCCAGGGTCGTGCTATACTGCGGATCTGAAATTTCTGCCATTTTCCAAGGGAGTCCTGGGTGTAGAAAGTATACGCGTGATTGATTTGGTGACTAATGAGACGGCAGATATAAGAGAGTTGCCGAGTATTGTGTCGAGTGAGAAGGACAACTGAGGATGTGGGCGTATATTAGATTCAACATTTATACCTAAAATATATCAATAATCTACGTTAGATAACGCAACATTTTATCTGCGTGCGGAGCTTACCTCTATCTGTTGGGAATGTTTCCTACCCTGAGTTATATTTTAGTCGTTGAGAGTCTTGGAATATTAGAATGAAATTTTGAAAACGCGAACATCTATAAGCATAGCATATCATTTTGGAAATCTTCATTCGTGGTATTCTAGTTGATGCAAAATATACTCATACCGCCCAGTTTCGCGTAGACCATAAAATCTCTTCAACCACATGTAATGCATTCCATTCGTGTAATTCGATATCCGAATCCCGCGTCCCTCTTCCACCTTATCTTATTCATATACCTTTCTTGTCCATTTACCCAAATCTACCTCTCCATCGTGCCATCTGAGCTAACGGTGCGGCCCAGCCGTTTATCCTTCCTAGCCAACCCTTTTAGTAAACATAAGCCGTAATAGAATCGAACAATGGCAAGCCTGCCAACGCTCAAAGATCTCGAACAATAACAGCATAGGACGTTGTTCCTGAATCATGTCTCGCCAGTCAGAACATTTATCTGGCGCCCGTATATAACTCCTTGAAATGCAACATGCCCGCCCAAGAACGAGACAACGCCCGAGGGGGTATTTTACCATGTCGCACTTATTCAAAAACGCCTAGCTCCGTTGAAAAAGTGATGGGTGATATGGATAATTGTGGGTCGGAGAATTGTGATGCAAGACTTAGAAATGGGTCATTATTCCTTTGGGCCTTCAAGGAAACATATAGCAGCCGCTGGTGGCCTTACTATGAATAGAGCCTTTGTTCCCCTGGCGCTTTCTGCTCTTCGGTTATTATCATTATGCCTGTCGCTATTTTCAATGCGGCTCCGATTACTGAAGGAATTTGTCGTGATTTGTAACTCCCGTACACAACAAAACATCGGTGTCCAACTCTTCTCAGTAGGTATGCAAAATTCCTTCCCTGTCTCTCCTCTGGTCTTTCACTCGATCAATGGTTTTCGCACACCCCCTACTATTGTCATGCCAAGTGATCGAAGGCCCTCGGGGTCATTTGCTCGAACAATCAAGCTGGCGGGTAACATTGGATTATCAGGCGTGACGTGTGCGGCGTCCTTGGCCGCTTGTTCGATGGCCTCCATTTCCTCTTTGCAGCCAGCATGGTCGAATGGACATACGACGATTGGTTGGCGAAGGAGGATGTCTCTTGCTGATCCCATTTGTGCCTAGAAAACAGTCAGTCACCTAACCTTAAATAGTGGGGCAGTTACTATTATTACCTTTACAGTGAGGTAGTATTCAATCTTGTAAAGCGTGCCGGTAGTCGTGAAGCCAGTGATTGCATACATAGGAAACTCTTTCTTGCCTCGTGGCATTATACCATCATGATCGCGCAAGTCTTTCGCTGGAAAGACCAAACCAAGATTTGTGAAATAGCCTGCTTCTGGCATCTTGACACCCACACGTTGCATTGTGGTAGCCAGAGTCTTGACTTTGCGCGTAGGTTCGTCACCTTCGTGATTAAAGATAATCTCTTCATCTATGCCAACAGTAATTTTTTGTATAGTAACCCTCTTTGCCTTGCTCAACCAATCGGGATTTGGGCTAAGTTTGATATATACTGATACAGGGTCAAGCGGACCGTAGCTCCATCGTGGTAAACTTATACCAAGAGTGACTAGATGGTCCGTCACTCGTTCGGCACTTTCAGGACGGTTGTACATGCCAAACGTAGATAAAGTATCGTATCGTTGTATGGGTACTGCGAACGGGTATTTCTTCTGTTCCTGTGGCCCTTGCTGCACGGTTACAACTAGCTCATAGAATGTCTCAGCCGTCCGACTTGGGAGTTGTAAGCTGGCAGGCGGGACTCTCCTAGCAACCTCCTCGCCTCCACGGCCATATGGTATGAAGATGACAAACGGCAGGTCCATGCATAAGATACTCTCGTGTTCTCTCCCAGCGTGACATCGGTACAGTAGCATCTCCTTGCCCACAATATCAGTGATCTCCTTTCGAGGTGCTGCCAGATGTTTCTTCGTGACTGAGTCGGCTGAAGGATGTATTGTTTCGCGGCGGTGTAGTGCGATGGTGACGAGGGAGACATTGACGGGCGCGGAAACACCCAACAGCGGTCGTATCTCGACTTTGCCTTCTATGCGCGGCTATAAGAGTCAGTATGTGCCAAGGCCTTGGTGAGGGTGAAGAGTGAAGGGCAACGTCATGCGCAAGTTGCTCAGTGACGGGCACAAAGCGTAGAGACGTACCAATGTAGCCGATATGCCTGGATAGCCGACCAGGAAATTACTGTTTGGCGGGCCGGAGACGCGTACAAAGGCCGTCATGGTGTGTTAAGGGAAAGACGTTGTCGGCGCAGGCCTGGGAAGACAGCTGGGGCTGCATGTGCTCGAATGCGTCCTGGACAAAACCCAGGTTGGGTGCGCCAAAGGGCTGATCTGCGCAGTGCTGGTAGCTGGGTAGCCTGTCCAGCTGCGGGATATGTGGGGTTGAGATGCCGGTGTAAGAGGGGGATGTACGGTAGCGAGCCGGTCGCACAGCGGCGGTTCGGCGATGGAGCGGACGGGCGAGTCTGTCTTGGGTGGTAGTGGTGTTGGTAGTAGGAATAGTAGCAGTGGTAGCGGTAGTGGTAATGTGGAATGGTGAATGCGCGGGTATTATCGCAAGGCAGACCGCCCAGCTATCTGTATGAAGCGTCGCAGTAAAGTAATAAGGCGGGAGCTTGTTAGGCGACTGTCGCCTTGGGAGAATAGGATAGAGGATAGATAGAGAGAACCAAGGCTTGCTACGAAATGCAATTTTTTTTCAATGCATCTAGCCAAGCAAAGGCGACGTATACAAAGGCGACGGGAGCTGCAATCGCAGGGAGGAGCGGGCAGGGCGACGGTGGTGGTGATGATGATGATGATGCGTAGGTTGGCCAGGCCGCGCAGGTGCTTGTCTACGATTCATTGGCAGCTTACCTTTTAGCAGCTTCGGGTGGGGGCTTGAAGCTGAGAGCACCACACCAACACTGCCCACCTTTCTTGCTCCTCAGCCCCAGCACCTTGCCATGTCCGTTACTGTAAGTCAGCCCATGTGTACCATGTGCACCATGTGCACATCCTATCTTGCTTCCTCAATCGCCCTTCTGACTAATCCACCAATAGTTGCACACGTCACGAGGTGACATCAAGCTTGAGATATTCTGTGAAACTGTTCCCAAGACGGCCGAGAACTTCCTCGCTCTGTGTGCTTCTAGCTTCTATCATGGCAGCCCTTTCCATCGACTAATCCCTAACTTCATGGTGCAAACTGGGAGCCCTGCCTCAGACCCCAAGTCCAAAACCTCGACATCCATCTACGATACCCCCAACCAACTCTTCGAGGACGAGATCCGCCCCGCGCTAAGACACAATGCCCGAGGAATCGTCAGCATGGCCAACAAAGGCCCCAACAGCAATGGCTCACAGTTTTTTATCACCTTCGCCCCAGCGCCGCATCTCGATGGGAAGAATACAGTGTTTGGCAAGCTCCTTGAGGGTGACGAGGTATTGGACGACATAGAGAAAATTGCCGTGGACAAGAAGTCTAGGCCACAAGAGCACATCGAAATCAAAAGTATCACAATACACGCAAACCCACTAGCAGGATGAGGTAAAATCAGAGCAGAGAGCTGTGAGCCAACGCAAACTACTGCGAAAGACGTCTGGTTCAGAAACATGGTCAGGTCATAAGCTTCATTGTGGCTGGCGAAGCCTGGATATCTACGTTGGCCCCGGCCTAATGCATGAAAAAGAATAAAATCTAGAACCGTCAACAAATATCCGGCACTACGCTTCGTTGGTGGTGGTGCCATTGGTCGCCGCAGGTTCCGCCTCATAATTCTCCGTTTGCATGTCATTCAATCCTAGCGACTCCTTCTCCTCTTCCGTGCGCTCGTAATCTTCAACCTTCATCTGCGGATCTGGCTCTGGTGCCGTAAAGCTCTGGACGTAACTGCTGGCGAGTGGATCCTCGAGAATGATGGTGAACTTGACAGCTCCATTAATAGCTGAGTCAAGCTTGTCGAAGAAGGCAGTCCATTTTTTCCTGGACCCCGATTCCATCGAGTCTCCACCAACGCCGGCATCAAAGATGGAAGACTTGAGATCATCGCGCACTTGGGTCAGAATGCCTTCAACTGTGGTGAATCTGCCCCCAAGAGTTCCGGGCTCAACATTAAGTTGGAGTTCCGGACACGACATCGCACAGGATTCAGCCTTGAGGATGTCGCGAGAAAGGTCCTCTTTGTTATCGACAGATACGGTAATTCGACGAGCTTTCTCTGGTACCTCACCTCCCGTCTTGACTTCGTTACTGCGGTCTGCTTCGCGTTAGTGAAAGAAGGGTGAGGCAATTGATTTGACTTACATCCACAGTGGTCACATACGGTGCTCATCAACACAACCTGCTTAAAATGAGGGATATTAACCATCTTCATGTTCGTAGTGCAAGCCTTCGTGCATCCAGGGCAAGTGGCTGGAAATGAGTAGACCTGGTTTTCGACAATGTCGTCATCTACATTGTTTACCATTGGTGCAGAAGGCATTTCTGGATACATTTGCGTTGCATGATACTCGGGGCGTATTTCGGTCGCTGGCGCCTCGCTGCTAGCTTCACCCAGCCCAAGTGCCTCGTTTTGTGCCCCTGTTCGTGGGTACTCGTGCCGAGCATACTTTCCAGCAGATGGCTCACTCGGGGGCTCAATCGAAGAGTTGCCAGCAGGGTCGTCAATTGTGAGCTTGAAAGGCAACTTCGCGCCGGTCGCCATTTGCTTGATCGATTCAATGACTCCTTGAATTTTCTCATAAACCTCAGGAATTACTTCTCTTCTCTCGTCCTGTTTCTGTCCCAGATCTTGCGCAACCATGGACAAGATGCCTTCGACATTTGACAGCTGCCCTCTACCTGGTGGAATTTCTAGATCAATGTCCTCGACTCGAAATACAGCAGTGTCACTCTTAACAATCTGTCGGCTCAAGTCATCGGCCGTGTCAACTCTGAGCGTATATTTGACTCCACGTTGTTGTATTTCGCCAGCGGGCTGGACTTCAGTATTCTTGAAGTAACAGTGCGGACATTCGAAAGACATGATGACGATTTCGCGAAAGAAAGGAATCTTAGTGAGCAAGAGTCGTGTTGTACCCTAGAACGATGAGCTATACTTCTATCCTTGGTCGCAACTAACATACATCCTCATGGCAGTTCATACACAAGCTCTCAATCACATCGACAACCTTAGTGCCATCCTCGTCGTCTTCTTGAGCACTCGCCTCAGCGACCTTTCGTCCCATATCCTCGAAGAGATCCTGCGCAAGACTTTTGTTTTGAGACATGTTGTTGGTAATATGGTGGTTGTACTGGATGTGATGGTGCAGTAGGCGTAATTGTTGTAGTGAGAAAGGTTGCGGTTGCTCGACAGGTTTAGTGTGACGCCATTTCTCGAAATTTTTAGCCCCGCGTTGACTTTGGCAGGGTCCATCAAGCTTCTGGTGCATTCCCTGCAGGTGGGCCCTTGCTGAACGTCAGCCCTATGGCCTATGGCCTCACATAGCAAAATCCATCAAGTCCAGGCCTTGACTTGACGTCTGTGTTTTATTCTTCTCCAGCATTGCCTGTAAACCACCCTTTCTAGCTTTCTGTCTCTGCTTGCTACTAGCATTTGCCGTCTTCGGCAGCTTCAATTCGTCTTGCTTGACTCCTGCCTCACTGGCCTGTCTTATCTCTAGAGTCATGATGTTTTTCGTGCTCTTTACTTGCCGCCGGGACTGGCGCTGTAGCAATTGTTCTGTGCTCCGAAGGCACCTGAGGCAATGGTAGACCAGATTCGTATTGGGTACCATAAGATCGCTGGGTTTGTTCTTTCCTTTGCGTGGTCTCTTCCGAGGTTGGGCTTTATTTGACACCTCACAAGACCATCCTGGAATCATGAGATTCCCACAAGCACCACATGTCTCTCGGCGGTGCGTGTCCCATTCTCTTGATGGAGCCTGTAAATCATTTTCTGCCATGAGCCTATCTCTTGCTGATCCTAGGGAGGCACAAGCCGAGGGCGATGAAATAGCGAGTAAATGTGCTGCGTGATGCAGAAATATATACCTTGATGCCATTGGATCTGTCATGGTTTTTTGGTAACATGATGAGTTATATGATTATATGATGATGAAGACGCGTAAAATACTGAAATCCAGCCCCAATCGATTCAGCTGCAGGAAGCCGACTTCCGGCGCTAACTACCTAGGTATCCTAGTGCACAAGCTTCCCTGAAGCTCCCCACTTGAACTTCCTTGGTCTGGACTGCAATTCCTATTTGTGAATGCTATGCACGCACGCTCAACTGATGTTGTTATTTGCTTTCTAACTAATCACCTAGCACTAACAAGCAGTGTACAAGTGGCATCAAAGTATGGCCTCGCCAACCCTACTTTCCCAACACGGCTTGCGTATTGCGATCGAAGGCTGCGGCCACGGAGTATTGCATGAAATATATGCTTCGGTCGCACAAGCTTGCAAACTCAAAGGGTGGCCAGATGTTGATCTCTTGATTATTGGGGGGGATTTTCAGGTAATATTTTCGCCTTAAATATACGTCTCTATCCACTAACCAGTCAGGCTGTTCGTAACGCCGCAGACCTCAAAGCCGTATCTATGCCCTCAAAGTATTATGCTATGCACGACTTTCACGAATACTACTCGGGCACTCGTCTTGCACCCTATTTAACCGCCTTCATTGGCGGCAACCACGAAGCGAGCAACCATATGTGGGAGCTTTATTACGGCGGTTGGGCGGCGCCAAACATCTATTACATGGGCGCTGCCAATGTAATCCGACTTGGCCCTCTACGTATCGCTGGCTTATCAGGCATTTGGAAGGGGTATAATTACAAGAAGCCACACTACGAACGCCTGCCATATAATAGTGACGACATAAGAAGCATATACCATGTTCGGGAATTAGATGTACGGAAACTTCTACAGATACGATCGCAGGTTGACATCGGGCTCAGCCACGATTGGCCGCGTGGCATGGAGTGGAAAGGTGACTTCAAGCAGTTGTTCAAATGGAAACCAGATTTTGAGCAGGAGGCCAAGGATGGTACTCTGGGCAGTGTTGCAGCCACAACGGTGCTAGAACATCTGCGACCGCCTTATTGGTTTAGTGCTCATATGCATACCAAATTTGCTGGTTTGTGGGAACATACGAGTCCGCAAAGTGTTGAAAGTATGGAGTTCAAGACCATCGATAGTTCAATATTGGCCAAGAACGACGAAGAAATTGATTTGGACATTTCAGACCACGCACCAGCCCCACCGCCTAAAAATGAGGCAGAAATCGACCTTGATATGGACGAAAATGAGCCCCCGGCAGCTTCGGTCGTCGATACAAGCAATGTTGATGCGTGTAGCGTCACAAACGATACGACATCAGAAGTGCCCCAACATATCAGAGACTTACTTCCCGCATCATTTACACGTCCTAAACGTGAAATTATATCACGGTTGCCGCCCCCCGAAGATATCAAGAACACCACGACCAAGTTCCTAGCACTGGACAAGTGCTTACCCAAAAGGAGCTTTCTCCAGTTAGTGGAGATCGCTCCTCACTCCCCCAAGGATCTTCAGCGGCCACTACGTTTGGAATATGACCTTGAATGGCTCGCCATTACTCGTGTCTTTGCTAGTGATCTGCAAGTTGGTGATCCGGACGCGCAAGTTACACCAGATAAGGGTAACGCGCACTATAGGCCATTGATCGAAAAGGAGATGGAGTGGGTGAAAAATAACATAACTATGACTGGCAAAATGACGATACCGGAAGACTTCGCTCAGACGGCCCCAACGTATGATCCTATGTCGGGTATTCATGTTCAAGAGTCACCACAAGAATACAGCAATAAACATACTCAAGCCTTCTGTAATTTATTACAGATTCCGAATGCATTCCATGCATCAGATGAGGAGCGAGCGCAGCTGATGCAAAATGGACCTAAACCAGAGCAACAACGATCTAATCGTGGCGGAGGTGGAGGTCGTGGTGGCTATAGAGGCGGAAATAGAGGTCGAGGTGGCGGTCGTGAAAGAGGTCACGGCGGGGCCAGAGGACGTGGTGGTGGAGGAAGTAGTCGCGGGCGCTGGTAAAAAAAAGTGCTGACTGATGGCCAACCCGATGACTGGTTAGGCAGCCAATTCATCTTCACGAGTACCATTTTGAACGGCGAGTTGGTGCGGATATCTAAATGTCAATAATGTAACTATCACATCTAGGTGAGTAACCAATTACACAATTCGTACTTCAAACAAACGTTAGTTTTCAAGTACTAGAAATGTGAAGGGAAAAACAATATATCCCCCAACATATATGGATTCATGCGATTGTAGGGTGTTGACCAAAAAAAAGCTACAATAAAACCTTTACATACGATACAAGTGCAGCCTGGGCTCACAGATTCTCATCCATTCATCAAAAATCCAACTGCCAAAATTTATGTTCTTGATTGCTTTTATGGAGAATAGACCGGAAGAGGGCTTTATTGGGTGACTGGTCTAGGGATAGTGGAGGAATTGTGCGGAATTAAAATGCACCACTCAGAAAATGTGTGTATAGCTTTTACCAGTCTCGAAGCTGAATTCAACCTGTAACATGTCCATTATTATGTCCAGCGACCGAAAGCTCTTGTTGATGTGACGGCAAAGTACGCAACTGTCTGAACCTAGCTGTTCTTGAGCAGTTGAAAATGCTTGAGGCTATGTGTTCATCAAGAAATAATAAACTTTGTGTTGGAAGGAGACAATCTACCTAGGAGTGTTTGTTGTGACACGTTAGGTGCTTAGTACCTACCTACCCAGGCAACCTTATTCAAACCGTGTTATTGTTTTCTTTTGGCATGGCTTCGCTCGGCTTAACTTCACTTGAGTTTCAGTTCTTTTAATCATACCTTTATTACATGCCCTTTTTACTTTGAAGATTGGATATTCATTTTTTTTTCGAGCATAAGCTTCTTGATACATGTGTACAACCAAATGGCTGGTTCATGGGTTACGCAATGTTTGGAGATATGACCAGTCGCCTCGACACTTGACTCACTATTGTTATATTTAAGGGTGGCCACAAACAACGTCTCCGTACGTTAATTTCAGTTCACTTTTCGGAAAAGAACTGTCGATGGATGACCGAGACAAAAGAATCGAGGGCCTTCGCTTTCGCCAACATGAAGAGGCACCATCTTATCCCTACCTCTTAAGATTATATTTTGACGCTTGGGATTTTGTTCTCGCCGAGAAGCTCGGGAAGGAATTTGAAGACATATGTCGGGAAATAGATGGTGTGTACAAACCACATTCATGGGAGTTGGTTTAATCGACACCCAGCACTCGGTAAACAATCCCAGTTAGCACGAACCTTAAACACCAAAGTGGTTATTCTTGCTGGTTTCATCATTGGAGAGGTTCCGAAGAAATACTACCGCTTTCTGGCAGGGCTTGCAGCTGAAGAAGATGTAAAAGAGGTTTGAAAAGGCCAGATCACAGTTGGAGCCACACACTGATAAAATCAGGGTACTGATAAAGAAACCTACCTGTGGAGATTTAACTGCAACAACCCTTCCGAAAGTCCAGAACATGCCTTGACATTGTTGCGCGACTTCTTGGAGGGTGTTATTTGATGAAGATTACGATAAAGGCTGATAAAAAAACTTATGTTCATATGGGATATACTCTTGGAAATTTCTGGTGATTGCGTAGTGTTAAATGGCAAATGTGTGGTTGGTTAGTTGAAAGCACTACACACTCTATTATAATTATGTTCTTGTATCACTAGGCCCTTTGATTGCTTTGTTCTTGATTTATTGGGGAGTTTTCATGACGTTTCAGTAACGGTCAACGTGTCTCTTAAACCTGACTAGGTATTTCCCTTGCTTAAGAGACCGCGCATTTTCCCCCCCAATATACCCACTCTTAATAATTTGCAGCTAGACTAAGAAATAACTTGTCACGAATACGTGTGAACCCACGACGTCTCAGATGACAAGATCTAGATCTAAGCACGGAGCACACGCGGCTCGCGCCTGGTCCTGCACGCCACCATGCGCTTTGAAGCATCGTGGGCTTGAGACTTGACGGACTGCCGGGCATGGACGGATAGCAGACGTAGGAACTGTTAGCCTTTCAGGTCCGGGCACCAGAAAAATATGGGGCAAAATGTTCTATGATGTCGTTGGGCATGACTAGGTAGCAACTTTAGATAGGTTGTCCCACGCATCCTCTGTTGAAAAAAAGCTACGTACTTGCTTCCTTGAATGAATACCCCCCCTGGTTAGATGGCGATTCTGCCTGGCGGTATTTTGGGAGGTTTTTCCAAGGCTTAAGAGCCGTCCAGAAGGGCAGAGAAATTACAGACTCTGGTCTTACGTCATGAGAAAGAAGTGCGAGTTTGTCGTTTGTGCGAAAACGAGACGACGGCAGCAGCGCGACACGGAACCTCCATGCAGTTTACCAACCGTTTGTCTTGAATAGAGTTTCATATGCAGGATATTACGACGATCTCATGCGCCGGGGTTCTGAGTTTATTGAATGCCACGACTTGCCTCTGGCAGGGCAGTATGGACTGTGGCGAAAGGCTTGCGCGTTGCTTCGTTGGGCAAAGCAAGTCGTTTATGGTGGTGTGCCTCCGGCTGCTGTCGGGGAAAGGTCGCATGACTTGACTGGGCGTCTGCGATGAAGGGTGCCTCTGCTTGTCTGGACCAATTATCAACACTTGAATAACGAATCGGCTATTTTCGGACTGTTGTGCCACTGGTGAGGCCAGCGGCGTAGACCCATTTTCGCCCGCACTTCGCGATGGCGCACGACCACCTCCGTCATCCCTGACCTTAGTTTGCACTGTTAGGCTTCGAGACTGTAGGATCGGCATTGGACTTGCATCTTAGGTGGACCCTGGATCAAGGGTCTTCTGCCGCCCGCTGTGGGCGTTGGCCATGTGCGCATATATTCAAAATTAGATGCCACCACATGTGTCAGTGTTGTTGGTGGTGCATGCTGTGGTAGGTGGTGGGTTTAAAAGTCTGATGGTCTGCCCGCGCGAACGGATCTATACACACACACAACTTCGAACTCCGACTCTCGCTGCCAATTCATTCTTCGCTACGTCCCCTGATAACTCGTATACCTTTTGGGCTCCGGGTTAGCTATTATTACCAAAAGTCTGGAACACGTAGGTACCTAGACCTAGGTACCCAGTACAACAAATACCGTTGCGCTTGCCTTTTGAAGAAATCAACCTATTGTCGATCATACCACACACCCTAACCTATACATTCCCAGAATTGTATACTTATATCCTGCATCTCTCCATACATTAATCACTCTATCAATATGGCCTCTCGCTTTGTTGAAAACCTCGAGGAGGTTCCCATTACCCATCCCCATCTCAATGTCTCACTAGAAGACATTCTTGCCGAGGAAGGGCGCAAGAGGTCTACCTCTCAATCATCAGCGAGCTCGCATACAGCTCGATCTGGGAGCGATTCAGTCCCAAGCCCAACATCACCAACCAGCGAAAGCAAGATGGACTCCATCAAAAGGCGAGCCCTCACTCTTGGTAGTAAAAAGGGTCGCCGCGCATCCTAAATGAATAAACATTGAGGAGGAAGAACATCAACTTTACTACCAAAGTGTTTACAAATTATCACGACCCTAGCCATCGTCTCAACCAAGAGTTGGAAGAGATTCGTACTATATGTGCGCCGCCGAGCAATGAGCCATTACAGGAGCCAGTGCCCACCTAATCCGGACTTGGCCCATTTCCCAGCATCCAGCACCCAGCACCTAGCAACCTTTTCTCGTCAGCAAATTCAGGGAAGGTCCAACTAAGGTTAACACCTTCCAAGGTGGTCCTCTTCACCAAACACATCCAGCGTCGAGCATTAAGGCGCTCTCTACGAGAAGGAGTAGCAAGAGGATCGAGGAAGGTAAAAATACCTAAGAAGAGTAAATGTACTTTGAAGAAACTAGATGTACATTTACCTCACCAAAAGTACAATCCAAAGTAGTATTTTACACTAACATTGCTTCTTCACGCTGTCTTGAATGTATTAGGACCTGATCGGCCTTTCCTGATGCACTGACTCTTACCTGTAAACCTCATACACGAACACAATCATCACTTGCTTGCATTCCCACCTAATACGACACCACCACCTGCCAAATTAACCTCAGGTAACCTCTATCCTCAAAATCTTACCAATCAGCTCCACCTCATCATTATCAACCGCCTCAAATTACACTATGAGCACCACAACTCCATCAACCTCCCTAGTCGCTTGTCTAGAATCCTACTTAAGTCCTGCCATTCCCATCGGCGCCTCAATCTCATCCGACACCTCTTCACCGGCCCTACACATCCTCCCCAATTCCACGCTCTCCAAGCTTCGAAACCTTGGTTCGGCGCGCGCAAAAGACATGCGTAGATTAGGACATTCCAAGCAAATATTGTCTCATATACCCGTCTCCGCAAGTCTAGCCACGTGCGTAAAGTTCAACGATGCCATGTTTGCGGCAACTCAGTTGGATGCAGAGAAGTTTGCGGCACTGGCTTTGTTGCCGAGAGATGGGAGGGAAGCAAGCAGAGAATTGCAAAGGTGCATTACGAAGATGAAGTTCGTTGGGGGTGTAATTGGGCTAAAGAGGGATGAGGGAAGTGCAGGGTTGTTGGACGATGGATATGAAGAGGTTTGGGTGATGGCAGAAAAGTATCGTGTGCCAATTGTCTTACGGGAGAAGTGGCCAACGGGCGACGAGGTACGATTTTGGCTCGAATGACGAATAGGGGGAAATTGCTGATGCAAATATTTAGCTCGTAGTCTATCAAGGACCACTTGCTGCTGCGATACGAGCATCCGTTGCAGCAGGCCTACACACCTCACATCTTCACTCTCCACTTCCAATTCTGCATCTTTACCTGTCCGGCGTCTTCGACCGGCATCCTAACCTGCGTCTGGTCCTTTCGCATCATGGTTTGCTTCCCTCACTTCTCCCACGTATCGAAGCTTTGCTGGTCAATATTCCAACAGCCGAGAAACCCGACAGAAGCTTCCTCGATGTCTGGCAGTATAATTTCTACCTAACGACTGCTGATGTATTGGATATATCAACAATGCGTGCAGTGTTAGAGCAAATTCCTATTGATAGGGTATTGTATGCGAGCAATTATCCACTGGAGGAGAGAGGGAAAGAATTAATGGAGGAACTGAGGGCGAGTGGATTCTTGACGGCGGCGGAGTGGGAAAGAGTGGCATGGGGAAATGCAGGGCTATTGTTTGGACTCCAAAATAACCCGAGAAAACCATTGTAAATGCTTGTGGATGAGAATAGCACGGCAAAGGGCGAAACACGTCATCTCAGAGGACAAGAGGTTTATCCATATTGTGTATCATTCCCATGCATTCGTAATCGTATACACGTCTAAGGCATGGACGCCCATAGTGTTGTGACTCCAACGCCCTTGGTATCTTCAAGATCAAATCATCGAACCGCTCGCATTGTCCTCGTCAGCCTCCGGTGGTGGAATCCGGCTTCGGGCGCTTATTTCTTGCCAGACTTCTTGATGCCCTGAGAACCGGTGTTCAAAGGTCCCTTGCCCTTCCCAACTTTGCCGGCTAGGTCATCACGAGCCTTCTTGTCTACACATCTGTTAGTCTTTGTCTTCGGTTTCGTATATTTGCAACAGCAGCCTGGTTGTCGGGGGCACGGGCGAAACACTAGAATCGATAAATAGAGAGAGTAGCACCAACCCGCAGCTTGCTTGGCTTTGAACGCAATATCGTCCTCGTCAAGGTCCTGGGCCTTCTTCTTGGGCTTCTTGTTGTGGATGGGGTTGGTTCCGGCTGTGCAAAATGTCAGCCTATTCGGGTCCAAGTTCATTTGACCCCGCCAGACAGTGTGTTGTGCTTTGCGAAGGCAGAATAACGTACCTCCTTGTCCTGAAGGCATGTCGACGGCTTTTGTGGACTTATGGGGTTGAAAAAGTGGATGTCGAGGAAGTTAGTTGGGTGGGCGAAAGCGTGTTGGGCGGTGCTTTGCGGGCGGTGTGAAGGAATGGTGGGGTGTGCCACAGTGTGGCTGGTGATTGATCACGTGATACGTTTGCTTCACTAGGTATGTAGACACATCAGCCAAGTAATTCATTTGTTTTTTTAAGATGATACTAGGCATTCAAAATGTGCCATGTAAATCCGTTTCCCTTGCATCACTTCATGCAGGCAATTGGCACGTCCCATAGTCAGACGAGAACGAGAACGTCCTTGCACCCTCCATGACTCGTAAATTGAAGCAAGGAGCGACGACAAATCCACTATTGTGCTCTGTTAAGGTGTAGCGCTCAAGGAGTGACTGGGGTCCGTCACATGAGCTTATATTTCAGGAGAAGTGGTTCTTCTTGCAGGACTTCGACATGCGATCACTGAAGTCAAGCTTCGGAGAAATGGAAATAAGAACACCCAGACGGCAGCTAAAAGCTTCCTTTCGACTGATACCAGGTTCTAGCGAACTTGTCATTACTGCGCTAACTAAGGATTACTCGGTTGGGATATTTCTCCACCAATCCACGGCTAACCTGCACACTAAGGGACACACCCTCGGCTTCATCTCAACCGCCTCTCTCCTCCACCAAAGCGTCTTCAGCTCACGCTGCGTCGCGCTCATTCGTGGAAGTTTTATCACTTGCTTTACCTCCATCTTGTGGGGTATTCTTTGAAGTTGAACACGAAGATGGGGCCCCAGATTTGGTTTTCGCGTAGACACTAGAAATCTAGCTTTGCCTTGTTGCAAACTGGTCCAGAGCTTTTGAGGTGACATTGGCATCTTGATTCGTGTGAATATATTCACGAGGCGGTGATGTGGATACCCTTGAACCTGGTTTGGCTGTCCCAAGTTTATGGGATTGACATGGAACGGTAGCGTGTTGGCCGTGCGGCAAACATGTGTATATATGGATTCCATCCTCGCCCTTGGATCTTGTCACCTTACGGGCGCTTACAGTGTTCTTTACTCAGCTCTAATTTGACGTTGTGTTGGTTCTCAAAAGTGTAATTACAGGTGGTTTGCTGAAATACGACCACAATCATGGTCTCCAAGACAAGAGTGTACAACTGGTGAGCGTAATGTCTCTGTCACATCTTCATAATTAATCTGAAAAGGTACATTTCTCTCGTTGCAGCATCATGTATGGTACTCTACGGTTACGATGCATCCGTTTTCAATGCGCTCCAGAACTCAAAGCACTGGGTTGCATACTTCAACCACCCCAGTCCAAATATTATTGGCGCCATTAACACTTCGTACACTGTTGGTGCTGTCGTTGCCGGCTTCTTTATGGGAGGTCCTCTTGCCGATTATGCTGGAAGACGCATGGGTATGGCTGTTGGCGCTGCTCTCGTCATCGTTGCGACGTTTATGCAGACCTTTGCGCCCCGTGGAAGCATTGGAGTCTTTATCGCTGGTCGTGTTGTCATTGGTATTGGTCAAGGACTTGCGTTGAGTAAGCGTTATCATAAACTCCCTCAGGGTTATTGCTAACAGATTTTTAGCTGCTGGACCTATTTACATAGGAGAGATGGCTCCACCGGAGATTCGAGGCACTATTATGTCTTTCTGGCAAATGTTCTATAGCGTTGGCTCCTTCATTGCTTACTGGGTCAGCTACGGTACTTCCAAGCACCCGAAAGGACTTGGCGAGTGGGATTGGAAGATGGTTGTTATTTTCCAACTCTTGATGCCAATTGTCATCCTCTCCCAAGTCTTCTTAATCCCGGAATCTCCTCGATGGTACATTCAGAAATCGAAGAACTTCGATGCAGCCCGTCAATCGCTGTTGCGAGTCCGGGACACTGAGCAAGAGGTCGACGATGAGCTTGTTACAATCAGGGAAGCTCTTGAGTTTGAGGCAGAGGCAATCTCATCTGGTTACTCTGCGCTCTGGAAGGACAAATCAGTAAGAAAGCGGATGTGGATTGCTATGATCGTCAACGGTGGCCAGCAAATTACCGGACAGGGAACCCTGAATACCTACAGCAGCATCATCTATAAGAAGGTTTTCAAAGATGCAGACAAGATTGCTCTCATCAATGCTCTGAACGCTACTTTCGGCATCATCTTTACGCTTAATGCCACCTGGACAGTAGATAGATTTGGTCGCAAGTTTCTCTTCATTGTCGGTGGTATCGGCATGGGTATCTGCATGATAATTGCAGCTACTGTAGAAACGCAAACCCCATCTGTTGGAGGAGCAAAGAGTGAGCCCATTGGTATTGCGATCGTTTTTATCATGTTCCTTTTTGCGTTCTTCTGTAAGTCGCCTTCCTGTAACCCGCAAAACTTCGGGCGTCGCTGACAACCTCACAGACAAGCCTTCCTGGGGTGCTACTGTCTGGATTTTCACCGCTGAAATCTTCTCCATGAACATTCGCGCACAGGCTGTTGGCATGTGCTCTCAAACCCAAAATGTAGTCAATTCGATTGTCCAGCAATTCTTTCCCATTTTCCTCAAGAATGAAGTAAGTGAACTCCGTCCTCAGTAGTATCGAACAAGAACTGACTTTGGGTCCCAGGGCTTCTATGCATTCTACATGTTTGCTGGTATTAACTTTCTACTGGCTATATTTGTCTGGTTTATTGTACCAGAAACAAAGCAGGTGTCACTAGAAGAGATGGATGCTGTTTTCGGCGGAGCCAACCACGTTGTTGGTGGTGCGGAGCTTGAGGGCAAGGATCCTGAGAGGCAACGCAGCGTTACTGTTCATCATGAGGGAAAGACCATCACAGAGAGACGTAGGGCATAAAGTCCGCATTTGAGGCATGGCGCTTTGAACGATAATCTTGTGAGAGAATCCAAGTTCTCCCTGAGATTAGCAAAATAATTTCTAATCTACAACCATTTCTGACATTGATACCAATCTGCTACTGGGTGATGAAATTGTGTCGGTGGTCTGGGGCTTGAGGTGGTATGACGCCTGACTTTGGTGTTTGTTGGCTTCTTAGGCTAGGGTTGGATAGAGTTTACCGATAGGATAGGTAGAGGAGGTGTAGATCGTTTCAACATCGTGAGTTCGTTCAGCCCTACCCGTCGCTTGGAACCCTGCCGATCTCCAAGCAGCACGTCATTTGCGCTAAAGATTTTCTATGTTGTGACGCGAGTTTACTATGCGCGATCGGCCGGTCGCCCGTATAAACAATATGTACTTCTTATCCAATTGACCTTGGTTTCTAGTCTTTGCTCCTCTCACCAAGCTTCACTCACCTCTTTAACCCATTAGCTCTGCAATTTCAAAGTAGACTTTCAATATGGCAACGTGAGCCCCACCATTGCCCACACCCCGCCAACACTATCAGATTGCTTACGCTGATTCTAGCAACATCACATGGCACCCGTCTCTCACTCGCGCTGAGCGCAATGGATACCGCAAGCAAAAAGGCTTCACAATTTGGTTCACCGGACTCTCAGCATCCGGCAAATCGACCATCGCCACAGCCCTCGAACAGCACCTCCTACACCTTGGATATGGCGCATACCGTCTAGATGGTGACAATGTGCGCTTCGGTCTCAACAAAGACTTAGGCTTTAGCGAAAAAGACCGCAATGAGAACATCCGACGGATAGCAGAGGTATGTCATTTTTGCGAGGGGATTACGAAGGGAGGAAGTTACAGGATTTGAACACACAATCTTTGCCCAGTATTTACACTAACATTGGTTATTCCCAGGTCGCTAAGCTCTTTGCCGACTCATCTACCATTGCCATCACTTCATTCATATCCCCCTATAAAGCTGACCGCGCTACTGCTCGTGACCTGCACGCCATAACCACAGGCTCTGATGAGGCCCTTGCGTTCGTCGAAGTTTTTGTCGACATTCCGTTGGAAGTCGCCGAGGCGCGAGATCCAAAGGGCTTATATAAAAAGGCGAGGGAGGGCAAGATTCCAGAGTTCACAGGCATTAGTGCGCCGTATGAGGCACCGGAGAATGCCGAGATTCACATTCGGAGTGATCTGAAGAGCGTTGAGGATAGCGTCAAGGAGATTGTTGATTATTTGCAATCTAAGGGGTTGCTGAGTTTGGAGAAGTAGGTTGATGGGTTGAGTTTCTATTGATGGAATACCGAGTCGTAACAATTCCTATTTCGGTTATGATTATCCAATTACATTGATTTTATGCATCTCGTGCGCACCAGTAAAATGGTTCTCGTGCCGATTTGACCTTCGTAACTGCAATGTTCTTTAGCCGTGAAGTGGTCTAATATCAATATACCATAAATGAAGGTCAGCATTATTACAACATTTGGTAGATACTGGCATCACACAAGGCAATCGTTCGACAGCCATTGTACATTTTTAGATCGTAAGGTTTATACATTGAGCATTATGAACAACCAATTATATGAAATATGCTAATCATATCCAATGGCAGCCTCCAGCTACGCGAATAACAAGTGGTATCGAGCGGTAAACGGTAGAAATAACAAAGCATTATCAAGCACGGTGTGCCCATTCGGCAAGCTGATTTGCCGAGTCCATAGAGTCTTGATTCTTCTCGTGGTGGGTGCCCATCGCAGCTGGGTGGTCATTGAGTGAGTGCGTCGACATGCCTTCATCGACTTCATCATTAGGAATCTGGACCTCACGGGTGAGCTCGACGTAGTCGTACTATGCTTTGTTAGCTCCTGGATGCACAAAATAGTTACAAAAGACTTACAGCAAACTCGCCAATCTCGACGTCGTCAATACCCAGCGCTTCCTCTTCTTCAGTAGCACGAAGTCTCAAAGCAGGGACAAATTTGCCGATGAAATCGAGAGCGCCGAGGATTAGGCAGGTACCGACGAATGAGTAAGCGCCCCCAGAGAAGGAGTCGGCAAGCTGATAGCCAAGCTGGACCCAATGGCGGTTGAGCCAGCCACCCTCGATGACGGTATATCCGTCCAGATGCGCAATGTAGTCGGCGGCAAAAAATGCAGTGAGGACGTTACCGATGAAGCCACCAACACCATGAACAGCAAAGATATCAAGCGCATCGTCACAGCGAAGGAAGTACTTCAGCTTGGTGGCATAGTTGCAGGCAACACCACCGCAAACACCGAAAACGACCGCAGCCCAGGCTGGGACGTATCCAGATCCAGGAGTAATGCACACTAGGCCAGCGATTACACCAGAGCAGAAGCCGACAGTAGACCATTTACGCTCCAGACGGTAGTCAACCAGACACCAGGTAATACCACCTACACAAGCAGCTAGATTTGTGCAGACAGCTGCCATGATGGCACGGAGGTTCGCAGACAAGGCTGAGCCAGCGTTGAAGCCGAACCATCCTACCCAAAGGAAGACGGTACCGATGACGATGTGGGTGACATTGTGTGGACGATAATTCAATTCCTGAGTACCGTGGCCGCTTCGCTTTCCAAGCATGTACGAATAAGCAAGGGCGGCGCATCCAGACGCAATATGAACGGGAGTTCCACCAGCAAAATCGAGACCTCCCATGCGGAAGACCCAGCCAGAGGGGTTCCAGGTCCAGCAAGCAATGGGATCATAGATGATGGTTGTCCAAATGAACATGTAAATGATGCATGGTAGTATCCTGCCTCGTTCAGCAACTGCCCCAACAGCAAGCGCGACGCTGTGTATATGTTAGTTTTATGCCATAAAACCGGTGGGTGGACATACGTGATGGCTGCGAACATGCCTTGGTATAGGGCAAACATAAGATCAGGAATGCGCGGGCTTCCAATCGATGGAGCGCCTAGCACGCCCATGTACCCAAAGTTGTCGAGTGCTCCAATATATTTCCCAGCCTTGTGCGAAAAGGCTAGGGAATATCCCCAAAAGAACCACTGGAATGAAACGACAGCGGTAGCCATGACGGATAACCATAGCAGTGATAATGCCGACTTTCGTCGTGCTAGTCCAGAATAGAAAAACCTTGAGACTGTATCAGTTTTGTGAAAATCATGCTGCTGAGTTGGGATAATTACTTACCCAACACCAGGGATCATGAGAAGCACGAGAGCAGTTGACGTGATCATCCAAGCGATATCGCCAGCCTAGGTAAAAGTCAGCCCCACGTTGTTACCTGCACAACTTGCAGCGAACTCACATTGTAGAAAACATTGAGGTTCTCCAACCTCGAGTCGCCTCCGGTTGCTACCGTCCCGTTATAGGCAACTAGAGGGACCGTAGGGTCTGATCCACTAGTTGATGCCATATTGGAGTGGGTGATGGTGTTGTCCTACCGTCACCAAGTGTGTGGTGATACAAGGTATGGCTCGGGTCGCTCCCGGTTACTCGCACCTTAGTTTATAGGTGCGCAATGTTCGGCGAGTAAAATTTTCGAAGCGAAACGGGATCGTAGATGAATGAGAGAATGAACCGAACAGAGCAGAGGCTTGGGGATAGTTGATCGCAACACTTGTCGGGATTGAGCGGAGGGACCTGTGGCGGCAGCCGAGATAACAGGCAAACTAGCTCCCCCAAATGTCTTAACTACAGAACGATATATAAAAGAGAGGACAATATGGAATAATTACACTGGTGGTTGGTTTTAACCAAACAAAGCACAACTCCACCGAACGCAACGTCTCGAGGGGTCTATGGTGGATATATGGGGATATCTACCTATCTAGAGTTCAAGCCTGTTGTGGGGTGTCAGATAGGTGATCATTGGAGACCTGTCAGCCAATGCAATGCCACCGGGCTGTCGCGAGCGTCGCGCAGGGTATAGCCCATGTAAATAAGGCGTACTGGCCCTTGGCAAGCTGCGGCTGTCGAGCCGTGCCCGTGGGATGTCTCCCACAGCTGAAGTCCAATGTCATTTGGCGCCGGGTGGATCTTCGATATGTGCCCAGTTTTCTGCCATGTTCACATTTCAACATGTCAAAGGTTGTCGGTTTATCAGTGGATTGCACATTGTTTCGTTGCTGATGATCTGCTCAGGAGCCGACCCACTGATGTGGCTCTCTATCAGCACCCCAGTGTAGAAACATTGAAACAAAGGGACCGTGTCGAATTCTGGCATGCCCAGAGATAACGTCAAATGTGCTGATAGGCTACGCTTGCTGAGCTTTGGCGATTCGGTCCTGCGTCCTGCGTCTCCGACCCGACTGGTGCTCCCGTGGCTGGGCGGCGAACCCATTAGGCAAAGCGAGATCAGCTTAATACGAAGATCAAATGGAAGCCTGCATGAGTACCCCAACTTTTTGAGATGAAGAAACTTCGGTAATAGCTCTAATGAGACAACAGACTCATTGCGATTTAGGAGAAGTTCTACTATCTCCTGACTTCTTCATCGTGTTTTGAGTTCAAGAAATCCTTCTTGCCTTGGGCATGCCGCCGGCGACTTTCTTATCAGTGCCTCTTCCACCGTTTGAAACTTGCATCCCACGTTCCCTTAGCATCCCACTCGCCACACCCTCCAATCCTCGGACCCGGAGGCATTCAAACGGCTTCCGCATAACCGCCGAGCCCTAGGTTGCCCCTGGAGCAATTGTTTCTCTCTGCATGGGCCCAAGGCCGTGCGACTGGTACCTATGCTTTTTATGTCCAAATCTGATACGTCGCTGTGCCTGGTACGACTGGGTATTTTTCCTACGCCAGCGCAGCGGTTGGCCTATCTGTACGTTTGATGTTGGTATTGCCCATAATTTGGTATACCTAGTAAATTCACTCTCTAGTCATGGAAGGTTCCGCGCTCGAAGCATGGTTATGATAACTGGAACAAGTGTGATTGGTAGTCGCGGTATGCAGCGAGGGGCTGAGACAGTTGAACGGTGAAGAGAAGAGTGGTACGGAGGTGCCTATCAAAAGTTTTTACCGCCAAGAAACGCCACCAACGCCACCAAAACACGGACCAGTTTGTCTCATCTAACTCTCCCTATGCCCCGACCTTCCTTGTACTCGTTACCTCCTTCAAGTTCAATTATTTTCTGGATATGTACAGGGATCCGTTCAATCCAAGCCTGAATATTTGACTGAGGCAGGTTAGCCCAGCACTTCTTCCATGCGTTAACTCCCTCCAGCCTGTTCTTTGGGGCTCCTTTCTTCGTTGTTTCTCTCTTCATATAGAACTAGGCAGGTTCAATAGCGTTTAAGTCTGGTGAATTACCACACTAGAAGATCTTCTTAACCTCCTCTTTACTATATATAATAGACTGATAGTGATGTGCGTAAGCTGGTGCTTTATCCTCCTAAACTATTGTCCCTGGTCTATCCTTAAGGCACTCTTTAGCGAAGGGAATAAGCTTAGGAAGGAGGATATAAGACTAGTATCTCTACCAGTCAATACCTCCTCCTTTACTGCGTACGAGTTTACTAGTCTTCTATGTCTATCTCTATACTAGTTTCTTACTAGGTTTATTACGTAGACCTGTCCTCCTTATAGCTGTTATTAGCTCCTACTCGTCTCTTATAAGAGGTTCAAGGACATCGTTGATCTGACTAATCTATCTAGCTACATTATCTTTCTCTACCTTAGTTTCTACCCTATAGATATAATAAGGGCCTTTCTTATTATACATAAAGTAGCCCTAGAATATAAACTTAGAGTACCCCTTCTACCTCTCACAAATACAGCTGCGGTTAACTATCTTATCTACCTAACGCTAGATCTTATAGCTACCTCTCCTATAACTAAGGATAATAGAAGTCTCGTCTATCTAGATAATATTCTTCTAGTCCTCTAACGTCTAGTCCTTATAGTTAAGGTATTATAGTAGTCTATCCTTCCTTATCGTCTATATTAATCCAGGCTTCCTCGTTAGCTTTATCTTACTAAAGCCCTCCCCCTTAAGGACTCTATAGACGGTTATAGTAGAGATATTATATCCTTGAAGACTAAGAGCCCTAGTAATATTAGCATAAGTCTTCTCCCGTCTATATCTATTGCGTCGTACTTGTAGTATTACCTCCTCCTTAACCTCCTCTTGCTTGCGAGGACGACCTAATCGAGACGCATCTTTAAGGTATTTAGGATAGATCTTAATAGGTATAGTGTTTGGTTTAAATCCTCGTTAGATAGCGCGGGTATAGATATTATTGATTATACGACGAGAGACACCTGTAAGTTCAGCAATTTGAGCTGAGGATTTACCAACGTGAGGTGACTTTAAGGCGACGATGAAAGCACGGGTAGGTATATCAGTATTTGGAGCCATTATAATACTAGAAAAATCTGTATATTGTAGAGAGAGTGGGGTAGACACAGCTTCAAAAAAAGCAAATACCTACGCCAAGGATGAGGCGTTTTGGTGGCGTTGATAGCGTCGGTAAAAACTTTTGATAGGCACCTCCGTAATATTGGCTGTAATGTTCGGTAAGCTAGCTCATAGTTGTGATATGAAAAGAACTGGAATGTCACCAACCCGTGGATGTTGAATAAATAGATATGCGGTCGACAAGGCTGGTTTCAGGTAAGTCCGTGTCGTACAAATCTTCGTGCTCTCTCACACCTTGCTGTGATACTAAATAAGCAAAATGCGCAGGAAGATTAGAGTAAATACTCCAGTAGATGAGCGTTGAAATTGGTCATGTTGCACCTGTCATTGCCGGAGCTGGTTAAGGGGCTGTGGATAGTGCTTGCGTTAATTACCACATCACACGAACACACGAACACTCGGGCAAAAGGACAATTGTGGTCATAAAACCGAGTAATAATTGTTCATGTGAGTAACAACCTCTCTTGACCTTCTTTGCAAGAGGGCTTTGCTATGGCGCTAGCTGCGACCCAAGGTAGGTACTCTCTAATACCTAATTCGGTAACATTGCTCTATCATACTTCCCTTCGATGACGATCGTCGGGAAATCGGAGACAGGCATTTAAGAACCTATTTTAGGTTTATTGTCTTGACATTATGTATCCTCGTCTTCTTGTCAGACTTGTCCTAAGCCTCGTGCGTTACACAATAGGTGTCTGTGTCTGTAAGCTGTGCACAGCCAATGGGGAACGAAAATCGGTCTATGCGAGAGAGTAAATGAAACCTGATCATGCAATTCCTGCAGCCAGAGATGATTTTTGGGCTCTAGTCACGCTGAGAGAATCTCAAGGATGCATGGGTGTACTAGATCCCGCGGGTGTGCCTGGTCCTGGTGTGCCTGTGTCTGTTCCAGCTCTCCTCTTCTTTTTCTTCTTACGTGGGATGAGAGCTGGTGGGTTTACCAAAGCACTCCGGAGTGATAAATATGATCCACAGGTGAGACAAAGATTGTCAGGTAGGCCTGAGTTGCAGAAAACTGTGATGCATTAGTGCTTGTCCACACTTTGAGTGCGAGAATGGCATACTGCTTAAACACACACTACAGACGTATCCAACGTCAACCACCTTTCTGTGGCAAAAGCAAGCCGCACGGAAGTCAACCCCGCCAGCACTTGGGATGACCAAGCTGTTGCGTGCTGTCGCATCAGGCAGAAATGCCATCATCAAGTATTGCAGCAAGCCCTCTGGTCGTTCAGGCTTCATGTAAACACCACCTGTCGTGTCACTTGCCTGTTGCAACAATACGGTATCTCCTGCTAACTTCAATATATCTATTGGTATCTTCTTCCTTTGTGCGGCAAAAATGGAATTCATCACAGGTATATATTGATTTGCTAGGTCGCCCGACACCGAGATGATGAGGATACGAGAAGTGAGAGGTATTCGGTCGACATGACTGTTCTCTGAATCGGCGAGTGCGGCGAGGGACATGCTTTCAGCAGAAGCAGCGGTTGGTGCATGAAGCATGGTAGACTTAGAGATGTAGGTTAGGGCTAAAGAGAGGGCGCCACCAATGAGTGTTGTTGGTGTTGCCGCCAAATGGTTATCTTTGGTCTCATCTAGCAGCTTTGCGAAATTCGCTAGAATCGCAGTCTCGACCAGAGCAAACGCTCGATATTTGTTTGGGTTTTCCGCTATGCTGAGAGTTTTGTTGTCCCCCCCTCCGTTCATATCAACATCTCCATTGGCATCATGCGTTGACTGCGGTATGGAGGGCTTTGGTGCTGGATATAAAAAGGTGGCCTTGTGTGAGTGAGAAGCAATTACTGCAACTTCATTTGCATTTCCGGAGGCTAGATGCGCGTTGATGAAGACGAGAACATTGGCTAGGGCGGCCGAGAGCGAGAGCGACGAAGACAAATGGGCCCATGCATGTGGATTTGTGTCGAGGACAACTGCTAGAAGAGATGGCGGTGGAGCTACATCTGTCTTCACATGGCGATTAGAGCCGTCGATCGAATTCATGGTGCTGAATCAGTCTCTTGCACAATGCGATTGCGTGACTTTCAAGATATGAGAAATAACATGCTACCGGGCGAGCCGTCCAAAGTAATAGACCGAGTCCAAGGGGTTCTATGTTCGAAAGTGTGCAACGCTTTGTCGTGTGCAAACAGGCTGTCGAGTCAAAAGAAAGCTCCAATTCGCGATGACGATAGATTCATGGGCCTGTGCGCTGACCGCGTCCGCACGTGGTCAGGCGTCTTCCAAGGTTCAATGGAGAGTGATGCACTCACTACATACATTCATGCTTACAAGATCCCCCCACCACCCCCCCCATGAATTGTAAACACGTGGGTAATTTTAACTCATGCTAACCAGTCGACACCTGCAGGTAGCACATCATTGACCCAAACTTTTTCTATCTGAGTCACACTTTGCGTGTACCCACTAAATACTCTAGGTACACAAGTATACGACGTTCTGATAATCTTCAACTTTCAGTTTGTTGTAAGAACACTATCGCCCGTTGAACCGCACACTATGGTCGTCCCGTCAATTCTTAGCGATGAGCAGGTCTCAACCTTCCTTGCCTACATTGGCCTTCCTCGTTCTCTCCAGAAAGAACGACCCTCTGGTGATCCCAGGAAGGACATACATTTTCTAACCCAGCTGCATGTGCATATGATTTCTACAATTCCTTACGAGAACCTCTGGTTGCACTACAATCCGACCCATACAAACAGTATCAAGCCGCAGGACACCTATACCAGTATTATATCTAATGGTCGAGGGCGAGGTGGTTACTGTTTTCAGGTCTCTATCTTTTTCAACCATGTATTACGCAGTCTTGGTTTCCTAGCCTATCTTGCTTCAGTTCGAATTCGGCATCGTGTCGATGGTATTCCGCAGGGCGACTACAGTGGCTGGGTACACCTCGTGAATCTCGTCACTTTGACGGACGGCACAAGATGGTCATTTGATGTCGGTTTTGGTGGTGATGGTGCTACAGCTCCCGTCCAACTTATCCACGATCGTCGGCAAGTAAATTTGGGAAGTCAGGAAATACGACTACTCCATGACTGGATCCCTCCTCAGCTATATAGGACTAGAGGAACAAAATTGTGGATTTACCAATATCGTAACGGCCCTGAGCAAGCATGGAACTCATTCTATGCATTCTCTGAAGCAGAAGCGATAGAGGCTGACTTCCATAATCTCAACTGGTATACTGGCTCACATCCAGAAAGTTTTCAGACTTTTACTTGCATCATAGTCAAGTTCCTCCGACGCTCCAAGGGGACCAACGATTGTGAAAACAACGACCAGGAAATATATGGCAAGCGCATGCTAATCAACGGCGTGGTGAAGGAGAATCTTGGGGGCAAGACCAAGATCGTAGAAGATTGTAAAACAGAAGAGCAGAGACTTGACGCGTTAGAAAAATGGTTTGGCTTGAGACTTACAGCGGATGAACAAGCAGGAATTAGAGGCTGGGTAACTGAGCTCAAAGGGGTGAGTGAGTGTTAGGTAGCAAGATGTTCAATTTATGATGTAGCAAGCAAATGGCCAAAGATTAGCACATGATACACAAGCAACTTGATACTTATCACACCCAAGGCTAACGGTTGTCGAAGAATGGCAAGCCAAGTTGTCCAAGCATGCCGAGGCAAAATCAAATGATTCCCCTCACGGTAGCGTGGACACGCTCCTGTAGGCTAAGCGCTGATTATCCAAGTGTCAGATCCGGGGAGTAATGCAACCTCGGGATCTAAACAGCAACCATCTACCCGTGTCTACCTCCATCTTACGTCTCACACGCGATCACAACTTTTGCGCACCTTGATTTCACATATCGAAACTTCAATATGGCACCAGAGACTATTCGAAGAGTTAATGGATACGAGCATAATGCGTACACATACTATCCTGTCATTATCGTTGGCGCGGGAGCTTCGGGCATCGCAATGGCATGTCAGCTAAAGCAACAGCTTGGATTCGATCAGTTCCGCATATTTGATCGCCAGGCTGGTATCGGAGGAACATGGTGGATCAATCGCTACCCTGGAGTTGCATGGTAAGCCGCCGTGTCGCCATTTGCTCAGCCCTGGCTTGGAAGGCCTTGCTGTCTAGTAGCTGGTTAGCTAGCGTATTTACACATTTTGTTTGTCTAACTAAAGCTAATGCCGTGGTAATTTAGTGATGTACCTGCAGTATTCTACTCTTTTTCCTTTGCGCAAAACCCAAATTGGACTTCGTTTCACCCGCCTGGGCCAGAAATTGTGCGATACTATCACGAGGTCTGCGAAAAATATCAAATCACAGATAAGATTGAACTCAACACAGACATCGAGCAATGCAAATGGCTGGAGGAAGAGCAGTTATGGGAAGTAAAGCTTCGACGAATGACAGCAGGCATGGGTGATCTTTCCGCGAAGGATCGCTTCAAGGCTGTGCAAGAGAAGGGCGAAGCAGCTGTCTACTCCGAGACGGAGATTGTTAGAGCAAAGGCCGTTGTCAGCTGTGTTGGTGGTCTGGTTGAACCAAAAGGTTGGCCCGAGGAAATAAAAGGCATTGAGAATTTCAAAGGCAAGATGTTCCACTCGGCACGATGGGACGAATCGATCGATTTTCAAGACAAGAATGTGGTTGTTGTTGGAACGGGATGTAGCTCCGCACAGCTGGTTCCTAGGCTGCCGAACGCTCCCTATAATGCAAAGTCAGTGACGCAGCTTATGCGCTCTCCTCCGTGGGTGGTTCCTGCTCATAATACGCCCGGGGGTGATAAATGTAAGTAGATGCACAAAGCGTGCTTGAAGCATACGCTGACTTTGTTTCCCTACAATAGGGTGGGAGAAGTATAGCCCCACACTAATGAAGAGCATACCGGGACTGAAGGAATTTCTCCGTTTCTCACTCTTCGCCGGTTCTGAGCTCCAATTTCTCCAGATGTTTCCAAACACGCCTTATGCTGAGAAGTGCCGGAAAGTGACCGAGGGCGAGACAATTAAGCACATGCAGCGACTGGTGCCAAAAAAGTACCATGAAATCATGACGCCAGATTATGGCATCGGCTGCAAAAGGCGGATTTTCGATAAACGCTGGCTAGAGAGCTTGAATAGCGAGAAGATCGACTTGACCACACAGCCCCTGAATCGTGTAACTGAGAACGGAATCATCATCGGCCCTGGTGCATCATACCCAGCAAAAGCAAAAGCAGAGGACTACCCTGAGAGAGAGATAGCTGCAGACATCATTGTATTGGCCAATGGGTTTGACACTACTCGATGGTTGCACCCTTTGAAGGTGGTTGGCAAAGGCGGCAACGATCTAGTACAGTTGATGGAGGACCGAGGAGGGGCTCAAGCATATCAAGGCACCGCTATGGATGGATTCCCAAACTTTTTTATGATCTTTGGGCCCAATACGGCTACCGGCCACAGTTCGGTGGTCATGGCAAGCGAGAACATGGTCAACTACAGCCTCAAATTTCTCAAACTCATTCTCAATGGGGAGGCAACGACTGTAGATGTGAAAAAGGAAGCTGAGATTAGTTTCACTGCTGAGATTCAAGAGGCTCTGAAGCATACAGTGTGGAGAAGTGGGTGTGTGAGCTGGTACTACACTGAAAACGGCTGGAACTCAACAGTCTACCCGTAAGTAGAATATCGGCTAGTGAATAGCGGTTTGTGGTACTAACAGACCCACAGATATACACAGGTAGATTTCTGGAGACGATGCACCTTCCCCAGGTGGAACGACTGGAATGTTGCGTACACAAGCAAGGGCCTTTGGAATATGCGGCGAACGAAGCTAACACGGTTTACGGCATTTGCGCTAGTTATTATTGGAGGATATCGCATTCGGCAGAGTGGGCTGAGTGTTGGAAATGTCAAAGAAGCATTGCAAAGGATGTTACAGGGCTCTTTGGTGACCCTTTTCCAACTACTGGCGTTGATGCGAAGTCGGATTGCGGCCAAGCAGTGAAGTGAATGGGCATAAGCGAGACTTGTGTACTATATATATACATCCTACTGTTACATTTCATACTTTCTTTTCGCATCAAATTTTTAATTATTGCTTTTACCATGAGGTCGGAAACGGAAATGGAAGTGATGCGATTGGTCAAAACACAGTTACGTATTAGGAACCTAGTAGGTATCTATGGAGCCGGCAGGATGATGGTTCCCCGCAAACTCGCCGCACTGATCAGAAGAGGGCATTCCTAGTTTCCTATTATCCTCTACAAGCCGACGCGGAGGGAGTTTGACGACCAAGCAAAGCCATGAGTCCAGCCTCTCCGACAGGGCACGATAGAACGAATGCAAGTGATACAATGAGTCCCGCGGGTGATTCTGGTAATAATGCTAAGCGGAAGAGCGAGGATGCGTCGGGACAACAACGCGCAAAGCGCAATCGTTATATATCCATCGCCTGGTAGGATATGCGCTTGGGCCGAGATGCAAGACGTAACATAATAGCTAAAAGGTGATAGCAACGAATGCAAGAGGCGCAAGATCAAGTGCAATGGTCAAACACCCTGCCAGCGCTGTGGCAACCTCAACCTCGAGTGCATGTATGCGCCCAACTGCTGCAACAACTTCAAGGAGTCTGAGTGAGTCTCCCAACCTATTGCACATGTGCAGAGCTCAGACTGAATATGGCGCAGTGAGTTCAAGCAAATGTCTACCCATCTCGCCTCTCTTCAGCAGCAAGTCGATGATCTCTACAGCAACCTCACCAACCTCCGCGCCCAGGTAGACGTCCAGAGTCATAGCAATGGGGGATCCATTGGTACTCCATTCAATGGTACAGACTATCAACAGCCACCTATGCTTCCTCCCTCAGCCGCACGATCGCGAACCAAATCCTTCACCAAACACCCTCGTTTCCACGGCCCGACTTCAACCGCATTCAATCTCGGCGTCGCTAGGTCGAGCCTAAAGACCATGGGGATAACTGCCGCAGAAGATGGCGATGATGAAGGAGAACACACTCACGACCCAACCCCTGCATCGGCTTCTCCTCCTACCACATCTGCCCTTCCGAAGCCGCTCCTGCACTCGGACAAGGATCCGATATGGAACATCTCCAAGCACGAAGCTTTGCGCCTCGTACAAGTCTGGCACGAGGAACAGGGGGTCATGTACCCCATACTCGAAATAGAAAAAGTCCTCCGCTACACCGACATGCTCTTCTCCTTTGTCGAAGCTGCCGCTCGCTCCGGGCTCATGCAGGCTGCTTTACCTGGCGCCGATGCTATCATGGATGAGCAAACGAGCCTACTGAAGTTGGTACTCGCCATAACACTCGTCCTGGAAGGAAGAGGACAGGATGCACTGGGCGAGAAACTCTTTGAAAATGTACATGGCGTGGTTGAGAAAACCTTATCTGAACCAGTCAGTCTTTATGGAATCCATTTACTGGCCTTGGCCGCCATGTATTATTTCACAAAGGACGATGAAGCGTTGGCGTGGCGAATTGCCGGTCTCGCGGCGCGCCATTGTCTAGAACTCGGCTTACACCGCCGTGAGACCTATGGAACGCTTTTCCCAGACCCAGAGGAGCGGGCTGTGGCGATACGAACATTCTGGTGTATCTACGTCCTTGATCGACGGTGGAGCTTTGGGACGGGTATGCCATTTGCTCTCCAGGATGCAGATATTGATACCAATCTTCCAAAACCGGTAAATGTAAATGCTTACATGTAGGAGATGTGAGAAGGCTAACATGACAAGGATGTTTCGACGCATGAGTCCACGCCATACCTCAATTGTATGATATCCTACAGCATCATCGGCTCAAAAGTGTGGAGGTCGGTGGCCGACGTAGTTTCCCAAGAGAAGACCAATAAGGAGGACATTTCCTTCCTGGACTTTCAAGTCCTGAACTGGCATCGATCGATTCCAGAGTCGCTGAAATTCATCCACCCTGACAGCGGTAGACACATTGAACCTTCTTCGCGCGCCCAACATCGCTTGCAGGTAGTTCTCTACCTTCGAGCAAATCAAATGCGCATACTCATCTACCGCCCGGTCTTGCACACGGCAACCACAATCATGGAGAATCTTGAATTTGCGCATGTGGTGGTCAAAGTCGCCAAGGACACTATCCGGATTTTGACCTACATTAATCAAACGTCCGATATCTACAGGGTCCAGCAAACAATGTTCAACTACTTTCTCATTTCAGCCCTGGCAGTTTTGTTTCTCGCTGTCGCGCATGCACCGGCCGAATTCAGCCAGCAGTCACGCGATGAGTTCTACATGGCTCTCGAGCTTGTTCGTGGGCTGTCGTCGAATTCGTACGTCTCGAAACGATTGTGGAAGACGATCAAAACACTCAAAGAAGTTGGGCCGAGACTTGGTCTGGTGGTCCGTAGCGATGATACCAGCGATGCGCATTCCTCTGCTGCTGTTGCAATGGCAGGCCTGGCAGGCCACCAGGTGGATGAATTGGCACTATTCTCCAACGGTCGCAACGGGAACAATATAGATACGCCCCATGGAATGGCAAGTGATCTGACTACCTTGTTTGAAGCTGCGGGGGGTACATTCAATCTTAACGGATTCTCAGGACCTGCGTCCGAGTTGCCGCCGAATAACGAATATGGAGGCACGTTTGGACATGAGAACGATGAGCTTGCGAGGATACTGAGGGATTTGTTCTAAGCACAATTGATAGTAGCGTAATAACGTAATCTGGGTATGTAACTTGCACCAAAAATCTAACTTTCTGGGCTTCCCCTATCCGAAAATCAAGGAGGAGAAGTTGTTTGAAGTGATAATCACGTGCTACTGTGACGATCGCTAAGCCAAGGCACACCTCGAGCCTGCCTGGCACAACACGCAGCCCACTTTCATGCCCACCTGCCTACCAGAGCCTCAGTATAGGCTTGAGAGCAACGTACAGACAGCTCCCATACGCAGATCCTTAGCCTCGCTCGACCCCTCCCCTCCCCTCAACCCCACCCACCCTCGACCCTTGCACCACCTACAAACTCCCACCGAACTCTACCCGTTCTAGTACCTCACCACCAAGTTACACATGCGATAGATAGGGCCACAATTGTGGCTTTGCAAAACATTCGGCATTGAAGCAACCGCGGCTCTTTGCAGCACTTGAGGCTCATTGAGGTGTCACAATATTCGTGCACCCCCACATTCACATTCACATTCACATTCACAATTTCACAACCAACCCCTCGCCGTCTCGTAACCGCGCGCAACAATTCCGAAGTTTGCCAGCATCCTGGCGCAAGTCTTAGAAGATCCTGACAGTATGTCGTCATCCTCCCAGGTCACCGAGTCCTGGATCGCGTCCTTCTGCGGCCTCCTTGGCCACGAGTACTTTGCTGAGGTGTCAGAGGACTTTATTGAAGATGATTTCAACCTCACAGGTCTGCAGTCGCAAGTGCCCATGTACAAGGAGGCACTGGAAATGATATTGGACGTCGATCCAGAAGACGACGACGACGATGAGGAAGAAGAAGAGGAGGACGACGATGACGATGATTTAGGCGACGATCGAGCCCCAGGTTACCGCAGAGCAAACGACCGAAGACACCTGCGGATAGCATCAGACCTAAGTGTTATAGAAAGCTCGGCAGAGCTGCTTTACGGTCTCATACACCAGCGCTACATCACCTCACGACCAGGCATCCAGCAAATGGCCGAGAAATACGAACTACAACATTTCGGCACATGCCCACGGGTGCACTGCAACTCGTGCAAAGTCTTGCCCGTAGGCCTCAATGATAGTCCAGGCCATGAGACTGTCAAGCTCTTCTGCCCCTCTTGCCTCGACGTCTACACACCGCCAAATTCTCGCTTTCAGACCGTTGACGGTGCTTTTTTCGGTACAACATTTCCCTCTTTATTTTTCATGACTTTCACGGATCTTGATATCGGTGGCGGCCTGCGTAGCAATGCTTCCGCAACCATTGATGCTTTGGCCCAGCTCCAAGCGCAGACCATGGACGGCAAGTCACGAAACACTACCCCTTCGAATGTCACATCGATAAATGGTATTGCACCACATAATCTCGCACCTGGCCTAGGCATCGGAAGTATCTACGAGCCACGCATTTACGGTTTCCGTGTCAGCGAGCGCGCACGCTCAGGCCCACGAATGAAGTGGTTACGAATGCGACCGCAAGACGTTACAGAACTTGACGAAACACGGCGATATTGGGAGGATCGCGACGATGATGCAGATCGACCTGACGACGAAGACCTCAACATGGTAGATGTAGCTGAAGGCGGCAAAGCCGGAGTATCAGTTGACCGGCGAAAGAAGGCTATCCGCACAAGACGGCGAACAGCCAACGGCTCAAACGCGGGGGCTGGAGGGGGCAGTCCTATGGACACCAACGGTGTCGGTGGAGGGCCCACGGGCTAGGCGTCCGGTGAACATGAATCGACCACGTCTCGTGCACGATACGACACGGACCAAGCTACCCACTGGGGATACACTACACCCATCCTCAACAGCGATGAGCTTGCTAAGATTGAGTCGAGGTCTAGGTTAGCTGTATAGCAGACGGCTAGAACAAGATATGATAGTCTATGTCTATAGTCGTATAGTCATTTTTCTTCCACTGTTTCCGATCGATATCACAGGTTTTTGGTACGCAGGTATGTGGTATGGGGAACTTTGTGTCATTGATTAGCATTCTTCTGGATGAATGAAATGGACGTGAGCTGGGTATATTAATATGAGGCTCAATCACAAAATAAGTTCATCGTTGCTTCGTTTGAAATAGTTGTTGTGTTTATAAATTACACTGGCAAACCTATCATGCTCGACATACAACGTCATACTTTGAATGTACATACACGAGAACAAAAAGCAAGTACAGAAATGTGTTCAAAATAACGTGTTAACGGTCCTAATGGATAAAATCTACATCATGAAAGGAAGAAGAAAAGTAGCTAACTAGTGCCCCTGGTGCTTGGGCCGTTTATGACAACACCAGTGTTAAGAAGAACGCTGCGTTCAAAGTGATGTCGTACAATGGTGGTAACCAAAATTACCCAGGTAGGCAGACCAATCCAAGCCTACCTAGGTATGTTTTCCTCGGCCTTTTTTAGACCTCAACTCCGTGCCATGTGGTTAAATAGAGTATCTATGTGTGCCCTTTTCTTTCACCAAGAACATCACTATCACTGTGTTTTACGGGGTGTTCCTCGTCGTGTACGTCCGTTATACGATCCGTAACCATTTTCTAAAGTTCCGTTTTCAATGCTTGATGGACCTTGGAATAATTCTTTTCCAAGCGTGATGATCTTGACAGTGTTTCCGAATCCCACAGCGACGCTGCGTTTGCCGAGCCTAGTCATGGGCCCTGGTGATGCGACGAAGAGATCGTCTTGAAAGGCACCCGCCGGATCTTCGAGGTCGTCAGGGAAAAGAGGCCTCGAACGAAACTCGCCGGTCGAAGATAGTGTCCAGGCTTCCCATGTGTCGTTATCACTAGATAATGTGCGCGCTGATGTCCGACTGCTGGATTTGAATAGTCGGCCATTAGGAATACTGTGTTGTTTTGCGCGCTGTTTCAGTGCAGACGCAAGTGCAATAGGGTCAGCTATGTAGTGGTCATCTTCCGAAACAGATGTAGTTGATGAGGGTGTTGGTGACGTGTTGCTCCTGCCGATTCCGATTACACTTGACGCGCCTGTTGACTCCCACACACCAGCACACGCAACCGATACTACGGCATCAGTTGCACGGTCGAGGCCTTTGCAATTGAACTTTTCTCGGTCGGATGGCTTGCCCAAGCACATGTTCGATGCAGGGGTATCTTCGAGGGTAAGAGTCTGCATGATCACATGATCGGTGCCCTGCTCGGTGTAAACAACGGATATTGAGTTGACTGCTGGAGCTCCGCAAGCACATGTGCGGCGCGTTGGGTGGATAACCCGGAAGGTATGAGGCTTAACGTGACCAATTTCAAAAGCGTGGATAAGTGCCCGACTACTAAACTCAAAAACCTCGGCCTCTGCATCGCGGATAGCAAATATGAGTCCTAAATTGGACACTGCTTGGATATACTTAATCTTCGCTGGGTTACTGCCTGGTGGCGGTCCTGGGTCAAGACCAGCAACGACTTCTGATCCCGGACTGCCATCTCCTTCCAGTGACGAAATATGAACCTCTCCTGGCTTTGTGACAAAAACAAGACTGGTAGTTCCTTTGGTACAAGTATATATAGTTGCTGATACAATTGTACTGGAGCATAATCGCTTGGTCAGATGTATGCCTGTGCGTGCATCCAACTCTGTCAGAAATCCGTCCGGGGTAAGGATAATGAGAAAGGGCTTCTCGGTCTCGCCACGAACAATACCAACAAACGAAAAGAGCACAGGTGCTTGTTCGCGGAGGTCGACCTTAGGGAAAAAGGTGAAGCGTGAGGAGCTCATACTCCATAATCCAATTTGGCCAGTGGTTGCACACAATGCAAGGAAATTCCCACCGGGGTCCATAGCAGTTGCATCGATCGGCCATAATATTGGGTTCATCGTAGCCGTTTGTAATAGCTTGTGCATATAACCATGCCGGCCATTCAACCAAATGGCTGTATAACGATCTAGAGATATACTGGCTAGATGTCCTTTAGGGGAAGCCACCAGCCGCACAATGTCTAATGTTTGGGGCGATTGTAAAGTTTTCACCGAAAAGGTAATTTCTTCGTCTTCGCCTTCATCCAAGTTCTCTGGAAGTCCAGTCCAGAGAAGATAGTTCATGAATAAAGTGACGCCAGCAATGAGAAAAACAACGATCAACGCGGCGGGAAACGCATGTCCTTGGGCAAAACGGCGCAGACCCTCTGACAAAGAAGTTGGTGGCTGAGGCCTATCTCTGCCATAAGCCCCGTTTGAAACAACGAGGAGTGGATCATAGATACGAGCAACAAAGTTATGGCCCCCTGGTTTGATAAAGCTAAATAGCTCTCGTGCGGTGTTGTGATCCTGCAGCCGAAGCCAGTCGGCAGGAGTTCTGGCTTGATTGATGGGAGGTGGACTCCAGGAGATCTCGGTGCTTCGCTTTCTTGTTCTCGATATGAGTCTCTGGTGAATTGTTCGGAACGACATGATCTTTTCGCGACTGTCGAAAAAGTGCCAATTGACGGCTAGGATGATAGAAAAAATGGCCATACTTCCTGCAAAGCGTGTACTAAGTGGCAGAGTACCTTCTCGTAGCGCAGTTAGCCATGATTGACGCTCTGATCGGGTCACCTTTGTCTTTTGGCTGGGCTTTACGCGCTCCAAGGAATCTGAGAGTTCCATTCTCTGGACGTCGACACTGAGAACAGCAACAAAGAAAGTAAGGTGGTACACAAAATCGAAGACAAGTGTGACTGCAGCGAAGATGCAGAAGTCGGCTACCCACGGGGTAACTAGCCTTGAGCAGAGATAGATGAGAGCAAGATTTTGAAAGGCAACTGCGAGAGACAAGTGGCCAACCTCTCCTAACGCATTCCCGATGCGTTGGTGCGGAGGCATTTCTGGGGGGGTCTCCAGGACTACATTAGTAAGGCGAAAACTGCGATGTGTTAGTGCTGTTTGTCATGTAGGATGGAATAGACTAACATATTCCCAAGGCCGAAACAAAAAACAACACTAGGAAACCATGGCCGGGGTATCCGCGATAAATTGATTCCAAGGTATGTACATAAAGTGAAACTAGCAATGATGCAAACTGTCATCTATAATGGTATTAGTATCAGCTAAGAAAGGGGGGGTTGTTTCTACCTTAGCGCATATTGTGACGAGTAAGCCAAACCAGCTCTTGACGGCGCGTAACTGCATCATTCTCCAAATAACATATGCAGCCATGATTATGTAGGATCCGGCCAAAAGGAGATCATCGATTAGTGTCATTGGCTTAAAATGGAATTCGTAAAGTCGACTGCTGGTGATATGGCCATCATGAGGGAAGATGGTCCAGCCTAGGGACTTCTGCTCGGCCAGCAGGCGCAGTCTCGGACCCCAAACGTCGCGTTGACTGAAGTTCATCTGGTCGAACAGGGTGATGACTAGAGCGTCAGCTGTACGCAGCTTTGTATTAGCGAAGCTTTTGCCAGCAAAAACGCTGCTTGGGCGTAGAGTCATGTTGAGGGCAGATTGTGTAGTGGTATGCGAGTTGATAGTATGAAGGAGATGTGTGTCGTTTTCTAGAGCCGTGAGAGAGCAGTCCCAGTACATCAAAGGCGAATGCCAGCCCCAATCAGGGCCAGCAGCTTCCGCAAGGCAGCCCGGATTGTCGCGGGTAGTAAGTTGGGGTCTTTGGTATGTGGCAGCATCATCATGGCCATAGCCTGGGCCAATGAGGGCGGCCTGAACCTGCATGGCTTTGCGTAGGACTGGCAATTCGATGGCCTTCATATAATCGCCATGAACCCATACCTGGCGCACAACCACATCGGCAGGTTGGTCGCCGTCAATTTCGGTGGTTGAGGTCCAGACATGTTTGGGGAGGTTGCGCAGAGACGCGGCGGCGGGACTGTCGGTCTGAAACACGGCTTGGTAACAAAGGAGGACTGAGATGATGATGGTCAGGACAATGGAGAGAAGCCAATGCCGGGCAGTGGCAGTGCCATGCGCTTGGAAGGCACGTCGGATGGGGTGTGAGGGGATAACCGTGGTGGCTCAGTCGTTCTGTAAGGTGTATGAGTACTAGAAGTGGAAGGAAAGAGAAAGGGAAGGTGAGGAAGTAGTCGGATTTAACTTGGATGGCAACTCACCCACGCAGCGGATAAAGGATGTACCAGATCATTCGGCGCCGTGTACCCTTTTTCAGGGCATACTCCCAGCTTCAAAAGTCAAAAGTGCAAAAGAGGGCACTCGACGTTGGGTTGCGATTGCGACTGCGACTGCGACTGGAGCGGGGGGGGGAGGTCGGGCGGCTCATTCATCAGGCGCGGGAGAACAGCGGGAGGCCGTAGTCGATTAGCAAAACCGGCGGTGCATGAGCGTGTGCGAGTGCGAGCGTGAGTGCCCCAGTACAATGACGATGACGATGGTGCAGATTCGTTCGCGGAGCCGGCTCAGATCGAAGGGGATTGTGGTCATGGTGCATGTTTATCTATTCGTGGCGTCCCAGAGAAGAGCAGCCGGTTCGCGCCAAGCTGCACCAGCACGGCCTGCACCAGCTTGCTTTGGCTCTACCCTGCGTCCTTTGCACGACACCACCCATGCACCCTCGCCTAACAAAGTCCCTTTTGGAGAGCCACAGCAACAAGGAAATATCATTGCATGTACACTATCAACGCCATTGTCTGCCGGCTTGTCTGACGTATGTATACACCACTGCCCCCAACAGACATTCTCACCCTGTCCTACATATCCACATTCACATCCACATGGTCCCGTCGTTACACCGTCTATTACTCCATTCTAATCCTCACCAATCATCATGTCCACCCCTGTTGCACAATCATCCACCTGGGATACTTGTCAGGCATTGGGCTTGGAGGCAGCCAGCCAAGTTGCAATCAATGCAACCTTGATCACATGAGTGCGGCATCGTCTGGATATGGGACGGTCGAGATTCCAACAACGCCACAATGAGGCTTGCGTCTAGATGACTTGTAAATCATGCTGTGCTTCATGCCTTCAAGTGCCATCCATCTCTTCGTCGTCTTCTTCTTCTTCTTCTTCTTCTTTTTCATCATCATCTTCATCATCCTCGTCTCCGCCTGTATCTTCCCACTCGTCCTCCTCACCTGTTGACAGACCTAGTGTGTCATTCAGCTCTTTCAGGATCTCATCAGCATGCTCCTTCAACCGTTCATCCTCATATTCGAGCATGGTGTACAGCTTGAGGCAGTTCTCGAGCCAGTCACGGCTAGCGCGGAGTAATGGTGTGGCAACATTCTCCTCTCCTTTAGTCTTCTGTTTCCCAGCCAGAAGATGTAGGCACCATCCACCTAGATACCATGCCTCGACACTGCCATCATTCTCACCTACTAATCTCTCCAAAACCTCAATTGCTTCGTCTTCCAGTTCCGATTCCATGAGCAGTCTGGAAAGACTGATTCTTGTCGAGTAGTCCGGCACCTTGGCATCATCTGGATCCAGGTCCTTCCACAGCCCCATACTTCTGGTGAGAGCTGCTTTTGCATCGTCGTGCCTTGATTGTGATATCCGAACCGATGCCAATGTCTGTAGTGGTTCAGGGCTATTCGGCGCAAAAAGTAGAGCTTCAGTAACTGCAGCTTCGCACCGTGCTTCAGCATCTTCCTCCCACGATAGATCTGTCATGTAGACTTCCGCAATACCACACAACGAGTTCGCAACTTTTTGCTTCTTTTCTTCTAAAAGCTCTGTGGTATCAGCCTTCTTGATCATCTTGCCTTCCAATTCACTAATTTCTCTCTTGAGCACCCCTACGCCCCTCTCAAACCAAGCCACACTCTTCGCACCACCCTCCTCGTTCAATTGTGCCATCCATAGAAATTTTTCTGCGCCATCATTTGCACCCAGTGGGTCAATCGCTATTGCTGCTTCAAAGGCCTCACGAGCACTGTCTGCGTCACCCAGCTCCACGTTGATCTCGCCGAGAAGGTTTAGTGCTGGTAGAGCTGCTGCTGAGGGGTCGGGTGTAGGTTGTAGAAGACTCAGTGCTCGTCTCGCGGCGACCAGAGCTTCCTCAGGCTGTGATGTCTGGAGCAATGTTGCGGCCTGTACTAATAACTCTTCTGGAGAAGCTTTTGGTTTTGATGTACCATTCTTTGCACTTTTCTTTTTTAACTTTCGATCTTGGGGCTTTGTTTTGGCCATTGCTACAACAGTCAGGGTGTACGGTTTAATAGATTAAGCAAAAAACAACGTTGGTCCAAAAAATTCCAAATCTCAAATCTTTGTGGGTCCGAGCACTGACGTGGGTGGGGGCGCGACTTCCCCGCCAAAAGAAGCCTCAGCACCGAATTTGTAGCTCTATCTAGTCGCAATGGGTATCGAAGACCAGAAGGAGGAGAGAGAGGTTCTCGAATCCATCTTCCCAGACGAAATCACAGGTATCTCCTTTCACACGCCACTTTGCTACAACATGAAGGTACTGATAGTGTCTTGCGTAGATGTTTCCGAAACCGAGTTCCGCATTTCAATAAAACTCGATGATGGTAGACACGAAGATGAAGAGCGTGAGGATGAGGAGCGTAGGTTATTTCCCAGACAATGCGTCAACACAGCTCTCGCATGAGCGCGGCCTAACGGTGACTAGCGATAATCATCCTCAATGTCCAATATCTCCCAGACTACCCTGACGAAGCCCCCCGGCTTGACGTGACCCAACCTCCCAATGCGCCCAAACATCCGTACCTCGATATCCAAGAAGATAAAACCCGCCTCCTTGAATCGCTCACGGAGACTATTGAGGAAAACCTGGGCATGGCCATGATATTCACACTCGTAACGGTACTCAAAGACAACGCCGAACTACTCATCACCGAGCGCCAAAATGCGAAGCAGGCTTTAGCAGACGTGGCAGCTGCCAAGCTTGAGGAAGAAGAGAATAAAAAGTTCCAGGGCGAAGCGGTCACGAGAGAGAGCTTTTTGGCATGGAGGGAAGGCTTCATAAAGGAGCAGGAGGAGAATGAGAGGAAAGCGTTAGAGGACAAAGAGTTGGAGGATAAGAAAGCAAGGGTAAAGAAGGAAGAGAAGAAGATGTCGGGTAGAGAACTTTGGGAGAATGGCTTGGTTGGAAAGGTAGATGAGGACGAAGAGGAGGATGGAGTCGATATTGAGAAGTTAAAGTTAGCTTCATGATACAGCTTGTGACTGATGGCGGATATACCCAAAGCATACCGGGCGGAAACAACAAAACCCTGTACAATACTTAAGCGCCAACGACTGACACTATGGCTTTTGCATCGGCTTGATCACCTTAATCGGTCTTCTCTTTCGCCCCCTCACTATAGTCTGCCCTTCCTTTAACGCCAATTCCGTTTCCAGATCCACAACCCTCTGCATTTTCTGTATGATTTCCCTGTCTTTCGCTTGTTCCCCTTCATATGCGGTTTGGTTTTGCCGCTCGCTCATTTTCACTGCATCAATCCACTTCACCTCATCTTCAACACCATCCAAGCCCCTTGCCGCCTCCCAATTGATTAACGCATCCCACTCATCTTCCTGTTTAGCCATGGGCAACCACCAATTGACTAGCATAACCTTCATGTCGAACAATTTTATTTTTTTCGTCAGGCGCTGGCGTATTATTCTCGAAAGTATAGGGGGTTGTGGCTTCGTGAGACGTAGGAAGGGAATGCCATTTGCGGAAGCAATAATGGGGACGTGACGCGGGCCATGGGTTTGGAGATAAGGGCGAACATTGAGGACGGCTCGTTCGGTAGGGAGGCAGGCCAGTTGCTCCTTAGGGGGTGAGGACGATGGGGATATAGATTTCACTCGAGGTGTGCGTGCTAATCCATGAGGTAGTTGAGATATCATTCGTGTTAGAATACCAACGCTTTCGGTATTGCCAGTCGACAAGGCATCAAGATGGTCAAGCGTCTGCGGGTTGTTAGCACCTCATCCAACACGTTGAGAAGGTATTGACATGCATCATATCCGGCCTTGAAGCTCAGTCCCAATTGATATGAACCCTGGAGCTTCCTATTCCTGCGGAATTTATTGCGAATCGCATTGCGTAAAGATACAGCATGGTCATCGGGCAGCGGGACGGAAGCACATCGTGAAAGCAGAGCTCTATACAAAGCGATGACTGAACAAGAATTAGCGTTGTACACAATAACGAATATGGGAATAAGACCTGCTACACGATGTTCTGTTGACTTTTTAGGGTGGAGAAATCGGGGCATGCATGGGTTTGTGGTGTGGTGTCAACTAACTCCTCAAAAGCGCGAAATATTGGGATATGTCGCATGATCACGTGCCCAGCAACACAACCAGGTCATGTTCAAACTCGGTCGCCAGACAGCTTCTATAGCAGTCGGGTAATAAAATAAGAGCATTTGGGAGAATTTTGATGTTATTCCATTGCTAGTAACTATCCACTGGTCCAGAACTCCATACTTATGCTTGTCAATTGCGCGATAATGCCCTTCACCATGCCAGGTCATCTTTGCTCCACCGACAGGACATTTGTTATCCTACGTGATGTTTCAATTGTGGTAGAACGCCGCCTAGAATGTAGTGCCTTCGGGCGGCTGAGGAAGCTTCTTGTTCTGAGGCAGGGCCATGTATCTAGCTGTGTCAGCACACTGCGAACAATCTCATCAGCAGTCCTGACTGACCTTCGGAGCTCAATCAGTATGGTCTCCATCGTGAAGTCTCTTTTCCACTGAGCTAGACAAGGCAACTTGGTTGGGTCGACCTGTGCTTGTAAGCAAATGCTGCCACATTCCACCACGACAGTTTGGTTTGTACCTTTCCGTTCTGCGGATTTGCGCATGGGAGATTAATCTTAGATGTGAAGGCTATTTCGGGAGGGACATCGGGGTAATTTGGGCCGCAGTGGATTTTCACGCTGTAGATGCGATTCTCGTGGACGCTCTGGGAGTTGAGTCAACAACTGCTTGAGATGACTAACGAAGTGCATACATGTGGAGGGCCGAGAATCGTGCCGTTCCAGTCGGACATGAGGAGATCGTCTCCATTATCAAGACCGTACGAACAAGCCTCTGTCAAGCTTTAGTTGTTTGCAGTGCGATATGGCAGCTGGTGGTGCTGTTCGTACCAGCGCCGAGGCCTTTCTCTCCCTTCTCTAGCTCCTCAAGCAAGCGGAAGTTTCGTGGAACTTTGGCGCCCATTGTTGTAACAGTGGTGTGGATGAAGAAAGAGGAAAGGTAGATGAGCAAACAACCCCGCTATCGGCTAGGTAGTAGTGGACGTCAAGTTAGGCGCACCGAGAATGTACTGTGCTTTATGATTGCAGGATATAGACTAGCGTTAGTTTGTTTAGGGTCTAAGATACCAGTGAAAGCTCAGCTCATTCTAGGCGCAAATCACAAACGCAACATGGAAGGCTACCAAAGTGGTGGATGACTATTGTTGCTACGGCGGTGAGGGCGGTCAGGTCGCGCGCTATGACGATGCAGGAGCCAGGGTCTTACTGCCACGGTGTATCTGTTTGGCCGGACACCGCATCTGCCTACCATGCAACAACGTAAACCAGTACCTTCTATATTTGACATGAAATTCGAACCATTGTGATTCTTGACAATTTAGGACTCATGGATTGTAGCTGGTTAACTAGGCTAGTCCCTCGACAATGACAGCACAGATTCTGGCTGCGGAATTGGGCAACCTCATACAGGACTCAAAACGCAAGAACACCGAACTACGCAATGCCGCAGAGAAGTCGCTCCAAGACCTCAAATCACTGCCTCATACTTCCGAGACCCAACTATCTGCAGGCAAGCAAACTTGTCTCTGAAATTAACTCCAAACTAACATTCAACAAGACATCTCCAGGCGCCCACATTTCATTTCTCCTTTCCTCATTGCTTGCAACACTCATAACACCAAATTTGCAGCTACTGGAGTTTCCTGTCTCCAGAGACTTAGCCTTTTTCGAGCCTTACCTAGAGAGCGACTAAATGAGGTCCTTGACGCCCTCAAGGAGTCAGCCTCATCAAGTATGTGTGCTTTCCCATGAGACTCGTTGTAAGCTAACGCTCAAAGGTCATGATATTCAATTAAAAGTCCTTCAGGCTTTGCCTTCCCTACTTCAAAACTACCCCACTGAGGTACGAGGCGACCTGCTATCCACTATCCTACAAATATGCTCCGGTCTTCAAAGTGCAAAAAACTTCGCTGTTAGCAATACAGCAGCAGCAACCTTGCAGCAGTTGGTCATCACTGTATTTGATAGGGTAGCATCTGAAGATGGTATTTGGCTTATCATTTCATCTAGTCACAAGAACTAACCACATGTATAGAACGAGCACTCGAGATCCCAATTGTGACTGAAGTCAAAAGTGATGACGGTCAAGTACCAGTACGACCAGCGGCAAACGATGCTTACAAGGTTTGTAGTGGATAATTATTTTGATCTATTCACTGACAGAAATAGTTGTTTAATGATCTCGTTGTTCTAGTAGTGGGAGAGAAACCATTATATATGCACCTCTCCCCTATCCCGCCAGCCTCTATACTGGAACTAATTGAGGCCATACTCTCGAACCATGGCCTGATAGTGACTGGTCATGTAGAGCAAATCTACATTGTACGCATGCTATTAATGCCACTAATCATACGCTCCTTGTCTGATCGCCTGTCATTTCCAGTAACCGTACGCATTGTACGAATCCTGAACCTTGTCATACGGAACTATCTAGACATCCTTCCATCCGAATGCGAGATCGCGCTTGGGCTACTAAATCACATGCTAGATCCTGAAGCCTCGCAACTTTGGAAGAGAGCGCTCTGTTTGGAGGTTTTTCGCGGCATATACGCCGACCCACGGCTACTTCTCTCGATCTATAACCACTTCGACGCAGTCGAAGGAAAGAAGAATATATTTGGAGATAATCTAGCATCTTTCGTTCGACTTGCAGCCGAGAAACCTGCTTTGATAGGACTTGGCCAACAGTCCACCATCCCTTCGCACTTTGATGATGGCAAGAGTGTTAACTCCGAACAAGCAGTTGCTGAAGCAGGAGCCCTTGCCGGTGTCATTGGTGGCCCAGTGGGTGACAATAATAGTAATACCCGCCCGCTCGGTATCAGCACGCAATGGAGCGCGCTGAAAACGCCGTGCATTGAGCATCTTGACAAATCAGAACCTCCGTTATTACCCGACACCTACATCTACAGCTTGGTCCTTACATGTATAACAAATATTTCTGAAAGTTTGGCCAAATTTGTACTTCCCTTGACTGTACATCACGAAAGCAAAGGCCGGAAAAAGAAGACAGAAGAAGTAACAGATCCCGATGCAAGAGTGGCTTCACCAGAGACAAGTGGTCGGAGATTGTCAAGGACACAATCATTCCGTAAGAAGACTATACCAGTGAACCCACTTGAGCTTACAGATCATGTTGCATACCCCTATATTCAAACATCATCAACACTTGTCACAGAATGTTGGCCAGCTGTCCTTGCGACTTGCTCCACTTTCCTCAATGCTGCGCTTGATACAGACTACTATCGCGCGCTGGTCCGAGCGGTTCAGAAATTCACGCAAGTTTCTGGTCTTCTTAGATTGACGACACCACGTGACGCATTTCTTACTACCCTTGGCAAGGCAGCGGTTCCCTCTAACATGTTACTGGCAAATACTTCATCTCCTCGATCAGCTACAGCCGAAAAGACAGGCGTATTTTCAAATGCCAAAGCTCTCCTCAGTGTGGACAGTCTGGCAAGCCAACCGTCAGCACTTTCAATTGAAAAAAACCGGCGGCCATCTCACGACACCACTATGCCTGCTTTAGGTGCTCGGAATCTCCTATGCCTGAGAGCCTTACTCAATCTCGCGATCGCATTAGGTCCTACCCTACAATCAGCTTGGTCGATCGTCTTCGAGACACTGCAGATAGCTGACCTGGTGATGGCGTTATCAAGTCATGGCAGTCGAGTATCAAGTGGATCTATTACTCAGAGCGATCAGGGAGGCGCTATCGAAAAGATGGAAGCCGAGACATCGGCTGTACAGGCTGCAGCTCGACGTCTCTTCGAAAGCACCGTGGATTTTCCAAACGAGTCATTTACGGAAGTGTTGAAAGCCTTATGCGCACTTCTCAATTCGTCTTCTTCATCAGATAATGACCAAAAGACTTCAGCAGCATCTACTCGCCCCAAAGTGCTACATCAACGGCGACTGGGAAGTGTTTCAGGTATTTCTCTGAACACCGAAACAAACTCGCGTGACTCAGCTTTTGCTTTAAACAAGATTGGCGAGCTTGCCGCATTGAATGAGGCTAGATTATCTCAGTATGATCCAGCTGAGAGTGGATGGGACGTCCTCGTCACTCAAATCGTACTCTTTTCTGCAGATGGCCGTAACGCGACCTCAACTAGACTGCTTGCCGCTGATATCCTAGCGCGAACAGTCAAAGAGGTTGCAGAGTTCTCTATGTCTGATGAGCAGCGCGAGGACATCCAGGCGCGCATTTTGTTCGCACTACAAAAACAGATACTTGCTTTACACCAAGGCAAAGATACCGACGAATATGCCATAAGTGAAACAGATATCCGAGTTCACCAAATAGCTCTTGAGGCACTAAAGAGCGTGATCGAGCAGTGCGGTGAATCACTTGTTGCTGGGTGGGGTGCTGTCTTTGATAGCTTAATGAGCGTGTTTGTTGTTGAAGCCAACGTGAGCACCAACGATGCTGAGTTGGTGGGCATCAACAAAAACGGCCAGGGACGCGAAATATTTGTTGTAGAAGTCATTTCCAGATCGCTTGCTCGATCTGCATTTGCAACCGTGCATTTGGTATGCGCCGACTTCATGTCCGCTGTTCCTGACGCTTGCCTCTCAACACTTTTAGAAGTCTTACATAGATTCTGTTGTCAACAAGAGGATCTCAACATGTCACTTACTGTAAGTTACCAATGCAAATGCTGAGCGATATCAAATGCTGATGGGAAACAGGCAATTACCTTTTGTTGGAACGTCTCAGATTTCTTACAATCGCGCAACGATCTCTCTGTACTACCAAACATACTTGGTGAACCTAGAACGACCAAGGATGCTCGAAAAGCGGTTGCGTTGCACTCGCGAAAGGGCTTAATACCTGCACTTTGGCTTCAATTACTTTTTGATTTATCATCTACCACAACAGATGAGCGTGCCGAGGTGCGAAACTCAGCAACTCAGACAATTCAAAGAATTTTTGAGAGTTACACGGAGCAACTATCATCGCCCGTGTGGTTGCTCTGCCTTCGTGTAGTCTTGTTTGGTATGATTGAAGCTAATATAATAATCCAACAAAACTTAGGGACTGCAAAGCAGAACGTCAAGGATCTTCTGGGCTGGAACGAAACCACAAATGCCATTCTCCACACTGTCAGCGTCCTGTACACGTCTTATATGGAGAGACTGGGATCGAAACAGTTAGGCGATGCTTGGTTGAAGCTGCTTGAGCTTCTCCAGCAGTACTTTGATTTCAATTCGCATGCTCTTGGACTGTCAGTCTTCAACACGATCACCGGAGTGCTATCACACATTCATGAGGTAGAGGCATTGGGTATGCCACCACTCCTAAAAACTGCCGACACCTGGAGTGCATATTTCGATCATCGTGATGGCTGGACGATTGGGCAAGATGGGAACCAGGACGCCTTTGTGGCGTATGCCAATGCATTCAAATCTATCTACCGGCTTGCTGGTGAAAACCTCAACCCACAGTTACCTGGTATGCTCGCGTACCTCGAGATGTGTATTGCGGACTCTGACCGAATTGCTTATACTTCTGATATTGATAGCATGACGCCCCTTCAAACCCGGGTGATGGAGTGTCTTTCAGAAATCAAGACAGATGGCTCGGATCTCCCCTCGTGTCTTATTTACCTCTTGAGTCGATTCAGTATCCTGCCCTACACAACCTTGGCGGAAAATCCCGGAAAGGAGGGGCCAACATTCGTCGCGCTTGCCAAGGCGGCGATGGCGCTTCTAAAGAGTATCGTTGTCAAGCACATTACCCAGAAGAAGATTTTTGAGGACGGTTCCTTCTTGCTTGCGCTGAGGAGCTTGACCAGACCAATCCACGAGAAGTACTCCTGGCAGCGTGAGGGCAAATCCCCCACACTATGGCAAAAAGCCACTATCTCCGCGATAGATATCCTAAACTCAGCCCTACCAATGCTAAATACTCACACCAAGAACATCCCGCCAGTCAAAGATACATGGACAACAGTCGTCGGGCTTTCCCACGATATCTCAAGAGCCCAATTTCAAACTATCCCAACGTCAATCGAGAAAGATGAGAGATTTGATATTGATTCGTTCAACAAACTCCGCGACTTGGTCACTCTATCTCTGGGGTCACCCTACATTCCCGATGCCCTCCGTCGAACATATACTTATAACCTATTTTCTACCTCACTTATACACACGCCGCTTCCTGGAGAAATACCAGATGCAGTCCGTGCACCGCTTGAGCATCTCTACCATGTTCGCTACGGGCAAACAGCTGAACTCGAGACGACTTGGCGCATAAAGATGAGCTACACTTGTATATCTGAATTATTCAACCTCGTCGCAGCTCATGATGGAACTTCTCCTCACGTTAAGCTTGCTCAAGCTGCTTCGCCATACCTAATTCTGCGTGCAGCACTTCCGCTAAAAACGTACATTGCGGACCATCCGATCCGGGGCCGCATGCCAATGCCAGAAGCTCAAAGATGCGAGCTACTCTTCATCCTAAGAGAGTTGGGTAAGCTGAATTGTGAACCCCAAGCCATTCCAGATGCACCAGGAGTTAGGTCACAGCACAAGAAGCATTTACATAGACTTTATCCCTTGCTAAATAAGGCTTTAAAGGTTGCTAGACAGGACGCTGAAGTTTTTGAACATATAGCAAAGTTGATGGATATTGTTGAGGAGGAATTTGGGTTGGAAGATGACTGATAAAACCCAAACATTTAACGCCTACCAAAAATTAACCTCGGATGCGCAAATCATATAACATAACTTGACAGGACGATTCACTTTCCGTCGTAGTGTATTTGTGTGTCTCACGGCTATCGAGACAAACAACATTAGTTGGATATTGAGCCTGATTCACGCCAGTCGTCTTTAGTGGGCGGAATGATTCAAAGTCACCCAAAGCTGACTCTCCGATCTTGACATAGTTCGGTCCATGGTGTCGCGGTAGAGATGCATTCGTAGCATGGCAATCCTAACCGGCAAACCTCGGTTCTTTGAACCCGTTCTCCACTTCCACACTCCAAGCGCACTTTAAGTACCGAGCTCACCATCACCAGCATCATGTAGTTGAACGCGCGAAGCAGTTTGTTGCTCGACATCCATCAAATCTTCTCTCGCACATTTAACTTCTCCCCTAGCCCAGTCCGTCCTTATACAAGCGCCGCCACGATGTCATCAACGGCTTTCGTTCCCTTCTCCGAACCACCTTACATCGCGGGCCTCCCGTCGCCATATTATCAAGAGACGCATCTAAGATGGTAGAAAGCGTGTCGCAAATTCGTGGACGAGCATCTCATTGAGAAAGGTTTGGAGTGGGACATGGAAGAGGCACTGCCCAAGCATGTCTTTGAGACATTCGCAAAGAATGGCATGCTACTACCCATACTGCCTGCGCCGTTGCCTGTAGAATGGTTGAAAAAGCTGGGCATTTACGACATTCTCGGCGTTTTGAAGGTCGAAGAGTGGGATTATATTCATACCATGATTTACGCGGACGATGTAAGTTTTTCCCTCATATTTGCAACATTCAAGACAAACCCTAATTTCATACTAGATGGCACGAACTGGTCTTCAGGGCCCAGCAGGATCTTTGACAGCAGGCGTGTCATTCGGTGTTCCCCCTGTTATCAGATACAGAAACAAGCAATTACAAGAGCGTTTCCTCCCTGACCTTTTGGCCGGCAAGAAACGGACTTGTATTGCCATCACAGAGCCTGAAGCTGGATCTGATGTCGCAAACATTACCACAACCGCTAAGAAGACATCCGATGGCAAACATTACATCGTCAATGGCACAAAGAAGTGGATTACAAACGGCATCTGGGCGGAATACAGCTCTATGGCAGTTCGTACTGGTGGGCCTGGTCCGTCCGGTCTGTCGATGCTTGTTGTACCATTCAGGTGTCAATATGCGCAGGCTCAAGGTGGGCGGTCAAGTTTCAGCGGAAACTACTTTCATTGAGCTCGACAACGTCAAGGTACCTGTAGAGAACTTAATTGGCAAAGAGGGCATGGGTATGAAATATATGTAAGGTCTGATAGACGGAGGAGAAATCATGAGCTAACGAGAATAGCATGACAAATTTCAACCACGAACGTCTTTTTATCACAATTGGCGCCACCCGACAAACACGTGTTGCTCTTAGTGCAGCAATGGAATATGTATTGAAGCGCGAAGCATTCGGAAAGCCCCTCATCGACCAGCCCGTCATCCGACACCGACTCGCGAAGTGTGGAGCTCTGCTGGAAAGTCAGTGGGCATGGGTAGAGCAATTCGTATACCAAATGACAAAGCTGCCTAAGGCGACTGCGGATATTGAGCTGGGCGGACTAACAGCTATGGTAAAAGCACAGAGTGGCATAGTGCTGAATGAGTGCGCACAGTGCGCACAATTGTTATTTGGTGGGAATGGTTACACAAAGAGTGGTCAGGGCGAGCTAATCGAAAGTAAGTCATAATACATTTTCCTACATATATTTTTTGGCTAACTAAAATTACAGGAATCTACCGCGAGGTGCCAGGTATCAGAATACCTGGTGGTTCTGAAGATGTGATGCTGGATCTAGGGGTACGCCAACTGGTCAAAACCCTTCAAAACTAGACAAAGGCGCTGCAAAAGCCGTCAGGGTCATCGAAACTATGAGCATATGCTGACCATACTCTGGTATTTCACACATATCGAACTACATAATTTATACTCAGAGATAAGCCCTTACCTCGTACTCCGCTAATGTGTTGTGCTAAATAGCTTGTGATTGAGACTGTAGATATGATTGTGTTGTGCACCAAGCTCGGCTGCGCAGGCAGGATTGTGTGCTAATAATGAAGAGACTGAAAACTATACTCTAAGTTAGATATGTTTATCACAATATGATTATGCTACTTTTAAGACCAACGTTAGCCAAGCCTGGGCTCTGACGTTGCTCATCGGGATTTATTACTGTCCTACTTCGGTCCACCTTGGCAGTCTCATTCCCACGTAAGAAAGATATCATGGCCGAGACATGCATATTCCAATACAGCTGAACAACGGAGCATAATAGTGTGAGTATCCTTCTTTTTGCTATTTTTTAGTACCACAAATTTCTACACAATCTCATCATCATGAAGTTCACTACAGTTCTTGCAACTCTCTTTACCATTGCGATCGCAGCCCCAGCACCCGTACCGCCCCCCGATGTTCTGATTGGACTCCCGTGCAGGTGCACTACACCAACTTGCCCATTGGAGTTGGTCGCCGTATGATTATTGGTCTCCCCAGGCTAACAGATTAATTGACATTTGGATAGGAGTGCAAGTGCAAGAAGAGTGCCGCCGAGGCATGTTATCAAGCCTCCATGTTGAAGGGGTTCCCATGTGCTAAGCCTACCATTGTAATTAGAGACATTGAGCATCGTGAGCTCAAATTTACCAAATGGATACTGACATATGCCTAGGAGTGCGGCGCTGTATAAATGGACATGAAACGGAGTCTTGGGTACGAAAATGTTTTGACTCAATATCGATAGAGTGCCTAGGTAGTTTTAAGGCGTTCATCCTTCTAGACTGTTGTTTTCTCTCATGTGAAGCGCCCTACAGTAGTTTGCAATTGTAACGAGACAACCCACCGCTGTCATTTGTATCGCATTGACCAACTCAATGTTTCATCTTTTGTAAAATCAACTAGGTACCCAGGTAGGTTTTCATGGGGTGCAAGTGCATTTCCGATGCGCCTGGCATGCCCCTGTGGGGTCGGAAAAGTGGGTTGGGTTTCGGGGGTTCTAGACGGAAAAGGACTCCGAACGGCTTTCTGATCCCTGCAAAGGCCACATTTGGTATTCGTACATGCAGCAACAATTCATGAGATTGTAGGGGCTATCCAACCTGGTATTAAGTAGCAGGCGCACGCAGAATAAATGTTACCTAGGTACGGAGGAGCATTTCAAAAGTCAGGTCCCCCCCCCTGCCTACGCACGGATGGTTACATGGGGGAGTCGGGCCGAATCGACTGAGCCATCTCAGCAGTGAATTAATTCAATCAGTTCTACGTACATTCCTGCCTTCCTTATACTCATTCCCTCCTTCTAACCTAATGATCTCTTTTATATGAAAAGGGATACGTTCAATCCAGGCCTGTATCTTCTCCTGAGGCAGCTCTCTCCAACACTTCTTCCACGCACGTATAGCCTCATCTCTATTCTTTGGTGCTCCTTTCTTCGTTGTCTCTCTCTTCATATAAAACCAGCAAGGCTCAATAGCGTTTAGATCAGGTGAATTGCCACACCAAAGTAACTTTGCCACCTTCTCTTAACTATATACATAGTCTTGTACGTAGTGAGCATGAGCAGGTGCTTTATCTTCTTGAATTAAAGTACCAGGACGCTCCTTCATACAATCCTTTGCAAAAGGAATTAACTTTAGTCGCATAATTATTGACTGGTACCGGTACCAGTCAATACTAGAGCCTCTTCCTCTTGTCAACTTGCCATTTTTTTTATTCCACTTCCACACAGGTTTCCTTCCAGGCTTGTTACGTAGACCTAGTCTTTCTATACCTGTTTTAAGCTCCCACTTCTCCTTCATTATAGCCTCTAACTCTTGGTTTATCTTTTCAATTACCCGTAGAGCTTCTTCCTTATCTTGTTTTGTCTCTGGAGTCCAGCAATGACAAGGCCCTTTCTTATTATAAGTAAAACAACCCTAGAACATGAACTCAGAGTATCCCTTCCATCTTTCACGAATGCAGCTCTTTATAAAAGCCTCATCAGCCTTTCTCCAAATCCTATATCCTCCACGTCGATGAAGAAGTACAATAGCTGTCTCATCAGACCAAATCACGTTCTTCTAATCCTCAATAGTCCAGTGTTTATATTCAAGACACCAATTTAGCCGATCCTTCCTTATCTTCTTCGTCAGTCCAGGTTTCCTCGTTGGCTTTGTTTTCTTGAATCCGGCTTTCCTGAGTACTCTCCACACGGTAGTGGCTGATATATCTAAGCCATCTTTGCTAAGTTCGCCAGCAATATCAGTACAGTTCTTCTCTCTCCCGTACTGATCACGTCTTACAAGATCAACAACCTTCTCGTAAGCTTCTTGCTGTTTAGAAGGTCTCCCAGAGCGTGGTAAATCCTTAAGGTATTTATCTAAGAGTACGAGAGGTCTTTGACCAGGATCAAAGCCTCTCTCAATTGCCCGGGCGTAAATCCGATTGATCGTGCGCTTCTCAATACCAGTCAACGCCGTAATCTCAGGGTTTGATTTCCCCTCAGCCTTATAGGCCACGATTAAGGCACGAGTTGCAATATCAAAGGTAGGCGGCATTTAGAATATTTGAATTGAAGATAAGATAGAAAAGAAACAGCTCCTAGAATTTGGTTATACAAAGGACACGTAGATCACAAGAATTTAGTGTTGTGTCGGCCCGATTAATCCCTGAAACCATCCGTGCGTAGCCAGGGGGGGGACCTGACTTTTGAAATGCTCCTCCGTATTCACTACTACAACAAATGACTTGGCCCAAGTCCAAGGTTGATTGCAAGCTGCTGGCATTGAACCCTTCAGCTGGAGCTCGGCTTACCAATGCTGGCAAAAATCTCAGTTTAGTGCCCGCTTGATGTACAGTAGTCTATCAGGCAGGGCGTGGCATGGAAGGAATATTAGATTGGAGTAGGTTCGTTTACCATCTTGGCGGCCGCTACTTCAGTTCAGCCTGGGTACCTGGGTATTTGATGAAGGATGAGTCGCAATAGTTGCTCTGGTTCGGTATTTGCCAAGTTGCCCGTTTGAACGGCATGGAGGTTATGCAGTGTATCCGGTGTTGTATCGAAACGCTACGACCCAGCACGCACGATGCTTAAAAGTTGCATGCATACCGCTCAGAAAACGGTGCGCGCTTTAGTTGCTATCAGAATAATCCTCGACCCTCATACGAAGCTGGGTTATTCCGCCCCATGTACACCAGCTCAACATGTTATGTGCACTTAATGGGCGAGTGGTGTTGACACTGGCAAAGATATCGAATTAAATTCTACCGTGAGCCTGTTGATTGCGGTGGTTTTGTGCTCGACCGTGTCCGTGTCTGTGTGTCGAGTTGAACAAGCAGGTTTTTTTGGTGAAGGAGTTCACGACTTGAGTCAGTGCAGTTAAATGAGGCTCCGCCCCCTACCATTGGACGTTGTGGCAACAGAGTGTTTACTGTGCAACAGTAGAAAGAAGTAGTTTTCAAGGAGAATAGTCATGGTATGTATGGTATGTATGGTGTGTATGGTAAGTATGGTATGCGCTATTGTTGCAAATGACGATGATCACCATCTTGGCGAGTGAAGGATCGAATGTGGAAGGGTTGCAGGATGCATTACACGTTACGGAGGTCGCTTTCAAAAGTTATGTCTGACGCTAATCAAGCCAAGCCACCAAAAACGCCACCACATTGCTGGTCTCTTGTCTCAGATCACTATTGGCCTTGACTAGCGCTTGCCTCTACCTTCTATATACTCATTCCCACCATCTAGCTATATAATCTTTGGTATATGGATAAGTATCCGTTCAATCCGGGCTTGAATCTTCTCTCATAGAAGCTCAGCCCAGCATTTCTCCTATGCCTTGACAGCTTTTACTCTAGTCCATAATCTTCTACCTGCTACTTGACCTTAGGTATCTGTTTGGTAGGTCTACCAGAGCGAGGAGCGTCCTAAACGTGCTCTAGGAGGACCTTAAAAGGTATATCGTTTAGTTCAAATCCAGCTGCGATAGCACGACTATATACAAGGGGGACTCATGAGCGGGTTTGTAGCGTCGCACGGTGGCGGCCGGAGCGAGCAAGTGGCGAAGAAATGTTTTATACAACTATAAATTACATACAATAAGTCATCAATTAGTCATCTCTACCACTTTGTGTGTCCGCCACCTGCCTGGATAACTGCCTGGCAGCGCTCTCTCATTGAGGTAATATACTTCTGGCACTCAGTTATCTGAATCTTCTCCTACTCCTCTTGTAGATACTGCTTTAGATCCTCCTTAGTATGTGGAAAGCGCTTCTCAACTCTATACTTTAGCAGCCGCCAAAGGTTCTCAATAGGATTGAGGTCTGGTGAGTTAGCTGGCCACCACATCTTTATAATTCCCATAGCTATCTCTGCAGCCCTTGTCGCTTTTGAAGTGTGGATAGAGGCATTATCTTCCATATATACAAGCTCTCTGCCTACAAGCTCCTTGCCTGCAAGCTCCTTATATTGCTTCTGGAACGCAGTAACAAAGGGTAGTATATATTGAATATAGACTGCTGAGTTAACAGTCTTCTTCTTGTTTGTACACCACTCTTTCTCAAAGAAGACTAGAGGTCCCTTTATATTAAAAGAGATAATAGACCAAACCATAAAAGAAGAGTATTTCTTAAATTTTAGGACGCAGCAAGCTGGCAGAAATTTCTCCTCAGCTCTCCGAGTAACGTAGACCTGGCCGTGGCTTATGCGTATTGACATCTCATCACTCTAGCCAACACTTGCCCACTGCTCATCCGTCCAATTAAGGTGCTCTCGCGCCTAAAGGACGCGATCCTCCACATGCTGCAGCGTAAGTAGAGGCTTCTCCGTTGCTTTCCGCCGGTAGTAGCGCTCCTTCTCAAAGGCCTTAACAAGTGTACGCCGGCAGACGTTAATACTAAGCTCACAGGCAATCTCCTCTCGAGTTTTCCGTCGTTGTTCAGCGTTTTTAGTAGCATGGCGAACTAGAAGCTGGCGAGTAGGTGTATCTAGTAAAGGCTTTCTACCTTGTGGTTTTGTAGGAGTACTAGGCGTGCGAAGACAATTAGAAATAGTCTATTGTAAGATCCCTAGCTTCTAGGCAATTGCTTTCTGATTCTATCCTAGCTCAGCTAGTGTATGAATTTGGACGCGCTCCTTGTAGGATACTCGACGATTTGGCGTTTTTGGCATAATGACGGTAATGGAAAAAAATACCTTGGTTGTGTATTAGTGCCTTATATAATCCTGGGTATTTTTCCTAGAAGCTTCATGCAGAATCCATGCACGGGCCATTTGTAAGCGACGCTACAAACCCGCTCATGAGGGGGGCTTGTACTCTATCAACTGTACGCGGCTAGGTAGTAGGTACTAGTCAGAGCTGCGACCTATTTAGTCGTTTTACCAACGTAAGGTAACTTTAGAGTGATAATCATTGTACGTATATAGATATCAGTATTTGGAGCTATAGTAGCAACAAGAAAAATAGTATATAGAGGTGAGATACAGTATCTCAAAGCTTCAAAAAGCCGAGTTTTTTTTATGCCAAGGTAGCCAAGGTGATTAGCGTGGTGGTGGCTTGATTAGCGTGAGACAGAACTTTTGAAAGCGACCTCCGTACAACGGGCGCTGACGTTATTCCGAGTCTTCACCGACGAGGGCAAGCGTCCTCTCTCCCCGCACCGCCGGACCAAGACAAACCAAGACAAACCATAGCCAGGGTTGCGGTTCGCTGATCTTGTACACACCCACACACACACACACACACACACACACCCACCTACATAATACCTAGGCAGTAGTACAATATACCATGATGCCCAAATCCCTGGTTTGCCATTGCCCCGAGCACCGATCTGACGCACCTAGCCAGATTGTCAATCAAAGTTACCGCAAGCGGGCTGTTTGTTGCGCACAAAAGGAACCCTCCTCTTCACGGCAGATATCGGCCACTTGTCCCCAGGAGTAGACTGTAGCGGCGAACACTAATACCCGGGGCGCATTGCCTCGCCCACAAATACCTGATACCTGCATCGGAGCAGTGGGTCGCTCCGATCGAATACAGAAAGCCTCAAGCAAATTTGCGAGCAACGCGCCTGGTGCGTCTGGTGTGTCACGTGCAGTGAGTGCGGCATTACCTGTCGGCCTCATCCCTCCACAGCTGAGACCAATCATTGTGCAATCTACAAATCCAACTCTGCTCCATCTGCTCCAGACCTGGTCTCTTAGAAACATGGTAAAGCCCGTGATTCAGTGCAGTTGGGGTCCCCACACACGGCCTGACTCAGTACCATACTTCAACACCACATGGCCTTCCCACGCTGCCCCAAAAGGCACCCAGTGGTCAGCATCTGGGTCAGCACCTGGTGGCCACTGGTCATTGGTCTGTTCAGAGGCGGTCAATTCGTGTCAACTTCTCTACCACTACCTAACCGCGGCATCTTTGGACGCGTGCAGAGACTGCGCAACAGCTGACGTCGGACCTTTTCAGAAGCGGCTTTAATTCCGATGCCATCCGAGAATGACCGGCGCCCTGAGCCCTTGGCGTTTGACCGTACGGCCATCCGCATTTGGGAGCTGGGGTATCGCACTACCCAGGACCTAGGTAGACTAATGATCCCCAGTAGTGGAGACGGAGTCGGCGTCATGAGCGTCAAACGCACAAAGGTCAATCGCGGCTTGTCTAGATGGTCTAAGCACGCGACTAGACCCTAGCATGAATTCTTCTCCGCCAAATTGCATTTTCATACATAATCTTCTCATGTCCCCAGGCCCCTCGCGCGCGCATGTGTTTGCTTGCCTCTCCCTTTTCCACCAATCCTTCTTTCGGCAATTCGTAGTGAGAGCCCGTCAACCATCCACAGCCATGTCTGACTATTCTGGCTCTCCCTCCGACCATCAGCATGACTTTCAACCACCGAAGCGAAAGGCCACACATGCAGGCCTCGACGGAAACCCAACTGGTCGTTCGGTAAAGAGGAGGGCTTCAAAGGCTTGCCAGTGTTGTCGAGCTCGGAAAGTTAGATGTAATGTCACTGAGCACGGTGCACCATGTACCAACTGCCGGTTGGACGAAGTCGAGTGTATTGTTTCCGAAAGCAGGCGGAAAAAGTCAGTCTATTTCCCCGTGTACACCATCCGACACCCCTTTAGCACCAATACAAATTCGCTTCATTCAACGAATCGACGTCCTGTTTTACTCTGCATGTCGTCATGCGAAGTTGGCTTGTGGCTCTGTCGTTCTGGACTAGCCACTTGCAGTGCGTTCAGCCCATCACGTTCCGACAACCTAGTCTAGCTTGCTTCGCCTCCACCATCTTCTTTGAGTTTTGACTAACATCAGTCGTAGGAAATGGGGTAAAGATGACGAACAGCCTGAGGAACGCACAAACTCGACCACAAACCTGACCCGCAAGCTCGCGTCACGCGATGTTCTCGACAGTGCTCAGACCTTCAAGTCAGCCTCGTCTCGAGGATCACATGAAGCAGAATCGAGGCGAGACGAGCACGTTCCTCACTCGATATGTGCGTTATCAGTGCAATATGTTTTCATCCCACATTGGTATTAATTGAATTTAGATCAAAACCACGGAAATCGCATCGGCTCCGCAGGCAACTTTCCTGACTTACAGCGACGCTTATCCATCACTTCACAAATCAATGGCCTTCCAACCTTGCCTTTCACCCCATTTGGCGACAGCCGAGCACCCTTCTTTGGTAATATGCCACAAAGATCCCTTTCTGGTGACCTTCCACCATTCGTCAAGCCATTGCCTTCGAAAATTGGGCCCGAGGAGATCTCTTATCTCGAGAAGAAGGGGGCTTTGACAGTACCTACAGGGACTCTACGCAGTGAGATGCTTCGCGCTTACGTGGAATTCGTGCATCCCTACATGCCATTGCTGGATTTACACGACTTTCTTACTGTGATTGATAAGCCAGATGGAAGTAACGGAAAAGTGAGCTTGATCTTGTTTCAGGCTGTCATGTTTGCAGGCTCGGCATTTATCGACATGCCCCACCTACGTAATGCAGGTTATGCAACCCGGAAGGAGGCTCGCAAAGACTTCTTTCAAAAGACTAGAGTAAGTCGCCAATTTTCCCCTTTGTTTAAGGCACTGTGTTGTTCGGCCGAGATAGCATCCGTGATTTTCGGTATCTGAACGGACGCACCGACGGCCGACACTTGATTTACATGTGAAGAAATGCAAGATTGGGGGATCCTCCCGTCCCGTCAATCCCAGTGACATTGTTAACCGGATGAGCAGATTCTTTACGATTTTGATTACGAGTCTGATCGCGTTTCGCTTGTCCAAGCTTTGCTGCTTTTGACATATTATTATGAGACACCGGATGACCAGAAAGACACGTGGCACTGGATGGGCGTTGCTACATCAGTTGCGCATACCATTGGGCTTCATCGCAACCCCGATAATACCAACTTAGACTCCAAACGTGCCAAGCTTTGGAAACGCATATGGTGGTCTACTTACATGCGGGACCGACTCATCGCACTCGGTATGAGGCGTCCAACACGAATAAAAACGGAGGACTTTGATGTTCCCCTCCTGACAATAGACGATTTTGAGATTTCGCCAATCCCAGATTCAATTACCTGTATTCCAGCAGGCTGCCGCGTTGCGAGAGATGTCGACGTGCAGCGACAATTAGCCATCATGTGTATCGAGAAAGCCAGATTGTGTCTCTGCATATCTCACGTGCTTTCTAAGCAGTACTGCGTTTTAAACAACAACCACGGCCTTCAGAACGATCGTACAACGATGATGTTGCTGCCCAAAAAACTAGATCCTGAGACGAGCGAGGTCAAGATTTGTGATGAGGAGCTGCAAAAATGGGTTTCTGATTTGCCCCTAGAGGCTCAGTATACAGACAAACCTAGTGGGGAAGCTGCCATTGACCTAGCCAAATCATTGCTCCACATGGTATTCTTCACGACTCTATCAGCATTACACCGACCGCAAGTTCTACCAAACTCGCAAGGTGGTCCAGCAAGTGCTCCACCGAAGGTCAACATTGAATCCGATGTTTTGGATGTTTCTCGTCGTAATGTTCGTCGTGCAGCTTCTGCCATTACTTCAATCGCACAGCGTCTTGACGCTAGTGGTTTGGTCAAATATTTGCCTACTACAGGTGTGACGGTTCTTCTACCTGCGATCATCATTCACCTTCTCGATATCAAGGCCCCCGAAGAAGAAACACGCCGCTCATCGCTTCGCGGATTTTGTCAATGTATGGCTGTGATGGGTAAGTTACGAGATTTGTATGCGGCTGCAGACTATTCAGTTGCCTTCCTCGAGGCTGCCATTCGCAAGGCAGGGATTCACGTTGCTCCGGTGGCGGCCCAAGCCTCGCCAATGCAAAAGATAACGCCCGTTACCTCAGTCGAAGATCTCGTAGATGCTGGCAGGAGATTAGATATGGCCAACAGCGCAACAGCGACTTCATTGAACATGCAGCGCTCGGCGTTGACTCCGCCTCCGGACAATAGTACGACCACCATGCATGCTCTGGAAAAACAACCTGATGACAATGTTACAGACGAAGAAGTCGCGCGTCGTCTAGAGACTTTCCTCGCCTCCACACCGCCTGAATCAGACCATGAGCACATGTCCAGCATCATAATTTCAGAAGATACACCCGTCACCTCCATCACGGCACCCATCAATCACTCCCTAGGTGCGTTCAACAAGTGGATGACAATAGAACATTCACAAAACTTTAACATCAATCACCATCAAGATAACGAGATGTTATTCTCAAGCCTACCTTTAAACAATGAATTTGACGAGGGTGACTTCGATTCTCTCTTGAACCTGGATGCTGTGGGCGAAACATTTACTTTTGACGACAGCGCGCTCGAGGGAGGGATGGGGGACGTAGACTGGTTCGGCAGCGCTGTTGACCTAGGACTAAACGTCGAAGCATAGTTGATTCACGTGGCACGATTTTTACGCAGTACACTTTTTTTAGGGTCGGCTCAAAAGCTATTTTGCTCTGTTGGTATTCGGATCGAGCTATTTCCACGGAAGATATCCACCCCAGTTTCTCTTTTACTGCATAGCACGGCGCACTTGGTTATAGAAAGGGGGAAATGACCGGCAACGTATAATAACGCCTGGGCTGAATTGGATGGGATAGGACGGGATATCAGTGTAGGATACCAACGCAGTCATGAATCCAAAATGTCAAGTCTCAATACAACAGATTGGTGCCACATGCTGCTTTTCCTAAACATGTCATTATTTGCAATTGCTGTAGCGCCCCCCACTGGATGTGTGCTATCTGCCCCACATGTCTTATTCTTAATTCGTTGCTCGTTTTCAACGTGCAGCTACCGCCACCAACATACCACTAACGCTTTCATCACGTCGACCCCTCCTCGTCCCGCATACTCGACATGGAGTCAGCCCTGCTCCACCGTCCCCCATTCTCCACATTTACGCAGCGGCCCGAATTATGGGGTTGGACAAAGCGTCTACATATCCTTGTTTCCGCAACGGGTGTAGTGATCCGGCAGGAACATGAGGGTGTCGGGGCGAGCGCTGTTCGTGGTCAAAGTCCGTTATTTTACTAGGGCCGAAAAAAATGGGAATGTGACGCCATGGAAGATGAGAAGATAAGCATGGTTGAAATGCTCGTAATTAGAATTTTATATACTGAGAAGCAAGATTAATATGATCTAGATGTTGAGAATGCCTACCTACCGAGCTTCTATCGTTGCTATGGTCTACTCGTCTTCCTGCGCCCACCTCTTTTCCCTTTCCGTTGACTGCTCCTCCTTCCACGCCCAGTATTCACCAAGTCTGACCTCTGCGTAGCCTGCATAGTCAAAGTCAATGAGCGATATTTGTGCCTGAATCAGAGCCCAGATGCCCCAGTAGAAACCAGGAACGCCCCTGAACGCATCGACCTGCTCACATAGCTCCTCCAAGTCCGAGTCCTTGTATGTTCGGCTCTGGTGGGTGCTGAAGCTACGAAGATATTCGCGGAGGAAGGCACGACGGGTGCCTCGTGTGGGCATGACACTGTAGTCGCACTCGAAACCGCCCCATTCAGCAAAGTGATTGGCGAGATCGAAGGATGCAGGTGCGGGCGTGGCATACTCGTAATCAATGAATGATACGGTGGCGGCAATCTCGGGCTCTTGGGAGCCGCCAGATGCGCTCGATCGGCGGGAGACTGAGGCAGATGAGGGTGAGGGCTCGATGATCACGTTACCAGAGAGAAGGTCGCAATGGGCGAAGACAAAGTCAGTAGCGCCACCGATACCGTGTGTGTCGCCTAGCAACTTTGTCAGGCTCTCGAGTTCGTGCATCAATTGGTCTCGTCGGGTGGATTGCGCGGTGGTGCTTGTTGGAAGCGCAAGAATCCATCTTTGCATGGTAGTCCACACGTTGGGAATGGGCTTGCCCGGGGTGAGTTGTGCCATGTCAGCCAGTGAAGCACGCTTGTTGTGAGGTGACAGTTGTGAAGGTGCAGGACATGTGCTGCTGATGCTCGATATAGGTAATGTCGCATGCCATTCCCCCAGCCTCTGAGCTACTCCTCTCCACACTTCTGGTCGACGCAGGTCGGCAGGTGCGCACACACTACCTTGAATAAACTTGTAAAGGAGACCGTTCTCAAACCGGGCATGCAGTGCAGGTGCAAGACCATGGCGGGCAAGCAGAGAGTGCGACCGAGTCTCTTCTATATAGTGTGTTAGACGTAGCACATGCCTACGACTTAATAGTTCTACGTACTCTCACGATCGATGAGCACATCGGTACCCTTGCCATATGCACGCAGCAATATGGCTTCCTCATCTATCTCTGCCTTTGAAAGGCCTGGCAATTTGTTCACCGCTTTTAGGAGCTGTCCATTGCTCAGGTCAGAATGCCCAAACTTGGTGACGCCAGGAAAGTAGGGGCTTGCGTACCGTGTTTGTAATGCCATCGGTGAATCTAACGAACTCGATTGTGTCCTTGGACTCTTGCCATTCGGGTCGTAGTGTGAGGATGAGATTTAGTGCCGAATTGTGCGAATCAGAATTGTCGTAGTATTGCGATATATATCGTAAAGAATCGTAGGGTGACTGTGCTTTGCTCATGATGGTAGCTAGCTATTGTTGGTACTATTTGGTCTGGTCTGGTGTGGTCTGGTCAGTACAAAATATCGTGCTGGATTTGACAAGCTAAGGCGGTGAAGTATGGGCGAACCCTGGGTTGGTTGCATGTGACAATCTGAGATACTAGCCATTGCAGAGGGGTGCAGAAAGAACAGGATTACGTACCAAGTAAGGAAAATTTACAGTCTGGGCCAAGGATGCGTATCAGGAAAGGGTGGCACAATGCAAGATGCAAGAGCAATTGCAGCCTCAGTTCGAGGCCGTGTTCAGGGTCGCGTGGGCCTTTCAAGGGGCAGCTAGCGCCCCCCACTGGCCAGCCACTTTGCCCTGAACCCTGAGAGCCGTAGTGACGTCTGTCGCAGAACTGCTTTGCCACCCCTCATGCATGTATGGCCTACATCCACACATATACCATATACCACATATATTCCACTACTAGTATAGGCTGCTGATCAGCCAGGATGAGTACCGATATCCCTCTTAAATCCCTTATCACGGCTAAGTCGGATCTACATGTCCAAGTGACTCAGGAACCACGTACGCAAACACGCACGTGTTTGTCTATACACACACAGAAGCCCTGGTAGTTAAACTATCTACACTTGGTGCAGCTTACGCCAGTGAATGATGAGCCGTTGCTTTTGAGCACCATGACACATCTCAGAACTAATAGTATTGCGCTGCAGTGCTTGGTATCGCTTGTATGCATCTCGTGCCAATAATTGTTCCTGCGTTACTACTTGATGTATTGGCCTGATTGCAATATATCTCTATTATTCCAAACAGACCGATTTATACTATTGACAGAGACAAGACCGTCAGCACTGTATGCCATACTTCCTCAGCGTATCCTTGCCAGTTGTAATTTTCATTCCAATCCTGCATCAAAACATCGTTAGCAAAACCTCCAAAATGACGAAATATAATAGCAGTTACATACCTTGCATTCAGATCAAACCCGTCCCACTGAGCGACTTCTTGTAGCCAGTCTCTGCACCTATTAAGAGTGTCCATATGTTGCATGGGCTGTTGGTCTGCGTCAGCCTCGCGCCAAAGATTCGCAGCCATTTCGTAGCGTGCACAAGGCGCAGTCCAACTATCCTTCAGGTTACCCTTGAAAAGCGTTCTATCGACAGGAAGAACATCTGTCTCGAGAATGGTTTTCGCCTCGGCAGTTCTACCCATATTGCGAAGGACAGATGCGCGCAGGAGGGCTAGTATAGATTTCTCATCCAAACCCTCTTTCTCCCAGTGGGAATTGGCCGCTGTTTCACTCCAAGCAAGGTTCGCCAATGATTCTTCGAGATGATCGGTTCGCATGCGCTTGGCACCATTCCAGAAGTAGATCATCTCTTCCAGTGGAGAGACACCGACCGCATCTATCAAATCGCAGTTCCATTCCTTTGCTCGGGCTTCCCATTTCTGAATCTTACGATTGACAAAGACATCGAACGGCAACTGACGGCCCATGAACTTCTTCTTGCCTATGTTTGGCAGGACCTTCTCGAAAAATTCGTTGGCCTTTGTCGCGTATTTCTTAGCGGCTTCCACATTGCTGGTTTTGCTCCGTCTGTAGAGCTCAACATAAGCTGCACCACCAATGTACCAATACAACCCGTGACTCCAATTGTTGAGCTCGATACAGGTCTGAAAGGAAATGGCTGTAGCTTCGTAGTCGTGCATGTACATGTTGTTGAGGCTGCGTTCGAACCAGCCGAGCGCTTCAAGCTGCCTGAGTGGCGACTTTCCTGCTTCTGCTACGAACTTGACTGCCTTCTCTAGTTCCTTGTCTGCAGCTAACATTCGTGACTCTTCAAGCAACCAAAGATGACTCTTTGGATACCGCTCTCTCATTGTGCGAAGCAGGGTTTTGCATTTCTCTTTTGGGTAGGCGCCTTCACCCGTGCTGGGTACGATATCGCAGATACTTGTAAATCCATTTAAATAACCCATCAGCACAACACCAGCCATTGCTCCATGAATGTCTTGAAATTTTGTGGCTTGCCAAAGCATCTTCATTCCACGGTCTCGATCGCCCTTGAACCCCACAATCTTGAGCAAGGTCGCGAAAGTAGGTGGGATGAAGGAGAGGAGGAGTAGAAGCATTCCGAAACAGAAGTTAGATCCTGCAAGTACAAATGTATCTACAGGATGGTCACTAAGTGTTAAGATATCTGTTTCTACGCCACCACCCAGGTCATCTACTGTAAGTTGTTCAAAGTCATCTATAATGTCAGGAACTGAGCTGGATGGGTTGTTCTCTGTCGAAGGTAAACCTGGGGTGGAGCTGGCGTTGAGGTCTAGCCTTCTCTGAGTGTTGTCTAATGCAATGGAGCCATCTGAGCCAACTGGTGCATTAATATGTCCCATGCACTCTACGGGTGTCTCTTTCATTTGGTTATCGTCCTTGGCGTCTACAAATCCAAAGTCGTTATCATCGTCATCGTTGCCGGGAACTTTCTTTTCCTCTTTCAATGTGTCCTTGTTCGCCGAAAAATTTTCGGCTTCTAAATTTTGCTTAGGATTGGTGGTGGATATATCGGCAGCAGGCGTATGAACAGAAGCAGGTCTAGAACTCTTAAGGCCGTTGGTTGCTTGTTTCGAGTGGGTCAACCCTCCTTTCAATGAATTGTTGGAGCCGGCTGAATTGAGGCTACTTGTGCTTTTTTGCTTCAAGAACTTCCTTTCATTCTCCATTACACTTTCCATAGCAAGGTATGCCTTTCTTAGTTTATAGAAGCTCTTGATGGCCTCAGTCAAGCTCTCATTGAGCAAGCCAACTACTGCACTCATCAACTGTGCTTCTGCTTGACACACTACATACTCAGTCCCTGGGGGATATATCGGTGATTGGTATGCGTTTGGGTCTTTCGCCACTCGTCGTTGCTGCTCATATGCAGTATTTTCGGCTTGGTATAGGGCATTTGCAGCTGCAAGGTATGTTAGCTTCGAATTCGATTGCTACTCTGATATGATCAGACCTTGGCGCATAGTCTCTTGTTCAAAACCCAAAGTTGTTCTTATGAACATACACACTCCAACCCCTAGCTGTACTTTATGAGTTCCTGTGCCATAACCGAGTACGTATAGATTGAACATACCTGATGAAATGATGAACTACCTTTGTTGAGATGTTCTTCGGCTGACTCGAGGTCATCGCTCATGATATGTGTAACCGCTATTTCAAAATTGTATTAGTATTGACGGAGTAAGAGCTTATCAAATCCGTACAGCTCATAGCATCCTGTACTGCATAGCGTATTAGCAGTTGTTACCCTGATTAGTTGTAAAATACTCACTCTGAGCAAGCTCATCAAGAGCATTAAGACTCTTCGTGTGAGTAGGCGTATGGCCTTTCAACCAACCCCCGACTTTAAACATATTGTGAGACGCAGGTGGCGAAGCTCGACTAGTAGGATGGACGCAAAAAGAAGACAAGGCGAGGCACTAGCAATCAACGGGAAGAGAGAATCGGCAACTAAGCAGTTGGACTAAAGGTAAAGACATAAGCTAAGACATCAAACGTTGAAAAACAGCTAATGCTAAGCCGGAGTCTGCTTACTGCTTCGTCCGGTTGCTCGGAGCTACGTCATGTTGGTATCCGAGAGCTTCCTACCGACCTCCGAGGGCTGTCTAAATCACATTTTGGTGAGTTTTACGACGAGTCGGAGAATCGTGCAAATTATCGGTTAATTCTATGAAGCCAAGATCACCCTGGTCCGCGATTTCAAAATGTTAGCACCCCGCTGTGTCAGATTGGTATACGTCTGCACGTGATCGTGGTTGTCGCCCGCGCTAAGTTCGTCGCTGCAAGAGCCGAGCTTATCCACATCTTAAATCCACTCACCAGTACCGCAAACAACTAGCTCTTGAGCGACAAATTACGCAGCCCGCCACAATGTCCGGCAACACACAAAGCTCCACTACTGCGAAGAATGACAAAGCCACTGTCAGCGACTTAAAGAATGGCGAGCAGCCGCCCCCACAAGACAAGAAGCCTGCTGTGCTAGAAGAGGACGACGAGTTTGAAGACTTTCCCGTTGAGGACTGGACGGAAGAAGAGACACAGATTCCTAACGGGAACGCGCATCTGTGGGAAGAGAGCTGGGATGACGATGACACCAATGAGGACTTTGCGGTGCAATTAAGGTAAGGAAGCCGTGACGGTATGGCTTTGGACAGTTGAGGATTAATGAGATGCAGGGATGAGCTGAAGAAGCTGGGGAAGTGAACGCTGTAAGACGATAACATGACCTTTCGCAAAGGGATCCTCTGGCAGCGAGACGAGCCCAGGACGTCTGAATGAGGTAACTGGCATGGGCGATGGATGATGGAGGCGCATGGAAGCAAATCATAATACAAAAGCTAGCCACATGCTACAATCACAGTCGTAAAACAGGCTGGATGAAGTGTAATTCGACTTTAATCACGATTAAGAAGAGCTATCTATAGAGTATGCCCTAATTACAGCCTTGACGATGTGCCTTCATCACTAAGCCTTCGTTCTCCTGAGTCTTTTCAAGTGATCTACTTACTTGACAGAGCAGACACACCTGGCAAATCCTTGCCCTCTAGTAATTCAAGCGAGGCACCACCGCCAGTCGACACGTGGGATAACTTGTCTTCAACACCGTACTTGGCAGCCACAGTTGCTGTGTCACCACCTCCAATGATGACAATCTTTCCGCTCTGGGCTGCTTCTACAGCAGCATCGAGTGTCTCTTTTGTGCCCTTGGCGAACTTCTCAAACTCAAATACGCCCGCAGGCCCGTTCCACAGAATAGTTTTTGCTTCACTAATGGCGTCTTTGTAGAGCTTGATCGATTTATCGCCGCAATCCAAGCCCATCCAACCATCTGGAATACCGCCTTCGTCCGTTGCATAGCCAACCTCGGCGTTTTTGTCGAATTTGTCTGCTGTAACGTAATCCACAGGCAACACAATCTTGACGTTGTTCTTCTTCGCCTTCTCTACGAGATCCTTGACCGTCTTGCTGCCAGCCTCGTCGAACAAGCTGTTTCCGATCTTCACACCCTCGAGAGTCTTTTTGAATGTAAAAGACATGCCACCACAGATGATTAGGCTGTCCACTTTGCCAAGCAGATTGTCAATGAGTTGGATCTTGTCGGAAACTTTGGCACCACCAAGAATGGCGAGGAAAGGCCGCTTAGGATTTTCGAGGGCTTGCGCAAAGTAGTCGAGTTCCTTCTTGACGAGGAAACCGGAGGCTTTCTGTGGGAGGTCGACACCGACCATGGAACTGTGGGCACGGTGGGCAGTACCAAACGCATCATCTATGCGTGGTGCTTAGTATAGTACGCTTAGTAGCAGTAGAAATACTGGACACTTACTGATGTATACATCACCAAGAGCTGTCAAGCCCTTCCTGAACTCATCCACTTTGCTCTTGTCCACCTTTTGTTTCTTTCCCTCATCATCCTTGTAGCTGCCCTCCTCCTCGGCATGGAAGCGTAGGTTCTCCAAAAGAATGACCTGTCCATCACTGGCCTTGTTCACGGTGTCCTCGACCGCCTTACCCACTGAATCCTCAGTAAAGACTACACTGGTACCCAGAAGCTTCTCAAGCTCGGGAACAACCGGCTTGAGACTGTACTTCGGGTTGGGCTTGCCGTCAGGCCGGCCTAGATGGCTCATGAGAATGACAGCTTTCGCACCATTATCGCGCGCATATTTGATTGTGGGGAGGGCGCCAACAATGCGTTGGTTGTTTGTGATGTTCTTGTCTCCATCAAGGGGGACATTGAAGTCAACCTAGTAAGGACCGCGTTAGAATGTTCACGGATTGTTGCCAATAATGTGTTCTTTGTTTGACTTACTCGAATGAGCACACGCTTGCCCTTGAGGTCGACGTCCGCAATGGAGAGTTTGTTGGAAAGAGACATGATGCGGGTGTCTTGGGGGTTCTGTGCTGTGTCGTCAATTAATAGCTCAAATGAGGTTTAGATGTCGACTATATGTGATTTGAATAGACCAATTCGTTTATGTCGATGGAAAAAAAGAGATTATTCTTACTTCGGGAAGGTGAGAAGATGGGCAGTGATGTGTGAGAGACGTGGAGTGTTTGTTGTTGAGCTCACTATGTCATGGAACTCTAGCGGGGCAGGCGCGGGGTGGGGTGAGACAATTTCTGGTACGAACTTGAGCTTCTTATCAAATCACAAAAGCAATTAGATGAGAATGCGCCGAGCCAACGAAAACCTGTAAAATTATGACAGTCACAAACGGTTGGCTGCTCCGGTACTGTTTCGTTGCGTCATCAGTGCAGGCGCTCCCGCGGCCGAGAGAGAAACTTCGGTCGTTATGAACAATTATTGCTACTTCGCTCGAGGATAGAATGAATATCAGTTTTTGATTTGGGAAGAAGCTTGCTAATAGAACAAGGACCGTGTGCTTATACAGCTTAGCGAAAGGATATAGACCAGGAAACATCCATCCTTAACACGATATGACCGACCTGACACCGTATAATGCCTGAACGCCAACCTGCTAGACCGAATATGCAAGGGCGCATTGCGCAAGTCTTTCAAACGTAATCGTTAATGCCGACCCCAAAACCAAAACCGACGCGCCGCAGGGCTAAGGATGCAAGTCGTTGTTGTGTCTACGAAGCTGTTTCGTCGGCAGAGTTTGTGAGAGAAAGGTACGCTGTCCACGCGATACCAACAGTCGAGACAAAAGGCTACGGATAAAGTCAGTGACAAAAAGAGCCAAAGCGGACCGCAAGACGTACAATTTGGTACTGGATGGGCATGACTCGGAAGTTGATGATCTGCACAGTCGGCCAAACCATAAAATTGGCCTTCAGAGCAGGGATATAGATGTCTTGGAACTTGCGCTGGACAGCGCGCTTCCCACCACCTTCAGCAACTGTCATAAAGGTAAAAAAGCAGGCAAGACCTGATGGGCTTAGCAACGCTTTGAATCTGAGTTTGAGAGAAAATCTTACCAGCTGGAGCGAATAGGAACTGATCAAAGGCAACACGCTTCAGCGCAGGTAACCATGTCGAAGTCTTGCTCATCGGAAAAGTGGAAGACAGGAACCTGAACCACCTATGCTGGAGTGGTGACATGATGAAACCATATGACATGAATCTCACGGTTCGTTCGAAGTCGAAAGGCGGCGGCAACCGCTTTGAGTCTGGGATAATATCATAGTCGTTAAGCGGGTTCCTCCTGTCCAGCTCGTGAATCTCGATTGCGAGAAAGTCATCTTTGCCTGGTCCGCCTTTCTTGCGCACAGCGCGTTGCCGGACAGCGGTCAAAGTCTGAGCTACAGTATCTGCGATGCCACCCAACACCTGCGGCTGTTGTTAGCTTTCGTCCCGTAGCTAGTTCCAACACTCCGTCATTGTAGTACGCTCGGCAAGCTGGTATTGGAGACACATACAGCGTTGGTGATCATCGTAGTAAGCACTGCGCATATAGTCAGTATAATAAACATGAACCAAAGTACTAGGCAGAATAGTACCTGGTCGTTGCGCATAATAGCTATTGTATTTGCGTGCGAGAAGTGAGACGGCGGCCATCTGCAGTAGGAAGACTGCAGCGTGGAGTAACGGCTGTTGAACGACACCGTGTCAGTGCTGGCCGTGTGCCAGGGAAATCGAATCGCTCACAATCTTTCCGTAGATCCAGCGGCTGTTCAGTTGATAGAGCACTCTGCGTCGGGAGCTCTCCATAGTAGCGGTTGCCTTTGACAGACGTCAAAGAATCGGTAGCGGTATTAGATAGTCGCAATGACGTTGCTGAGACGTATGTAGGTCCGTGTGACAGCCGTTGTAACCGCTCCGTTTGTCGCAAACTCCAGCTCAGTGTAGTCGTGAGAGTATGGGGTTGCAATAAGAAGCGATGTCGTCCGAATGGTGTGGCAGTCCCTTCCTATAGCCGCTGTTGGGGTTGATGACGAGGGGGTTTCGGGCATTCGATCAAGTCATCGAGGCGCAGGCAACGGGCCCGCATGGCACCATTCGCAAATCGCAACTAAACATGTCGATCCTTGTGCGCAGTTTCAGGCCTTTCAACATAGACATTTCACCATGAAACTTGTTCTACTCTGCGCGGGTTAGAGATCCCTGTGCCCTTGAAAGGATTTGAGATGGTTGGCATGGCCTCTCGCCAAGACATCCTAACCACAGGCGCTGCAAGTGGTAGACTTGATAAAAAACTTGTCATCCAAAGACTGTTCTTATATTGGTGCTATATACCATATGTGCACTTTTGGATATGGTCGTACAATAAAGTCTGTGGCTTATTGCCCCTCGTCTGGCCATTGGTCTGTTAACTCTCTCTCCTTTTTCCCCTGCACCAGATTCTCCAGATTCATCCGCACACTGTATCTCAGATACTTGGTCTCATAATTTCTGGCATATCCACCACCTAGCCCTCCAATGTCACTCTCACCCTGCAGAGGATGGTGATGCGCAAAGATAGGCGGATGAGACGTCAGACACACCCTTTCCTTCTTTATCTTTTTCTGCCCAGGTGCTGGCTTTGGGTAATTCGGTCCCATATCTGGGTCTTCGCCAGCGCACCATCGCCCCATTTCGCTATCGAATATGCCGTTCCAACCTTTTATACCAAACTGGTGCAAAAGCCGACGCGCGCCGCGTTGAGACACTACATATCCTACTGTGCACAACTGTCCCCCTGTCGATCTGTGATAAATGCGCGTATGTGGCGGATAGGCAGTCGCGAGGGCATCTGGTCCACCTTGAAAGGGGTGAGCTTTGAGGTATTTGCCAACAGGAACGGTGGGGTCATTAGACTGTGTCAGAATCAGATTTGAGGGGTTGACTGAGGTGTGGTGTTTGAGGGAGGGCGATTGGGGTCGAGAGTCTCGAGGGAAACCAGCGCCGCAATGGCCAAGCCAGAGAATATCCCAAGTGGATGGGTCTCCGTATGGTGATATGCTTGGTCCGTTATTGTTATTGACAGACGATAGAGGTAGGGAAGGCAGTGTTCTAGGGAGGTTCTTAGAGTCAATGATTTTGAACGCCATCTCTTCTGTCTCAGTATTGGGTCTGTATTCGACGTGGCCCTTGAGATGTGGCAACTTGTTGAAGATATCTTGGGAAAGTACGCGCGAGGCAAGAGCGAAACGCTGAAGATTCTGTCGAATACGGATGTCCCAATCTACATCATCTTCGAGGATGAAGGCTGTGGTGAGGTTTTGTTCAACGACCCTATCCAAATATCAGCCTAAAAACTGCGGCCTATGACCCCTGTCTGGGAAGGTAGGGTACCGTTGTATAGCATTCATGTGGGTTCTCCAGCTCCCTCGAATACCTGTTAGAAGCTTGATGTTCTCTTCTGGTGGTGGATAGGCGCTTTCCTTGATACTGTCTCCCGTCACACCGTCTATATATTCGATCTTGATATTTGAGACGGCTGCAGAGAGGGACATGGCATCGCGACGATCACTTCGGAAGGGAAGGTTAAGTACAAATATCTTTTGAAACTGAGATTATATTAGTGTGCTGTTTTTGGGGGCACGGGAGGAGAATGGTGGTGTACCCCTAGTGTTGTATTCAGGATGTCTCCAAGGCTATCGTCCTTCACATACTCGAAAGAATCCTCTGGAATTTGCACTGCATGACGCCCAACATTGAGCCACGTCCACAAAGTAACAAATAATAAGAGGGTCACAAGTAGCCTGGGTCTCGAACGAAACCATATATTTCTCCTTTTGGCCGCTTCGAATGTTGCGCTGCCTTTGGGTGACATCAATCCCAAGGTGTCAATGGATATGCGCCGCATTTGGACGGAACGCGATGACACTGGAGTAAAAAGTGAAAAGAAGACATGAGGGGATTGGAAAGTATAGAAGAGACGTCGTCAGAAGTAAATCAAGATACTATAGCCATAAGTATACATCAGCACGAGACTTGCCGGTACCAGCAAGCCGCCAGCTAGGCTAAATTAAGTTGCCGTGCGCTACGTGCACCCTGCAGATATATTACTTTCATTGCATATTACTGCCGACGAAGGTGTGGCTAAAGCTGGGGGGGGGGGGGGGGGGTTGTTCATGAAAAGAAGCACGTGAGGCTTGAGGCTTGGTCGGAAATGTGGAGGGGGAGAAGGGGGTAGAATTGGGAAAGAAGCCGCGGACTTGCAAACTGAGAAATCGGAGCTTATCGATAGGCTGGCGCATGTCGTGACAAACAAAAGTTATGGGCCTTCTCCGCGCTTCGGCGTGCATTTCTAAGACAAGTACAGTCTTCTGTTGCGCTTTTCCTTGTCTTCCACGACTCTTTTAGCCTTTAGGGTTTCTGTGTCTTGTTCAATATTGCACTTGTTCTCTTGCATACTCGCGCCGGTCGCTTCAAGATACCCCCACTGTTTGCCACTTGCCTTGGTCATCGCTCACAATGAGCGCCATTCTTTCAGCAGACGACTTGAATGACTTCATATCACCTGGCGTAGCGTGTATAAAGCCTATAGAGACACTTCCTATCAAACCAGAAGACAACAGTGTATAAGCCATTCATTCTCCTCGGTGCGGGGCAATCCATACTGACTAATACTAGAATCCATACGAAGTCACCACCGAAGACAAAGCTGCTGCGTCGCAACCACCGCCACCTGCTTCAATATCGCTTACAGACTGTCTCGCCTGCTCAGGGTGCGTGACGAGTGCGGAAGCAGTGCTTATTACCCTTCAATCCCACACCGAAGTCCTAACGACGCTCAACACATATTCCACCTTACGCCCACAATGGCTAGCACAAAACGGGGCAAACGGGGCCTCAAATGGGCATGGGCATGGGTATGAAGAAAAGCTTTTTGTGGCCAGTGTATCGCCTCAGGTGCGCGCAAGTTTAGCAGCAGTTTTCAATGTTTCCGAGGCAGAGGCAGGAAATATGGTTACCCAGCTTCTAAGCGGCCCTTCAGGCCTCAGAACTGGCGGGCACCAGGCCAGCGACTTCACATGGGTTATTGATACAAATGTAGTACGCGAAGCTTGCCTCGTCGCAGCTGCAGACGAAGTCGCCCTATCCCTCTCCCTGAACACCGCGAAAGCACCGACAACGCCTGGTTCTGAGGGCACAATAGATTCAAAACCGAAAGGTCCAATCCTCACATCTGCATGCCCTGGTTGGATATGCTATGCTGAGAAGACACATCCTTATGTCCTCCCACACCTCTCGCGCTTAAAGTCGGCTCAGTCCCTCACTGGGACACTTATCAAGTCTGTATTGAGTCAGAAGTATAATATCAAGCCGTCGCAGGTATGGCATGTAGCCATCATGCCGTGCTTCGACAAGAAGCTCGAAGCCAGTCGCAGTGAGCTTACTTCTTCTGCGTGGTCACCTAATTACGACACTTCACAAGACCCCGTACGAGATGTCGACTGTGTAATCACGGCTCGTGAGCTTCTCCACCTCGCCTCAGCTCGCAATATCAACTTCTCTTCACTCCCGCGAACACCACTGTCATACATTGAGCGAACACCTTTTCCTGACCCAAAACTTGACGCGTTCCTCTTCCCTCATTCACCTCGGAAGAACCAAAGTGCTCTAGCTGGGTCATCAGGCGGATATTTACACCACATACTACAAACTTATCAAGCACAAAACCCAGGCTCGTCAGTATCAGTATCACGAGGTCGTAATGCAGATGTGGTAGAATACTCATTGGTCCGTGGCTCGGAAACTATTATAAGGGCAGCACGCTTCTATGGCTTTCGTAACATTCAAAATCTTGTGCGACGACTCAAACCTGCGAAAGCGAGCAGATTACCAGGTGGTAAGACTGGTGTCAGTCGAAGACCTGGTGGGGCTAGTGCAGCAGCTGGGGAAGGCGTAAAGGACTATGCATATGTAGAGGTCATGGCCTGTCCTGGCGGCTGCACGAACGGAGGGGGGCAAATCAAGGTGACAGAGGTAGAATATGTGCGTGTCGAAGAGGGCTTGCAGGAAGCTAATGGAGATGTGCTTGCACCCAAGCCAGGCCCAAAAGAGCAGAAAGAATGGCTGGCCCGGGTAGACGAAGCCTACTTTTCTGGTTCCGATTCGGAAGACGACAAAAGCGACCAAGACGGTGATACAGAAATGGTAGATGCTGAAACAAACGGACATGTGGCAGAGGATGATATCGTCAACGGCATCTCAAAGTCACGTGTTAGAGATATCATGCAACACTGGTCACAAATTACAGGTGTGGATAAGCAAAAGCTCTTATACACATCATACCGTAAGGTAGAAAGCGATGTAGGTAAGAAACAGAGCGACATGGAGCGCGTCGCTGGACTAGCCGTCACAGTCGGCGGCGGATGGTAAATTCCCATGAACGACTTTGTTCGTGTGAGCATCAACAGGCGTTTGATAGATAGATCAACTTAAACAATTAAACTAGAAAGGACTGCTACTAGATGAATCAAAATAAATATCTCAACCAATATACTTTTTTCAATCTTTCCCTTTTCCAAACCCGCCTTGCGCATTCAATACTCCCACTGCAACCACATACGCCCACGCAGCGGCCCGTCCCCCATTTCCGTTTTCCGTTTTCCGAGCCCGTTTCCGAACCCGTTCCCGTCCTCTCCTACCACCAAAGAAAAAGCAAACAGACATTTATTGTGTGACCGACCTTTGCAAATTAAAGAAGGACATCCATCGAGTCAGATGGTAATGTGACAGGGATACGCCTGCCTACAAGGTTCCGAAACACTATCATGGTTTTGGTGACGTGGTCGGGAGGCCCGTGGAAGACAATGATTCAGTGTGGCTGTGGATCAGTTATGGCGACATGAAGATGGCCAGGGTGAGGCTTGCGAGCGTGAAGGGGTGATGGTTGGGCGGGAAATGACATGTCACGGTCCGAGGTGACGAGCAATCATATGGTAAGAGGTTAAGTTGACTTTATAGAATGATCACGCCGAAAAAAGAGGCAGTTATCGGATCTGTCGGGGACGACAGTCTATGCAAGTTTTATTGAGGAGTGTAGAACTACATGAGACTTTTTTACCACACGACACTCCGGTTCTGGGAGGTGTGGCCTAGCTAAGAGTGTGCTTCTTCAAGAAGCTGTGTGCTATCGACGTTTCTCAGTTGATCTGAGGTCCAGGTTGTCTCCTGGACACTGGCATGCGAAGAAAATGTTGCGGGTCGATATTGCGGAACCGGAATTACATGATTACAAACAGGGTACAATTTGATAACAGCGTGCAAACGCGCACGTGTTGAATTGGGTGGACGAAAAGGTGATCGGTCTATAATATAACACAAGGAAAATCAAGAAACGTAAGGGAAGACTGATTCAGAGAAAAAGAGACGAGTGCGGTTTAAGCTAGTTCTTACAAGACCAACGGTCAATCCATGCATCTCCACTTATCCAAGAACCCTCTTGTTCAGTTTTTACCAAGGGTTACAATATGTGATGGTAAAATAGTCGCCAAATGCTCAAATTCGGGTATCCGCCAATGGAAAACAAAACTGGTAAGGTAGCAAACATACAAAGGAAATGCTCAGGCTTATGCCTATGCGGTCTAACGAGGTATCGGAAAATCTGAAGCAGATGTGACAGGGGTCCTTAAGCACTATTTCTCCATGGCTTATAAAATGATGCCTTACAATATGAATACGGTGATGACTCCACCGTGAAATGAAAATGCCACCAAGATGATTGAGGGAAAAGAGACAGTGGGATGGTGTACAGAGCGAATGTGGGTTTAGTATATTTTGACAACAGTAAAGATGCGAGATGAGCCGGCAACGGTGCAAGAACGGGTTGTTCAACGCCGAAACACCATCCGGGAAAGGCGCTAATTTTGCGACTCCTATGCGCGTTTTGTTGTGCCTTCCTTGACTCGTGCACCGTTCCTGACGGTAGCTGAAGGTCCAGTGTCATGTGTTCGTAACCGTGATCCGGCGATGTGAGTCGACGATAAGCAGAGCAAGATGCTGATCAGGTGTGTTGATCTTATTACAATTATATGGTCGAAGGGGATGCATTGAAAGCGAAGCAGAGTAAAGAATTTTTTGGATATCACCGGTACATCGATTGGGTCGCCATGAGGCTGGCTGCCACACTCGATGCCCAGTCGTTCTCGTCGTAGGGGGGTGTCGGCCACTTCGATACAGTATCGTTCTTGGTGGTACGCGACTTCGAAATCTCCATGGATTTACTAGGTGTGGCATGGTTAATCTGCCCAAAGCCAACACTGTTTCGGTTGGCAGATGGTGAAGGCGTCGGATATGAAGCAGCAGGGCCGAGATCGGTCTGAGATCGGTGAATGGACGCCTTCGGGTTGTCAAGTTTCTTCGATGCCTTGTGGGTAGAGGCTAGAACTTCGCTGAGAAGCTCTTCCTCCTCATTAGGTGTTTCATACCGATTCGAGGGGTTTGATTTGTTTTGTGTTGCTCGCCTAGTACGGCTGGAGATAGGACCATTGACGCCATGCTCTGATACTCGCGGTTCAGGACCATGGGGGACTGAGTGATGGCGTTTAAGCATAGGGTTAGTGGCTACACGAGCGTTTTTGGCTGCGGCGCTCTGTTGAGCATGCGCTTCCACGCTGTCCCTTACATGTTGTAAGGCCTTGTCCAGCTCAGAGAAGTCAGAAGTATTCGCAGTAGACCCACCCAATGGACCTTGGTCCGCTATCAAAGATGATCGGGCATTTGTGCCAGCCCAAGGAGCACAACCGGCATTGGCTTCAATGTCATCTGAGTTAGGTGACATTGGTGTTTGATATCTCCCAGAAAGGCGTCGAGCACGCTTTCGAAGATGTGAGAAGAAACCTTCTTTATGTCCGTTAGGTGGGGAAGTCAGGCCTGACTGGCCGTTCAGGGCACGTTCTGCTTCTTGGCGATGGGCATCTGCATAGTGATTACCATGAGAGGCGACAGACAATTGACGTCCAATCTTCTTTGCAGCCTGCTCATCACCATCTGGGTAACGTCCGCTGGCTTGTGCAGTGACTTCAGCCGACAGTGGGGAAATTGGTCGTATGGAAGGCAAAATAGGTATAGGCGCACCATTCGGAGGTACCCCGTTTGTCCACGTAGCTCGCTTAGTGGCAGCGGGTCGATGCTTGGTCGAACCACTCGCGTTGCTAGAATTTGCTGCGGGTGACGGTGCAGGTGACAAAGGTTGCGTGGTTGTGTGTTGTGGAACTGCGGGGGCACTCTCACGAGCAACTAATGATCGTCGTAGCCAAGAAGACGTCTTCGAGCTGAGACTTGGAGAAGCGTCTGGTGAATCCTTGGTCGACAGCTCTGATTGCTTCCGGCTCAATAGTTTGGATGAAGAAGACTTGAGGCGGATTGGGTCAAATGCGTCCTGGAAGTACTCATGTGCCAGCGCCTGTGCTGACGTTGGCCTGGCACGTGGGTCCCACAACAAACACCAAGTCACAAATTGAGATAAACTGGCAGGCCATTGTGGTGCTGGTAAGATAGTATCCAGGGAGTGTGGGGCCATCTTACGTACTGTTAGCAGAGTCATTATGGTTTGATCAAGACACAACTCACCTTGGGGAAAGAGAAGCCCAGCTTCTGCGCTAACCTCACGCCTTCTTTCCACTCACCGCCACCAACGCGTTGTCCGTACTTGTTGACCCAGCCACCGGGGCTGCCCATGATTTCGCACACTCTCCACACTTGGTCTACCTCGTTTCCACCAGGAAACAATGGCTTCAGAGTGGCAATTTCCACAGCCATGGCACCGATAGCCCAAATGTCGACTGGTGCGGAATACTGCCCAGCGCGGAGTAGTACTTCGGGTGCACGATACCATCGTGTTGAAACGTATGTTGTGTAGGGAAGTTTAGAGTGAGTTTCCCTTGCGAGGCCGAAATCGGCAATCTTGATGGTGTATACTGGAGGGGTTGATGGAGGGGTCATCATGGTTGAGTAGCGACGGAAAGGATGCGATGAATCGTTGTGCTGCGATGTAGACACGAGAATATTCTCCGGCTTAATGTCGCGGTGGAAGAACTCGCGGTCGTGGATGTGCTCAAGTCCAGAGAGGATTTGAAACAAGATACTCTTCACGCTATGTGCGTCCATTGGCTTGTGGTCTCGCGCCTTCATCAACTGGTAAAGATTTCCATCCATGAACTCCATGGCAATGTGAAGCCTTCGGCTGTAAGGGTCCAGGAAAATGTCTAGGGCCGGTACCAGATGAGGATGTGGTGGCAGTGATCGTAGGAAGATGACCTCCCGCAGTTCCAGACAGCTCGAGAAGGAATCGAATGTTTTCTTCATTGTTTTGATCGCGACCTTTGACACGTTAGTTTGACTCTCGGATCAGTGTTCAGGTGAAGTTCGACATACCAAGGTGCCACGACGAGCAATATGTGATCCTGCAGTTCGGACTCGTGCAAGGGCGACGCTGCCAAAGCTGCCATCACCGATCTCCTTCATGACTTCGTACCTCTCCTCAAGAGAGGCCCAGCCATGAGGCTGTATTTGTGGTGAGTCTGGCTGCATAGTTGTGATGGTAAAGCCTCGACTTTACAGAAACATTCAATGGAAAAGATGTTCCTAAGTACTATGTGCTGGTGGTGTTAAAACAACAGTCTCCGTCCAACAGCTTGCTGTCCTTACTGGTAAGGTGATCAAAGGGCGATGATTCTTAGTTCATCTCATTCAGTGATCAAAGTTCGAGGGGTGGTAGATGGAGTAGGTGATGTCCAGAGAAGGAGGAGGGGGAGTCCAGTGCGTATCGAAGGATTTGAGGCGCGATAGGAGCAGATGTAAGGGCCCGGGTACTCGCAGCTATGGACGTGATGAAGAAATGAGAGCCGACGATTGGAAAGGGTGTGTGGAGATCAGCCCAGGACCACGGTAGGCGGGTAGTGCTCCGTAGTTTAGGTAGTTCTAGCGGGCACAAAAGAGGACTGATTCTGTGATCAGAGCTTGGTGGCTTAATGTCGGGCTGGGAGATTTGGCCATGCACAGATGGTACGGGGATGAGGGAGGTGGAACAGGACGGCAAGTGAGAGTCAGGGAGGATGGGCCTGGTCGAGAAAAGTTACGAGAGTGGTTAAAAAACGAAGCGGTCTAAGGGGTCCCTGGAGTGATGAACAGAGCAAAGTAGGCGAACGAAAAGGCGCCGGCTACTAGAGTCTGGTGTGATTGATGGACACTCCCTTTTGGGGGGAGGGGGCCGACAGACAGGACTACCTAGAAAGGGTGCAGAAATGGGCCTTTGCAAAAGTCGCAAGGCTAGACCAGCTTGATTAGAGAGGAAACGATAGCCGGAGAACGTTGGGAGGCGTTTTAATGAAGAGTGTATGGCCCAGATGGGACAAGCCGAGTGAAATGGCCAGCAGATGGTCTGTTGCCGTGGTGAGGGAAAGCGGTCGGGGCTGCGTGCGTTGGCACAGACAGATGGCAGACGGGATGGGGATGGGATAAGATGGGAATGGGGTTAACAAGCAATGCAGGGCGTGCAGCAGCTCGTGGGGGGTGGATGGTGATGACTGATTGAAGTGACAGTCCAGTTAGCGGTGAAAGACAAAAGCATTGCGGACAGTGGACGAGTGGTTATGGGGGGTTATTGGGGGGGGCGTTCAAAGAGAATTGAATCGCGTGAAATGAGGGCGGATAGCTGCTGCTACGGGGCTCAGGGCTGACTGTCAGGGAAGGCGCGCGCCGCGACGGGGAATCTCAGGAAGGTGCGCCCACGGTGCGCTTTGACCTAAACTGCCCTAGTCTGCATTCAACTTTGTGCATTCACCCTGGCTTCCACTGATTGGGGCGGGCCGCCCCCTTTTTGTTGTTTTTGCCGTCATCCATTGGCTCATGCATCATCATCTCTGTTTATTTTCTGTTGATAAAACACCACGAGCTGCACAATGTCGCCGAGGAGTGTGCCATTCTTGGGCTAGTAGACCTCCTTATGCATTAGCATGCATGTATCGCACATGTGTGCATGTGTGCATCGTCCACTTCCTCTCGACGCCTAGGTAGGTACCTAGTAACCTAAATGTAAGTATGTAATTCACCGCAAAGACGCACACAACAGTAAGAATCCAGCTATGTACATCAACTACATTACAGTACATACATGATTCATAATACATACATAGCCTCCTCCAATTTTGGACTTTCGCTCTGGCCCATTCCATTCAGCGCAACCATGGAAGCAACCAGCCAACCAACCAACCAACCAACCCCCAGCCAGCCAGCCAGCCAAGATTACTGTAAGCAAGGCCTCACGACAGCCACACCCTCATCACCATCGCGATATGCGCTGCGCCTTTCATGGTACTTGCTAACAGTAGGGCCCCTTTTTTCAGCGGCGCCCGTACCTGATTTGTAGCAGGTTCCTGAGTTATCCTTCAGCCTAGACCCATGTCTAGTGCCCTGGCCCATTGGTAGAGAGCTGTTGTGACACCCATTCGCACGGTTTCGTTGCTTTTAGTGCACGCGGCACGCGGCATCACCAATGGTGAGTGACACCGTCGAAATAGTGTCAATTTTGAGTCAGTGGCCCCGTCGCCCACAAATGGCTGATGCGCTCATCATGACCCGCCGTCTCCAGTTTCCTGGATCCAGCACGACCTTCCTGCCATCAGATATCTTCTCCTTTGTTAGCCATGCACGGAACCCGAGGATCGGTTGTGCATCTATGTCATCATGGATAGGGAAATGATATCAGAACACGAAAACTGGTTCTGAAGACGCAGGGCAAGGTGGAGAGCCTAAGGCCCGTGTAACCAGGGTGCGATCGACTGCGTGAGCCCAAAACTAAACTTTCTATTTGTCGCCCACACCAGAACTGCTCCACGCCCATGTGCATTGGCGATTTGGCATCCTTTTGATAAACAAAGTTCGGCTCTGATACATCGAATTCCAGGCCCAAACCCTTCCACAAGTAGACTCTCTGTTGGTTCTGCTACAACAGTAAATCTGCCTCCATAGGCCCTGGAGATGTTGCATACATAGTATCGCACGGTGAGCCCATGCGCGGCGATGGTCCAAAAGAGTATCTTCGCTTCGCTGGGCGAGTGGTTGGGGTGAAGGATTAACGCCTTTAGCCCAGGTCCTCTCATTTTCCAGAACACTTCTCCCGCTGTGGCGCTTCGTCAGAGGTCATCAAATTAGATTGCTGTCCCACCTTTCAGATGCTCGGTGCTCAATGCTCAATGCTCAATGAACATGGACGATTCTGTAGCTTGTTACTCTTCCTCGGACATGCTGATCAAATTCTCGCAGCCCAGGCGCTGCGCGGTTGTTGAGAAATCGCGCGCGACAATGGTCTGCTTTTCCGGGCCTTCTTTACAAACCCACCACAAAACTCTTAGTGATGCGAAACATCAACTCTATCAATTGCAGCCAGAGGTTTATCTGCGGCCCCGGATTTGCGTGCCTCGTGCCATCTTGCATTCAGCCAACGCGGCACTAATGTCCGGCCGGTCTGCAGTAGTTCTTTCACTTATGGCAGACGATCGATGTCAACGCCGCTTCTCATCTACAACTACCGGGCAAAGCACTGCAAGTCATACTCCGCATCAGATATGGAACATTGGCACGCTTTGGTCTAGCTCAACGTCCTTTACTCCCAGTCGTCGGCCCTACAACCGCTCCCTAAAGTCTCACTGAAAGGAATGAACATCATATGGACTAGATTTGACCGTCGCGAACAACAACAGCCGTGATGCTTGGCACCAAAACACGCGGCGCTCCACGCGACTCAGCGCGATGGTTGCAATGTCTCTTGTGCGCTTCCAGATGGCGCAACCCCAACTTCGAGATGCCGGTCAAGGAACACCCTGGAACACCGAATGCTCGAGTCTGTGAGAGAAAGCACCCTTGTACTCTTAAACCTTGATCCTCGCACATGAAACGACAACAAGCGTCGCAATAGTAATGTGCTTCCAAGATTTGGTCGTGACTCGTAGTTTCACTAGAAAAGCAACGTAGGACAGCATGTTCTCTAATTACGTCCAATGCAGCAGCCAGCTCGAGCGTACCACGCAGCGTGGCGCGGAGCTCTAGTTCGGAACTAGAGCATTCCCTTTTTGTCACTTTGCCCGTCTGATTCGCATGGCACAAATCCACCAAGGGAGATATTCTTTACCCTCCAATAAACACGTCCTAAGCACGCTGACTTCGTTTCGTAATACCAGTGCAACCACACTTTGCGACAACCCCTCAATACCTCAATATTTCATCCTCGTTCCCCAACTGTTACCCACCAAAGTCAGCTTTAATTTGCGCATAATCCTCTAGCATACATAGGATGTCCTACGGCATAGGCTAAGCTAATATCACAGCGATGAGATATCGTGCCAGAGTAACTGTTCTAAGGTTATCAGATCTTACCTAACGGCTTTCCTACGAACATGCGCCTCAGGTGGATGCGCTCACGGCCCCAACTGCTTACGCTTCACTAAAATGCTTAGTCGAACCTGCAGTCCCACTGCATACAGCTGGCTTGTCACACAATATCTAAATGTAGACATGCCATTTCTACAGCTTTCCAATATAGGTGAAAGTAATCATGTTCGTTACTCGGTCCGAACTATTATCCCGAATGAAGTGCAGCTGCAACTCGTTCTTGCTCTATGCCTCCCCTTGTAGAATAGGCTGCGCCTCTACACCGCCATAAATAATTATTGATGCGTGAAATATTCAGTCAGCCTTGCTCACGCATGCGTCTCGCCTACCACGTCATTCGACACTAACCTCCGAAATGAACAACGGACTTCTCAGGCTGTGACATATATTGCTAGTAATACACAATAAGCTCCGAGGATAACATTTCTTGGATGTTTACAAAGTATTCTACACAATTTTATCCGACATAAGATGTGATTCTACCATGTAGATATGCGTGCTATCTGTGATACGAGGAACGTGCCCAGGCTCTCAACAGCGGAGCTCGAGCTGTCAATATGTACTTAGGTACCTAAGTACATCACTAGCGTAATGAATAGCGACCTCCAAGCTAGTCGTAACAAAAAATATAGAGATACTTCTCCAGTCTACCAATATCTGCAACTAAACTAACATGCAAAGACAACGATGGTCCATCCTGACCGCCCTTTCATGCACGCACGCTACGAGCCGAGGCATTAGTCCCAACCAGTATTTTGACAACCCACAATGAGGAAGAAAATCGCGGACACGGGATGTTTGTGCGCGGAAACAAACGAAGAGGAACAGGGTCAAGGTCGGGCGGTCGGAATGGCGGTCACTAGGCGGGTAGATAGGAATGTGCGAAGTGGAGATGTTGTATAAAATGGCCGACACGTCTTGCGTGCTACACCGACTGATGCGGGTCTAGAACTTTGAATATTGTGTTGAAGAGGTCTTTTCAAATGTCGGGGTTGCGTGCGGGTTGTGTTGAGAATAACGGGACATTGTGAACATCCAAGTTCATCCCTGTGAAAATGGCGACCTTAGAATTATGCTCCGTGGGTGATGTCAAGCTCGCTCCGAAAATAAGTTTTTTGACCTCTTGCACAATGAATCAACTCATACACTCTCATTTCTAGCCCTTAGGCCCCTCCACATCATCATTTGTGTGTCACATACCGTACTTCAAGTTCAATCAACGCCTATTTTCACTCTACAAAAAAACCTCGTAATACCTACAAATTGTTAGTAAATTGCCCTCTATCGCCTTGTAAGGTTAGCTATTTACGCCATGGAAAATCTGTGTCACCATAGCTCTGTTAATCGCAACTACTGGTCTTGACACCATTTGTCCTGTGTCGGTAATGTAGGAGAACGGCTGGATGAGGACCTTGGTTGGGATACAGTTTCCTATGTCAGAGGCCGCCAGAGCAGCTTCCACTCATCCCTCTATATATCTTGAAATGTACCTCGCATGAGTAAGGATATTATAATTTATTGTACACATTGGCCCATGTAAAGCCCACCTATTGCACGCCACATTTCAATATAAATTCCATATGCTCAAGTGCTTTGCATTGTCCTAGAGCTGCCCTAGAATTCTACATGCGCTCGAGCTCTTATACGCCCATGTCATTAGATACTTCAATCCGTTGTAGAGTATCTCGGTCTCTATATAAAAGTAAGCTGGGTTAGGAGCCAATGTACTTACTCTACAGTATGCCTACCTCAGATCCAGTACTTGTATAGCCCATATCTAGGTAGCTTAGACTTGCCTAATATAATGCGATACAAACCAAGAGCATACCATTTTAAAGCATTTCCGTCTGTCCTTAATATGTTTGATAATTATCGAGTATAGTTATAGCCTCCGTTGGTGGCATCAGAAGTTGATTCAGTCAAAACAAGGCCAAGATTAAATACACTACATTTGCAGCCTAGTGTAGCATAAATACAATGCAGTCATGATTATCTATGGAGCGGCGAGCAATGAAGTATTGCTAAGATAGCCGTAAAAGAATTGATGGTACATGAGTTGTATATTGGAAAGTCCTTTTCACTTAGTCTTGATCTAATAAGAGAGCAGCTGCTGTAACTCCCAGGTAATCAATATCGGAATATATAAAGGCTGGGAGATATAATACGAACATGGGGCAGTATAGGTATACCAAAAAAATATACCTAGCGTGCAAAGAACGCTGCTTATAGTGAGACCTTGTCTCTATACTAGTTAGTTATAGTACTTTTTTTATTTTGTCCAAACTGCGGCTTGCCTAAATATACCTAACCTACCTACATGAAAGTAATTTTCCACAGCAAAGCTTTTACAGATAAAAGACAAATAGCTAGACTATAAGCTTTAGCAGGGAAGTCTCCAAGTCTCGGCCAATGGTAACTCGAGTTCTTCTAGACCCTGTAGTTGAAATAGGTACCTATTATCTAGACAATGAGTATGAGGCTTATTGAGAGTACCAAAAATGGTAGACAGTACGGGCCTACAAAAGCAGTCATGCATTCGCTTGTTCATTTTTCAAGATCCAAGGCCCTTTAACTCTAGATCCTTCTTTAGCTTAGTATATTTAGGAGAGATGAAGGAGTACAAACAGTGCAAAATCTTAAAAAAAAATTGCATAACTCCTAACCAAAGCACTGATTTGGTTAGAAGACTTTTTTCTAACGTATATACTTGGCTGTTTCTATATAACATTCATTACAAGCAGAATAGACCCAAAGAATCGTGGGACCTAACCCAACCCTCTGTCGAGGAATGTTGTGACCAAGCTTACACTCACTGTTAGGCATGTAGACATAGTATTTTGTTCATCCAGTAACCTCATCGAAACAAAAATCGAGGGCAATTAGTTACATCTACATGTAAATAGCCCAGTCATTAAACCTGCAATCACGTTAAAGTGTCAGAATGCCACTATACGCCACACGCCAGACAATATAAAAGGAGAATCAATAATTAATTGTAAACCTAGGTGACCTACAAGAGCTCGGGCTGTTCCTCTAGTGCATCCCTTGCTAAGGGTTATCCCTAATAAGGGGTCCCCTCTCAGGACCTAGACTCGATCATCACAGTATATCTTGTACCTTAGATACCTTACAATACAACACAATCATCTCTCACATTCTCATGATCCCATAAGCTTACATTAATCAACCTTGATTATTGGGAGTACAACAGTATGTATACGCTGTAGCCAGTTCGTTGTCTCTTACAAGGTTTCTAGTATGGAATCAGTACCTCACAGTCCTTGTTGGCCGTAGTGGCAAACTTGGCTTACGGGTAGACTTATTTTAGGGATTTGTGTAGTAGATGACACGAGGGCATGAAGTGAGTGTTTTTTGGGGGATGTTTAGGGATGGCTAGGCCATTCAAGACGGAGTTTAGAACAGCATGGTCTTGTCAACGGGAATGCTTAACGCCATGTGTAAATAGGTAAACCATTAATTAAACTATCTTTTGATTTCTATAGACAAATTGCCAACTATTTATTCCTCGAAACTAGACCTGGTCAATAAACTCAGGCGTAGATACGGTCAGGGAGCTTAAGCTAAATAACGTCAGTATGAGACTCCGACGAATGATGTAATCGCAAGACAAGAGGAGCGGTAAGCGTATCAGTTCTCCAAGGTGATTGTTTCTTCAATGTGGTTCGGAAAGAACACAGCGAATCATTGTGTTCATCAGACGAAAAAGGGTGATATAAAGATAGGGATACTAACTAGCTGTGACGATCGATAGCCAAAAATGGTGACTAAGTACTATGTTGACAAGTCAGCTTGTGCACTACTGTCAAAATTTCATCATTCAATCGAATTTGGAGAATGCGAGTCCATCAAGTATCAGTCTAGGTTATGTCAGCCAGTTGCAATGTGGTACATAACGAAGTAGCACTTACCTCATTAAATCAGATTTGGTTGGGTGATCAGGACAACGGACGTTCGTTACAACGCCGTCGTTCACACAGTGTGAATATCAATGTATCATCATCTAGGAATGGACCGCCTGGGGTGTGGGAATTTGCCGTACCTTAACCTGTCAACCTTGTCAGCTTAGGCCTTTTGTGATCAACAACAAAAAGAACGTCAGGTTATGGGCAATCAGTGATGCTGTATCAACAAGTATCTCTCCTTCAAGCATCCACAGGTTTGTACGCCTGTTTTTGACGGATGCTCTCTAGAGGGTACAATCTGTCCGCCCGGCGCATCAAGGGTATCATCAGGAAGTGTAGAATTGAAGGAAGTTGCACAAAGGCGACGGAGGGCGAATGTACCTAAAGACACAATATTAGCACCTGTACTGTGATTGTGTATTTGTAAAGTTCAATGTAGGTAGCAGGGTCAGACAAGGCTGAAACTAAGTTTAGACAGAATCGACATTGTATATTCAGGTCGAGGAATGCCTTTCCGTGTCACAATATCATCACTCTGTTGGTGGGGAAGAAGAGGCTGTGGTGGGCAAAAAAACGTACCTTTGCAGAAACTGAACGCGTGGTTTTTAGTCGTTTTGCATCGGATCTTTTCTGCAAAGCTGTTAGCAGATACCAAGGAACATGTGTGTAGGGGAAATGCAGTGCAAGATATTGTGCATCATAAAGTTTATGTAGTCCTTCATGACATTGTAGGAGTTGGATTGTTGTATAGAGTAATCATCTGCTCGAGGGGAACGTGGGCAAGGCTTACCTCTAGCTACGCATTAGGCGCATGTGGGCTGTATTAGTTGTTGATCAAGACAAACATGATGCCTGCGCACTCGAGTGCAATCAATAATCATCAGATATTGAGGGGTGTTGTTGAGTAATGTTGCAAAGCTCCAGAAAATTTAGCTTGACTTGCTGCTCGGCGCGACCATTTCACCGTAGCGTGATCACATGATCATCTAAGTCATTTTGTTTCCCCATTCACATGCATCATCTTCCAATTTCCGACAATACAAATTTGTTAATCAGCTTAAGTATCCATTATTGACATCATAGGTAAATTGGTGCCGCGAATAAGAGACAGATGCGTCGATTGCCTCTCACCGACAATCCCAAAATTGCAATATACCCCGACCATGCATCTCAATAGACGACAATGCAAATTGCACATGTTTCTTCAGCATCTGAGAAATTATGTTAGGTCTAAGAAGAAACGTGGGTCATTATTGCTATTACAATCGGGATAAAAAGTCTGGCTATACCCCGCACGTGCCACCCCACAACTTCATGAACACCAAAGAGCTACCTATTTTTTAACTCTATATAACTCCATCAAAATGAGGTATGTTAGTACAGAAATTTCGGGCAATCGAAAGCGCGGAGGTGAATTATCAGATGCGCAGCGTAATTATTGTATAGGCATGTTAGATGAGGATGCAGCAGCTAGCAAAGTAGCCGATAGGCTCAACTATTCACTGAGCGCTGTCAACCGAACGAAACAGCGTTGCAAAACCACCCACAAAACTACGAGCCGCCCTTGGATAGGGCGCCCTCATATTCTAACTAAACGAGCTATTCGACGGCTAGAGCGGATCGTTAAAAAATACCCAAAAATTGAGTACCTTCCACTCATGAAAGAGGCGGGACTATAGGACGATAAGGTTACTCAACCTACTGTTTCTCGCCACACAGTGCGTAACGTATTAGCTACAGAGGGCCTCTATAAGTTTCGAGCGAAGCGTAGACCTCTAATTAATAAGGATATAGCTAAATTACGCCTACAACTTGTCGAGCGGTTATCTAAGTAGAAGTAGGAGAAGGAGACTCTTATTTTTAGTAATAAGTGTAGCGTTACTCGCGGTTCTAGCTATAACATAGAATAGGTATAGCGCCTCCCCTTACAAAAATAGAGTCACGAGATAGTAGAGGAGGTAGCTACTAGCCGCTAGCCTGCTAGTATAGTTTGGGGGGCTATTTAGTTAATAGAGGAGGGTGAGGTTAGACGCAGTCCTCTCATCATCATGACTCGCGATCCACGAAGCCCAGGTGGAGGCTATACCTCGTAGAGCTATATAAAAGCGCTCCGTAAAGGCCTCCGCCCCGTATATAATCATAGGGATCTATTTATGCAGGATAACTCACCTATTCATAATACTCAACGCTCGTTGGATTGGCTGGAGGTTCACGACGTTCCTATACTTGACTGGTCACCCTATTCTCCCGACCTCAACCCTATAGAACATGTATGGTTAGTACTCAAAAGGATGCTCTATAAGCTTCACCCTAATTTTGATATAATGGGTAGCATAGAGGAGGAGTAGAGGCGCTTTAAGGCTGGCTTGAAGGAGGCATAGGCTGCTATACCTAACTCTTATTAAAAAGCTGATTTTGTCCATGCTAGGCCGCCTTGCGGCCTGCAAAGCTGCCAAAGGCTACCAGACTAAATATTAGATATAATACGACTATTTTAGCACTCTCAAATAATTATTTAGACGTAGTTGCAGCGAGTTGTAGCTCGCTGAAGTGGTGATTAAAAGTGGTGGGTGTGGCCCGAGCGCGAGGGTATAGCCAGACTTTTTATCCCGATTGTACTATGTTGATGCATTTATATTTGAGCGACACTCAAGCCATCGTCAGCACCAACAATCAAATCCACTTCTCACATCTGAGTTTCTGTACGATCTGGTCGTAATGAGGGTCGTATAGTCCAATGAGTGTAACTGGGTGCTTTTGGTTCTGCCTTTAAGGATTTCAGGCTGACAAAACGCTGACTTTGGCTTCACCATCCTGAGGCCTTCACTTCTCCCAGGTTCAGGTAATCGGTGGTTTCGTCGTACAGCTTTTGAGTGCCTTGCTGGTATTGTTGAGTTTCTCTTGTTTAATGTAAAAAGAGGAGGAGATATCCCAAACCCCAAATATGTTTACATAGTATCACCATGTGATTGTCAGCTCACTGAAGAAAATACAAAAGCTAGGGGTGGAAAGAGTACACAACGAATGAAGGCTATGTGTGAGGGACGATAATCAACGCGCCCTAAGCCGGGTGTATCTGTTGGCATCATCATGTATAGCGATCATGGTATAGTAGTAGGGTCCAATAATTTCGACCTGACGCACTCATCTGGATGAAGACATGCGTCAAGGACTTGAGACTACATGCGGTCTCATAGCCCCGACCGGATTATCCATGGAAACCTAGTTCCATCCACAGATGCATTGAAAATAGGGACCCCCCCAAGTTATTGTGTAGTAGTAAAGAAGGGATGTCCTTGAGAGTTACAGCTTCGAATGACTCAGACTGTACCAGGAGGGCCTGTCGGAAGGGATCAGGGGGTAACATGACGCAAGAAGTGGGGAAAGCGCATGCCAAAAACGGAACGGTGATTGTTGCAGCGAAAGTGAACGCTGTAAACAAAAGTAAGAATGTGAACGGGCAGACAACCAAAAAGAAAGTATAGGAGGCGTAACCGAAGGAGCATGTAAAAAAGTAAAGCGCAAATAGCTGTTTGAGCCACAGGGATCTAGGAGGACCCACCTGTCATCATCACTCATACTGATACTTGGCTTGCAGCAAAGCGAGGGGCAAAAGGCCTAGTTGATTCTGAAAGTTTATGTCGTGGGTACATATTTGGAAAGTATATTCTCAGGGTATATGACTACTAAATAATTGCAGTAAACGCTATTGATCCCTATGATGTAAACTTACCCTAGAGAGATAATGTTTCAATAATATCCACCATGGTACTTTGTCCGATCAAAGCAAAGAGCCGAAGTCTTTCTTCAGAACGTCGAGGATCTCACGACTATCTACCAACTCCTCTGATGTCTTACTCCCCACTTGTTGCTCGTTTACCTCGAGTCGTCTCAATATCTCAGGGTCAAGCTTGCTGATTAATTCATTAAATTCTTTCTGTTCCTCTCCCTCTTGTTTCAAATAATCTTGCTCCAACATGAACTCCGCTGGCGATGGTTGTATCGAGCTAGGGAAAACATATATAGTAGGAAACTCGAGGACAGTGCGGCCATTGAGGCATTCACCAAGGGTTGCGGATGAAATGAGCGGTATGAGGATGTGCTTGCTCGAACTGGTGCGTGGCCTTACAAGATAAAACCGATACTCGCCATCGCCCACAGTTTCCATGCCAGGCCTATCATGATAGTCTAGATTGTGCGATCCTGTCACTTCTGTCCTGGTCTCGTCTCTCTGTTGTTCATCGAGATGGTAGTATGATTGTTTAGATGGTGAATGTTCACGCGCTTGGCTGCTGATTTCCACTTTGACTTGTGGCTGAACTGACTTATTTTGATTCTCCGAAGCAGATGCGTCATTCACAATGACTGAGGAGCTTGAAGTCAAGGAAGGCTCGACATTGCGTTTTCTTTTCTTGGCTGCGGACTGTTCTTGGGCAGCGAACGGGTGAACTGCTGCAACCCGGCATGTCGACGATGTCTGAGTGAGCTGGCGCTTCTTTTGGTCATTGAGCCATTCGACCGTCCACACTATATTGTGACCACCCGTTGATTTCCTAATTTAGATTATTAGCTTACGTGATCAATAATGGTGGGCGCCTTACTTAGTCTTAGATCGGTGTGATTTGTTCTCTTTTTGCCTGTTCAGACCTTTTGGAGCTTGAATCACCTTTACGCCTGCAGCTTCAAGCTGCCTATAATTTGTTTGACCCTTTAGTGACTGTGATTGGGACCAGGATGACCGTGTCGTGTGAGTAGTTTCAAGACCCTTCTCTGCCTTCTCGATGTCGCGTTCTATGCCAGCAAGGAAATTGAAGTCATGGTCAATTCCAGATGGTGTCACCAGCTGGGACTTCTTAACGAATTTGGTGGGGTCACGTTGCCCTGAACATTGCGCCCACTGCTGGTGTCGCTTGTAGCATGGTAATGAACATGTGCGTGCCGTGCAGCCTGGGCAACGATACTTGAATTTGTTGGTATTGCTGGCTATGTTAGCTTGTGTATGTCTTGGTTTCTGCTGTGTTGGCTATAGTAGATTGTTGGACAGCATGCGGGCATTGATGATGATGGTTGGATATCAGGCATGGCCACGGAAGCGTTCACATTGCGAAACCACCGATGAAGACCTACCAGATACTACAGAGGTCGCCCAAAGGCGCCTCGTCCGACATGCTATAAAGGCCGACAAAGCCGGTACTATCGAATGGAACGGTGCTGCAAGATGGAGGCCGTACCGAACGCGCGCACACAATGCTTTTCCAAACAAAGTCTATCGAAACGGCGTGTATGGCGCAAAACGGAGCAGATACCCCAGTGAAGATACTTTTACGGGAATGGCGCGGGTCAGGATAGGGTGAGCTGGTGCACGTTTGGCTTGGCAGTTGGGAAGAAGTTTTGGTGGTTGCCATCGGAGGGTTTGCTTTGCTCAAGCGAGGACGGCGCACGGGTCACTGATCAGCACTATCAGTACATAGCACAAAGTTAGATAGCTAATAGGTTTGCGAGGGCGTGCACCGATCCTGCTGGCTAGTTGGATGCAGATGCAGCTGATTTGTGAAGGTTTGATGAATGCTACACGGGCTGGTAAGCAATGGCTAGGTACTTACAACTGACCACTGACCCGTGGTCGCAGGCTCGGCTCTGCAACGCTCGCCCTGTGCTTTGGACAAAAGCTAATGTAATTAGTGCAGATGTGATGCGAGGCAAGAAGAAAAGAGAAAAGACAAGGAGAGTGCTCGCGGTCCTTTGCATGATGATTGATCGTTGCCATGAACTATTGCAGATCTGCATGATTTCTTTGGCTCAAAATAAGCAATCATGACTGTATTTTTGGAGGCCATGCGGAACTCTAGCTTCAATGACCACATCGTGGGGCCCGAAGTTTCCATATTCTAGTGCTTCTAGTCGGCCTGGGGAGGTGGCGAGGAATTTGCTTTATGCAGGATGCACCTCGCATAGCCATCGGCGTTTCAGTGTTTGCGCCGTAACAATCATTTCCCAACCCGACGAAACTTTTGGCAAAGGAAAATGCTACCAAGACCAATGGCTAACGAAGACGGCTAGGTATGTACTGTGGAGATGTGGATGCTAGCACAAATTGCCACGATGGTCGATTTGGCCGCTTCATGGCCTCAGCGACAGCGCAGCGACAGCCCAACAATGATTTGAAAGCTGTCATAATACCGTAGTTATACGTACGGCGGAATGGCGGACGAATGCTTGGAGACTGAAACACAGAATTTGAGAGAGTATAATTCGATATCGTGCCTGAAGCCACCCAGGCATGCCAGGGGTCATGTTTCGCCAATATCCTAGTCTTCTTATTCGCGCAAGGTGTCATGCACGTTGCCAGACCCTCACGTTGTGCAAGCAGGCTATGACAATGATTCGATTTCACCCAAAAGCGGCTTTTGGCATGAAGGCGCTCGCCCATAAGCTATCGCCACAAATGGGGGACAGTCGGCTTTGCCGCCTGATCGTTTGAAGCCTGAGTCGCTGTCGCCAGGTTTACCAGGACTACGACTACTAGGAGTCGAAACACGGCCAGATACATGTTGACAATACTTGGACGGGGCCAAGGCAATATCCAAGTACATTGAACGGAGTATGTACCTGCGCTTCCCAGCACACTTTTGTGTCTGGCTTTAATTATCTGCCGCCGTTCTTGCGGGTGAAAAGCAAAAAGCCCGCAAGCCGTTATTTCGAAGCGCACAAGCACAGAGCATCCTCTTGAGGGTACTCCGACGCCGTGCAGCCCCTGATCAAAAACCTTATTCGGAAAGTCTCCCTGATCGAACGCGGATTGGCAGAGTCAAGTCAAATCTCCTGGACGCGAGACTTGTGGAGCCCCTAACCCCTGCTAGTCTGCGCGTCGTTCATCCCCAAGCTTCCAGCCCGAGCTTGGAGGGAGCATGCGGCAGAGCTCCCCAAAAGTAGCCGGGTCCTCGACGACCTTTTCCTTGCTGTAGCCCTCCTCACTGCAAACGCAGCAAGGTGATCTCAGAGCTCGTGGATTGACGAAGCACGTAAAGTTCTTCTGCTTTTGCTCTTGGTCGACTCTCACACCACCGACTTTCACCTATGGTATTTGTGTTATCATAATCGTCCTACTATCCCCTGGGGTTACCAGCTGTCACTTGTACTGCCCATATTCGCACGGACCGGCCAAACGGTTAACCATCATATCGATAAACAATGGCTCCTTCACTGAGCCTGCGTCCTCGCACCGGCGAGCGACCTCCAACACGGGACAACACCGATCACAGCCTAATCATTCCCAGCCGAACATCTTCTCTGCATTCGAGGATTACCCAGCCACTCCCTTCCACTTTGAATGTCAAGCAAGGTGCGAAAAGTCCGAAGACATTGACCCATGCATACATGGTATGCGGTGTCGGGCGCGAACCTTCACAGTGGGTGAAGGCACCTGCACCACCACAGGGCAAGATTGGACATATGAAAGGAGCTGTTGGAACTTTCTGGCTTCCGGAGATTCTTGGAAGCAGCCCAAGGCTTGAGCAGGACAATGACATTGCGAGGTCTCTTCATGCCGCTATGAGGGTATGTATCTGAACTCTCACTTAATTGCACATCTAATCAAGATACTAGGCGTGTTTCCCACATGATGTTGAGATTTGCACTGGCAGGAGCCAGCCTCATTGTGTACATCACTCTTTTGTCCTCCAGCAAGATTCATCACATACGCTGTACGGTATTGCTCTGCGTGTATGGTCTCGCGCGGACGAGAAGCGTGCAGAGACAATTCGCGATTTGCGAAAGCGAATTGAGCCGGACTTCTTCGACAACCCAGATGAGACATACTGGATCCCCTATTGCCTTAGTTTTCTCTCGCGATACCCATTGTACAACTTGCTCGGTGATTACCTCCGTGGTATGTGGATTCACTGGAACAAGGCCACAAACCTTTTCCACGCTGAGGAGGTGTCTCGTATTCTCAGCTTCCCCGCTCCCCGACTGAATGATTTGGTACGAATCGACATGAAAGATTATGCCTTGTGCTACCAATTTCCCTCTACGCCAACCGGCTTTCAGAATTTCGCGATGTGGCCCCTCTTCACATGCCTTTCTATCCCCAACATAGTTGGTGTAATTGAGGCTGCTGTGTCACCCACACGACGAATAATCTTCACAAGTCACTACCCTGCGATGCTCACCATTGCAGCTGAAACAGTACGTTTCTGTGTAAGAGTGTACGAGTGGAGCGGTCTGTATGTACCCGTTGTTCATGCACGTCATGTAAAAGATTTGGTTCAAGAGCCAGGCCCGTACATCCTCGGTGTAACGTCGGAATGTCGCTCGCTGTTCACAGCGCCCACCGATGCACTGGTTGTAGACCTTGACCGAAACTTCGTATTGACCTCGAGCCCTCCCACTGCACTCACAGCTGGCCAGAGGAGTAAGATGATCACCCGTCTCACACAAGCCCTCAATGGTGAGGTTTCTCCTACTGGTGTTCCACAGCATCTGCGATCTGCATACGGAGGTGGGAAACTCATTCCCGCTGGCCAGATCATTGTGATGCGTGGGGAAGTGGAGAGCATCCAAGATCCTGAGTGGTGGACTCAGGATGCTGTTATGTCCGTCATGGACCATGTGTGTGAGAAACTTGTATGTATCTCCGACGCCCAATCTTCGCACAAGACTAATTCTGTACTACAGGGCAAGAATACTGGTATGAAGGCCATCTTCGGAGGTTCCGTCAAGAAGCCTTTGATGACCAAAGTCTCTATGCGCCACCTTAACGAGATTGTCAGGGAGCGCAACCAGTACTCCCGCGATGCTCAGGAAGCCTGGCAAGATTTTATCAACCTCAAGGGCCGCATGGATACCGAGCTGTCTAAGGTTACTAAACGTAATAACTTCTTGGTTGAAGAACTCGAAAGCTGGAAGCAACAATTCCTCAAATTTCAAGCCTTCGCTGAGCAACTCACCAAGGAGACACAGGACCTTAAAGTCAAGATTGAGAACCATAAGCGTGAGAACCGCCGTCTCACTAATCTCATTGATCAACAGAAGGACGACGCCGCCCGCCTTTCCATTCGTCTGTCTGGCACTGAAAAGCAACGTGATGATGCTTTGGAGGCATTGGTTCTTCAGCAAGAGATTGCTGAGGAGCTTGAGCGTGAGAGGAAGCGAAACAAGAAGGAGCTTTCGGCCCTCCAACACACGAATGGTGCCATTCTCCGTCAACGTGACGAAGCGCAACGTGTTGTGCTTCACCTACGTGCTCTCATCGAGGGCCAAACACATCATATGGAGCACATCGTCAAGTCACTGAACCAGGATGACATGACAGGCTACCTTGAGCAGGGCTTCGAAGATGTCCCAGAAGAAAATGAAGAAGAAGTTTTCGAAGATGCCACTACCGGAACAAAGGACAAGTCCGAAGTAGGTACTATTCGTGGCATTGAAAAGCGCAACGGCTCAAGATCAAGCACTGCCCAAGCTCAACACCTCGAGGGCGAAGATGTCACACCGGACATGGAACAGAGGCTACACAATAGCCCAGCGCGTAACTCGAAGCGCTTCTCCAATCAATCTATGGTTGATGTCGCAGACCGTGTTCTTCGTGACAAGACCGACGCTATTGCGTACATTATTCGCAATATCTCAGAACAATGCGCCGCGGCAGTCGAGGGTCTCCAGCTCGCTCAGCGTGCTGACACCGAGGATGGCGACAATCACAGCGACCGTCGCAGCAGCGTAGGCCAGCTCTCGTCTATTGGTGGACGTGCCCAATCAACACAGGGCAGTGAATATGGCGACGAGGACATGCTGCGCCCAGGGCGTGGATCTAGCATTCCCCCTACCCCAGACCTAAGCCATAGGTCAAGCACATCCATGTCGATGGCTAGCGCATCAACAACACCTGATCGTTCAAGTCTGCAACACCGCTTGCACGAAACCCCCGTCGTACCGACCCGTATCTTAGAGCATGACGACGATGAGGACAACAGCGACCTTCAGGCGGATATGCTACCTGTGTCAAAGTATGCAAGTCCATTGCAGCGACCAGGCCAAACCGTCCGAATCCTACGTTAAGCCTCCAACATTGCTTTTCTTGCGGGCGGGAACCACTGATGCCATCCTCTATTCCGACATCGGTGTTGTCATGTTGAACTAGATTCTTACTCTCCTTGAGTGTATCATGTTGCACCATTTTCCATTTCAAAACTACGACCATTTCTTGTGTTGTTCGACGACCACGTGTCAGATGGAGGCTAGATTGACTATTGCGAGTCGCGAGGAGGGAGGGAAATGGGGAGAGAAGCGAGCAAAGACTCGCTATAAGGGAGATGGAAAGCGTTTACCGATCCCATCCTGGACTTCTGTGTATGGAAGTGCCCGCTCCTATGTTGATTATAATTTGTTTATTAGCATAATACCACTATTTCCTTGGGTCAGCATTCTCCATAGTCTACCTATGACATCCTTCATCTTCTACACCGTACTCTGCCTTTACCTCCGCACTTTGCCGTGCGGATAATGCTTCAGTGCGATATATCTTGAATATCTTGTATCTTGATATCTGAGACATCTATATGCTTAGATATTACATGTGTGCCAACTAAAACATATGGCTAGTATGACATGAGACGCATAGAGAGGATAATGTCGGGTGTACTCAAACGTCCAGTCTATATATCTGTCGAGGTGGGATGTTTGGGGTATTTCAGGTATAACCAAAAACACTTGAGCTGTTTGAACATGTTCTAGCTATCCAGATACACACGTATGCAAATCTGTTGACCTACTGTACTAGGTCAAGAATCTGGAATCCCAAATCGAAGCCTCACCAAACCTCACCAAAAAGTAGCTATCGTAGAAGATAACTAGGACCACCTTTATATATTAGAATCTTTTAAAAAGTTTGAGATATATAAAGAATTATATAATATATTCGAATTTTAATAATTTCTATTAATTAGAAAGTGTGCAATATTGGCTACCTTTGGTGAAATTCGCTTAAAATTCTAAACTTTTGACGAGAAATAGTATGTACCCACCTATCTCTCACCTATCTCTCACCCAATCCTCTAATACCCTTATTATTTATACAAAAGTATCGCAAAAACAGTAGTGAAGTGCTTTGTGGTGGATTACCCTTGTAAAGCTTCAATAGAGAAATGAGAATAGAAGTGAATGTCGGAGAAATTAACGGCCATTATTTCCTTTTCATAACACACACATCTACGCACTTTTCTATGTATACAGCCCTTTAAATTCACAAGTCTCCTATCGCTACTTCACATGGCGCATATGGAACATTAGGGATTATTGTGCAACGCAATACGGCCACGGAGGTATAAATTCTAACAAACCAATCTGTCCGTTCGATTCTATTTTACTTCGCGGGCGCGCACTACCAGCCGCTACCAGTAACTACTGGTAATACCTTTGCCCCTTTAGCTAATTTCTATGCTTGCATTCATATTCATAGGCTTTATTGGCTAAGGTATTTATCAACGTACTTTTGAGGCTATTAGCTTCGTTAGACTATATTGATTTATCCGTTATTTTGGCATGGAATAAGTAGGATATTTGTTATATGTAAGGAGATATCTCAAATCATGTGTTACCGATTATAAAATCGCTGATACATCAACTTCGAATAACACGGCAAGATAATAAATACCATTTGTTTATATATGATTGACAACGCTATTAAGCTCGAAATATGCAGTATATTTCTGCAGGCGATTAATACTTCTTAAATCATCTTCTATTTCCACCAAAGATTTTATAAGCTACACATGAAGTAATGAAAATGGGTATACTACTATAGTCCTCGTTATCCAAATCAAACCGTGTCTCGTATACTTAAGCTTTTTCCTATGCCGACCCATTCGTTCCCCCACCAGGAGTTTGACCGGTGCTATCCCATCCACTCATTGTCACGCTCTCGAGCATCTGGTTCCAGCTGCCGTCGCTCATGGGTGTCATACCTGTCCCTGCGTTCATTACACCAAATTCCCAATCATTACCCGTCACTAGGAAGCCATTATGGAAACTTTCGTCAGAAACCACTCCAGGGTTGCTAAATGTATTATTATACATATCTGATCCGCTATTGGACGTTGATGTTGCAGGGGAGAATGAGGGAAAGTTAACACTATTGCCCGACGCAGGTGGTTGAAGGTGGTTGAACCCTGGTTTTGGCGATACCCGGTAGGGAAGGTTGTGTTGGCTAGGCGAATATGAGGAATGTGATGTTGATCCACCGCGCGACTGGGAACTAATTGTTACTGGACTCGGTTGGTCATTACTTCGGTCACCTGAGAGATCCATCTCATTATCGTCAGGGAAGGCGAATGTGGCTGGCGTAAAGTCGTGGGAGGTAGATCCGAGACCTCCTTGCATTTGGGACTGTATGAAAGGCCCACTTTGTGAGTTCAGGTCCATGCTGTTGACATTCGAAATGTGAAATGGTTGGCTGGGTGTGTTGTTCGAGTATTGCGTGTCGCGTACACCATCTTTGGACTGAGTATTTCCGAATAGTGGCCCAAAGTCCACAGGGGCATTTCCAAACGTATCGATTGGCACGCTGGGGTTTTGCGTCTCGTGGATCTTGAAAATCGGAGAGCAGACAGCGTCAGAGTTTACTGGCATAACAGCATTCTATGTAGACAAATGTCAGCAATGGAGACTTACTCAGCATTGGTAGCTATATACTGGCTGCTGAGCCTAGATTCAATTGTATCACTCAGGCCTTGCATATTGGAGGGTCTACTTGCCTTCGGATTTGGAGGGTGATAGGTTTTTTTTTGGAGGCCCGGGATGCTAGCAGTCTCTAGATCTAGGTCGAGTTGGACTAGGAATGACTCGGTGAGTGGGTTTTTGCGGCGGAGAGCTTGCATTGCCTGAAAAAGGAACTGGAGCGAGGATTTCATCTGGTGGTCATTTGGTCGTGTTTTAAGATATTGGACAAATACTCGTGCTGCTACATAGACGCAGAAGGATATAAATGGATTCATCTGCCTGTGTCAGATTGCGTAATTTGTAAGAAGAGAGTATTGATTGCCTTACTGCGCCTAGATCCATATGGCTGATCAATCGCATGATTGAAGCAATCTCAGCTGCTGCGGTAACACATCGAATTTTGCTCTCGTTGCCAACGTTGGCTGGCAATCGATGCTTATCGGCTTTGAAAATAGCGGCTTGGTGTAGGCAAATGGCTGACGTATGTATGCACATATTTGTGAACACAACATTAGGGTCCGTGAGACCGGCTGGCACGCGAAGGTGATCTGGAAGCCCTAGTGAAGTCTGAAGAAGTACTTGTTCGAGGTTCCGGTGACGAGTCCAGAATCCGCCAGTGATATCATCATCGCGGTCGTCAGGTCCAGGTCGATGCAAATGCAACAGATTTCGTCCAAACATGGCGGCGGTCAGCACAATGCCACCTAAAGGTTGCAGACCAGCTGCACCATTTGGTTCAAGAGCTTGATCTAGAGACCCAGTGGGCATTGGTTTACTCTTTTCGAAAGCATCGTCGCTCGCTGGAAGATTTGTTGTAATCTGAAAAGAGTTAGTGCGATATGTGACGAAAGATGCATTGCGAAACTCACGTCTCGTTCATCGATAGACATTGGCCATCCAGTACCAATACTGGCATAGCGATCTTTACAAAATGCCATCCAAAAAGTCCTTCTCCGCTCTTCACGCTCAGTCCAGTCTTTTGGTGGGGGTAGGCACTGTTTGACATCTAACCCAATTCCATCTAAGCGATGCAGCTGCATCATTTGTGCCAATCGGACTGCTCTTCCAGTAGAAAGCCATGCTCGTGGAAAGTACATCTGCTTGAACTCATACGTGCACATTAATATCCAAGCTTGACAATGCGCGATTGTTATCGTCGACTCTCCGTGGCCTTTCATCTCATCCATTTGCGCATATTTCCTTGCTCTTTGATAAAAGTGCTCCTGTAGTGCCTCGTATTTGTCCGTCGCTGAAGCTGCCAAAGTCCACATAATGTAACGGAGACAGATAGGCGGTCGCATATGGGGCGCGAGGTTTAATGCGGCGAGGAAACGTGGCCTGTGAATCACTGGTAGAGATGGATGCACTTTGGTGAAGTAAATTTGATATCTGATGAATATGTCAGTTCTAACTCTACTTATGTAGAACATGTACTCACAGTTCATCCATGACATCCTGGGGGGGCAATGGCTCCTCTAAACCAAGACCTATCATTTCCCAAGAGAAATCTGCATCACCACCGTTCACCGTCGCACCACTATTCGGCATGGGCTCAGCGCCTGGCGTCCGAGAACTCAGTATCATATCCTGAGCGTTCAAGTAGTCGCCCGAGTTCGGTAGTGTTTGTTGCAGTGTATTCGCGACGTATGTGGAGGTGGTGTCCAGATGGGATGCGTCTTTACTTGGATCGGCTGTATCTTGGGTTTTCAAAAGATGCTCAACTTGCTCTGCACAGTATTTGTTAGTTTCAAGGGCTTTCAAATGATATGTACCGACTTACGCAACCGTTGCTCTAGTAGCTTCACATAGCCTCTTTTTGGTCCGCTCTTCTTACGCACTTCATCATAGGCGCACTCATGCGATAGTCTCTTGCATGTGCCACATGTTGGGCGCGACCCATCACATCTTAGTTTCCTCTTGCGACACAATACACATGCTATCCTTTTAACTTTGGGCGTACCATCGTTCTGCACATCTTGGCAATTAGTGTTATTTGATTCAACTTGCTGAGACAGGTCATTAAAGAAACTGTCTTCAGGCGATTCAGACTCCGTGGATGGCATATTTGCACACCGAATATGTGAATCTGGACGGGAGAGGGATGGATATGTAATCAGATGGGTTGAAGGCCCCACGTAAGCACATCCAAGAGCTTACGAGGACAGCTGCTCAGGCACTTGGTTGCGTTTCGAGAACTGAGTCAATTTGTATGAACAAGAAGGCCAAGTTTGCGTAAAAGTGGCGCAGCTGGTGATCAGGCATCACCGTTTGCGATGGGTACGGGCAACCCGAAGCTACAAAATATGTGGTGTAAGGGATGTTGCGCGTTGAGTGGGCAGCGAGAGATTCATAGCTGAAGCAGTGCTTTTGGGTGTTGGGTGTGTCCGTTAGGCGTGCTGCCTTGTGGCTTACATTATGGCGCGCATCATGCATCCCAAAGCCCGCTGACGAATTGCCACGGAGATAACCGCCGCAACCCCTCCAGCGGTATTTTGAAGGCTCGGCAACCAGGCCTTTTTAGAACAATGGCAAGGCACCATACGTTCTACACTTCACACTTCAAGATAACCATTTGAGATGCAAGACGGTGACCCTAGATTGGATGTAGTTTGCGAACATGAGAACTTGCAAACATTGCGGGGCCACCTAGCGCCGTTACCAAAAGCAGTAAGCGATGCGATGCACACTTGACCACGCTGAGTTATTCATGCTCACTTTGCAAGATGATCGCGAAGTTTTAGACGCAATACCAGCGAGAATGAAGGCAGGGCACTGTTAGGAATAGTGATGCATGCACTTGTATGATAGTGTACGAATCTTCGATCTTCGATCCTCGATCCCTCCCTTTTCATGACTCCTTGAACCAGGTGAGATAAGGCACAGCTTGGATCATATATATATGTATATTTGTACATAAGACTACCTCGGTCTGCGTTTGCCTTGGTTTCGCGGTCGGTCCTGGACAAGGAAAGTGTGCTTGTTCCTCTTGTGCCTTGTTTTATAGCCTCCTTTGGCCTGCGCTCGTCGTTAACCAATGACTGATATGGACTGTTGTGCTTTGATTGGACTTACTGGAGTGCCCCATGGGCTGACAGGGTGAACATTACCCTTGGATTTACCACGACCACCACCGTGAGGGTGATCAGCTATATTGTGTTAACAATGCACATCAGATTATGGCAGGCTTCAAAACTGACCTGCATTCATGGCAAGACCACGGACCTCGGGCCGCTTCCCCAGCCATCTAGCTCGTCCTGCTTTCCCGAGTGATGCGAAGTGTGCCTGTGGGTTGCTTGCGACACCAATGGTGCAGCATGCATCTGGACTGACTTTACGAATTTCTCCACTCTGCAGCCGTATGATAACACTCTTGATCTCGATTCCTTTGGATGTGTCCACCTCTTCCTTGTTCACTACAATGGCATATGTACCTGCACTTCTGCAGAAAACACCACCACCTTGGGTCTTGGAGCCAACATTGAAGATTTGCGAGCCGAGCGGTACCATATTAATGGGGAGGCAGTTGCCTCGAGCAGCGGTTTTGGCAGCTAGCATACCAGGATCGATGACACCGCCCATACTAGCAATGAGTTCTTGTGGGATACCAGTCCTGTAGCTCTCTACCTCATCTCCAGCCCTCATGCCATCTGCGGCGACAATGTACGATTTTTCTCCAGTAGAGATTCGGGTAATGAGAGCTAGGTGTGAGCTGCGGTTAGGGTCGTACTCTATTCTCTCTACCATGTGTTTGCCGGGCAGGTAGCGCTTGTAGTCTATGATTCGTATGCGTCTCTTGTGCCCACCACCTCTATGCCTTACAGTGATTCTTCCTGTGTTGTTCCTTCCGCCTAGATGTTGGCCCTTGCGTGCAATGGTGAGCTTTGGGTATGGTCGTCCTTTCCACAAATGGTCATTCACAGGTCGCTTGAGATGACGTAGGCCAGGTGTGCGAGGTTTGTATGTTCGTAGGGGAACGAACTTGTCCTTTCGCGAGCTGTCGCCTTGCATAACAGCTCCATCAATGGCTACTGTGGGCTGTAGTGATGGTGGGGGAACCTGAGTGATGGCTTGGGCATAGGTTCGAGCGGACAGCAATGCCCTCCCAAGGCGAGAGGGCTGGAAATGACATATCCGTGGTTGCAGCATCTTTGTTTAATGGGACAGATGCCCAGCTAGAGCTTGCGGTGGTGCAATGGATCGCTCTGTGATGGCGTGGAGTTCTTTTAGCCCTGTCACGAACAATTCTCAGGCTCAGCCGCAAGTGGCTAGTACCAAGGGCGGATGAATCCTTGCGTCGTAGCGCGCCGCCTGCCTGCCCCAGCAACGTGTGTTCGAAACAGCACTGGACTCACGGCACTCACTGTACTCGACTTCTTCTTACGCTGCACTTTCCTCAATACTACTTTCTACATTGCGATCAACTCTACATCTTCTATTGCACATTTTACAAGTCTGTAACATCTATTGCGCGTTGGCAATCGGCTTATTTGCAGGTGAGTAACATACGCGCTCTGTGTGGGTCCCACAGCACCCACCAGCCTCGTAGCACGTCCAAGGCACGTTAGAAGCGCGAAGTTCCTGCACGTGACGAGCCGCCATCGACCACAACAAAGCTCTGCCGCTCCATTTACTCCCACAACATCCACCTTGGTGCAGCATTCCGACTCACACTTCCTCTTCACTCGACCTTCCTGTGCATATTGGAGCTGGATATCCTCCCCATCCCTTCAATCACCACAGCCGCCGCTCTCCAAGGGTTCGTCTCACTCTTCACCCGTCATAACACCATCGCCGCCGCTTTGCATACAGCGTGTCTGGTCTGCCAATACTCACGAGCACCGACTGAGACGCAATACGCCAGTCTCTTACACGCTTATCCGCGTGTACGGTGCTCTAGTATTGTCAGCAGCCTTTCACAATTGCTGCCGTCGCACCTTCAATCGAACTGTGCTAACACCCTTGACCAGTGCATCAAAACACGACCTTTACACGCCATTACGACCTACTGCGTCTTCTAATATCCTCGCATAGACTCTAGTCTTGATCAGCATACCTAATATTGTTCGCGATGCCTCCTGTTGTACGTTCCTGCCACCTTCGCTCTATCCACCACCATCAAGAACACGTCGGTGGGGAGCACCTATCGTCTACCACAGCCTGCTGACCCATATTTTTAGGTGCGAGCCCTTCGGCAGCGTGCTGTCACCAATGAGAATGATGAAAATGTCGGAACGACGCGCATGACGCGTGCAAAAGCCGCGTTGGGTTCACACGAGTCGGCCGCCGACGTGCCAAAGAAGAACCTCCAAGTCAAGAAATCGACCGCTACTCTGGGTGCAAATGGTGCTGCAGCTACGCGGAAACGTGCTGCCCTCGGCGATGTCAGCAATGTCACCAAGACGGACGGTGCTGGTGCTAGCGCGAAGGTTGGAAAGAAACCATTAGCTACCAAGGTTACACAAGCTTCCCAGCCCACCGGAATTAAGAAGGTTTCCAGGAACACCTCAATTCTTGGTCCAAAAGAAAGAAAAGCTCCTGCTACTTCAGAATTGAAGCGCCCCCTCAGCGGATCTGGTATCGTAGGGCAGCCATCGAAGAAGCGCAACACCACCAGCGTTGGCTCAAAGAAGGATGAAGGTACTGAGGAAGCGGAGAATGTTGTACCCCCACAGCACGTAATCGTCGAGGAAAAGACGACTAAAAAGCCAATAGAGGTTGCCCAAGAGGAAGAGCTGGTCGTCGGGGAACAGGTTCCTGACCTTGATGCGGAGGATGTTGAAGACCCATTGATGGTCTCGGAGTACGTTGTCGAGATCTTCGAGTATCTAAAGGAGCTTGAGATTGCAACCATGGCCAATCCCGATTACATGGACAGTCAGAATGAGCTTGAGTGGAAGATGCGCGGTATTCTCGTCGACTGGTTACTCGAAGTTCACACTCGCTTCCGCCTTCTCCCCGAGACTCTCTTCCTTGCAGTCAACATCATTGATCGCTTTCTCTCCGCCAAGATTGTCCAGCTTGATCGCCTGCAGCTAGTTGGTGTCACTGCCATGTTCATCGCATCTAAGTACGAAGAGGTCCTCTCGCCCCACGTACAGAACTTCCGTCATGTCGCAGATGATGGCTTCACCGAGGATGAAATCTTAAGCGCTGAGCGCTTCGTTCTCGCTGCCCTAAACTACGACTTGAGCTATCCTAACCCCATGAACTTCCTCCGTCGTATATCAAAAGCCGACAACTACGATATCCAAACTCGTACATTGGGCAAGTACCTCTTGGAAATTGGCTGTTTGGACCATCGTTTCCTCGCATATCCTCCCAGTCATGTGGCCGCAGCAGCCATGTACCTGGCTCGTCTCGTTCTGGAGCGCGGCCCATGGGATGCCACACTATCTCACTATGCTGGCTACAACGAGGAGCAGATCCAGCCTGTCTTCAATTTGATGATTGAATACCTCTCCGGTCCCGTTGTCCACGAGGCTTTCTTCAAGAAATATGCCAGCAAGAAGTTCTTAAAAGGTTAGTCCTATCCACGTCTATTGTCACACACCCACTAATTGAGTGTAGCATCTATCGTTCTTCGCAAGTGGGCCAAGGAGTATGTGATTGATATGGACAACACTATCCCAGAGGAGCAGTCTAAGCCTCAGTCTCGCACCAAGCATTGAGCTTTCGCTTCTAAGCCACGCGTTTATTCTAAATGCTTTCAGCCACACTCCTCACTGTTACAATCCGATGAGGCGGTGGTAGCAGGACCAATACGGTTGCGGGCGTAGTAGGGGGCGCTCGTATTCATTGCATCTAGCCAGCCCTTTCATGTTTGCATCTTGGCTCTACCATATTCCGGTCGGCGTTAATACACAGGATACACTTGACTCTTCCGAGCTCTGCCGTTTCCCTTTTTTTTTGGTTTCTTATATTTGGAATGGAGTCGGAGGCGCAATCTCATCATCGTGGCACAAATAGTGCTTTTTTTTCATCACTCTTATCTTCATTTCTCAGGAGCGGCTCTGGATATTCGCTCATAGCAATAGCGATCGATATACCATGATGGTTTGATATGAGGGACTATTGCTTCGTGGACGTGAGAGATCGACTGCTAGCGGCATGAGTGCGGTAGTCATGAGATGGTGTCCAGTGTGTATAGGTAGTGTGCACGCAATATTTCGTGTTGCAATACAATAGAGCCTATCTAAAAAGTTAAAAATGAGCCTGCAGCCGTTTCAAGGTCGTAAGAGCGTATCGTTCTTGACGCAACGTCGTCCAATAGGTAATGTGTATTGAGACAAACAATGCATGACATAGACAAAACAACAATAGCCAGACCAAGGCTCACGTCATACGAATTGATTGTGGATCTGAAGCATAAACAAGCCACGCCGCGCCCGCGCTCAGCCCAGGCCATGTCGCGTTTCCTCTTCTTGTCCTCGACCTCGGCCCAGTCGACGCGCCATTTCAAGCTAGCCATCTTTGTCAATCAGCCACCGCCTCCACTTCGACTTCACGACCAGCACCGTAGCATCTTCAATACCCAGAATGCCATTACAATGAATGGGACGGATCTCCATTATCCTGCGGACGCTTGCCCCTTTTGCAACATTGCTGCGGCGTATCCTTTTCCCACGAGTCCTCTGTGGAGTGATAGGAAGGAAGAGCTTGGCAGGAGCGTACCTGAGGATGAGGATGCTAGGGTCGAGAAGACGGATCCAAGCAGCTTTGTGGTACTAAGGAGCAGGGATGTGATTGCTTTTTTGGACATTTTGCCAATGACCGGAGGTAAGTCGAGGATTCGAGATTAAGCACGACGAGAAAAAGCTTCGTGCAAAGTGGATGATGGATGAAAACAAGAAGTGCTTTATGGAACTAGGTCTAACAAATTCCCAGGACATCTCCTAGTAGCAACAAGAAATCACAGAGTTAAAGTTGCTGACATGGAGGCTGTTGAGAGCCGAGAAGTCGGTAAGTGTTGCATTTCAAGATTTTTATACTAGAGTCAAAGATGTTGTGGTTTTTATTAACGAGCCATAGGATTCTGGCTGCCATTATTAGCAAGAACAATAGCCAAAGTTACAGGAGTCACCGACTATAATATTGTACAAAATAATGGTGCGCGAGCGGCTCAAGTTGTTCCACATGTGCATTTTCATATCATTCCACGACCTGAGACGATGCCTCAGATCAAGAATAAGAGTTGGACTATGTTCGGCAGGGGTCAGCGCGATGACCTAGACGATGAAGAGGGAGCGAGAATGGCAGGAGAGATGAGAAAGATTTTAAGAGAAGAGGTGGAGAAGATGGGAAGGGGTGCAAAGTTATAGTAATAGTATGTGGTTTGAGTAGTAATTGTTTGTGTTTCTGTATTTGCAAGTGCCCTTTGTAAAGAATGGTACGTCCTCAACCAGATGAGGCCCATTCATCCAACAGGTTCAGGCGAGCGAAGGCATGTGCTAATCATTCAACTACGCAAAGGCCGTAATTGATAATTTATCTACAAAACAGTCGTGTCGCAACCTGCCTTCGAAAACCTGATCAAGGATTATTGTGTTCGTTTCGATCTACATGATTGTTGCTTTTCTGCGACAAGAGCGATACGGAGATCCGGGGTTAAGATGGGTGGAGCAGGGATGACGTTCAGACCGCCATCACCTATGGCAACCAGGCCAATAGCAAGACGCTACGTTCAAGCCCTCACCAGCACGACACCGCCAATCTGCAGGACAAAGGGTGGAATTATTCATCGTTCGTTCAGTTACTACTCATTCTTCTACATATTTGCAATATTTCCTTTTTCACTTTTGCAGTTGGGTGAAAACAGAAGGGAAACATCAAGCACATCCAAAATGCACAAGACATTAGGAAGGGAAGGTGCTGCATCACCAGGCCCTACGCATTTCACACCACAGCAAATGAGTAAGATTAATTGTGATCATATATTTCCATTAAGCGCACTAAAGGAACATGCACAGAAAGCTATCTACAAGACCTTCGCACGAACCGCCCAGCTCGACCCGCTGGATCGCGCCCTCCACCCGCACATTTCAACACATGGTCCAGCAGATCCGGGTCCCGAACATCAGATACTCCTGTTATGCCACCAATTCAACGTACAGCCACCGAGCCAGCCATGGACCTTGATGCCCGCCAATCAAACTCCCACGAACCCAAGTTGCACAAACGAAGGACATCCAGCATGAGTATCGACGAGGTGATCAAAGGTGCTGGCCGAGCACTAGTGCAACCCCCACGTGGTAGAGATATGTCCACTTCATCTACCTCACGTTCACGAACACCGAGTGTGCAGTATCGCGAGAGTGAACAGCGGCAGGCCGAGCAGGATGAAGCTCGTGCCGTACGAGTAGCGATGGAAGATCTGGAGTTAGCACAAGAGGAGAAGTTGTTTGAGGCTGCACGTGACGAAGCTGCCGAACTTGTTCACAAACATCGCCATCCAGATGCACCTGGTGCCAGCCCAAGCGCGCCTTATCCTTATCCTGATGTCTCGAAAAATAGCAGTCACCAAAGAAGCCGAAGTGTAGAGCCGAAGGATTACGATCTACAGCGGGCAAACTCTAAGCTACGAAAAAGGCATTCGATGGGCAGTGCAACATCTGGTAGTAGAAGTAGCAGTTTGCAAAGCAATGGTGGCGGGAACGGTTCAGACTCATCGAGAGACCTTCCTTCGCCGACAATGGAAATTATCGATAATATGCCCAAGCCAGAAGAGTACTCTTCGCTGAGAAGAGCTATTTCTGATCTTCCAGACTTCAAGCAACGAAAGAGCAGTGGCTCGAGGAGGAAGATTAGCGGAAGTCTCTTCAACAACCCAAATGATCAGATTTATGAGGAGCCTGAGGAGGATGCTACCCCTGCCTCTGCACCCAAGGCCACCACTGAACCCTCGAAGCCGGAGAAACTGGCCTTGGGGGTGCGGCGAAACCCTTTCATGCGATTCCAATCTATCAAAAGTAATCCCATGGCAAGATCGAACACAGATCCTACTACGGGTAGTAAAAAAATTGATCGCTACGAGATCCACAAGAACCCTCCCACCCAGTCGCGCAATGCTGCGTACACGCTAAATACCGGGTCAACAAAACCAACAGAAGAAGTCAAACAAGACGTTGAGAATGAGCCAGAAGTGAAGATGAAGGACGGTAAGGAGATACGTAGTGATGATCTACGTGCTGCTACGGGATTCCGTCTCAGAGATCGTAGTCCACATCTGCCTACGCCTACAATGGTTTCTAACAGCCCTGGACGTCCAATTGTGTCATTTAAGAAGGACTATAATGAGATAGAACTTAAGGAGGATGTGTATGGAGTTATCGATCCTGCAACACGTCCATTGAAGCCAACAAATCCTGGCCCTCGACCATTGTCTGGTGCTGCGACATCACCTGCAGTTCCTACTATCAAGACAATGGAGGGGTCTAAGAAATCTTTGCCTACACCTTCAATGCCTCAAATTAGTGTTTCCCCAAGCGCTCCTGCTCCAAGTCCATCATCAAGATTCAACCGGGCAGAGAAACCCACCATCAACGTTTACGAAGACCCGCCAACGAGACCGCTTCCTAGCGGTACTTCAAGGATTAGCAACAATCCTCTATATACGATTACGCCATCCATGCCAACCAAGAACGCCTATCAGGCCCCCTCAGCCCGCTCTCAACCCGCTTCAACACCTCCAGTTCCTACAATTTCGGTTTCGGAAACACTCTCAATATCAATCAATGCACCTAGTCACCATCGAGGCTCACATGTGAAGGCACCCTCTATAGGTGCTATGTCACCTATTCCAAGTATATCCGTCAACAACTCTCCTGCGCCAAGCAGACGCGATGCAAAGATGCCATCCATTTCAGTTACTCCTGATGTTCCCAGCATTTCAGTGAACGGGGCACCTAGGCCAGCGCGAGGGTCAACAATCAACGCACCTTCGATCAATGTTAACGGTTCGTCTGGGTCAACACGTCCACTGCCTGACCCGAAACATTATTCTTCCAAGCCGTTTGGTCGTGCTGGTCCTACCAACTCACGTACTCACTGGACCCCGACCAACGTCCGCACTGGGGCTCTCTGCACGCAATGCGCACTGCCAATCGCAGGCCGCATTGTCTCAGCAGCTGGCTTACGTTTTCACCCCGAGTGCTTCGCCTGCTATCAGTGCGGTGAGCATCTGGAATGCGTAGCCTTCTATCCCGAGCCGGATAACAAGCTCGCAGAGCGTGTGTCTCGCATTCGTTCTCGACAGTGCGGCGAAGATATTATCTTCCCAGACACACACCCTACACGAGAAGACATGGCACGCCTCGAACATGAAGATGGCACGGACGAGTCCCAGCGATTCTACTGCCATCTCGACTTTCACGAACTATTTTCGCCTCGTTGCAAGTCTTGCAAGACGCCGATTGAGGGTGAAGTGATTGTGGCATGTGGGGCAGAGTGGCACGCTGGGCATTTCTTTTGCGCGCAATGCGGTGATCCATTTGATTCGAGCACACCGTTTGTGGAGAAGGAGGGGTATGCCTGGTGTGTGAATTGCCATACTAATCGATTTAGTACAAAGTGTAAGAAGTGCCGCAAGCCGGTTACGGATACGGTTGTCAAAGCGCTTGGGGCGGAGTGGCATATGGGATGCTTTTGCTGCATGGTGAGTTTTCTGATGTGTAGATGTTATTGGGTTATGCTAATGGTGAAAAAGGAATGCGCTGGTCCTTTTCAGGATGGTCGATATTTCCTTCGTGGCGAGTCTCAGGATCCGGTGTGTGTGAAATGTGAGGAGAGAAGGCTCAAGGCATGATGATGTTCTGAGGTCCATTGAGATAGTTACCTACCCAGGCTGGTCTTGGGCGACTGGATGGAGTGATTTTGTGGGTAAAGTAATATAAAGGCGAAGTTGGGAGCATGAGAAACAAAACGCATTAGTTGGTCGTTGGGGAGTCGGCGGTTGCTTTCTTGCTTAGCGAAGGTCATGGTAGGCGCTGTATAGGCGTTCTGGAAGCATACATTGTATCTGTGTAGACTAAGCATAAATCTCCATTTTAGCAGCAATAAGGTCATGAGGAATTACGAGTCAAGTGCACGTAAATGTAAATGCAGAGCAAGCATGGTTTCAAGATTTCAATGGAAGCATGCACGTGCAAGACTGGCCAATAGGGTAGTCGATAAAGCCGGACCAACTGTCGTTGCCAACGCAACACGACGGGGCTGGGCAGCGCAAGGAAAGACGCACACACACCCACATCAGCTTAGTGGGTCCCGTCCTGGCCAACATTGACTGACGTCTTGTCTTGACTTGTCTTGACTTGTCTCTGCACACTTTCGCCAAAACCATACCAACTCCCTTCAATATATATCAATTTGTATCTTCGTGGTTCCACAGTCTGCTCTCAATCTCACCGCTGTTATCGATAGGTCGACTTTGTAGATAGTAACCACCAGCGACTCGGGCTCAGTCCTAAAAGACCCAACATTCCTCGCTCCGGCGCAAGGCAATTCCTTTGTCCCATCAATTGGACCCTCCGAAAATAAAGATGCGGCCAATTCTCGCCCCAATACTGCTTGCGCCCCTCACCGCGCTCGCAACCCCAAACATCTTCTCCCCCTTCGAAGCTGCAATCCCCCAATCCTCGCCAAACACCACCATCCCGGACTCCTCCTCTTCTTCTCCCAACGACAACAACAACAGCAACGCCAACCTCGAGCTCCTCCGCCGCCAAAACAGCAATGCCTGCGCAACAAACTACTTCCCCTGCGCCGCCCTCAACGCCCCAGGCCTCTGCTGCCCCCGCACGGCAACCTGCTCCCCCGACCAAAACCGCGCCGTAGCCTGCTGTCCCATCGGCGCCCTCTGCACTGGCACCCTCGGCGCCCCCGTAGCAACAGGCACAAACCCAACCCCAACCACCGTCTTCGCCCAAACAACCACGGCAAACCCTTTTGTCCAGCAAACCACCGTCCCCAACGCTGCCGCCACAGCCCGCTCAACGGTACAAAACGCCTTCTACCCGTTTCCCTATATTGCGACTACTTACACAGATGCAGCTGCCTGTAGCGCCGCTTATACAAGCTGTCAAAGCGATGCTGCGAGCTGTACGACTGCACTAGCGAATGGCGCTCAGGGTGTTACCATTTCCGCGCCGAATGGAGGCGCGACGATTACCGCCGTGCCCAGCTTGGGCTTGCAGAGCGCGCAGAGCATTTGTGCTAGTTTGAGCTCCCAGGCCTGTTATACGCTTACTGTCGAGGCGTGTAGGTCGTTTGGGGGCCAGGGCGCTAATGCAGCGCCGACGAGGGGGTGTGGTGGGTATTTGATGGGTGCTGGCGTCGCCGTGGGTATTGCGGGTAATCTGTTGAGGTGATGCGAGACGGAAAGGCGGGTGGGCGTTTGAATTCTATGTTGATAATATGGTCATGTGTGTGTTCTTCGTTTTTCAACTCTTTTGTGGTTGGTCCATGATGACTTTTCTTGTTTGGGCATTTTAGGGAGCCTGTTATGCAACCCATGTCTAGTTTTAGCACCTTGAAGAAAGAATACATGTTTATGCCTCAATCGACAACATCTTATCTCACTCAATACACGACACGTCTATTCCACAACCATTCTCATTCAATTACAGTATTTTGCCTCTAGCACCAGGTGCGAGCAAGAAAAGAAGAGACAAAAGAAAATGTATGAAATCTTGGGGAGATAGAATAATCGACCACCAAATATGGCAAAAACACCGTACACATGTGAATGTGTCCGACTCCATAACTTGATCGAATACTGAGGGAAATGCATATATGAAAGATATATGAACAGACATAAATCCTGATTTCTGAAGAGGGTGGGTGACCATTTGCATGTGCTTCTGCGGACCTTGACGGTCGCACGTCGAATGAGGAGGCCACTTTCAAGACTACTCATTACTGTCGTCGTCTTCATCTTCATCCTCAATGTCAGGCTCATCCACTGCCCAAAGGATGAAAGGGCCATTGTAGTCTTTCTATAACAAGTTAATATTCACCCCACCCTTCAGTCAAAAACATCTCAATACTCACATCGAAATCAACATCTTCTGAAGCAAACCACCATCGACCCAAGATGATTCGCCCACCGGGCAAAACCACACCCTCGTAAGCCCATAAGTTATCCTGCTCAATCCCATCCAAGTCGTCCATGAAGTGCTTCATGAAAGTAATACGCTGCCATCCTGGTATGCCGTGCTGATCAGGTAGTGGGTTAAGCCAACCAACAGCGTTGAATTCATCTTCGAGATCTACCCCCCTGCCAATGAATTGAATGTTCTTCAAGGACGGATCGTCCTTTGGCTTACTTCGACCTTGAGCAGTCATTTGCGATCCCATCGTGTTCCTACGGGAATGTAGGCGCTGTTCGAAGAGCGGTGGCCATGGGTGTTCATTGTTGGTCATGAATTCGAGCTCAAGCGACTATATTTGTTAGCACAACCTGAGAGAGAACCCGCATGATGCAAACCAACCTGGATTTTTCCTTCGTCAACATTCTTGTCGCACAGATACTCATCCCCAATGCGATCAACCGGTATTTTCCGGAGAATTTTGATCTCTGCAGGATCCAGGAAGGAGTACGTACCTTTCCAATGTTTGCCCAATGGATACGAGCCCTTTTTAAGTGGCTCTTGCCAAGCTGAAGGCTTTTGCAATTGTGAAAGATCGTCCATCGCGTCAAACAATGTTGCGACATCTGGACACATCATATGGTATCGAAAGAATTGCATACAATGCAAAACCCAGTTCATATTGAGCTCTGTCTGCGAAATGTTTCCAAATGTGTAGAGAGGCGCTTTGCTGGTGGCCATGTAAACGACGTATTGTGACTCTTCAACCGCGAAGACATTGTGCTTCAACTTGGACTCCAAGAGGAAATGGGAGCACATCAACTTGACCGCCGCTAGCGCAGGGCTGACCATGTTTTCTTCATTTCTTCCAGGTGGTGGCGCACGCCTATCGTTGAGAAGGATCTTGGAGCTGAAAACGAAGCCTCGCAGTACATCGTGATTTTTGCAGCGAGGACGACCGTGTTCATCAAGCTCAGAAGGTCCTTGAAACGACTCTGTCCGGTATTAGACAGTAAACTATTCGTCCAGTAATCTCACATATCATGGGAAATATGATACAGAAGGGAGGCGCGAGTACTTACCAACAATCAAATCCCTTAAGACGGCTACAACGTCCATTTCTCGACGACGATACCCGCGAAAGAAGCTGTAGCCTGTACCGCGCCGAAGGTACTTCGTCCGATGCTGGTACACCTTTTTGAACTCCGCATTCGACCGGCTCTCATGGTAATCAAAATTCTCGCGGAACTTTGCCCTCCAGAAAGACCCCCTGTCGGCATCAATTGCGTCGTTGGTGCCCCGGCATATGAGTCGATAGGTCGCGATGTCTTTATCAGTATCGAGGTAGTGAGCTATAGCTTTGTTGAGCTACCGTCATTTGTTAGCTTGTACTAATTCAACGGAAATGTAGTTAACACATACTTCTATAGGCAGTTGATTAAATGCCGTAGCTAAAGAAGGTGGGCCTTGCGCCATCATGCTAGCTTTTCTCGTTGGATATAAGACCCACAATTACCCTGTTGATATATCCTATACCTCGAGGAGGCGTATATAGTGAGGTAAACAAGTGGAGTTTAGCAAAAGGCTTGAGCTATGAAAAGGGGAAAGGAAAGCTCTGGCTACCCAGTGGTGTGAGAGAGAGGTGTCGAGGGAATGAGAGAGAATGCAAGTGAGAGTATTTTTTTTTCGTTCGATTCTCAGTGAATGTGACACGATCCGGTGTCGCTGATGATGCAAAGACCTACTCGGCGTGAAAGTAAAATTTTGGTCCCTATTTCCGTTACATGCATCCATTCACACACGCTGAAAAGCCTGGTGCAAACGCTTATTAAAAGACGCGAAACTACAGCTTCGAAAATGATTTCAATGCGCAGAGTAGTGGTTAACAGAGGTAATCGAGCGGCACAGTAGTGAATCGAGGGAACCAAGAAAACACACTGGAGCGTTGGTATGAAGGATGAGATGAAATTTAGTTCGACATTTGGTGTCCTTGGAAGGCGGTTTAACAGTAGAGGTGTAAGTAAAGTTTATTGTTGGGATGCAATTACTAGACTTTCACGGTTCTGAAGGCAGGTACTATCAATGACCATGACCCTGACACTTCCCTCGTCGCTACTCAACATACATGGCAGCGCAAAAAAGAAGGATCATTTCAAGACGCGAATAAGAGAAAAATAATGGGGCAAAGGACACGTGAACGAATGTTGGACAAATGGTGATATTAACGAGCTATCCCAAATATTGGGTATTATACCTACGCCCTAGAGGACCTTTCATACAGTGACCTTCATCCCATTCATCATATTAAAGGCAAGGCGCCACCAACTGCTGCTGCAATCCAATAGCTTCCCTTGCTGCCTTTCCATTTCTTCACAGCTTTGCTGGTGCTAGAAGTCGGCGAAGGTGCGCTGCCCGAGCCACTACCGCTTGATACTTGACGCACATCATTGACGCCACTGCCATCTGTTTTCGTAATCACATATATCTCGCCAGTTGTGTCACTGCTCATGTACAATCTGCCTTGCTACAGAAGGGAAGTCGCCAAGTCAGTATTTATTTTGTACACAAATTTTGCACGTGGTCTCCTTACCGAGTCCCAAGCAAGTCCTACAGGACGGAAGCACTTTTCAGGGCACTTGGATAAATCAGGGTTCCAGACAACGTCGAATGCCGCAGTGGTGCTATTTGCTGCAGCCTTTGGTGAGCCATTGCTATCGAATTCGATGAAGCTAAGCTTGTAGCCGATGGGCACTTGGCGGTTCCTGCGTATATGATTAGATACGATAACCAGCAACAAGGCTAAAGGCAATATACCAAGATCCGTGCATGGAAACCCAAGCCCCGGTTCCATTAGTGTTGAATTTGATATCTAGAGGAGCCATGTGAGCATTAAAGGTAATTCTCGGAGCAACACGATCCTTCTGACAGAAAGTGTCGTTCAGAGTAGCGTTCTGGGTGCCAATCGCAAAGTTGGATCCAGTCTGAAGACCTTTATTGTCTGGAATTTCGGATACATTCCAAGCCGCGAAGCAGTTAGGGTAGCCATAGTTTGCTCCTGTGATACCATTGGTAGTCCTGTTTAGATATCCGTGGAAGTTCAGTTCCTCTCCGGGATTATTCTCGCTGACTTTTTTACCACTTCTCTCGATATCGTCTACGCTGTTTTCGACTGAGTATATGGCACCAGAGACTGGGTCTTCAGCCACCCCTACGGAATTTCGAAGACCCCATCCAAGGAGAAGTCCATCCCTGCGGTGGTCATAGGCGGAATTGGTAACATTGCTCACATTGAACGCTTTGATGGTGGAAATGCCCGTGCTAGGGTCTAGCGTTTGAAGATCAATATTCCCCACACTGCCACGACTGACAAGTAGAAGGGAAGGGACCTTTGCAGATAGTAGAAGAGTGCGAGTGGTATGACCTTCAGTATCACCCATATTTTTGATTATCTCAACCTCATTGCTAGTGACCCGTCCTTGTTGAGCATTGTACGGCCAGGCATAGACTTTGCTATGAGAGGAGCCGTATAGGGTGCGGCTATCAGACGATAGGGCAATGCCATGATTAAGCTGTCAATAGTAAATTATCGATCATGTCAAAGGAATTCAGTGCGATTTTCCAAACAGCAATGTGTCTTACATCATCCTCGTCAACTACTTTCTGTGTAGCTCCGTTTTGTCTGACACATGTTCCATCTCCCGTCAGCGGCAACCTGATAATGCCATGCCCCTGCTCAACTACTAGAAGCCCGCCGGCAGAATCAAATTGGATCCCTCTTGGATTCCGCAGGTTATTAGCAACGACCTGCACTCGAAATCCTGGCAACACTGAGGGAGCTCCATTTGCCGGGACGATGGAGCTTGGACAAGCCACAGGCGTTGAGCTCGACTGAGCATTAGCGGTCAGCACAACGGAGACCAGACCAAATAAGCGTTTCAGCACCATGTTGGCAGCAGCATAGTACGTCGGAGGCGTTGTCAATTCGTATAGGTGGGCGAAGGCGGTACAGCTATGCGGATGCTAATGAGGTCTAAGGGTAGTTCAAACAACCGAGGGACCAATAAACACTCCTATTATGAACGGTTACAGATTGCTTCGTTTATCGAGCATCCCAAGTCGAGCAAGAACAAACAAAGGCATGAGCGGCATTAGTACCTCTCAGTGGTATTTGCCCTCGTAAGTAGCAGCGACCAGCCGAGCAAAAGTCGTCGTGGTCTCGCATTCCTGGCGCGCTTGGCCTACAAGATGCGGACGTCATCACTCATGGCGAACAAGACTTCCATTGCAGGGGCATGCGAGACTTTTGTGGTTTCAAGGTTAGTAACATGCTTATTGGCGAGGACAAAAGCACCGCTTTTCTGGATCTGCATGGCTGGCTTCCATCTATTCAACATCGGATCAATGAGCCGAGGGGGAGCGGGTCTCATAGGAAGGTTTGTTCCGCATTAATGACGCAATAGGAAGGAGGTGGATGGATGAAATACGCAAGGCCAAAATTTAAATATTGGAATAGGAAATCTCACAACATTTTAGCTTTTGGTCAGCGATAAAAAACAGGACTTGTAACCTTTACCACCCTAGCTCTATAATGGTACATAAGAGCGGAGGCGTGAATGCCGGCATGCGGCTCAGCCCTGGAAGCTTCGGTTAATACCTATCTGCGACTCGGCGAGGCTGTACTCGCTTAAGCTGACATAGCAGTCAGACAATGGTAAAGCAGTGAAACAAGGGCATGGTCTTCATCATTTTCAACGGTTGAGTTTGAGTGAAACCAGCTCTACCCCACCCTTTCGGCCGTTGCACTGTGTCGAGAAAGGTCTCAATATCGTAGATATAGGCCGTCCTACTGGGATTCTCATCATGCACAGCCATGGATAGGATACCTAGGTACTTAGCGGGGCGGACCCAAAATGTCTTTCGGATGCCCCAGTATCGCGGCTGTTAGCAATTTTAGCAGGATGCCATCGATGCCTAATGCATGGCTCACGCATTAGTCAAGTGTGATTCGGCTATGGGTGGGCAGTAGTTTATTTAGCTGCAACGTCTTCTGGACGATCATGGCATGAAGTGTAAACAACACAGGGTTTGGTGACAGTTACATAAAATCAATATGGGACAACTGTCAGCTGTCCATCAGCAACCGTGGCCATTTGCTAGATTTGCAGGCATGATACCGGTATTAAGGTACCCGCCGGTTGTTATGGTAGCGAGGCGCTCCCAATACCCTGGACCATATCGACGCCCCATAAGGCCAGGCCGTAGCTCAAGCTTCACATTGCACCGTCACGCTGAAACCGAGGAAGCTTTCATTTAAGATATTCAAATATTTGTATTTTCGCACCTCGCAATACAAAAAGCTACCGGCCGTCAGGTAATTGATGCTGATTTTGGGGCGCATCCATGATAACCCATTCAAATCAAGGTCAAGAATCGGGCAAGAAAACCGAAACCGATTAAACCCCCGCTTTTGTACATGGTTTGACGTGACTCCGTGATGCTAGGAAAGGAGTTCGCATGCGGCACAGCCTACATTTCCCTGGTGAAGTGACGCGCTGATATTATATGCCTGCAAAAACGCCGCTTCTTCAATAAAACAGGAACAGAAAACAAGAACAATGGACAGCGTGTCGTGTCCCTCCTCTTTCCCGCGTGTATCCTAGCAGGGAGATGCTGCAGCCTATGCAAAATGAAAATCTGTGATACAAATCCGCGAAGAAAAGAAAAATGCAATACACCGACCTGGTCGAAAAGCGACTGGCAATGTGAGAAATACATGGTGAGAAAGCCTGAAAAGCTTCCAACTCGCTCGAACGCTTCGATCCAAGAGGAAATAGTATCCAGAAATCTTGTGTTCTCACCCAAACTTTTCCCTAGGGACTGTGTGATCTAGCAAACGTCCCCCTTCTATATGCTATCAATTATCCTGGGTGAATGGATCCGGTTTCGTCGTGACACTTCCATTACATCCTCGTAGCTTAGTTTACATGACGGTCATTCGGTGCATTTGTGCGGCCAGGTCCGCATCTGGTTGGAAAATTTTGGAGAATGGGGGCTCCTCGTGTCTTGGACTAGTAGTGGGGCTCGAGTATAGGCCTTCCGCATCTCTAATAACATCCTTCACTTTGCGTGTTAAGGTGTTGACGTAAGGAACGATGCGTCGTAAGGTGGCAGTGTCGAATGGGACTTTCTTTAAAGTAGGCGTAGGTGGCGCATCGGCAACCTGTTCAACAATAGTCTTTCTTCTCTGTAACGCTTCAATTACAGATCGTGCTTTGGCCTCTGAGTCTTTGCGTGGCCGAGTGAAGATTGGTTTTGGGCTCGAATGTTTCTTCGGTGTTTCGTACTTGGATTTTGGTGGAATGGGAGAGGATTGAGGCCCGAAAATTGCGTCGTTTGGTGGTAGGATCGTCTTTCTTCGAGGTTGCTGTGATTGAGTATTACCTCTGCCAAGATCTTCACCCGGTGATGCTGATATACATCTTCCTCGACCTGCACTAGGGCTAGGACAGGGGCCGGCTACGTCTTCGAAGATATCTTCATCAAAGCCGGGCGATGAGGGTGGAGACAGGCGAGGAACTCCTTCGTGGTCGGCTTCCTGATCAGCAAGATCTATCATAGCGTCAACTTCTTCCCACATGCTTGCATTCAGACCTTCCAGTACTCCCAGGGCGGTGGCACGTGTTCTGTGTTCCTTGAGTTCCTCAATAAGCAAACCCCATTCTCGCAGCAGACCAATGTTGGCAAGTACATTATTCTGCTGCTCCTGAATGGTCTTGGGTACGACCATTATTATTCCACCGTCGAGCCGTTGCGCGTTACCCGCATCCTCCGCAACTTGGTCTTCGTTTAACTCGGAGAAGTCGAAATCGTCATTCCAATCTTCAGGTACACCTTTGCTCCCGACGCCCCAAGTGCCAAACTTATTGGTGAGTTGTGAACTGCGCTTACCTGTTGCGTCTGGTACAACAGGAACACTTTGACTGCGTGCGTGCAGCCCACTGGGTACTCGTCGTCCCACAGATCGGCTGCCCCGTCTGTCTGCGTCCTTCTTTCCGTGGACTGTTCGGGGACGTGGTGGGGTGCGATTGCCTGAGCTCTTATCAGCGGGCTGCTGTTCCGACCAGTCAAATATGCTGCTGCGGGCATCTCGGTCGCCAGGATCCGCTGTAAGATGCTGGGGCGTCGTTGGCTTCGGGCTGGCTCCCGAAGCGAGTGGATGAGGATTGGAGCGCCGCAGTGACACCGGTGTGGCTAAGTGGTTGGCTATCGGGAGATCAACCCAGGGTTCTTCAACTTCTGCATCCTCTCGTGACCACCTACTGCTGTCATCGTCTTCTCCTGCACGTGAGTCCCATTCCAATGTACCAAGGGAGAGCGGCTTTGGCATGCTCGGAGGGGACGACGGTATCAAATCAGGAAACAAAGGTGCGCTGTGCATGCGCGTGAAGCTGGGCGAATCCTGTAGAGAGCGCTCGTGTCTGATGGTTCGCACTGGTGTTGAGATGCTCTCGTCTTCCTCAGCAATGCCGTGGTGGTGATGGTGACCGGCGACACCATTGACTGTAGGATCACCAAAAATTCCGGGAGGTAGTAGGTCACGTAGGGCTGTAACCTTGATCTTGGATGGGGGAGATTCATCAAATATGGTCTCAATGCGAGGCCCTCTTGGACCGCCTGAAGTGCTTCTAGTAGCGCCAGTGCGTAGCGAATCAAACAGGGTCTCGCTTTGAAAATCGGCGTCGTCCTCATCGCCCCAGCCTAAACCTCGAACTTCATTATCAGACGAACCGACCAATGTCGATGCTTGTTCTGAAGGAGCCATGGAATGACGCGACGGACGAACTCCCGATTGCGCTATGGTAGGAGAGGGTGGCATGTGATTGGTGGGTGACACGGCTGGGGCAATCACCTCCAGCTGAGGCATTAATGCCAAGCTGTTTTCAGGGATGGTGACAGGCGCAGCGCGACGGACCGACTGTGTGGGTAACGGCACCGAGGAAGAGCCTCCAGACAAAAGTAGTTCATTATTGTTGTGGGTGGACTGTGGCTGTGGTTGTGATTCTCTAGTCTCGGCGGCTCCGGCGGACGTAGTACTGATGCGCTTAATAGTAAGCGCTGTATCTGTAAAATATCGTCGTGCATCTGCTGTATAGGTCGAGATGCTGTTGCGTCGCTGCTGGCTCATGGTAGGGACTGCAGGTGCAGAGCTGGTTCGTTGGCTGGATCTGCGAACCAGTCGGGCACCGGAAGATTTGACGGTCCGTTGTCGTTGTCGTTTGGTGGATGCAGAGAGTAGATCAGTGATGGAAAACGAGCGCCTGGGTTTTGAGCTATCGTCGGGCATGGTTGGGGGGGCAAGTGGTGCATGTGCATGTGCATGTGCCTCAGTTTTGCCCGAAATGACAGCCGTCATACTAAGTGGTGTGGCGGGCCTGCTCACAAACAAGACGCTTTCACCTTCACCCTCTTCACTCATAGACCCATTCACCTCCTCTGCACTTGCCGATAGGGACCGCGCCAGAACCAGCGTTGGTTTGTGCTTTCCATCTGGCAAAATCCTTCGGAGGCCCTGCGTCTTGGACAGGGTACCTTCTTTACCAACTCTTGCAGCGAAGAAATGAGCATACTCGGGCTCGCTGTTGGTGTTGAGGAATGGTAGCTGGTCAGTCACCGGGGTATCTTCAGCCGGCATTTCAAGCAGTGGGCCCTGGTGCTGCAAAGTAGCCGAACGCTGGTGGCTGGTGGCAGGGCGGCGGAATGATGGTCGAAGGGATCCTGAGCCCTGTAGAGGCGTCTCATGATGGCATTGCACTGATGAGGATCGCTTAACCAGTTTATTGGGCGGCAAGGGAGAGGGCGACCGCTTGCCAATTATGGGTGCGGTTGAGCCTTCGTGTGAAAACACCATGGAGCCATTGGAGTACGATATAGAGGGCGATAGCGGTGCAGGGCTGGGATTCCTGCTGGATTGTTGCGAATTGGATATACTGGACAGTCGTTTTATCCACCTCGGTTTTCTTGAGGGGCCATGTGTAGTGAAATCCAAGTCGGCTATATCCAGCTCACCGGGAGCAGACCCATTCACCAGCCCATTTGGCACTGGCATAACTGTGTCGCTACTGGTCATCTTTCTACTTAGGCGCCGTGATGTGCGTCCATCATGACTAAGTCGAGTTGAAAGTGTTCCACGTGAGGGGGGAGCAAGTGGTATAGGGGCACTGAAGGAAGGAAGGGTCTTGGTGGTGGCAGATGTGTGAACAGTGGTGGACATTGCTGTGTGGGCCAGCTCGTGTGCTGGCTTCGTTCTCTTCTTGTTCGAGTGCGAGGCGCCGAAGGGGGTCTCACGTCCAAACGATAGACCGACTGCAGATGCACCAACGACAGTGGCAGTTGCACAAAGCTGTGAAACGATAATGCGTCAGTCATGGCACTCAGTACGACGGACATGGGACTTCTTTGCAAGTAACTCGAGGTAATACAAGTAAGTCAAGGCCGCTCTCGGAACCAATGCAGCACAGCGCAACGCCGTAGAGGTTGCAAGACATATCAAAACAAGCAAGGGCCGCCGCAGACGCAGATGGCGGCCAGGAGAGATGAGGAAGACGAAGAAGGAGAAGCAGAAAATAGATAGATGGATACTAACACTGGGACACGTTTTCATTCTCGTTAAAAACCAAGCCGCCGGGGAGAGCTCGCTCGTCGAAACGCCTGTGACGACGCGTTGAGCATCATGCCCTGTGAAGGTGCTAGAGAACTACAATTCAGAGTACACAGCGAGAGACGGACGGGGAGAATCGAGGGGGTTCAATCAGACACTCTAGCTTCAACAGGCGAGCGAAGTAGGAGAGGGAGGGCTAGAGCAGCCGTGACGGACTGAGGGAGAGAGGTGGAGAGCTTCTCGTAAGAGGCGGACGGCAAACTGAAGAAATCCGCTGCTTTGTTGCTTCTAGGATCTACGTTACAGGGCTATCCAGAGTCAAATCAGCCCGCTTTGGCTTAGCGACATGTCGCCGATGAATCGGGCTGTTAGCGCCATGTCGAAACACAACACGGAGTCGACACAGACCAGACCGCAAGCCTCGCTCCGCATCGTCATAGCTTCAGGCAATGGATTGCTTCTCCATATAGCATAGCACACAGTAGAGACTTTACAATATGTACAAGGCTGCTGCTGCGTGCTCCTCGGATGGGCATACGGACCAGCTGCCGTGCCAGTGCATACATGGTATTCGGTACCACGATATTGGCGAGACGCTGATAGAGATAGCGCCGAGTGACAATCAACCGCAATTAGGGACGCCGAAGCAGAGGGCTGGTCGTGGCAGTAAGTGAACCCCTCGCCGCCCACACTACCCAAAATAGTCTACCAGACTTGCCCTTGATGATAACTGTGATTGGTACAGCCGCATCTGAACTGCTCGCTTGTTCCCTGCAAGCAAGTGGAGATGTTTGCTGATCACGGCGTGCAGTGCGTGAATATGATCCGGTTTATGTACCTCATCCGTGGTAAAGTAAAGCGTACCTTAGCTTGTGCAGCCACGAACCTTTTAGCCTGCCCACCCGTACGAGTGAGCCACAACAAAACAATCATTCCGATACAAACACAGAGAGAAGATGGGGGCCGGGAGACGAGGAGCTGTGCTCCAGAATGCATCTGCCCTGGTGGATATTACTGCACTGGCATCTCGAGTCACCAATTGCAGTTCTAGGTAAAGCTGGTCTTCGTTTAGATCCTTGACCAAGCACGTCAGCCCCGAGATGCTGGCAAGGAGCTAACACCAGGGTAGAGGGTAGGGCGGGAGAAGATGGCCATGCCGTCAGATTGGTGCAATTGTCTGGTGAGGGTTTGCGATGATATTTACTACCGGCGGTATGTAGCAAGAATGTGGGCATCCGTGGATCTCAAGTCTGGGAACATTGCCCCATCACATGCGTGTGATGATGCCAAGACGGACGTGTTGTCCGGCCTCTGGAGGATTATGGTCCACGGGTGGCGTACCACCTTACGGTTGCTACCAGTACGTACTGTGTATGTACTGTTGATATCAACAGCCACCTAAGTAAGTAAGTAAGTAAGCAAGTAAGTAAACACACCACGACACTTGGCGGGACCGGGGTCGTCTCATATGTGGTGAGGTTACTGTGTGATTCACGACCTCGGACCAGATGGTACAAGGAACGGCACATACCCGCCGAAATCCTGGAAACATATCGCTGCGAAAAAATACCGCCGGATGCATCGTGCATGTTAGCCTCTCATGCGAGAAGCCCAAGGCGAGCAGAAATGGTGTAAGATGAGACGCAGCTGTCATGTTTTGATAGACACGACGCGGTGCTTTCTCATTGGCTCCCGTCCGACTTCCAGAAACACGCCACTCCACAACCGAAGACTATGATCAAATTGTCAACCCACGCCAATTGTAAGCAGAAACGCCCAACTGCCGCCGCCACGGCAGCAAACTGTTCTACCCACTGGATAGCCTTGACACACGTGTTCCTCTGCGCTCACCGACCTTACCAAAACGCCACCAGTAATTTCAATACTACCACAGTGTAGGACAAGGCACCTCCGTCGCATTCTCATTCCGACCAACAACCATGGAGGCCGAGATCAGGACCCAGATCCCCAATATCGACCCCATCCTGTCCGAGTACTCGGTGGGGTACCTAACCCATGCTGCCAGTTCCTTCTTGTCGGATGCTGACCCTAATGCTCCCTCACCACTCGAGGATGCTGCTGCGGCTGTGACTGCTTTGCTGCTCTCTGCGTCTGGAAATCACTCGGCTCAAAATGAGACGAGCATTCAAAACCTTGTTGACAAGTTTGTCTTCCGCCTGAACGCCGCAAACGGCAGTGACGGTGAGCGGCGCCAAATGGCACCATCTGCTAGAAAGCTCGAACAAGCTGTCCACGTAGGATCTTCAAGAAACATTTCAACTACGCTTGGTCTTGCAGGCGGTGCAGTTGATCTTGAATCTGCAAATACCCGCAAAGTCGAGTCCAGGGTCGACCGGAAGAAACTAGAGAAGGCTGAACGCAAACTCAGAGCTAAGCAAGACCGCAAAGAGTTTAAAAATGTTGAATACGAAACATCAAGGCTTCTCAACGAGCCCGATGAAGCCCAAAGCTATGAAGAGTTCTACATGGCAGTCAATCCCCTGCAACTGGGTTCTGACGCGTCATCGAAAAGTAAAGACGTTAAAATTGACAGTTTTGATCTGTCCATACCTGGTCTTCGTATACTTACAGACAGTTCGCTAACATTAGCATACGGCCGAAGATACGGTCTAGTTGGTCAAAACGGTATTGGTAAATCTACGCTGCTTCGAGCTCTTAGTCGCCGTGAAGTTTCCATTCCCACACATATCTCAATTCTTCACGTTGAACAAGAAGTAAGCCGCCTCATACGTCTCGAATCCGAACTGTATTTTAATCTTCCGTTTAGATTAGCGGTGATGACACGCCAGCTTTACAGGCTGTCTTGGATGCCGACGTGTGGCGCAAACATCTTCTCAAAGAACAAGAGGTAAGTCTTCACAAAGTTTGCTCTTTGCTCTTCTGATTCGTGCGCAGAAAATCACGAAAGAATTGGCTGAAATTGAAATCGAGCGCGCTAAAATGGCAGACACATCTGCAGATGCTGCACGACTAGATACACAACGTGAAGGTCTCGACACTACCCTGAGCGATGTGCATTCCAAGCTTGCTGAGATGGAGTCTGATAAAGCTGAACCTCGAGCAGCTAGTATTTTGGCTGGTCTCGGCTTCTCGACTGAGCGACAACAGTTTGCAACTAAGACGTTCTCTGGAGGATGGAGAATGAGACTGGCTCTCGCTCGAGCATTATTTTGCGAACCTGACCTGTTACTTCTTGACGAACCTTCCAATATGTTGGATGTACCATCTATTACCTTTTTAGCGAACTATCTGCAGGACTACCCAAGTACTGTATTGGTTGTATCCCATGACAGGGCTTTCTTGAACGAGGTCGCCACAGATATTATTCATCAGCATTCGGAGCGACTTGACTACTACAAGGGTGGCAACTTTGACTCCTTCTACGCAACCAAAGAGGAGCGCCGAAAGACTGCGGCTCGTGAGTATGAGAAGCAAATGGGAGAGCGCGCCCATTTGCAAGCTTTCATTGACAAGTTCCGGTACAATGCTGCCAAGTCTTCTGAGGCTCAGTCAAGGATTAAGAAACTGGAGCGCATGCCAGTGCTTACTGCGCCGGAAGCGGAGTACACTGTCCACTTCAAGTTCCCAGAGGTTGAGAAAATGTCACCGCCTATCATCCAGATGAGCGGAGTCTCATTTGGCTACACCAAAGACAACATACTCCTCAAAAATGTTGATTTGGACGTACAGCTTGATTCGCGTATTGGTATTGTTGGGCCGAATGGAGCTGGTAAAACGACGGCCTTGAAGCTGTTGATAGGCGCTCTTCAACCCACAACCGGGTTGATCTCTCAGAATCCCCGGTTGCGGGTGGGCTTCTTCGCGCAACATCACGTTGATGCACTAGACCTAAACGACAGTGCTGTGGGCTTCATGTCCAAAAAGTATCACGGCAAAGCAGATGAAGAGTACCGTCGGCACCTGGGTGCATTTGGTATCACAGGCATGACGGGCCTGCAAAAGATGGCACTTCTCTCCGGAGGGCAAAAGTCGCGTGTGGCATTCGCGTGTCTAGCGTTGACCAACCCACACATTCTTGTTTTGGACGAACCATCTAATCATCTGGACATTGAGGCCATGGATGCATTATCGGAAGCGCTTCAGAAATTCCAAGGCGGTGTGTTGATGGTTAGTCACGATGTTACAATGCTGCAGAATGTATGTACTAGTTTGTGGGTGTGCGACAACGGTGGCATTGAGCACTTTGACGGCTCAGTGAAGGATTACAAGCGGAGGATCACAGCACAGGCGAACGAGGCCGGTGTAGTGCGCAAGCACTGATGATAGCGAAGCAATTACAATTACACAGTTTTGTTTCGTTTTGTTTCGTTTCGAGATGGCGATGGAGTTGGAGATGAAGATGATGTTGTGATGATAGACTACCTACCAGACTACCACGTAAATAGGTAGGCCTGGGGCTGGGCCTTTCCCATTGCTGCTTGCGCCAAGTAGGAAGGCGCGCTAAACCCATCTGATGGCTTCATTTCACTGACCTCAACCACACACCCACGAGTCCACGACCAAACGCAGGCCGCCCAAGCAAACAAACAATCCCAATTCTTTCTCGAATCCAGCCTTCTTCCAATGCCCTCGTCTAAGCTGTAGATTGTAATCACTTAGGATTATTTGACCACGGCTGCTAGTTTAGCGCCGTGCCCTTACCCCTTGGAAGCTCTCTCTCTACCACCTTTCCACCCCCCCTCCCCCAGCTACAACCGGCATCTTGTCGCGCACTCGGGCTTCCAGTACAGACGGCTTGTCCGTAGTCACTCATTTGCCTCCCGACACCCCCCGCCCACCTTACAGCGTCACGGCGCCGACCAGCATCGACGCAGCATTGAGCACTCGCGGCGAATCGCCCTATCCACCTCCCTTCTCCTCGCTCTACTTCCCGTCACGAGACACAAACACCAACACCGACACCTGTGAAACGCCAGCCGGTAACAACGACAGCCCTTCCCCATCCCCATCACCGTCTCCTGCTGCCACTGCCGTTGCCGACACCAAGGCTGCACTTCCCCGCGACACCAAACACGGTGCACGCAGCAAGGACATCGACGACGGAGAGCCGCCGCCGCCGTACAGCGAAGGATCCAGCCCACTCGAGTCGTTTACCTACGTCATGTCTTCTGCAGGAGGCCCCGCCAGTATCATCACCCAGGTGTCGCAGTCCAGCGCCGGGCCGCCTATTAATACACTTGGTGGTTCGGATGAGAATATCACGTTGGAACTGAGGTATGTTGACACCGCTTCTGACCTGGCCTGGCCTAGCTGCACCCACGCTAACATACTGACCGCAGAGGAACTCGATTTACCCTATCGCGCGACGAACTATTAACTCTGCCTGAATTCGTCCTCCTTTCTCTCTTCCCCAATGGCCTTCTCCCGGATGGACACATGAACTCCTATCACGATGGAGATGTATATCCTGTAGACGTTGGTAACCCTATTTCCCAAACCCCCTCCCCCAATCCACCCATGGGTCCCATGGCTAAGATCATGCATCACCTCTCCAACCCCGCATTATACTTATCTGACAATATGTATTCTTCACAGTACGACCCCAATTCCTTGCAGTACATGCTCGAGTTCTTCCGCAATGTAGCCCAGACCATTCCTGCTTCACCACCATCGCCGACCACAGCTCCTGACCATGCTGCCGAAGCTATTCCCATCGAGCCTATGCACGGATCGGCTAGGGATATGCTTCAGGACCGCGCCGGCATCATCGTCCTGAGAGAAGATTTGGACTTTTATGCAATCCCGCCGCACCGCGACATTACCCAGCCTGAGATGATTGAGGTCAAGCGCGCTGCAGGAGATGCTCTCCTGAGACAGGATGGCATCTTCTCTGGCCTTAGGAAGAGCGAAGAGCCAGGAACAACGGAGCAGCATCTGATTGAGATGTTGACTGCAGGGTAAGTGCTGTCTCTTTTATCATCAATAATTTACTGACTCATATGAGTAGCGGTTTCAATCACGACGACCGATGGGGCCACCGTGCCGGAGAACCAAACAAGGCCGTCATTTGCAGTATCGCGCTCGCACGCCTAAGAACTGACATCAAAGGCAACGATCTTGCTAACAGCAACGCCGTTGGAATGGCACAGAAGCTTCTTCTGTTCTGGAGGAAGCCCGCTCGCCGTTGCTGGTGGGAAGGCGTCGAGCTTGACAATGTCAAGGGTGTCGAGGGTAAGCTAAAAGTATGGATAAGGAGGGTATGGACGCTGGAAATGGTATGAATCTGATCTCACCCAAGGTATATAGTATTCGCTAACACCAACTGCAGAGCGTCATCGGCCTTCGCTAAGCCTCTTTATATCGTTTCATTCGTTCTCTAAATCGACAACTTTTTTTGATCTTAAAGAGCGCTACCACCATCATCACCAACTCTAGATCACCCTGGGATGGCCAGTGGAGGAATGCCTTCTAACCAGGACTTTGAATCTTTATTTTGTGTTTTTGATACCTTCCTTGCATTGTCACAATGTACATGTCAATTAGTTATCCATAGCGAGCGTTGGCACAGGTTTCTTCACATATTGTTCTTTTTGCGTATATTTGTCAGTCGGTGGTGGCGGCTCCTAGAAAAACGACCAGGGGAATTAACGTACATAAGCTTCGTTCTAGCCAAAAAAATATAGTAAACAGAACTAGCGGAATTATCTACGATAGTGATAGTGAGTAGGGGAGTGAAGTTGTAATACACATTTCTGCATCACCTTTGATTTATTCTATGAAATTTATTAATACAGTGTTGAGCATCAATTGTGTTTTAAACTACGTACTTGCGTTTCCCTATTCCTTGCTCAATCTCATGCATTTCATCTCATTTTACCGGTACGATTACACAACAGATCCACATCCGCACCCACAACCACACATCTCCCATTTGGTTCTCAAAATAACCCTCGCGTGGCGGCCTCTCCGTGGTCGGTCATACAACAAACGCCCTTGTCCGGTCGTGACCATGTTGAGTCAAGCCCCCCCCCTCCGAGACAGCATCTGAACCTGGCTCCTGGGTGCAACGAAGCGATTGAGGCGCAATGTAGTGTCTGCATGGGAGAATGACGTTGTACTGCCTATCCGAAACGTGGGTCCAATACATGGCGCTTTGGGCGTTGTGGGACGTTGGGTGGGTAGAGGTAGGGGTAGGAGTCCGTAGGGATGGAGCTGAAGCTGGAGGAATGGAGAATGGAGAACGGGGTTGGGGAGAGGAAAACGGAGCGGGGGGAAGGGGGAGGGGAGTTAGGATTGCGTGATATATATGAGTATAGGGAATATTGGTGGGGGGAATAGGAAATGTATAGGGTATCGAGGGACTAGGATATTGTGTTGGAATTCAATAGATAACATTTGCATTCAAGATGTATACGATACAACATGACACCAAGAGCCGCACGCGAATGCATCTCTATTCGTGTCTCGTCAGTATACGGAGAAAGGCTATTAGAGCTACGTCCCCTTCCAGCCCGTTTAGAATATACGTGCAGTTCCTCACCCTCACACACGGCTGGCACAGCAAGGGTATCGCCTCAGCAACGTGTTGAGAAGCATCCTCATGACGAAAAGCGTGGGAGTCTTGCAACTCATGTAAGGGGGTTGAAGCACGGCAACCGCTGTCAATGTCGAGCGGGAAGTCCATCGAGGCTTGTTTCGGTAAGAAAGGATGACTGACTGCGGAGAGGAATAGTGTCAGCGGTCGACTAATGCTAGCAGTGCTAGGTTTAGTGGACTGCACAGGCAGGGGACGTAGTGGAGTATCGGAATCTTTGCCATCTATCTGCACACTGCACGCGTCAATGTGTCAAATGTTAAGATCAGTCGGCCTTGCATGCGTCGAATATAAAACTAGGAGGGTTGATGCATACTGCGACATACCAATTTGGGGCCGCAGATGCCAACTGGTATGCTGTGCTGATCAATATTGCCAATGACTGCAAGGTTAGACACTGGGACATCATGTAGAAATTTTTGGGTCAACGCGAGCTAGAGCTCGCTATATTGTTGATTCTCCAGTCCTTCTCGATATGAGACCAAATACTACATACCGCCGTGTGTGCAAAGACGCACGTGTCTCTATATATATCTCACTCTTACATTAGGGTATCATCTTAATGCTTGACCATGGTTGAAGGGCCAAGAAGATGATATGCAGACAACGCCTTTTGAACAACCAAACCCCGCCGAGTCCCAGACTCGATGCTATGCCGTTGAAGACAAACTTTTCAGTAGGGTATCATCCTAGTTCATAACGTCGTGTTGAAACTTCCAATCCTATGCAAAGGTAAAATAAAATGAAATCTAGTAACGGTAGATGTCGCTCTTGAAAGGACCCTCGACAGGGAGACCAAGGTACTCAGCCTGGACATCAGAGAGCTTGGAAAGCTCAACGTTGACGTGGTCAAGATGTAGGAGAGCAACTTGCTCGTCGAGGATCTTAGGTAGAACATAGACACCAACATCGAGCTTACCGGTCTTGCCAAACTCGATGTACTTGTTGCCAAAGGCCTCATCAGAAGCCTTGTACAACATGATCTGGGCGAGGACCTGGTTGGTGAAAGAGCAGGACATGACGAACGAAGAGTGGCCAGTGGCACATCCCAAGTTGACAAGACGACCCTCAGCGAGGAGGATGATGTGGCGGCCGCTGGGCATGAGGTAACGGTCGACTTGGGGCTTGATGTTAGAAACAGACTTGGCGTTCTTCTTGAGCCAGGCAACGTCGATTTCGATATCGAAGTGACCGATGTTGCAGACAATGGCGTCGTTGGGCATGGCCGAGAAGTGGGTGCCAGTCAGAATGTCACGGCAACCGGTGGTGGTGACGAAGATTTGACCCTGAGGAGCAGCCTTCTCCATGGTGGTGACCTGGAAGCCGGAGACGGCAGCCTGGAGAGCATTGATAGGATCAATCTCAGTGACAATGACGCGAGCACCCATGCTGTGGAGAGCTTGGGCACAGCCTTTGCCAACATCACCGAAACCAGCGACGACGGCGACCTTGCCAGCAATCATGACGTCAGTAGCACGCTTGATGCCGTCGACCAGCGACTCACGGCAGCCGTACAGGTTGTCAAACTTAGACTTGGTGACCGAGTCGTTGACATTGATGGCAGGGACGAGGAGACCCTTGGCCTTGAGCATGCGGTAAAGGTGGTGCACACCAGTGGTGGTCTCCTCGGACACACCGTAGCAGTCCTTGAGCATCTCAGGGTACTTCTTGTGGATGAGGGCAGTCAGGTCACCGCCATCGTCGAGGATCAAGTTGAGGGTCTTGCCATCCTTGAAGGCAGTGAGCTGCTGCTCGAGGCACCACTCGTACTCCTCCTCAGTCTCGCCCTTCCATGCGAAGACGGGGACACCGGCGGCAGCAATGGCAGCCGCGGCGTGGTCTTGGGTGGAGAAGATGTTGCACGACGTCCAGGTCAGCTCAGCACCGAGTGATGTGAGTGTCTCGATGAGGACAGCAGTCTGGATGGTCATGTGCAGGCAACCGGCAATGCGAGCGCCCTTGAGAGGCTGGTCTGCAGCGTACTTCTCACGCGTGGCCATAAGACCGGGCATCTCATTCTCGGCGAGCTCAATCTCACGGCGACCGAAGGCCGCGAGACTGATATCGGCAACCTTGAACTTGTGTGCGGGGGCTGACATGGTGGCGGGTATCTGGGGATTTGGGGGTGGTGATTGGGTTGGTAGAAGAGAATTGTAATTGTGTAGGAAAAGAGGGAAGGAGAGAAAGAGTGAGGGGGGAAAAGATGAGGGAGGGTTGAACTTTTCAATGCTTCTTCTGCCCCGCCGTCTCGGGCCCCACCAATCGGTCGTGCTTAGTGTGCCAGTTCTGTCACCGCCTTCAAGCTTACTCCGCTAATCAACAACGTTGCTCCGAATACTATTTGTTGGCATCCCCCTCACTCGCCGAATCATGGCGTTGCCTACCTCCGCAATCTAAAACTTTACTCTCCATCATGGTGCCTCCGACTCGGTACTCCGATTCATTTCATAACTTTCAAACCACCAAGTTGTGCATGACTGAACCAACAAAGTACATTTTATATGCCGTCGGAATAAGTCGGAGCTAGGTAGAAAATACTTATACACAGGCTGACAACAAAGCCCTTGTGCCTTGACTTGTAAAGGTCGCCTTACTGTCCAGATGAACAGGCCCACCTATGCATATAAGCACTCAGCATGTTATTATACGAACATTTCTCTTACAGCAGTACCCGATATTATGACTATAAAAGGTACGCTGATTGATGTCTTCGATTTGCGGAACCGCGAAAGGCATGATCCTTCTATAGTATTGGTCGTTCATATAGACATGATTTCTTGATTATTATCCTACATTCCAAAAGAAAATTTGTAAAATGCGCTGATGCATAAACCTTTATTGTGCCTGACAGAACTCCCTCCCGATTTAATGTTCCGAAAATATACGCATAGATATATGCAGCCCACAAAGAATAATTCTTGCCATGGATAGTTCAATATGAATTAACTATTGTTGAAGCCCATTTCGGAGTACTTGTAATATATGCGGGTAACAGATGAAGCGAGAGAGCCGCAGTTTATGTCAGCGCGACGTCCATGGAAGACATGTGCCTGAAAGGGAATTGATTGAATCTATGCACCTTGATCAAACTAGGTAAGATAATTGTAGACGATGTATGGTTCCTCTGCTCACTACTTTTTGGGTGCACCTTTATCATCTTTTTACGTAGTAGTCGCTGTATCAATTAGATTTTGCTACTTATTTTCTTCAAAGTTTTCATACCTATGGCGAAGGAGGTAGATGGGAGGGAGAGACGCGGTTGGAATTCGAGAGTATGATGATTTGGATGGGGTAGAGGTTTTCGATTGGGTAGGTGGATAGAAATAACTCTCCAACATGCCCTAAATCTTGTCGCATATCCTCAGCCTGAAGTATACCCCCTAGATCTCGCTCCAGAGTTTGCTTTGTTTAGATAGTGAGTATAGGGAGAGATTGTGCGGATGTTCTTTTGAGAAGTCAAGATACAGAAAAGAGAAAGGAGGCATAAGGATTTAAATGCTGAACTAGCAATACGCTACAAAACATGTCATTGCCTCTTCCACCCAAGGAATATATTCATCAGCTATTCAGCAGCTCAACACTGAAAATGTATTTGCTAGATGTCGGCGAGATAAAAAGATGGCCATTACAGGTGCATGGGTATATGTTGTGTTGTTAACATGGACAAGTCTAGTTTCTGCGTCAACAATGCTGAGTACCATCTTCTTAGGTAGAGGAAGAGTATAAGTGTGAAAAGCATGGATACAAGGTGACTGACAATGGCCTAGGTGCTCACACCATGATTGTCAAGTCCAAGTGTTCTCCTACACGTGTCTTCTGGAGCGTTTTGCCTACATAATAGATACAGGTGTCTCTTCAAGCAGACACCTGTGCCATACACTAACTCGGATGGAGCTGGATGGGTTGTGTTGGTTCACCTTGGCACACGTATGAAACGCAACTGAGGGTGCGGCTGAATGCTGTCGCGCGCATACCCCGCCAGTTACCTCACAGTATCGACCAACATGGGCTGATCTCGCCGATAGGTGCATGCAAGCTTGTGCCGGAAAAGCGAATGGTCACAATATTATTGAGTGACAGCGGCTGACCAAAGGTTTCACGAAGCGCCTCTTTTGCTCCTTGCTGCTTCCGGTGAGTTGGGCTGCGCGGCAGCAAAGAGAGTTGCAGAAGGGTGAGTATAGGTATTATCGTGTGGGAAGAATAGGATGGTAGCAAGGGTTTTGATAATCTATTCTAGACATTTCGAAGTCGGTACGGCCGATCATTGAGGCGTCTAACATGAGCAGGGGAGTTGTATTTGCTGTATTTGCGCCCCCACCAGCGAAAAAGGAAAGAACCCTCAAGCATCCTGGCAGTGTTGCACCAAATTTAGAAGTTGCCCCTCTCACCCTCATCCTCATCCTCGATAATCACTCCTTTACGCGCTTAGAACAAGCAGAACAAATGTAATCAAAGCGGTAGGTAAGTGCAACAACAACAATGCTCACAACACACCGCTTCATGCGGTAGAGACGTGGACATGTGCCCTGTCACTGGTCCTGCACTGCAGATGATGCGCTGCAGAATAGGCGGCACGATGCTAGTTCACCAGACTGGTCGCTGCAGCCCCAAGCGGGAGCCTGATGACTAGCGCATCGTGGGTTGGTCACCTCTTACTTTGGCCCCCAAAAGATTCCTCCGCTTGGGTTTTCTTTCATTTCTTTCAAATTCTCCTGACCGCCGCTGCACTTTCTACGCCATTCTTCCTGTTTCCCGTGTCCTTTCCCTACTGTTGTACCCGCTGCGTGTCAGACTGCCCTTGTGCCTGTCCGCCCCTCATCAGCGATTCATCATCCTCTTCCGCCCCTCTGCATACCCACCCCGCCTTTTTCCGATTACAACTGAGACAGATTTGTCTTATCTTGACTAACCTGATTACTTCTGGCTTGATCGTTCCCCTCCATCCCCTCCTCATCTATCCTTCTTCTGCACGCTCTTCACCCTATTTTATCGCCAATTCACTCTAGCCATGGGTTCTTCTGAGTATGATTACGAGGATGATGAGTGGCATCAGCATTCCAAGTACTCTACTGCTGCCCGTCATGTATACCGCTCTGAAGTCCCTAAAGCATCATCTTCACGAAAACCTCGGTTCGAGGACGAGCATCGCCCTGACTACGGCCGAACATCGAGTGAATTTTTAGGTCCAGAGGTTCGCTATACCTCCAACCTGCACCGCACCCGGTCACAAGGTCATGCGCCAGTGCCCAACGTGACCATTTACAACACCACGCGCAACGATAATGACAGCAGTCCCAACGTGCGTACAGAGCACAAAGACTCCATCGATGATCGTGGCCGCTCAAGCCATAGAATGCCTGGCGAGTGGGGTCTTGAAGATCAAATTGCTGAGCTCAAGTTGGAAGTGAGGCGACAAGCTCGCTCTAGCTCTAGACACGATCATCATCACGATCACCATTCCCCCCACCGTGCCGATCCTCGCGACTATGAGGACAAAATTCAGTTGTCCCTTGCCCAGGAACGGCTCAGGGAGGCCCAGGAGAAGAACGAAAGGGAGAGGCGCAACGGTGAGATTGAGCAGCGAGAAGATCTCATTAGGCGAAAGCTTGAGATGAAGTACATCAAGGATAAGGCAGAGCGGGAAGCGGAAGAAAACCGCATCAAACTCCAAGAGGAACACCTCAGGCGTGAATGGGAGATTACACAAGAGAGGAAAGAGCGCGAACATGACCAGCGACTTCGGGAAGAGAAGGAAAGGGAAAGGCGGATTATTGCAGAGAATAAAGCCAACATGACTCGAGAGCAGAGGGAGAGAGAAGAAGAGCGGGAAAAACTCATCATGGAGATGGAGAGGGAGAAGATTCACATGGAACAAGAGCGCCAACGGTTGCTGAGTGAGCAGAGAGCAAAGATGTCAAAGGAAAAGAGAGAAAAGGAAGAGGAACGTGACAGACTCATCATGGAGATGGAGAGGGAGAAGATTCAGAAGGAACAAGAGCGCCAACGGTTGCTCAGTGAGCAGAGAGCAAAGATGTCAAAGGAAAAGAGAGAAAAGGAAGAGGAACGCGACAAACTTATCGCTGATATGGAGAGGGAGAAGAGGGCACAAGAGGAAGAGCATAGACGATTGCTCGCTGATCAGAGGGCGAAGATGGCGAAGGAGAAGAGGGAGAAGGAAGAGGAACGCGATAGATATATCGCCGAGATGGAGAAAGAACGACGTGAAGAGGAACGTCATCGGAAGCTCATTATCGACGAGAATACGATCAAGCTCGAAAGAGAAGCCCGTGAGAGGGAAGAAAAAGCAATGGCTAAGAAATTAGAGATGGAGAGGTTGATATTGGAAAATGAAGCTAAAATGGCCAAAGCAGCCAAGGAGGCTAAAGACGCACAACAGCGCGCAGTTGACGACCACAACAAACAAAAAGCGGCAGAAGAGGCAGAGCACAAGCGTATGATCTTGGAATACGAGCACAAGAAATTCATAGAAGCTGAGAAGGAAAGGAAGGCCCTTGAAGAGCTCAAGTTAAAGATCCGACTCCAGGAGGAGAAGGAGAAGCAGGAGGAGAAGGAAAAGTATGAGCGCTTTTTACAGAAACAAAAGGCAGAAGAGGAGAAGGCGAAGCAACAGGAGAAGGAAGAGTATGAACGCGTCATGCGGAAGCAAAGGGCAGAAGAGGCCAAGAAAAAGGAACAAGAGGAGGAACTCGAGCGGGCTATGCGTGACAAACTGTCCCAGTTCGGCTTTCAGGATAACCAGATCCAGGCGATGGTCCATGCAGAGAAGCAGAAGGACATGCCTCAGGGAATGACACCGCATAACCCGTTGCGCATCGCGCCGCAACCGACGTACGCGAAGATTTCGAAAAGCTACTTGGATATTGAAACACTGCATTACTATGATATCCCCTACGAACAGGATGTTGTGAGTTCTTCCCAAGTATATTTAGTTGTGTATTTACTAATTGTTTACTATAGGATCCCAATTATGTCATTGTTTTGCGCGAGATGAGCCAACGTGAAACCGATGTCCTTTTTGAACATACCCGTCGCCTCCGCTCCAACCACGGTAATCGCCTGTTTATTGAGTCCGAGGGTCGTGACCGGCACGGCAAGAAGGAGTTTGCGTTTGTACGCAAGCCATCTAGGTCACGATCACGCAGCGACGTGGGTCGCTCTGGTAGAAAGGTGGTCACACTGAGAGACATGTTTTAGAGACATGGAACTGAGAGTTGGATTGTTTTGTGTACTTGTTTGGCACAGATTTAAATTGATGACAGTTTGGCAGTGTTGTGGCTTGGCGTCCTTGTTCTGTTCACCCTTTTCAAATATACCATTCTTATCTCCACTTTGTTGAATTTGAGTCCTGGCGTTGTTATTCGTAGCGTCTACTTCAATGCAAATACGTATTGTTCATACATCTGACAATTGATTGTGCGTCTGTATGACAAAGATGCGTGTCATTGCAGCTCAACAACTGCACAGCTCTTCACTGGTCTGCACGATCAATGCATGCTTTTAGCCACTCACAGCAAACTTGGCCATGCTGCAGGGAGATTTTTCATTTTCAGCTCCGATGCGGTGAAAGAGTTTGGTAAAGCAGGCTAAGAGGGAGATGATTCGCGTGCATTGAATGAATAGGCATGTGGCAGATCGGCCCGTAATGGTCGAGCCTCGGCTTTTGCAGCATCTACGGATGTTGCGCAACTCTCGCTGCATTATACCTCACACATTCAGTTCTTAGTTTTAGCATGTGGTGATTGCCCTTTTATTATTTGTTAGCTATGGCGGATGCTCTTTGCGGGCCTTCGAATGCCCTCCAAAACTTTCAGAAACATACCACAGTCGACCGGACCCTGCAGCAGGATCGTCTGATCGGTCGTCATTCTCCGTCACAAGTAAGTTATCTGGCCTCGATATTGGAAGGCAAGGCGCTGACTTGTATAAGGGGTTTAGAACATCTTCAGGTCTAAACACAGGCGCATTAGACTCTGAGTTTAATGCTTTCCAAGCAGGGCGTCCTGCCACGCTTCCACAAGACTTCCACCATGCTCCGCAGTTCGTACATCCGCCTCCTCCGCAGTTTGCGCAAGCACCACAAGCTCCCGGCTGGGCGTCTGACTTCCAGCGTTTGAATATCTCCGGCTCTCCTGTACAGTCGCTATCACGGCCGCAGCCACAAGCAGCGAATGCTGGTGCGTCATGGCACCAAGACTTTATGATGCAGCAGACGCCTGCTATTCAGGCGCCAGCCCTTCAATCGCAGAGCGCATACGGAGGTGTACTAGGATATAGTATGGGAGGCATGGGAGGTATGAGTGCCTTTGGAGGGCAGTCCTTCTTGCAGCCATCAGGAATGCAGTCGTCAGGGAAGCAGCCGGTCCAAGAGGCAGCACCAGTCTTTGACGAGGCCGCCTTTGAGCAAGCTTTCCTACAAGCAGAACATGAAGCACAGCAAGATGCCCTTGGCGTAGAAGCTGAGCAGGCTCCGACACAGGCAGCTCAGGCGAACCAAGAGCCTATGAGCTATGACCGGCCTGGTGAGATGGATCCTCTTCTTTTCCGGATACGGGAGACTCGGCCAGGTGTGTAGTATAACTCAGCCATACTACGGATGCTAACTCTTTCAATAGCCGTCTACTCGGCCATCCAAGTTTGGACCGAAACCGGTCTTGGCCGTACCGAAGAAGCCGTGACCTACCTCGACAATATGTCACGCTTGGAGCAAGACGGCCAGCTTGTCCAGGACGCAAACGAAGCGAAGTGGATTGTAGACTCGTTGCAGAGAATAGTCAACCGTGACGCCCCTCAAGAAGTCAAGACCCGCGCCGACAGTTTGATCACAGCCATTAACCAACGATTAATGTCACAATACCCACTGACCGCCCAAGTACCCATGAAAAAGGAGCAGATATGGGGCGAGCTAGAAGCCGCAGGGTATATGCGCTCTCCAGAGCTCGAGCGCGTAGAACAGCAGCCTGAGCCGGAAAAGGAAAAACAACCACAAATAAACGATGACAACGAGATGGCAGCAACAGCAGGCCGCCTCCTAGAAAAGGTCGCTGACAACACGAGCGAGAAGTTCCAAAACTCACAGTTCCTATCCCTTATGAGGCGCCTACGAGACCGCGAAGTGCGAGTCGAAGAGGACAAAATCGTCCAAGTGAGTGATCAAATCAACGGAACTGCCTCTACAAACATCGCCACACAACAAGCACAGATGGCTACATCGATGCACCAACCAATACCACCATCCACACAAATCCCACCCATCGACCCTACCATTCTCAACCACGCGGACACCACTTTTAGCATGCCAGACTACCCACAGAGCATGGAACAATCACAGTAGGCTACAAGCCCCACAACAAACGAACAATCATAATGATTGAGCAGATCCAGCGCCGGTTTAAACAGACCCGCGACGCGTAACATGGGGCCTGGCAGGGGGAAAGGCAACCTGAGTGCTGAACCAGGGCTCATACCGGGAACGAAGAAGAGGCGGTTTACGGTGAGGATACCGAGCAGTGAGCAAGATGAGGATCAGTGGCGGGCTGTGATGCCTGGGAGAGATCCGGTGACGGCGGAGAGGGGGCCCGTGGTCTAAGCAATGAGCTATGAGGAAAGATGTGTTAGGGAGGGGGGAGGGGGTTTAAGAAGGCAAGATGGGTGTTTATTAGACTTGATTTCGTGTATATGGTTGACACGTATCGCCCATTCAAGGCACGGATACAATGAGCCACACTATTGTTGGAAATATGGAAATATACTGCACTGAGAGAGCACTTAGTATTACGCGTCCCCTATCGTACCTTATCAAGTATAGACACACTAAGCACGAACATGCATTTTTACAATCACATCACGCATGTAACCCATAGTATGGGAGGGAGTAAATCAAGTTCAATTAGCCCAAGATCACACATACTACGCAACTCGCGCAGCACCCCTTCCAAAATAAACCGTCGAAAATTACGCACAGAGCCCATCGCCCCTCCCAAAAAAAGGAAAAAAAAAGGTGCTAGTAAAAAAACAAAACGGTATGGAGTGACCACATTCTCTCTCGTACACACGCACACACATGCGTAGCCCCCTCCATGCACGCCCCTTGAATGAAGTTAGAAACCCCCCACCTCCCTTTAAAAAACAATCAGATTCAAAAAACGAGTCGTGCCTTCATCAATGTGAGAGAGCACACTTTGCTCAAATTCCGCGGTGGTTCAATCTGGCCGTTTCTGTGCACACCAAAGTATATATAATACAGTATTATACTTCGAGAAGAAGGAGAGAAAAGGGAGAAAGAAAAGGGAGAAAAAAAAAGGGGGTGGGGGAGTGGTAGAAGAAGAAAAGAAGGGAGGCGCGGAGGGGTATGCAGGGGGTTTACATGTTAGAATGTGGGCAACAAAAGGTCGGGAAAAAAAAAAGAAAGGATGAGAACCGGGGGTATGGGGCAAGAAAGGAAGCATTTTATCCCTGCGCCTGCGAAAGAAGTGAAAAAGGGGGGCATTGAGGGAGTAGGCGGATGAGGAAGCCAAGAGAGGATGGGTGTGGTATTGTGTGCGTGATAGAGTTCCAGATATGCCAATGCTCATGCGTTGCAAATCATCAAAACATAAAGAACATGTCGAAGAAACGTGTCGAGTCAAGAATAAAGTTCAGTTGTGTATCAATCAAGGGGTATGTAACTTTCCCTCCTTTTTTGCCCATGTTTAATGCGCCAGTAAGAAGCAGGTAGGGGTGGTTTAAAAAAAAAGAAGATACATGAAAGTTCGAATGGGTGAGCGATGTGGTGTGGTGCAGTGCTTAGAAGCAGTTGAGCGTGCCTTTCTTCTTGCCCTTCTTCTGCGCGTCGTTTAGTGCCGCCATCCGGGCTTCCAGGTGTGCGCGTTCGGCTTCAACGCGTAGGCGAGCGTTGCGCTCCTCTTCGACGGCCTGCAGCGAATGACGGGCGGCGCTACGCTCTTTGCGCATGACATTAAGTTCTTCTTCGAGGCCATTACACTTCTTCCTGTATTGATCGAGGTCTGTCTTTGTCTTCGTGTTAGAAGCTTCTAGGTCAGTCAAAGCATCCTCAAGCGTGGCCGTCAACTGTTTCTCAGCAAATAGGTGTTTCTCAATGGTACGAATGCGAGCTTCTTGATCCTCGACTAGTTGAGCATGGGCAATGTCTTTGCTTTGGTGACGAGAAGTAGGAGGCGACGGCCCGGTCGTCTGCTGCGGAGGCGGGCTTCCAGGTGGCAGGGGTGGAAGAGGAATGGCAGGTGGTGGAGATGGTAAAGAGGTGTGTGCCGTGCTTTTGCGTGCATTTGAGTTGTTCGAGTTAGATCGTTGAAGGTCCTCTCGAGGATCAATAGAACCACGAGCAGAATTGCGCTTCGCGTCCACCAATTGTGACTAATAATGTTAGCACGAATTCGCATCCTATACGGGTATTTCCTCACCTCAAGGAGAGCAATCTTGATGCGGGATTCTTGCACCTCTCTCTCAAGCGAGTCGCTATGAACGATTGCATCTTGGAGCTCTCGACTTTTTTCCGTTTGAAGAGCGGAAAGTCGGTTGTTCGCCATTTCATGTTGGTCCCAGTTTTGGTTTAGCTGCTCTTCAAGTTCCTCCACAAGACGAGTACTCTTACGCTCCTTTTCACTGACCATTTCAAGTTCCTTCAATGTTTCTGCGTTGATCAATTCGAATTCCTTCAAGTTTCCTTTCAGGGTACTGATAGTAGCAGTGGAATTGGAAAGATCCTGCCTCGCTGTCTGGAGCTCATTAATGGCCTCGTCCATCTTAGTTGAGATGGACTTTCGCTCTTCAATTAGTGACTCAATATGAGACTGTACCTTGCTAATATCCGTCTCTTGACCAAGAGCAGTTGATATACTAGTCAGCAGGTTGTCCATGTCACTCTTTGCTTTCGAAAGATCAGCCTCGAGTAAAGTTACAGTAGCCTGATGGGCTGTGAGCTCAGTGGTCAGCTTCTCCAGGTCTGCAGAGTGTGACTTTTGCAATGAGTCCATGCCTTGTTGATGATACTCAATGGCAGATTTATGTTCCTCGATCTGCCTCTCAAGGTTGGAGACCAGAGACCTGTGTGTCTCTAGTTCTTTCTCTGTGAGCGCCCTGGCTTCAGCATTCTCCTCGACCTGCCGGATTATGCTTGAATGGGATTCTTCAAGTTCAGCAAGCCGGATGGCATTGCTGATTGCAGTCGCTTTGTGCTCGTCAACCTGTGCTTGTAGGGCAGTAACAAGTTCTGTGTGCTTCAACCGTTCGTTCTCCAAAGCAGCTTGTGCCTCAGCGCCCCTAGTGTCTTCTAGTACAGCCAGACGAGATACATGATCTGCTTCAAGCTGTTGTTTAGCTAGCTCTAGCTTTTCAACCTTCTCGAGATGTTGCTTTTCCAAAACCCTTGCGGCTTCAATAGCTTCCACATGCTTCGACTGCCACGACGCCGCCTCATCGGCAAGTGTGGCAAGCTCGTCACCGCGGCTTGCCTCCTCATCAGTTGCGCCATCTGCGGAAACTCCTCGAGGGAAAGAGGTTTGTCGTGGAGACATGACATCATCATCCAAGACCCGAGTCGTTGTCTTGAGGCTGGTGATCTGCTCCTGCAGCTCAATTTCTCGTTGAGTGTGTGCATCTTTAAGCTCTTTGATATGCTCCTCATTCTGCTTCATCTGGTCTTGCATTGAGGCAACGATTGAGATGTCAAGAGGTGACGAAGCCTTCAAGCTGGACCGCTCCTTGGCCAAACCACTAATCAGTGTCATTTTCCCTTCCATCTCCTTTCGAACTGAGGAAACCTCCGCTTCTAAAGCTTGAATTCGTTCAGTTTTAGTGTGAAGTTCCGCCATTATTGTATTCAAATTTGCATCAAAATTATGAATAGAATCAGGCTCCTCTTCGAAGGTTTCGAGAGCCATATTTCGGAGAGAAGCAAAAGCGCGATTTGATCGGTCATTGGCAAGAACCGCTTGGCTGGACTTTCGGCGAATCATGTGGAGTGACGGCGAAGTTGGGCGGGTCATGTGAGCCTTGGTCACCTCTGACTTGAGTTCTTCCACATAATCTAGTGTGTCCTGGTGCTCCTCCTGCAACGCGGAATATGTTTGTTCAAGTATATTTAGGCGCTCTTCCTTCTCTGTGTTAAGGATCTTCAGTGCCTCTAGTTCACGGGACAGAAGATTACTTGGGTGAGATGGGGCCAGTTCAGCTTGCTCATGAGCACCCTCTGTTTCCTCGGTTGGCAAGTCTGCATCATCAGATTCAGCTTGAGCCAATTCGGCAGACAGGGTTTGTGAGGACGATAGATCTCCATCCTTGTGTTTGAGTCCGTTCGCACTCTCATTGTGACGTGCCTCATCTACGGTGTCTTGGAGAGCAGCCAGAGTCCGTAATGCTTCCCGGTATTTACTAGCTAGGCGCTCGTGCTCTTGTCGGGTAGTCTCGTGGTCAACACGGAGGTCAAACAGCTCTTGAGTAACAGACTCAAGTTTGTCGTGGACGAACCGAGATTGTGCCGGGCTAGATGGTTCGTCGACAGCGTTTCCGTTAGATAGCCCGTTGACCGAGCCTGTTCTTATTTCTGAGCCGGTGTCCAATCCAAGCGCATTGTTTTTAATTGATGATGCACCAGCTGTAGATGGACGCTCAACGTCCGGTTCCTCTGCAATAGCGTCCACGCTAGTAACGAAATGATGAGTGTTCTCGCCAGAGACATGACGTTCTAGCTGAGGTCGCTTCTCGATGAAAGGATCACTCGCCGTTTTCGAATGACCATTGATAAATGATTCCTCATTCTTTGCATCCACTTGGCGCATGGTGTCAAGTTCGTAGAGAAGGTTATCGAGTTTGCCAATGCTGCGTTGTCGCTCAACGACATGCTTCAAACGCTCAATCTCTCGAGTCATAATCTCGACCTCCTGCTCGTTCTCTGCAAGACGCTCTTCTAGAGTTGAGATGTATTCCTCGCAACTCGACTCGTTCTCGCGGGCTTTCTGGAGTTTGTCGCGCAGCTCCGAGATGGTGGTGTCATTCTTCTCAATTCCGTTTGCTGAGCTATCGATTTGATGTTCCAGAGATTTGACGTACTCTTCATTACTAATGTCTCGCTCCATTGCCTTCTGAATGCGGGCCTGCATCTGTTGATTTTGGCTTTCTAGGATAGCGATACGGGTCTCTCTCTCGAGAAGATCACTCTCGTTATTAGACAGACTGGATCGAGTGTTTGACAGAGAAGACTCGAGTGATTGAATCGTCTTCTCATATTCAAGAACCACCGATTCTACCGCCTCGGCGAAAGAGTTGGATCGTTTTAATCGCTCGAGTGCGGAGTCGCCGATAGCATCCTTGAGCATCGGGGTGTCTGCGTCCTCATTGTCGCGCGCCTTGGTAATTTCGGTGATCAGTTTCGCGTGGCGAGCGCTTAACGCACTGTAGTTTTCTTGAACATCAAGGAGCTGGTTCTGGAGCTCCATTTCGCGTTCTTCCTGTCGTTCGCTGCGCTCTTGCGGGCCGGTCTTTTTCCTATCTGTGCGCTCAGACAAACGGATCTGGTCACGAAGGAACTGAATTTCAGCTCGCAGGCGGTCGATGGACGCCTGCTTATCATTGTCATCGTGAACTTGTTGAATTTGGGGTTTGACCTGGATCGCACGAGCACGTTGCGCGTATTGCACCGTGTTGAGCGTCTCACTGAGATGGAACTCTGCAGGATTCACGCACGCTATCATATAAGTGATAGCGTTACCGCCGAGGGAGTCTTGCAGAAGACGGGTAAGCCTGGAGTCGCGATATGAGACGTAGGAGCCGCTCGAGCGAGATGAGAGCTGGGAGATAACTTTGCCGAGACTTGCGAGGCCAGCATTGATGGAGATACCTTCTTTCGCCCTTTCACCCTGTGCCTGTGTATTCTTGAGTCGCTCACTCCCCGCGAGATCTACAAAGTGCAGTTTACTATCGACCGTGATCCAATTATCACTGGAACCGGACATCATCTCAATCGGAACGGAACGACGCTTTTCGCGGTTCGAGGTAGGCGCTGTTGTAGTCTTCTTTTGTACCAGATTAAGGCTGAAAACAGCGTGAGAACGGGATGATTTGGCGTTGACGGCTGTGGCATCGGTCTGGCGAATTGCAGACCCAAAGTTCAGTGCGTTAAGCAGATCTTCCGCCGAGGTAATGTTCTTTTGTGTGAGACCGGTCAGAAGAATGCGGCCCCGGTCTTCGCGAATTGTCACAGGGGGACGTTCGTTAAGTGGGGTGTTTTCGGGAAGGAGCAGGTCGCGCAGTTGCTCATTATATATCTGGCGCACCGAGTCAGCACACACACACTTACCACGCTTGTTGTGTATTTCTTACCTCGACGTAGGTTGCTCTTAGTTGCCAGGTTTTGTTGGCTGAGGATTTGCTGCTGAGAGATTGCATTCCAATGCCAGACAGGCGAGACGGGGCACGTATGCCTGAGCCTGTTGGCCGAATGCTGGGCCCATCGAGTTTCTCGAATAATGTTTGTGCGGCGCGAGGAATGATACCTGGTTACGGTCAGCGCTCGTTCTTTGCCGTGGTAGTCACTTCGCGGCTTGCAAACGTACCCATGATTTCTGTGTCTGCTTGGTCTCTGGGGCCTGTGGTGCCCATGGTGTACGACTTGCCGGCGCCAGACTGGCCATACGCCAAGATGGATACATTGTAGCCCTGAATAAAGGAATTGACGCTATCCACCACGTAATCGAAGACGCCCTCCTGGTCAATGTCCTCACCAAAAACCCGGTCAAATACAAACATTTTCCTGCCGCCAGAACCGTCTACGGCGAGGCTCGAGGGCGATGTGACGTGGCATGATGGAGCGCGAAATCGCTGAGGAATGAGTTCAAATCCCGGGTCTCCCGGCTTGAGTGGAGGGCGCACGCGAACAGCTAGATTTGGCCTGTGTTAGTGGTGTTCCATGTATGGAGGAGGAATGTACACAGGTAAAGAAAAAAACGGTGACATACCAACTTTGACTGCTGTCTTGCTGCTTTCGTCGTCGGAGGCCCTACTACCTCCACCTTGCTTACTACTCATGCTCAGGCGACTGGAACTGCGGTTGGAGTGTATAATTGCGCTCATTGGCCTCGGCATGCCCACGCTCGGCGGCGATGCTGGCGGAGACACGGCGGCCATGATGTGTACGGCAGACGGCGGCGCCGTAGATTGCGGTGGTGATTGTGCGCGCAGTGGCAGGCGGTGGTGGTAGATCTATGGGTATGGGTGACAGATTGAATGATTAGGATTAGATATGGTCCGGGATAAAGATGGATTGGCGACTGCTGGTGGGCCACATGTATGTGTGACTGGAGCGGTGATGCAGTGCGCAGTGCAGTGCGATTTAGCCTGTGTGCAGGGCAACCACTCACACTCACTCTTTACGCTGGCGGTAGTGGTAGTAGTGCAGGCGACGCACAGGTCGCTGGTGAAAGTCGGGTGTCAGGGCGGCGCACAGTGCTAGTTGACGTGATGGCCTAAGGAAGGAATGGTATTTTGAGTCTTCACAAAGTAGTAGACTATGTTCTAATTGAATGGAACAAGCAAGCAGGTCCACACGGAAGAGAAAGTGCTTTGCACATGCAGTGCACACCCCCTAGCCCTTGGATCCACGGTTAGCCATTCATTCTCAGCTTTCAGGAGAAGAGGCGCGCGTACGCACAGGCACACTGGCACACACGCTGGCACAGGCAAACCCCTGCTCCCCAGCCATGCGGCGCGAAGCACTGGCACCACCACTGGCCGGCGGCCGGAAAGCTTGAAGACCCTGATGCACATAGTACAGTACCCTACCGTATGCATAGTTGAGTAAGTACTAGGTACGCTATCCGTGATCCAACGCTGTGTGCTTTGTGTCATGATGGTTATTGTGCCATGCCTTGAATTGTCCTCTTTATCTTCATCTTCATCCCTCCATCTAAATATCTACCTACTCACTCACTCGCTCACTCGCTAACTCACATGTACTCGCCCACATGGTGCAAACCCCTTCACTGCCGCCCACTGTCCATATACCTAGGCCTCGCTTGCGAGTTGCCATCACTACCTAGATTACCAATGCTCGTACACTTATGTCCTGACCATTCATCTTCTGCGATGCCACCGTCTTGGACAAGCTGCTACTCCGGCCCGACCGTCTGCATATGCATGCGTTTATATTTCTCCTGAGAGGCTAGCTTCTTTGCGCCATACCCAATTAGGCTCTAGCGCTCTCCCACACACAGTCCTCGTGTTAAAATAAAACTTAATCCAGCAGGTAAGTGCATCGTGTACTGCCGATTATGCACTTCATAATACGCCTCTCTCCAACTCCATCCGACGCCGAACCGCCACTGGGTCATCGTGATCGTCAGTACTCCGTATCTTTGATATCAATTATTCATCTTGCTTCCATCTTGCTGCTACGCTACTACTGCTGCTCCTCCCAAGAGCTGTCCCAACCGCCCGCAACGCGCTACTTAATTTCAGCACGAGTCGTCAGACAAGCTTTGAGTCGCGTCTCTGTTCGTCTTTCCCCCAAAACAGTTCATGGCGTGTTTCAAGCATTGTCAATCCCGCCACCCACTCTCCTGAACTTGCCAAGTCTTCTTGACAGTGACCTTACTTAGATGCGGCCCGCATGGGGTCGTTTGGAACCATTCACGCGGTGGAGTAACGACTGATTCATCCTTCTACATAGGCGCTGGTCTTATCCCTGTTGTCGTACATGAACGTTGCCGGCACAGATGCAACCCTAGCATATCTTAGACATTTTTCTTCTAGTTGTCTGTCGGCCTTCCTTCGCCGGTAATGGTGGCTGGTAAACCTAGTCCAGACCAACACCCTCCGCGGCAACGAAGGCTGGTCGCGAGGACCAGAATAAGATGCAGCCTCCGGTCCGTTGCCAAAACTCTGTTCTATGAGTGTGGAGACTTCTGCTCATTTAAATAAAAATGGCCTTATACTCACATTTGTGGTGCATTGGCTGATATTATATTCGCGCCATGTTTCAGCGAATAAATGTCGTGGACGCTACAAAATGCACTACAGCCCGCATGCTACCATTGGCTATGGGGTCTAATATGCCTCTTGAACGTCACCCCTCATTCCTCATCCAACATTCACTACCACTCCCTACGTAGTATCTGCACTTGCCGGTAAAACACCGTAGTTGCCCATGCACATCGAGAGGCAACTGTCGGTCCGGAGATCCCTGACAAGAAGCGCTGCATTAGCTACAAAGCATAATCCTGATCGTTCAGCGCCGTCGCTTATATCTCCGACTCGTTATGACGGACAACATGAGAGAAGGATCGTCCTCAAAACAAATTCGTTATGCAGGAGAGTCTGCAAACGTTCACATACCGAGGTTGCAATACTTTAGGTCTAATGCCATGTGTGGTGGGCCTCCCGCGACTCCCGTACTCGGCTCTAGGATCATCGTGTAACCTGTCCCTTTTAACTCTCATCCTCGATTTACTTCATGGATGTTGACGTCAAGACATGGATGTGAAGTACCTTAGACACCAATAAACTCACCAGCACAATATCTCGTAATCTCTACTTTCAGTTTTATTTTTATTTCTTTTTTGACCTTTTTTTTCTCCGCTAATTTTCCTCATGGATACTTTCGGCACAATTCGAAGTTACTCTAGAAAAGTACGATCCACTTGTGCAGATAGGTCAATTAGATCACCCCCTCATACCACAGACACCCATTGACGGCCTTGACCTGACAGAGTTAGCACAACAGTGCGATCGATTAGATGAAGCGGGAAACTCATCTCTATCCATTGCGACATTAGCCTCGTGCCTCCACAGCAGAGGAAATGACCATCAAAGACCTGAAAACTGACTCGAATTACGCCATTGGTATCGCCGTATGGATTTCGGATTCATCCATCCACACAATGCAAAATCGGGCTCCAATCAATGGTCCTTGAAACGAAACAGATATTCAACGGCAGTGCAGCCGCACTACAGATCTGAAGCTTGTCAAATACCACAAAAGCCTAGTTTACTGCAGCCCCCGGCTATGGTCGTTTCACCTCCAAGGCGGGATTCGAACGCATCACTTTATCCGGGGTACAACTAACCTCACATTCACACCTTATCGAGGCCAGACCGTTCCGCAGTCTTGTCGCCCACAAAGGTTCCACTACAAAGAGCTGTGGGTAGCACAGTAATCAAGTTTTTTTGCGCTCTACCTACCTCCGCGTGCATCGTCCCACTATACAGGCTCCACAGTGTGAGGTCATACAACTATTCAAAATTGCCAGAACACCGAATTGCACATCATATTTAATTTGATCACAAAACTTATGCCCCACCAGTTGTCAGACGACTGTCAATCTGTCGGTGACCGAACATTAGTTCAAACCTGTTCGGGTAGTTTGCCCCACCTCACAGCGCTGTGCCTCGAAACGTGATCAAAGATGCTGACCACAGCACGATCTAGTTGGCACATAGTTTTAGTAGGGACTTGATACACGAGAGGATTTGCATTACCTCACGTGAATATTTTATGCCGTCCTCGCTAATTAACTAATTACATCTGCCATAATTGTTGCAGTGAAATCTTTAGTTTCGAGGTATCGTAGTTTTTTCCCTCATTTCCCGAGTCGTCAACTACTTCAATCGCAACAAACGCAGGCTGCACAATCCATCATTATTCATTGGTCACCATTCAAGAGCAACAAACAAGCACAAATAACTCGAGAATCCTCAACCCTGAACAAACAACAAAAATTAAAAATTAAATATTGGCGAAAGATCTGCTATCAAAATCACTCCTTCACCTTCTTTGCCTAGAATGTTTCTTCATCTGGCCAAAGAAATCTCCAATGCACAACACATTTTATATTTCACATATCTCTACACATCCTACACCTGTCTTCGCGCGACGTTGATTTAGAAGTTGGGGTTTTACAAGTCAACCTAGTCCTGTGTGAGATAGGTAGTGTTACACAACGTCCCCAGTCGACTCCACTTTCTCCTCGGTGCCATGACCAACCTTCTAAACTTAGGCCCCACGTTCATGCACCTACTCCAAAAAATCATGCAGACCGGTCAAACTGACGTCCCCGAATGTTGGCACAGAAGAGACGGAAAGTCCGAGATGGAACGCCTCCAAAGTATACGAAATATCATCATCTTGGAGGGTACAGAAAAATCTATCGCAGTAGATGTTTTAGATTCCGGTAGATCTTAGCTGAACATCTTATTTATCAAGGTTTACATCAGGATTCAAGGCTACGTGCATATTCCCTGTAAGTATACATAAGCGATTTGTTCGCGACCAATTATACGGTGCGGCGTATCGCTATCGGGACGGTGGTGAAATGCAAATCGAGATGCGAGAGGGGGTGTGTGCGAACCCAATAGGAGGTACAGCGGTTTCTAACAAGGCAGAGCAAGTACGTGGAAGCACACGCGTCATGTTGTTAGAGTGGAGTCAACGTTGTATATGCTGTATATGCCGTGTGCTAAGCATGGAGTAAGCGATCGGTTCTGCATACCAGAGGGGCGAATTAACTTTCTCATGTACCCTGGAAGACGGCTGGCTGACCAACTTATCTGGTGCTGCATAACGATGCTAAGATTTTCTGCAGACATGCGGCATGAACGAATCACTTGAGACTAATTTTGGCGTCGTTTTCCATGCACGGCAGAGGAAATAGAAAAAAGTGATTGTGGGTGGTAAGTTTTCCATTGGTGAAGTTAGGCTAGAAGGAAAGAACACTGGGGGATGATTGTGCGGGGTGCTCAGACAAGGTTTCGTTCAAATTTGAGTAACCCAAGTGAATTGAATGATGAATAATATATTGGTCATCGATGTCGCTCCGCTCAGTTTCACACTAGACTGTGGGGGGTACTTCTCGCCACGTGCAATGATTTCGTCCTCACCTATCTACTTTCATTCTACCAATCTTGCAAAAGCCAAGCAAAGAAGTATGATAAGCTCCCCGTCCTGAGAAGTCCTTGGATTGGTTTTCAGATTTTACAACGATGCCCCTGTCATACAACTTTGAAACTCAAAATACGTGTAGTTTGAGTTGAGACAATACAACAGAACTCGCCCTAATACATTTTCCAGGTTCTAGGGACTGTTGAAAAGGCTAGGAGAAGGTTTTTTTTTAGACAGCGCGTGGGATTGAGAGCTCCAAGATATCACATGCATCACGTAGTAACTTGTATAGGAGCTATCATCCGTTTTGACAAGGACCATTACTCGGCTTCCGCGGTTGTACGGGATGCGACCTCCAGAAATTGTATTGCCTTCGCCATGTGCTCAATGCCCAGATTTAGCAGGCACAAACTTATAGCGCTTACCACCTTTTTCCAACATGTTTTGCAATTCATTGACAATGACATCTGGCCGTTCCCACGCGGCAAAGTGTCCTCCTCTTTCGTTGTCACTTTGATATACCACAGGACCTGAATTCTCATTAGTATCTGATCCAATGAGCTCAATATTTGAACCCCCCCAATGTTTTTCCCCAAATCCTTGGAACAATAGTCAGCTCACGAGGGAAGTGCGCTAATTCCAACTTTACACTTTCAACCCATTGACTCGCATGATCCCTGTTAGGAATCTTATCTGTCGGATTATTTTGCGCTTCACAGTATATTCGGATAGGAGCACTCGGACCTGCAGTACCAAACCAATAGATGCCGACCCACGTCAAAATCTCGTCATCCGTCCAAGAATACTCATCAGTCCAGTCCACTAGCTTTTCGTAAATCCAAGCGAGCAGCGCTACCGGGCTGCCCGCAAAGGCCTAGGAAAGCGTTTGAGGCTTGGTTGATTGGAGTTGTTGGTACCCTTGTCCTTGCTCTGTAAACCACTCACTACGTTGGATGCCTTTCGATTCTACCTCGGTATATGATGTTACGGCGTGCTGAAGCGCGAGAGCTGGCTGCGAAGCGAAGGTTAGTGGATGCGCGCGTACCATGTTGATATGACTTGCGAGCATATGGTTTTGATACAAGATGCCCATGATTCTTGTGATATAGAGACCCTAGTCGCCACCCTGTGTAACGTAATTCTCATAACTAAAGTTCTGCATGAGGTGATGACATGTTTCCGCGTATCGTGACAGTGCAAAACCAGGTTTGGTAATTCGCTGACTGAAGCCTAAGTTTGGTAATGATGGCGCTACGATGTGGAATGCAGGTTTTCCATTCTTTTCGCCAGTGTCCAGGAGTGGCAAAAGTTTGCTGACCTCGACAAAAGACCCTGGCCATCCGTGGCAGAAGAGTAGTGGAATGGCATTGGGATTTGAGTTTTTTTGTGTGTACAAAGTGGACGTTGATATCGCCGAATTCCTCTATGTTGACAGACTTTTGGTGATTAGGAGGATCATTTAGCTTCGACTCTGCCCTACGCCAATCGAATTTCTTCTCCCAGTGGTTCGCTAGTCGTCTGACATCAGCTAACGGAGAGCCGTAAGGCCACTGATCTACAGTGTCAAGTTCATCGGGATAATCTGCATCAGATAGCTTTCTCTTTAACTTTTTGATAGCGGAGTCAGGAATGAATATAGTGTATAGAACAGGCTGGGATGACATCGTATTCTGCGAAAAGTATCTTTGACCCTACGAGGTGAGAGACAGAACGTTGGCCAGAAAAGTCGAAATCCCGAAGTTGATGGTTCAACGTTTGGCGCCGTATTTTAGGAGTATCGCAGCCCTTATAGCGGTTCAATACCCCTCAATGGGATATCAAAGCACTTGACATCATAGAGTTCTTAGCAGTATTTCCCAACGGAAAGCAATGTTGATCGCACACATGCATAGGTAGCCATACATAACAGCAGATGCTTAGGGAATTATATCGCTTGCCTTGAATAGCTGTCCCGCTTCTTAGATGTGAAAAAATATCATTAAACTAGTGTCTTGTTGTGAGGAACTTGAGGAAATGTTCCGTTCTGAGACAAATATGACTCTGGTATTGTGCAAGCGCTGATAACTCCTATGCGACAGGTCTTGCCAAACTCCGTCAATCTGGATGAAAACTTGCAAATGTCAGCAAGGAGATTTTGATGTGGGGTGAGACGTGTACAGTGCGCGTTAATGTAATGTGTTGATCATGTTCGCTGACGTAGCTACGATCAGCACAATAGTCCTGTTTGTGGGAATACACAAAATAACTATTCACGTTCTAAAAACCTGTTACATCTGATCCAAAAGGCCTTCAATTATACTTAGGTATGCTTTTTGGCAATTTTTGACTGCGTTTTTCTGCGTCAAGTTCTTTTGAAGGGAAAAAAGAGGTAAGTGGTTTGGCGTGCTACCGCATGATCGAGCAAAACTCGAGCCATATGATGGAAATGTAAGAGAGCAAAATAGGGGGCATAGCCACTGTCGTCGATATGCCCGAGGAATCGCTTTGGTAGTGGTGTTGCAAGGAGGTCCCCTACTGTTCAGCCCAAAATAGACATGCACGGGCCGTGGTTTCGACTGCCTGTGACAACTTTTGGTGTAGGCAGAAGATTTTCAAGCATTCATCTTTGATATTTATGAATGTTGCGACCAGATTCAATGAATGACTAGAATCGTGAATTCACAAATTGTACACTTAGTATAGTATTAGAAGCACCTGCAGCTTTAGTATCACTGGTTTTGCATGATTGTCCCGTTACTTCCGCCAGGGGCTGGACCATGCATTGCAATAGCCACAAACTAAAATTGCGCGCCTCGTTCTGGCCCCAGCCAGAATACGAGAGGTGTACCTGCTTGTGTTACTAGTGATAATAAAATGGCAGTTGTGACCAGGCAGCCTGGGGACGAGGTACGACCTGCCTTCTTCTCTTGTCCGTCACTCATCATATCGACTTGTCATTTTCATTGCTACTATACCTGTTGGTACCATACGATGAAGCTCATCCACTTGTTTATTTTGCCGTTGGTTAGTGCGAGAGTTGTGAGCACGCAGCGGCAGATTCCGATTTTTGATCATGAAGAAGGCAAGGCCGCGGTCTTACAAACCCCTGCGGAGGAGCACACAATTACGCCGGCAATTGGAGTTCATTTCACAACCTCTTATGCGGTAACTGCAGCACGGTATCAAAATGGGATGACGAGAGACTTGGTAAAAGTTGCGGGCGGTATCGAATACATCGACCTCATGTCACGATGGACAGAGCAGAATGATGGCCTTCCCTCAAGTCATGATACAGGCATATTATCCAAATTCTTGAAAGACGTACGCGGAGCTATTGAGGCGGAACTAGGCACGTCGATCAAATCCATAACACCAGCTTTTCCACGACTGGGCCCCCATATGGGAAACGCGATTCAAGAAAGTCTGGCCATTGCTGGATTGTCCTCTACTCGAGCTAATACCTTCATTGATAACGAGATCAAGTATGAGGAGGTAAATGCTGCATATGCGGCTCTCGGCCACGGCCTGTGTGACAACCGGTTCACTCATGAAGGCTGTGTACATGGAAAAAATATACAGAGACACGACTCTGTATTATACTTCAACTTTGACAACTCTTCGTTTAGTGCCGGGCTTACGTCACTGAGGACTGCGTTTGATGTACAGTCCTCGTACTCATTTGGGATGAATACAAAGCTTGGGTGGTGGAACCTGCCAGTTTTTGAGGATCCTAGAGCAGAGTTTTGGAAAAAAATACAAGAGATGATCGTGGACATTATTCAACCGCTGACGAGGCCACCAAATAAGATCATCCTATTGGGTGAGCATGGCGCAGATGAAGAATTCAAGGAGGTCGCGAAGACTGCATTGTGGGAGGTACTGGAGTTCGATGGGGAGCTAATGATGGAGGCTGTCAAGAAAGAGGATGTGAGCTATATTGCAGCACGAGGCGCTGCAGAGCTGGGTTGGCGGAAGGACGAGATGCATAGACAGACTGCGGCTATTGGTCACAAGTCTGACATGACTGGCGAGCTTTGATGAGTGGACATCAGGTCACGTATTCTTCGCAGCGTGCTCGCACTCAATAGCTTTACTATTGGTAATGATAATGATAATGATAATTTCTACCTCAGACCGTTTCGATCAACTCTTTGGGCATTCAGCGGTTTGATACCACCAACATTGCAAGGTTTTAGGATTTTTAAACTATCTTAAATTTAAGCTGCAACGATCCCCTTCTGCCATAGATAAGATTCCTTTACGCATCCTAGTCGTTTCAGAATCATAATTCTGGTTCTTGAATCAATCAACCTGTTGAAGAATTTCTGTATCCTTGATTTAGATGTATCGGAACATATTGTTCTTCATGCTTCGTTTCATAGACACTGGCTTGCCGTCTTCATACCCGACACCAGCATCTCCACCGTCCCCCGCGAGCCCTTGCAACTTCAACTGTAGCTCTTGATCAAGTTCTGCTTGCGTCTTTTTCTTGAGTTTTACTTCATTTGAAGCCTTGTTATTTGAATCCTGATATACATAAGTTTCAATCAGGAGATAGGGTGAAATAGAATTGCTCACAGATGATGTGTTTTCAGATGAAGCTGAGACTTCGCTTTTGCTATCGGATATAGATTTCATCGATGTACTTGAAATGTACCGTGTTACTGTACTTTGACTAAGAGTGCGACTGACGGGAGTGATGAATCGAAAAATTTGCAGTGGCATGCTACTGGCATCTATATGGTCTTGAGTAAGGAGATGTCCGGCAACTCCTATAATGTTAAAGTAATATGCTCACGAGCACACTGTTGTGTCAACGTCACGGTGACTAGTGTCACGTGGGCTTGAATTGCCAAGAAACGCTAGCGCTGAGCATGGATTCTTCAGAACTTTGGTTTCGCGATCATTCGAGTAACTTCACGCGCCGTACCTGAACTCGCCTACCACAATCGCGTCGTGGAGCATCCACTCATTTTAACTTTGAAGGTTAATCTTTGGAAGAGTAGCCGCGATGGTTGTCACTAAAGTAGGACAGTGGTCCAACGTCGAGGTATGTAATGTTATGCGCTCGTCGCAATCAGGGTGATACTGATTCGATGTAGGACGAAGTCCTCAAGGCTGCCATTTCGAAATATGGTCTCAACCAGTGGGCGCGATGCGCCTCGCTACTCGCAAAGAAAACAGCAAAGCAGTGCAAGGCGCGATGGAATGAGTGGCTGGACCCGTCAATCAAGAAGACGGAATGGTCAAGGGAGGATGATGAGAAACTGTTGACTATGGCGAAACTATTGCCCACACAATGGCGCACGATTGCCCCCATCGTCGGACGAACAGCGACACAGTGCTTGGAGCGATACCAGAAACTACTAGATGATCAAGAAGCGCGGGAGAGCGGCGACCTCGGCCTGGCTGGTCCTGATGGCGGAGAGGCAGCAGCTCCTTCTGCTGAAGAAGTCCGGCGACTCCGACCAGGCGAAGTCGATGCATACTCCGAAAGCCGCCCCGCTCGACCCGATGCAATCGACATGGACGAGGAGGACAAGGAGATGTTGTCTGAGGCTCGTGCCCGTCTAGCCAATGTTAGCGGAAAGAAGGCGAAGCGAAAGGCTCGCGAGCGGCAGTTGGAAGAGTCGAGGAGACTGGCATTGCTACAGAAGCGACGAGAGCTCAAGGCCGCTGGTATCAACATCAAGATCACGGCAAAGAAGGGCAACCACATCGACTACAACGCTGACGTGCCCCTCGAGAAGGAGGTTCCTTCAGGATTCTTCGATACTACCGAAGAAATCGATCACAATGAGAAGCAACGGGAGGCCTTTGACCCACGAAAACAACAACTAGCGAACAAACGGAAAATGGATCAACAGGAAGAAGGGGGAGATAGCAAGCGCAAAAAGAAGGACGAGAAGGCAGGAGGGCTTGCAGCATCATATGCCAAAGCCGCCCAGATGCAGAAAATCCGGGAGGCTGAGCAAAGCAGCAAGCGTCGCGCCCTTGTTCTTCCAGCACCGCAAGTTGGGGAGGCTGAGCTAGAAGACATTGTTAAGATGGGTATGACTGGAGAGCGCGCGATCACCGGAGTTGGCGGTGATAATATTGCTACCCAAGGCTTAGTCGGGAACTATTCCAACATTGTCGGTAACACGCCAATCCGCACACCTATGGCTCCTAAAGAGGAGGATGTTATCGCAAATGAGGTGCGGAATGCTCGGTTGCGAACTGAGACCCAATCTGCCTTGTTAGGCGGAGACAATCCAGATCTCATTGGCGATGAAGCCCCCGAATCACTGTCTGCGCCCTCCTCACGACACCAAATTGTCACACCAAATCCCATGGCAACCCCCTACCGGCAGGCTAACGGCGATCTTGGGGCCACACCTGCCCGGCAAGGACCCGGCGCGACTCCTATGCGAACGCCACGGGACACTTTACGCTTGAACGAGGAAGATGGTGCTATGCAACTCGTTGGTCAAACACCTCGTGATATCAGATTACGGGAGAACGCTAAAAGGCAGGATTTAAAGAGCAAGCTTGCGGCCCTGCCAAAGCCCAAGGAAAATAGCTGGGAATTTGAACTACCAGAAGAGCAAGCTGACCAGATGGAGGTGGAGATTAGCGAAGAAGATGCTACAGAGCGCGATCGAAGGAACAGGGAGTTGAAACAAGCGGCAGAGCGTGCTGAGTTTGCGCGTCAGACCCAGGTCGTTCAAAGGTTCCTACCGAAACCTTCGCTGGTGGATATCAATGCCATGCTAAAACGAGCACTGGACCTATCAGATCCTGTCGAGCGTGAAGTTGAGATGGAGATGGCTTTGCTAATCGCGAACGACGTTAAAAATTTCGGCAGTGGCAAAGTCACCGGAGCGGTACAGCCTGTCGAAAGGATGACGAACGAAGCGCTTCGAGCGGCAAAGATGGAACTGGCTCTGGAGCTCGCCATGACTACAGAGAAAGATAAAAAGGCTTTCCACTCCGAATTTGGTACTGCCTGGACTAATCTGCACGGCTCAACTATTCTTCCTGGCATCGCAGGATATAAAGAGGACGAAATCGACGAGCACCAACTCATGCTTGAGGCCTTTGATAATGCTCAAGACAAGATCATTGAGTCCGCAGAGTCAGCAAATAAGATCGAAAAGAAGCTCAACACACATCACGCAGGTTATATGAAGCGTGCCACCCTTCTACGAACGAAGATTGTTGGTGCATTTGGTGCACTGGAGAAAGCTAAGGTTGAGCTCGATTCCACACGCACGATGCAGTACTCTGAGCAATCTGCAATTAGCCGGAGACTAGAGGGTTTGCGAGACGAGGTGAGCTTCGTCAGCAAGAGGGAAAGGGAGGCCCAAGAGCTATATAGAACGAGAAGGGACGAATTGGAAAGTTTACGGGAGCCTGTCAACGGCGTGTGCTGAGGGGTTCAGAAATGGTATCTTCTAGTCATGTATAATCATCAATTTGGGAGAGGGAAATAACTTTTGGCATTGACGTGGCGTTTGGATATAGGTTATACGCATAGCAGTCACTCAGCACAAGATTGCAAGCAACAACAAGCATAAGAGGCGAAGTTCTTGTTCAAATAAGAGATATGAAAAAGTTTTCCAATTCATGATGTGTATCCATCGAGATCCAAATTGCAATATCCATAGGGGTATACCAAAGCCCTTACTCGTCAAAGTCCATGTCACAAATCCATACCACGACACGAACCTATCCATCTCATAAGTTTCAAAAAAAAAGCGGGGGAAACGTGGTCAAAGACCATATATACACCCCTTAACTCCCCCACCCGGGTTAAAAAGAAATATTACTCCCCTCGCCCCGATCCGCCTAGCATATCACAACTGCTAAAGCAAAATCAGATGTAAAACGCCATCAAGACACCCCATTTCGTTATAGGGGACATGAAAGTAGTAAAGTATGAAAGACAAGGAGAAAGGACTCGATCGACATGCAGCTTCCCTACCTAACACTTCCCATCAAGTACCTCGAAGATACCAACAACATGGACCTCGCTTCCACCCATGCCACCAAAACCCATCGCAGGCCTGGGCTCGAGAAGGTCGAGCTCATGTTCGAACAAGTGCTTCTCCTCCTCCATCTCAAACTCGAGGACGCTGGGCTTGCGGCGGATGGAGAGCATGTCGCGGATGCTGGCGACGGAGGAGCGGTAGCTGTGGGGCGAGGAGTTGCGTGTGAGGGGGGATGTTGTGGAGGTTGAGAGGGAGGAGCTGGGGGAGGCGCTGCGGTGGGACCGGTTGGGGGAGAAGGCGGTGCGGAGGCGGTAGAGTTGGGTGCTTGAGGAGCGGAGAGGGGTGAAGGATTGGAAGCGGTTGGTTCGGCTTGGGGAAGGCATTTTGGTAATGGTAATGGTGGTGGTAGTAGTAGTTGGGTTGGTTGGTAGAAAAGATTGTAATGATGGAATTGATCTGCTGTTTTTCCAAGCAAATTCACTTTCCGTGTCGAATGTGTGGATTCGTGAGTAGGCCAAAAAGGGTGGCGTAGTAGTTGAATATAAGAACGAAGATCCCACTAGTTCTCCGGTTTGCAAAGAGATAGCCTGTCTTTTTGTTTTCGAACGTTGCGAATGGATTCCTTTCCGTTTGTAGCGAAGTGATCCCGTGACGTGGTGGTTGTGGTAGTACTAGCTAATCTCTTTCGAAGAGATATGCGAAGAAACAAATAAAGTTCCAAACCGTCAAGGCAGGCGTGATGTGAAAAGGTATATGTAGAATTGGACAAGGGTGGGGTGATGTGGAAGAACGAGAGTGAGGGATGTGCAAATGCAAATTAAATTCTGGAATTCGCATGGGAACCAACGCATGTTTAAGCATCGAGTTGCGTCTCGTGTGCGTCAGAAGCAGCCGCACCCCTGCGTCTGCGACCGGCTAACGCGAGTAGGCGTGTGAGAAAGCAGTGTGCGTGTCTGGGATTCCATGTTTGATCGCCGGCCAGAAACAGGTGTGCGGGTTTAACCTGCGGCGGAATGGACGCATTGGACATCTACCTGCTTCATTTCACTGCAAAAGCTAGTATGTTATCGAGTAATCCGGTGTTGGCACCAGCTATGGTCGAGGGACAAATCACCGTGATTGCTCACAATTGATGAGGTTGAGGCTTGCTATGTCGTGGCAATGTTACATCTATCCTAATTGTTGAGCTGATCCAATCTCCTTGATGCTGCAGCACATGTGCAAGTGCAACCTACATCATCATACATACCATGATACCATCACATACCATTGCCGTGGTGATTGATCCATTACATATGATACTATGTCTCCTTGCCGTGCGTGACAAGCAAGTTCCAGGCCATCTGAAGGGCATATCGTCTCGTACCATTCTGCAAGCGACCCGTCTCAAGGCCCGTGGCTGGAAACTTGTTGCTTTAACACAGCAAAACGAAATCCTGCGACAAGCGAGCGTGTCTGAGCGGTGGCCTAGAACGGTTTAGCGTTCACCCTGACTTTCTCAACCACACGCTAGTGTTTCGCGCCTGGCGGCCTTGTCCGGATCGAAGTTCAGAATCCAACACCTGACCAGGCTAGCCCCCAACACTGTTTGATGAACGGTGCAAAGACATAATGGCTCATCGCTCATCGTCACAATCCGTCTCGAGACTTGAAACAACCTCAATGCCCTCTAGGCTCTAGTCATTGTTGTATACGAACCAAAACATTCGAGAGCCCAATCGAATCAGCAAAGAATAGTAACAGTAGTAGCCTAGTAGGTAATGATGCTGCACATCGGTCTATCGCTTGAACGCCAGCGCTATGCAATGCTCTCGTATAAGTCCAGTTCTTCCAAAAAGTCCAGTTCTCCCACCATCATTATACCATCACCAGACCAAAATCAAATGCCTTCACCCAAATAAAAAGTCCTCCCATTTCATCCGGCTATGGTTGCCTTGCATACCGACGCACCATCAGAGGGTTGATGCCGGATCATGGCTCTTGTGCATCATTTCAGACGTTCATGCAACTACAAGCGTGTCGGCTACCCCGGCCGTATACCCCGGCCGCAGACCTATTCTGAGGCCCATCCCAAACACGATTGTGGGGATCATTCATTCCTACGCACCAAACAGCTGCTTCCCATAATCCATCTTTGCCATTTCTGTAAAGACGTGTGGCAAATGCGTGGGCACGCCGTTCATGGGATATGCCGTAGTAGTTCTTTGTGACGTAAACGTCCGCTAGCTCCTTCTCCGTTGTGTGAAACTTCTGCGGATACTCTCTCCCCAAGCAGAATTGTCCAGTACTTCCAAAACATCCGCGGCACTAACCGCACTGTTGGCCCTGGATCTAGCATCCACAGGCCCTCCAGGGTCCAGATCCCCCTCAAGCGGGCTCGGTGGCCGACTGAGTGCAGACGCGAATTGCCAGTCACCATCTGGAGGCGGCGAGAATGGGTTCGCTCCTGCTGAGGAACGTATTGGTGATCCGGTGGGTGTTTGTTGAATCGAGTTTGCACGTGATCTTGTATTTGCGGCGTCGGTATCGAGGCGTGGGGGTGACATTGCATAACTCAGACCACCTCGTGTATTCATGTCCGCCGGAGTGAACAGTGAGCTACCGCTTGGCGAATGATTTGGAGCGCGCTGTGCGTTAGTGATATCTTCGTCATCGATGAAGATTTCAGGAACTGTAAATTGTGGAACAGTAGCCATACGGCCTTCCTTCTTTTGATTCATGGCACGGCGGAAACGGCGTGCCCAGTAGAGTGTGTCGAAGAAGCCAACGACAACATTTCGGCGCACAGCTTCTTCCACGCGCTGGAGGCGAGCACGGCGACGAAGGAACTCTTCTAACCTGCGGCGATGTCAGTGTGAAGAAGGTATGAAACAAGCAGTTAATATATACCTCAAGCTCTTATTGTCGTTGATGACTTTGTAGTGAGCTAAAATCATCAAAAGTGAAGTAAACTGAATGCCTCTGTCGTGATCACTTGAAACAAGCACCTCTTCATAGAATCGGTTTAAACGTTGCCGTCGTTGACGAACTTGCATGACTGGAAGCGCAGCCAGGCAACGATTGAGGCGGTCAAGATCAACCACTCGCGTTGGTTCATGGCCCGCTATGGGTAGGTTGGAAGCGCGTTGTGGGGCTGCACCGCATTGCTCAAGGATTCTGCCAACAGTAAAGTCCCCATCGTAGATCCTCATCTCAAAAATGCCCGAGAGTTCCTTAGAGTGTTAATACCTATACATCTCGCCGCATGAAATGCACTTACACCTAGTAGTCTGGGGAACACCTCCCGTGGGATGAAGCCCGACCCGTTCGGATCGAATTCTGCCCAAGCTTGTTTGAAACGACGCAATTCTTCTCGACTGATGACTGACAGACCACTACTACGTTGGTATACGTAACTGAAACTCTCGTATATCAAAGAGACGAACAGGTTGACGAAAATATACATGCTGAGAATGTTCCAGGTGATGAACAAGGCACGCGCCCACTCGGGACTACCGCAGTCGCTCTCGAAATACCTCTCGCCTTTAGTGCAGAAGGGTTGATCCACGTTTGCAAAGTCTTCCATGCGTTCATTCCAGCCCTCACCCATGCTCATGGTGAACAGGAAAATGAGCGCTTTAGGAACGGTCCGAAAATTGACGTTTCCAGTCCCTGTGGGCCCAAAGCGAGTGAGGCCAAACGTCTGAGTGAGCGCGATTGCATATACCAAAAACAGTACGAACCAGGTGGCGAGTAGATTCCCAATAGCAGCCAAACTGGCTGCTGCCGTCTTGAAGAGCTGGTCGAGCTGGTTGTTCCGAGGTATTAGGAGAAGGGCAAGAGAGACCAGAAATAGCTTGTTCAATTGAACAAATAATCTTGTGTCAGGCTTGGCCTGAATGAGGATTGAGGTGGCAAAGGTCCCAGATATGGCGAAGACGGAGAAAACGTCCCAGGAACTCTTGCGGAACCTGTGCCACGAGAGACCGATAATACGAATTATCATATTAGCAATAAAGACAACAGTCAAGACGAGGAAAATATAGTCTACAGAAATGTCAGCATATTGCATGTCGTAAGTCGAAGTTACTTACCTCTTGTTGTCTCCCACAGGCCCCATCCTGGGTACCATTCGAGGCACAGAAGGAGAAGATGCAGAATCAGAAGGCCAGTGATGAACCGCTGCCACCGTCCGGTTTTACGTACAGCTCGACGATAACACCATTCTTCCCATGTCTCACGATGTTTCGTAGAGGATGGCCGCTTAGAGGGGGAAATTTGTCGCAGTAGTTTACGAAGCTCAAGCCAAGAACGCTGATCTGACGTAAGGAAAGCGACCCCAGTCTGCTCCGTATAATTTCGCATGAACACAGAGATGAAAAGCGTGAGCACAAAGACCGCTCCGAGCAAATTGAATATGATGAAGTAGACGGCGTTTCCCTGGGCTGCAAAGGGCTTTGGTTGCGTGAAAACGCCGGTGATGCTCATAGCTGACCACATATTATCCGTCCAACCTTCTTGCGACACAATCTGGAAGAGAATGAAGAGTGAATTGCCGAAGTTGTCAAAGTCATAATATGGGTTGCCAGCCTGCCGTGGAGCAAGGACCTCCCATTGGAAGGGTGAGCTAGCGTACTCGTTGACGCAATCGTTCAGATTTGTTATGTTGGAGCCACCGTCATTGCATGACTTTAGTTGGCCAACAAAGAGGTTCAATCCGTAAATGGCAAAGGGAATCAACAAGCTAATTGAGACAAAAGCAGCCTGTATGCATTAGCAAAGTGGATTTTCTGGAGACAATAACTTACAGAAAACAACTTCCACCATCCTCGAACAATCAGAGAGTGGAAATGATCACGCGTACTATCACTGATGTTGAGGAGGCGAAGAGCCCTCAGGGCTTTGAATGCGCCAACAGTTCTGGTAGTTTGACCATCGTTGTAAAACGATGAGATGATGTTGATCCATAAAGTGATCAGCACAACACCATCGATAAAGCCCCATGAGCCTCGAAAATATGCATTCGGTGTCCAAAGGAAGCCATCGGCAATGACTTTGATGAGCGCCTCAATGCTAAATATGATAGCGAAACCCAAATCCGTCCATACAAACCAATTCCTGACACTAAAGTTGTGTTCGATGATGTATTGTCGCTGATATAATGGTGTTGTAATACATGCCAATAATACCATAGCGATGATTGCCGCGTAAATAAAGGCTGAGAAGGCGTACCAGACCGGTATTGAGGGTGCAACACCTTCCATACGGTCGCCCCCGCGACCGGGGCCCACGACACGTTGGCATACTTTCCGAATTGGATTGTGGGGTTTGAAGATGAACATAGATACGTTGTAGCTGGGGTTATTCCGCAGGTATTCACGTTGTGCCTTCTTCCGCTTCTCAGTGGCGGAAACCACTTCCTTCGCCATTCGCCGGGCATCGAGGTCCTCGTATGCGCGGCCAAAATCTAGTGGGGCATAGAAAGGATTTGGCTCTCTATGGACAATACGGCGCACGAACCTCTGCCACATAGTGGAAACAGTTCCCGATCCTACAATGGTCTTGGCTGGACGAATTCCAGGATGTGGTGGCGTTTCATCATGCGGGCTTTCGCCATCAGGCCTCTCGTCAAGGAAGTCTCGTACCACAGCGTCCTTGAGCAACATTTCGGCGGCGGCGGATCCATAATCGAGCGGGTCTCGACGATTGGCCTGACCGATCTTGAAAATGGAAGACAGCGATAGGTTACTACGAAGCATAAGTAAAACACCGACCAAGTTTTTGTTTATACTTACCCATATGAGGAGCTAAGGCCCTGTTCCTTCTGCTGAAGAAAGGCCTTTACTTGCTGCAGGCGTTTCTCGTCTTCAGATACATCAAAATTTTCCTGAATGACAGCAATGAACATATTCAGAACAATGACTGAAAACAAGTTAATAGAATGACTTTCAGAATGACTAGTCGTGACTTACAATTGGCGAAGATGAACCAGATGACGCAAAATGAAGCTCCTATCCAGGCAGTACCATTCTTTTCCTGATAGCCAGTAACGCCGTACAAGATGGTGGTCCAGTTTTCACTAGAGAAGATTTGGTACATTCCGAGGAAAGAGTTCCAGATAGTGAAGAAAGGTACGCGGGTAGTTTTGCCACTGTCATCTGTTTCCGGTATCTCGCCGCGGAAGAGCTGAGAAGCAAAGATCGAGGCGAGAAAAGTAAGAAGGAACACAAAGAGAATGAGGTTGAAAAGACCGCTAAAGTTTCCTAAGACGATCATCTGAATTGACATCAGCATGTATATTCTCCATTGCGAACGGTACTCACAATGAGATCACGAGTCATTGGAACTGCCAAGACAACGCGATAGACGCGCACTATTTGAAAAATTGTCAGCCAGGCATAAGCCTTGCCGCCATGAGCCTCCTTAATCAACGGAATCTGGATCACAGTTGTGATAATGGCAATAATCAAGTCCGTTATGTTGTGTTTGGCATTGAAAAAATGCCTCCAGTCTACAGCAAGTCGAATTAGTACCTCGAATAGTAGAATCAGTGTGATAATAGACTCAGATCTGTCGATGAAGGTTCTTCGAAGGTTACTCATGCCGGCACTTCTCATCATTTGGCAAACGAGCCCAAAGACAATGACGAGAATCCAGATCCCAGAAGTCTTGTCGTACAGGCGCTTCAAGCTACTGATGCGTTTCTTTTCATCGTTCTCGTCGGTTGTTTCTTGCTTGATCACTTCTCCAGTAAACGCACTAGCCTTGCTCTCTTCTCGGATGATCTGGAATGAGGACGTGATGACAGCAATGAGTAAGGAAATGAGCCACAAACTCAATATAATGATTCCCACGATGAAGAAGATAGAGCTGACCAGGTAATCCGTATCGGCCATGGTGTAAAGCAGACTTGACCATGTGTTTGACGACATGATCACAAAGACAAGCTCGAGCGATTGTAGGATGTTGTCAAAGCTTTTCGTGCCGTTGAACGGATTGTTTTGCTCAATGCAGAAAGATCCTACAGGGCACATGAACCCTTTGCCGTCTGCAGGACCTGGGGGTCTTCCGTCTGGATGGAAGTATCCTTCAGGAACATTCCCTGGTAAAAGATGGCCGCCACAGAATTGATTACCGTTGGTGTAATTGGCCCCGCCTTCTGGATTTCGCCATACGCAGGTTCTTCGCATACTAGACTTGAAACTTTGTATGCCAACGATTGAGAATAGGAGCCAGAAGAAGCCAATTAAGAATGCCACATTGACCAAAAGCGGAGCCGCCTTTTTTAAACTACGGAGGATGACCTTGACTTAGGATTAGCTATGACCGGTACTGGTGCTTTTCTGCAACTTACCGCAGTTCCACTGGTCAGATTTAGTAGTCGAATGATACGTAAACAACTAAGCATATTAAAAACGAGGATGACACGACTATTGTCAATATTAATTAAGCTTAAAGTAAAGGAAATCCAAAAGGATACCACAGCTAAGAAGTCGGTTCGATTAAATGAATGTCGCAAATACGCTCTACGCGCTAGTCGGTCGCGTTGTACAGATCGAGAATCGCCAGGCCCAATGTCAACATGCATCTGTGCTGTCGTAAAAGTGCGAAGAACGGACGGCTGTTGGGAATCCGTTGGGTCTTGCTTAGTACCACTCCGCCTTTGAGAGGCTTGTCGTTCGGGACCGCCAAAATATTGATTGGCCTTCATCATGACAGCCTCTCGCAAGCCCACTTGTCGGTTAATGGTGCTGTACTCAACGGGATTGATGATGAAGCCAGAGACAATTATGCGTACTATGACCTCAATAGTGTACACTGTGAAAAGACTGAGGAGAGCAAAGTCGATACCGGAGAAATCGTTCATACGCTTGATGGAGCCTGGTTCGTAATTGGCCTTTGATCGGGCATCGACTGCGAGTAACACAGTTTGAATCACAATTAGAACAAGAAGCAGTGGTTCGGTTACAGGGTGAACTAGAACGTTACATAGCCATATCCTGATTGTGTTGTTGGCTGGGAAGATACCCAAACTCTTCCCACGTAAGGGGTTCGGAGGCCGCTGCCAATTCGCACTGGGTTGGCGCATCCGAATTGGAGACGGCGGCTTCTCTCCAGTCGGTGATGGAATGGGCGATGCAGGCCCATCAGTAACATAACCGGGTAATACAGGGAAAGAAGGAGGACCTTGTAAACGGGAATGGGCTGAGGACTTTCGCTGAAGAGTACGCTCGGCAACTTCAGAATCATTACTGACGTTGACGACACGCTGAGACATGTTCCGCATGATGGTTCCGGCCCGATTCAGAGGAGATGCAAACTGGCCAGGGGACAACGACCTCTTCCTTCCCGTTGAGTCCCTGAAATTGGCTGTTGCGGCCTCTACCTGCCCAATGTTGTCGCTGTCTCTTGCCATGGACGGGGCATCTCCAGGACTAAGGAAGCGCACACTCTGGAAACTAGATCTATCTATTTGGTTGGGGGTGGCAGGCGCCGAGACGCCACTGATGGGCTGTAGATGGCGGCTATCTGTCAAGCGCGCCGTGTCATCGTATACAGGGGAAAAGTAATCATGGTCCTCAGATGCCCCGCGATGCTGGTAGGGATTGCCATATTGGCTTTGCGACACGCCATCAGACGTGGAGGTAGGAAGCGGGGGAGTCAATGGGGGGGACGTGTTGCCCTGGAAGTGCATGTCCATGCCGAACCCAATGGCGGCCTGGAACGCGCCTGCGTCTATGGGAGAGCCCATGTCATCGTCGTCGACTTGTCTGAGGCCGCTGGTGGTGGTTTCGCCCCCGAGGTTAGTGTTGAGGCGCGGGCGGTCAGGTTGGCGTGTTGGACTGGGCGACGCCTCTGCTATGGGGGCATACTGGGATTCTCTATAGTTTCCTGTCGCCATCGCACCGGTTTGCCTGAGCAGGTTCCGCCCGCGGTCGCTGAGGGTCCGCCGGTGCTGTGGCGCAGATTCGTCATCTTCGTAGTCGGGTGGTCGGTTGAGGTTTTGCAAAGGTATTGACTGGAGGTTGTGGTCTCGGCTGTGATTGGGGTCGGGGAAGGACATTGGCGCGTCCTGTCCTGCTATTATGCGCTCAAACCGGCATCTGGTCGTCGCTTCTCAACTCGCTAGAGGGATAAGGATGGCGCAATCATGAAGACAGATATCCGAAAAGTGTAAAGGCAAGCGAATGTGAATGGCGATGATCACGGTGAGAGGAGAGGAGAGTAGTAGGCGTATGCGCAACGGTGCGGTGGGGGAGGAGGGGGGGGGGGGGTTTTCTTGGTCGTCGTGTTAGGAGTTTGGTGCTGAGAGAGCGTGGGATAACGGCGGCGGTGGAGGGTTGCTGTACCAGGTGTGCATGGGTCAGTCAGCCCAGTACCATTTAAGAGCTGAGATAGGCAGGGGAGGGGAACGGCGTCGGTATTTTTAGTTTTAACGTCGTCTGGCTGGCTGTGCTGTGCTGGTGTCTACATAGAGAATAGTACATAGTAGTCCATGTATCTACCTAGATACACAATAACTACTTGCAAGTACAGGTACAAGGCTACACTACTATTTGTCTGCGCCTATATTCTCCAAAACTAATTTGCTGTCCTCGTCACCAACAGCCATCTCGAAACGCGTCCCTTCGGCAGCGCGGAGTGACCCCTGGCAACTTTGTCGCATCAGCCGCATCTAGGTACTTCAACAACCTGAGTGCCCAATTAATTACTGCACCTTAACTCAGCCACAGAGGCGTTGGCCTTGTCCCTGAATCGCATGCATTTCAATATGTGCACGTGTGTACCTGCATTCTCGTGTGTCAACCAAAGTCTATATACCTACCTACTGAAGTTTGGTGCTGTCTGGCTGTTAATCATGCGTGCTTACTTCTGCTGTTGCTGATGTCTCTGGTACCATTCTGGGCCGTACCACAAGCTCTTGTTTGGGCAAGCTCAGCTACACCAACATAGTACATACTTCGTCTTTGATAGTATGCCGTCTGTAATACAGCGACCTTAGCATAAACAACGAATTCAAAATCAATACACTCTCTACCACACTTGACTTATATCCAACAAGAAAAAAAATAAAAAATTCTAACGCAATCTTCAACGTCACATGTCGTCCCCCCCAAAAATATCATCCAGGAATGCTGTCGCAATGGACGCGCCTTACCGCTTTGGGCTTTTCCGTAAGTCGCCGCAATTTGGCGACGCGCGACTTTCATCGTGCCTCCTCACCACGAGACCCACCTTCACCCTCACCGCCGTCACCTTCGTAAAGCTACAACTGTGTGGCTCCATCTATGCCCGTCCACAATCACGTCGCCTTTTTACTGCTCCGATAGCCCATCCGAACCTCATCTAGTCACCGCCTAAACGCGTCGCCCTGAGTGCGCACCACCCTGACAATGCCCGCCCGAAAGCGCGCCCGCGATGAGATGGAGGCAGACGAAGTCGTCGAAGAGCCTAGTACACTACAGAAACTGCGCAACATGTGGCAATTTGCCAATCTCGCACAATACATTAGCCTCTTCGGTGACGCCATCAAAATCGACAGGGACTTTGATATCGAGGTACGTCCAGTTTGCGCCCAGTGTTACTGCGCATACGCCCTATACTTTACAAGGCGGATGGGCCAAGGGCTGACATGGACACAGGAGCTGGAGACCGAATGTCTCAAGCCTCACCCCTCGGAGAAGCTCGCACAAGTTGGACTGGCGCTGCTCAAGCACGTCTCGTCGCACAAGGGCTTGACGTGCGTGATTGTACCTATTGCCCCAACACATGCGCTGACACTTGGTAGCCTAGACATCTTTGACGAGTACACCCGCCGCCAGTTTGTTGCCAAAGCCCCTAACCGCAACCCCTTTGGTACCGAGGAAGACCCGAACAGGTTCCATGACTTCGATGTGTATACCAAAATTCGAGTCTTGCAACAGCTCTCTATATGGACACTGAATAACCCTAATTCGATACGCGAAAGGTTATCAGCAACCGATGGCGAGCAAACCCTTTGGGTAGGTAATTACCCCCTTGCGTCCAAGTCAGTACTAACTAGACCTTCCAGCGCATGGAGCCGACAGGATGGGACTCTGCCGATAGGACGCTCTTTGTGCTTGATGACAATCGCATGTATCGACGGACTGACCCACCGCCCCCACCCGAACCCAAGAAAGCCAAAGCGAAACCAAAGTCAAAAAAGTCAAGGGGTACTCGAGCTAGTAAGCGACAGAAGGTCTCAACCCCTGAATCCGAGGAGCCGCCCGAAGAGGATGAGATGCAAGTGGACGAGCAATCGGAAGAGGTCGAGGACGAATCTTTTGGCGGTATGAAGTGGGAATGCATTTGTGTTACTCTCGAAGACTACCAAGAGTACATGGCCGGCATTCGCAAGAGCCGAGACCCCAATGAGAAGATCCTTTACAAACGCCTAGAGGAGGAGGTTATGCCTGTCATGGAGAACCTAGCCGAAGAGCAGGCAAGGAAACAAGCTCGCAAGATGAGGGAGCTCGAGAACATGCAGAAATTAGCCATGGCGAAGCGCTCTTCTAGAATATCTTCGAGACTTGAGAAACAGAAAGAGCAGGACGAGGTTGAGACTGCAGAGCGCAGGAGGCAAGCTGAGCTTGCTTCAGCAAAGGCGGAGCAAGAAAAACAGAGAAAGCTCGAAGAGGTAAGCAGGATGTGTACTGGTTGTTAGTACCAAGACTAACGGCATATAGGCTCACGATTCACGCCGAATGACACGAGAGCAGCGCCTACGTGAGCGCGAGACTGCAAAAATCTTGAAAGAAGACGAACTACGCAAACTCAAGGATAACGAACAAAAATTGGCGACCAACGTCGCCAGGCTATCGGAACGGCATCTCAAGGCAATGATGAAACAGCACGAGAATGACCTCAGACGATTGAATGAAGAGGAAGACTGGTTCTTTGATTGTGAAAAATGTGGAACATATGGTTCTAATCTTGTACGTCTGTCGACTTTCACTCTTCTACCTTTGCTGATTTGCTTAGAATGACAACACACCTCAAATATCATGCGAAAAGTGCACCGTCTGGCAGCATGTCAAATGCCACAACATAACCGAAGACCAGGTGGATAATCCTAACTTCCAGTTCATCTGTGGCACATGCAAGCGCAAAGAACAGGAAACAACCCAACCGAAGCTTCCATCGCTGAAGTTAAGGCTCACGTCTGCTTCGCCGGCGTCGAGAAACGAGGCCAATGCCAACGAGGTACAACCTGTACAGCCTCCTACCCCAACACGCCATCTGGAATCTGTCCGAATACCAGCACTGCAGCCGCATAGGACACAAAACTATCAACAACCAGTCCAACCCATGCAGCCTTGGGTTGATGGCCCAAGCCTTTCACCGCGTGGTCAAGCACTTGGTCCCCCTGGTATCCACCGATCAGAAGCCGCGTACGGATCACCCTACCATGGTACGAATGGTAGCTCATCACCTGTACGTGCGCGACCAGCTTCTTCTGGCCAACCAACAGCAAGCTTTTCAAGTAGAGGAGACTTCCCTACATCATCGCCTCCGCCATTCAACCTCTTTCAAGCCCCCTCCAGTCCTATCAAGGGCCAGCACATGTCCAGCCCCGTCAAAAGCCAGCATATGTCCAGCCCAGCCAAAACCCACAACATATCCTCCCGACCACAAAATGGCTCCTTTAGCCTCGCAAATCCCTTCACCTCCTCTCAACGCATCCCACCCTACGTACAAAGCTTCAACCGCCCAACCTCATCCGCCTCCCACACAGGTTCTCCCGTCAAACACTCCCCAGCCGCCTCCCCCGCCCAACCAACGGCCTCCCAACCCACTACAACTTCAACAGCCCCCACTCCTCCTTCCCCCCATCCTCCACCCACCGCCCCTCCTTCTCACCAACAAAACACTCCTCCCCCGCCCCTATCCACCACCACCAACAACAAATATCTTCCCCAGCCCCCGCCCCCCTCCGCATCGCTCCCTCTCCTTCCTCCCAAATGCCCGCCCAAATCCTCCCAGACCCTATCCCCGCTCCTAGCAAACACGATGCTATTCGCCCCGTGTCTAGCCATGAGATGTCCGAGACTAGCATCTTTCCACCTGCGCAGGCACTTAGTCCCGCACATAAACCGCTTATTCTAAGTCCGCCTGTCAAGAAATCGAGTCCGGGGCCTGAGAGGAAAAATGGGGTGTCTGCGGCGCAGAATGGGTTTTGAGGATGGAGCGCGTGTGTATGTGTGTGTGGTTGGGATGGAAAAAGATGCTGTGCGATCTTTTTTGGGCTGTTGGCTGCTGGCTGCTGGGAGTTTTTTTTTCCTTCTGGGGAGCGTAGATTTTGTGGGTCTTTTTCAGACTATTTTGGCGTGATGGTGCGCTTGCGGGCATGGAAGAATATCCTTTTTTTCATTCGTGCTTGTTTTGAATTTGCTTGCATTGGGATGAGATTAGGGGTATGCTGAGGCGTTAGCTTTGTTCTGTGTTTTTGCTTGTGGGCATCGTTTGGGATATGGAGGGTGTTTGAGATGGGTGACGAACGGTCTTTTTCTTTCGCATCTCTTTTCCTCTTTTATTTTAGCCTATGCTTTTTTTTTCTTACTGTATGTACTATTATGTTTTATTTATTCTAAAAAATTGACCCTTTGCAATGTCTATCTAACTAACTCAAGTTTCATAAGACCATTAATGAATTTTGCAACGTGAGGAGAGCAAACCGACATATCAACCCAGAGATGAGTTACTTGGCCGTGCCCTAATAGGAATTCGGACGATATTGCGAACTATGATAGGTATTTAATTATAGATGTGAACATTCTAGCTATTCATAATATTCAAACTGTCCATTCCGTATGTACCATTTTTATGTGTACAAAACACGTTGCCAAATACCTTTTCACTTGGCCGGATAGCTGACTCTTTGACCAAGGAGCATTCGTTCTAGCATTTACGTGGCCAAAAGAATTATTTCTTCAGCATTACTATCGAAAATAGAGAGTAGATGAGCCCTCACGTCTCATCAAAGCCTGACCTATTTTGTCCACGCGTCACCAAACTCAAAAACGTAATATCTCCCCTGGTGGGCATCGGCTACACCAAATCACCCCATACAATCGATTTTATCTAGCTTCGGGCCCATACCCAACACCGAAAACCTGTAGGGGTGAGTGTCATGTCGGTGTTGACCACCGACGACACGGCGTATTTGTAGGAAAAAAATGGATACCGCGAGAGTGACAGCATACTTAGTGCGGCGCAGTATCATAGTGAGTGACGTGGTGCGATCATCAATGGCAACGGTTGTCAAAATCACTGAGTAGTAAGCCTTTAGGGAACAGGGTAGTAAGGTTGAAAGACCCATATTCGATGGAACATCGCCATGGGCAAGACAGCCCTACTCATTCGCTTTGAATGTCTGAGCCCAGCGACGCTTATGCTGCACCTTTTATGTTGGGATCCGGTGCTGAGGTCCGACAGAATACTCGTATGATGGTTGCAGTACCGCAGTGAAACTATATTGGATAACATAAAGCAATATCACGAAAGCCGTTGAAGCTCTCGCTTCTGATCGCCTCTGCTTCCAGGGTAATCCATGATGTACTGCATCCTAAAACATATGACAGTCGAAAAGTATGAGGTTGGGCTAGGCTCGGACATGTGTGTTGGGTCAAATCGGCAACTTTCTCCGCTCTCAATCTGTCATTTCCATTGTGTACAACAAGACGCAGAAGAAGTCTCTTCTAATAGGGGCAATATGATCTGCTAAAATCATACACCAGTTCAAGAAATAACTAACTATTAGATTATATGCGATGAGAAACAAATCGCCCTTGGCACAAAACTATACGACCAAAGCCAACTGTTTCCCCACCGGCGCTATTGGAAACAAGTCTCTATCCTTGCCATGGCGCCGGAGTTAAAACCATCATATTGGACGTTCGAGTCATCCACCAAGCCGTTTCCTTTCTTCGGGGAACAATCGGTTTTGAGACTCTGACCCACCATCATGCGTACTATGTAAACTCAAAGTATACCCCTGGACGATGGGCTTGCTTCATAAGCTTAAGCTGAGAAAGAAGTATCGCTGGTCTCTGCATACTTACTCTATAATGATGACTCGAGTCGGCAAAATAGCCTTAGATTACTCCGTGCCCCACATGTGATTCTGAGACTTGACGGAGAGATATGTGGATATGTGGATATGTGGACATGTAGAATCAAAAAGCGATCAAATTTGCCATCGAGGTTTACCCGATTACAGGATCTAGACAATCCAAAGTGTTTAGGTAGAAACTGAATGGCTATATCTATGTGCTCGTTGACTAGCGCACCAGAAGCCAAGAACTGCTCTGTTTCAGGTATCTGTCTCTTGATCCAATGGCCATGGGATCTGTAACTCGCGGATGATGCTTTCCATCCACGGGCAGGTAGCTATATTAGGAAACAATTGGAGTGTTTTGTGATATCGTACCTCATCTTTGTCTAAGCCCATAGCCTGTAGGTGCAGGCGAAAGCGACCTTTGAACCACAGATACTCGGACCCCTTGAGCATGGCAGTATGGACTATGCCAAGGAACAAACTCCATATAATTATATTATCTGTCGATGTGGGATGAAGTAGAGCCTTTCCGGAAGACTCTGTAGCGGTGGATGCCTTAGGAGTAGGCATGCTTGTGCTAGACGTATCGGCGGTTTCTACAACGTTATCCGGCCTTCCTTGCCCTTTGTCGGGAAGGAGCCTCAATAAGGCTTTCATGACGCGTTTCATGAGGTGGATACATAAACTTGAGTATGGCGGTAGCCGCCTTATGCTAAGCCAGATGTATAAACTGTATGCCTCGGCGAGTAGAACTTCCACGCTCGATAAATTACCAGTCTCCTTGTGATTGTGTAGAATTATCAGAAGCGTGTACTGCGCATCGTAGAGTGGCTGTAGGATAGATAGATCTACAGTGTCTTCAGGTTTTTGGTACCTAGAAACGGTTGTAATCTGATGAAGAAAGTACACAGTATGCTGGAGTGGCTCAGTAATGGGCGGTAAATTAAGCAGCGATTCAACCGTGAGCCGCTCTACTTCGTGTAGCAGGTTTTCTGGAAGAGGTTGGGACGGGTAAGGGCGATATGGGAGTTTTGGGCATTCGACAAGTTCCGCTGCCATAATAAACTCGCACCTATACTTGTTAGTGACATCTCGACCATTATATTACAACTTTTAAGGGGTTCAAACCATGGTACTACACTACCCGTCCATGGCTGCGTGGATTCAAGGCCCCTAAGTACATCTCCCCCGCCTCTTATTGAAAGAATTCGAATCAATGCATTGAGATGAAGAAGTGATATGTCAACTAGGAGAGGCAAATCAATCAATAAATGCCATACAAAGGGACTAAAATAACCACGAAGGAGAAAGCATTATGTAAAATTCCGAAAGCATCCTGAAAGCCATTTCGAAGGCCAGGAAGCCAGGGTCTTTAGAAGTGAATAGATTGACTCACTGCCCAGGAATTAGTACAGTATTTTAATAGCATTCGGTGCTTCAATCTCATACCACGATCCAATAAGTGATGAAATACCGGTGAAAGCTGCCAATCCCCTTACAAGGTGGTCAGAGAAGTGTCCAAATTCTTCCTCCTTCTTCAACTTTTTTTGCATTGCCCTCAAACTCTTGTTGTAAACTAAACATTGGGATATGAGATAAGCTTTCATCCCATTTAAGGGTAGAGGAGACGGCGGCTTACACCATAAAAGTTCTTCAGTATTCGGCATTAATGTGTCTGGCGTTGCGGCTTGTAAGGCAAGTGTGATATAAAGCCATAGCACCCATGTGAGTTCACTTTCTGCCATTTTACCTAGAATGGTGCTTTCATAAGGTACTGAAACTGGTGAACGCTTCGGTAGTTATTGCTCACTTATCTGCATCTTGTGCAAGGCTACTTGGTATGAAGTATATGTCGGTCTTTCCCTGTCTGAGCCTGGTGTTCCAGGTAATGCGCTGTGAACTGAACAAGTCAATTTAATATCAATTCCCACTATTCAGAACTTACAGTAATTGATGATATGGTCGTAGTTCCTACCAATATCTGGGAGCATATTGAAGGGGCCGTATACGCTCTTTCCAACAGTCTTCAACGGACCCAGTACCATAACGACATCTCCGCTCTTCCATCTCTGCAATTGCATGTCTTGACCACTGCCACTTCCTGCACTCCCGGAATTTTCTTTCCCTCGTAGAGGTTGGTGCTGTGTCTGGCCTTGCTTGGTGGTGTTCCTGTTCTTGTTCACCCATTCTCTCGCCTTTTTTCTTACAATGGTTTTTTTGGCTGGATCATTTTCATCCAGAAATTCGAGCTTAGTTGTACTTGGTAGCCTTATAGCAAAGGTCGGTTGCATTTCCTGAAAGAACCTTCGAGCCTTTCCTTTCTGGCTCTGGGTTGTGTTTGGTGTCGCCATCGTAGATTGGCAGAACTAGAAACGCGAGTGCACCTATAGTTAGGGTATACTTCTATCAATCAGGGCTGAAGGGCTTATAGGTCTGCTCTTGTTGCTGAAGCTCTCGGGGAAAGCCGCATAAACGACGGCGAAGGAAGTTGATTGACTGGGGTACTAGGTCCCGTGGAATCGGAAACGGCTCGGTGGCGAATCATAAACGCTAGGGTAATTGGCGATGTTGTGCGTGTGAATGAGCGGGGCAAAGCTGGACCCTCGTATCGTCTCGCCCGAGACTGGGGAAATCGATCGGAGTGGCCGGGTCACTAGTAACTGCTTCAAAGCGGGTAGAAAGTTTGTTTACGACTAGTCTACAATACAAAACTAGCCTGCATTCAAACGATCCGCGGCATACAATAACGGTGATAGTGGTAGTCATGTGTGAATTAACCGCACCTGCTTTCTCTGCATTCGTGTTCACCGCCAAAACAAAAAGAACGAAAACAAGGAAAAAAGCACACCATTGGTACGGCCAATCAGCCATTGGACACTCAGCCTCAAACACCTACCACTCGAGGATCTGTGAGCAGGGTGTTGAGGCATCGCCACACCATCAAGCGTATTGAATTGCTCAAGTCATACAGAGATCGACGCGACAGCGCTACTCAAGTACCCTACACCATGAGAATATGCAGCTAGTAAGCATAATTGGTGCAGATATACACTGGGGTGCATCACAGGCGCCGACACCTAATCTTTTCCAGATGCGAAAGAGCTCGTATATGCAGCCTTCTATGTTTTTTGTGAATCATAACCAATCATCCAAGTATTCCAACAGCAAGAGCTTCCATGTCCTCCAAAGTCTCAGGCTCTTCAACCACACTTTGCTTCGCCTTTCTCCGCGACCTTTTGCTGCTAGGCAGTTCACCTTCTGAATCTGATTGGAACCACTTTTTCTCTTTCTTCTTTGGGGGCTCTACATTGTTATCGTCTTCCACATCAGTAAGTTGTGCGTCGGCGAGAAAATTGGCCAGAGGGTCCTCGCCAGTGCCTTCCAATTCTAAGCCTGTATCGCCACCAACCTCGGTATCGCCTCTTTCACGCTCCTTTCGTTTTCGAATTTTTTCTTTCTTCTTTGCTTTTGCAGTTGCTTTATCTTCCACATCAGCACTCTGAACAACCTCCAGAGCTGCTTCAATGAATTTCTGCCTCTGTATTTCTGGTAGACCTTTGGCCTTGAAATCTGCCTCGTTTTCGAGTTCATAAACTTCATGTGGATTACCTTCATCGTCGTAGACAAGTTTCTTGCCCTTATCCATAAATTTAGTAAGCTTCTTCTTCGATTGCAGAAGCTTCTCGCGACGGTTGCTGTCAATAATGAGAGGTTGTGAGGCGCCTGCAAGGTGAACAACACGGCCACCTGGTGCTACCGATGTGTCGTCTGCCCCAAAGTCTTCTTCGTCGTCGTTGGCGGGTATCCGTCGTTTAATGGCGAGGAAGTCATCCTCAGCACCGTTGGCGTTTGCTTCGCTCGTTGTGAACAATTCGTTTGCGCCGTCTCTGACTAATTTCTTGTAGTGATCGGCTAGAACGTCTTGGTTTTGTCTCTCAAACATGCGGTCGTACTTCGTCCGCACAGGTTTCGCCGTGTTAGCTTTGATTTCTTCATCCCCCGAGTCTGAAACATCGATGGTCTCTCGTGATGCATGCTTCTTCTGCTTGCTATCTTCGCCCTTGATGAACTTGATCTTAGGGGTACCGGGCAGGCCCAGACTAGCTGCATATGCTTCCAGGTCGTATTCTTTCAGCTTGAAAACTTCCTTATCCCTCTGCAAATATATGGACTTGACATACGTCATAAAGGCCTTCTGCCCTAGGTACTTCAGCGCAGGGTCTTGGAAACACATATTCTGCAGCTGATCCTTGATTGACTGTCTCTTCTTCTGTCGGACATTAATGAGTTCGACTGGCACCTTCTTTGACTCTAGACGTTTGAGCATGCCTTCTTCCTCACTTGGTGTTAGAAAGAGGACGCCACGCCCTTCACGATTATACCGTGCTGTACGACCCACACGGTGAATATACGTATCTACATCGTCTGAGCAGTCGACTTGAATTACGAAGTCAACAGCCGGAAAATCAAGACCTCGGGCTGCGACATCCGTAGCAAAGAGACACGAGTTTTTGGAGGATGAAAATTTCGCCGTTGTATCCAGTCGAGCACCTTGTTTCTGGCGGCCATGAATATGCAGAAGAGGTATACCAGGTTGCATGTGCCGAAAAGACTCGTACACAAATCGTACTAACTTGGCTGAGGAGAAGAAACACAATATTTTTGACTTCTTGCTTGCTTGTATGAAGCTCCAAAGTGTGTCAAGTTTTTCTTCCAGCGGACATACAATGTAATTTTGCTGAAGACTTTTGGGTGTCGCACTTTTGTCCTCAGCATGGACAGAGACATACTCTGGGTCGTGGAGGCTCAATCTTGCTAAGTCTGAAACCTTCTTTGACTGCGTTGCAGAGAAGAGCAACGTTTGTCGTTCTTTCGGTAGGTAGTCGATAATGGCGTCCACGTCGCGTTGGAAACCCATATCAAGGATTCGATCAGCCTCGTCCAATACCAACATTTTGAGATCATCCACGCTAAGAACTGCCGTTTGCGACAAATGTTGAAGCATACGCCCCGGAGTTGCTACTAGAATATTCATCCTGGGCAGAGCCTGTCGCTCTGCTTCCAGACTCTTTCCCCCAATTAGCAAACCTGCTGCAAACATATGCCCATGTTTCCCAATTTTGCAAAGCACATCAAAGATTTGTATAGCAAGCTCTCTCGTTGGAGAGAGGATCAAGGCACCTAAGCCAGCATCGGCGCCTACGTGCTGCAGCCGATACAAATTTTCGAGTACAGGGATAAGAAAAGATAATGTCTTTCCACTTCCGGTCTTTGCCGCGCCGAGAATATCGTGTCCTTTGAGTGCGAGTGGTATGGCTTTTCGTTGGATGTCGGTCATAACTGCGAAGTGCGACGCCTTCAGACCTTGTTTCGTAGGGTCTGATAATGGGAGGTCGGCAAAATCGTTGTACGTCCCATTTTTGGGGTCCTATTTTGCTCCATCAGGTTACTTTTCTGATTAGGGGGAGAAACGTTAGAGCATCATACCACTTCGCCAACAGCATGTTCAAGCTTCTCCACATCCACGTCATCGCGTTTCCTTTTTTGTTGCGCAGCCTGCTTCTTGACCTTTGTGGGCCGGGTGCGGCCGGTTATTCCTGGGGCGACCATTTTAATTCAGTGCATTGTCGGATGCTAGCCGTGGTGATGATAGTGAAGTTTGTCGCATAGAAATTTTAGTGGAGAATAAAAGACCGTGCATTTTCGCCGCGGGGGTCTTGGCACAACTGGAGCTTCTAATCATTCTCACATGACAAGAGAGGTATCGCCACCTCAAGACCACCACTTGTTCCTATCACACATAGAAAAGCTCACAATGGTAGATGCTATTGATGCAGAACTCTTGGCGGCTGGCAAAGAACTTGACAAGGCAAATAAAGTCTTTGGAACACAACATGTACTATGCTAACAATATCTCAGGATGCAGAGATTGATAGTGAGCTCTTGCGCATACAGTTTACTATGCTGAGCGCAACTACTAATCAATATAGGAATACGTGGCATCTTCAGCCTTGACGCCTATGCAGTTCTTGGCCTCCAACCGGGTGTCCCCGAATCCGATATTACGAAGACGTACCGCGCAAAGTCTCTCCTCATCCATCCCGACAAGACGAAGAACCCGCTAGCTCCTGACGCATTTGACCGTCTCAAAAAAGCGCAATCCGTGCTCCTTGACGAGAAATTACGCGCTGAACTCGACGAAAACATTGCGGATGCTCGCATGCTACTTATGCGCGAGAAGAAGCTCACAGCTGACGATGACGAGACTCGAGGCGAAGAGTTCGCCAAAGAGTGGAGAGAAAAGGTCATATGGGTCATCAGAGATAATGAAATGAGAAAGCAGAGGCAGATGAAGGCACAGATGCGCGAGGAAGGTAGGCAACAGAAGAAAGACGACGACGAGGCAGCAGAGAGGAAAAGGAAGAGGGACCACGATGACGCTTGGGAGAAGAGCCGAGAGCAGCGCATTGGAAGCTGGAGGGACTTCCAACAGGGCAAGAAGCCGGAACCCGAGGGCGGTAAGAAGAAAAAGAAGAAGGTCAAGGCTCTTGGATGAGTGCGAAAGGGTATTCCAAGAATCTCCAAGTTGTGAGTCTCGAGAGTTTCGACCCTGGGTGCGCCTCCTTCACACACACATCACATCTTTGATTGCATTTCCACCACAATTCACATTACGCTAAAGTCATGGGATATCTATCTCATTTCGATATTCGCTTCCTCCCGCAGCATCTGGTAGGCTGTGAGGTCATTAGACTTTTGGAAACGGGCGCCAAGGCGCAATCAGTGTTTCACCTTACAAAGCTTGAGCCACACAAGCGTCGTCAACGCGCGGACTTAAGGAACAAGATCGACAAGAACAGCATTCAATGAGCACACAACTTCGCAGTTGCTAGTGGACAACTTGTGAATGCTATGGTGACCACATATAGCAATCCTGCTCACTACAAATATACTAGCAACACATTCAATAATGACTATATGCGATGTGGGTATATTCTCCTCGATGAGCGTATGCCAACCATTTTATACTCCCCCACGTCCCACAGCACCTTTCCAAAATACCAAGCGTATGCCTTGCGTTCAGCCGCCAAATTGCGCTCTTAAATATGCTTTCCGGTTCTTTTTCTACCACCACAGATAGGTAAGAATAGCGACCCGGCGCATCCTATGCCCCACATACCTATCCTCTCTCCACACACACATACCTCCTCCACCTCATCATAGCCCAGTCCTTGTAATTTCAACTCGCACACCGCATGCAGTTGCACCGTCCAAAAGCAGTCAAACTAGCCAAAGCACACATCCCAATCCGGCTCCAGTCGTGTCATTCGTCTCCATGCGGCGTGCGTGCCTTATGATACTAAGAACTACCCATCCCTCCCCAAGAGGATGCAATAAGTTTTGTTCTAACCAAGAAAAGCGGCAAACATAGCTGAATCCTAGCTCGCACCAAAACAATCTGAGACCAATAGAACAACACCTCACATCCGGCTGGACCTATCGCCGCAAGGAAAACAAGACAACCGTTCGTGCCGTCACACCATGCATGCGCGAAGCCGGCATCGTCCACTACGAAAATTCTCCGACGCACCAATCATCGCCTCGCTTCGACAGTCTAGCCTGCATGTTCGCGAGAGATATGTGCCAGATTGTGGGATGTAGTACGAAGAGTGAACAAGCTCTATCGTTTCCCCAAGGTCAAAACATGAAACACTAACGCCGCGCACGGATGGTGTACCCATGCACGGACACTAGGCCAATCTGTGTGGTGTTATGTGCATTTTGTTGTACATAACCCTTGAATAAACGTTTGCTGCTCAAATATTGTGAGATGTTTAAAAGGGACGGTGCGCCCGTCCCGGAGGCGCATATTTTCATTGTATGTGAAGTGCTTTTATTGATAAATTGTGGTTTGATAAAAAATGGTTTCTCTTTTTGATGCGCTGAAACAGATTAAAAATATGTGGAAACGGATGCTGGGTCGTGGCTTATATCGGGCATAGACAACGCCGTGGTATCTCAATGCTTTGGGAGGGAGAAAGATGCTAGATGCAAGAAGCGAACGACAACCCCGCAATGGCGCTGCTAGAAAAGAATGAGATGGAAACCTGAAAATTGTGGTGTGGGCCAAGACCCTGGTGGTGTTTGGAGCGACAGTCACGACTTTGTTTCAATGACAACTAGGATCCGCATGCATACCACCTATTCTTTTTTGGGAAAGGCCAAGGACACTACAAGGACGCTTTCTGGAACTTCTCAAACCCGGTACTGCCACCCAGTGTACCAAACAGTGTTTACTCTAGCACCTCGTGGATATTCAGCCGGCGACGCTTGCTCGTCTCAGGTGTCTCAGGTCTTCGTTCGTCAGCATTCGGGGAGGGCATATGGCGTCGCACCAGGCCATGCTCCCGTTCCGTTAGGCTTTGACTTTCAAGGTGGAGTGGTGATCCAAGAGGAGCAGGCCCTGTACGAATTGGTGGAAGATGTAGTCCCTCTAGGCGTGCCGGACGATTGAGTTCCCGTAAGGGTTTTGAGGTAGCCGACGGTTTCCGAGAAGGTACCACATATGGAGAGGGGTAGGTTGTCCCCAGTTGTGATGAAGACTGGGCTGTCTGAAAGTACCCTGATTCTGCGCCACTGGTAGGGGAGTAGCCATAGGACGTACTGCTACTGTAAGAGCCGGGACTGAATGTAGGCAATGAGGTCCGTACGGACGCAAGATTGAAGAAGGGGGAGCTGGGGGTTGAGCTAGTCGAAGATGGCGGTCTAGCATGATGCGGAGTGAAATCCCTGGCAGGCACAATTGGTGGTGCAGCCATGGTTTGCGAAATCTGGTTGGGAGTCGGTGGCACGGTCTGTTGACTGGAAAGAGGAGGGCCGGCTGGTCGCTGTGGTAAACGTACGACCAATGTGACAAAATAAAGCGACGTCTTTGCAAGCCGGAACTGAACCTGGATAGATTGATACTGGCCACTTGGTAACCGAAAGCTCAAGTACATTGGCCTATCAGTGAAGCCGTGGCTGACGTTATCAACATCACGGTCGGCCAGATTTTCCATCACTGGACGTAATGGATTTTGCCCAATTGGGGTTATGGGAGCCATGTATGTCGGTTCCCGTTCATCTCGCTCATCCCGCAATTCATTACACAAACGCAACAGGCTATCGTTTTGCCGCGCTTCCAAAAGGTCACCTAGATATTTGCCGCGGACATCCCCCAGGAATGAGACTAGATCCTGGAATGTTTGATTTGACTTCTGGATTATCAAATCTAGATTCAAGAAAGCGACTGGTAGCGTATGGTACGCTAAATTCTGACCCGGAGCATACGGCGAAGTAGCAACAACACTAGAGCTATGCGGCTGTCCACCATTGGAGGATGGCACTAGCTGCGATGAACTTGGCCCATGCTCCTCTCTTTGTCTTCCGGAAAAGCGAGATAGGTCTGAGGCTCGTTGCAAATGTAACGCAGGGAACGAATGAGGGTACGGGTCTGGTACCGATGCAGACAAAGTGCTTATGATTTGGCTGGACGGCTGTCTTCCCTCCTCGGGTCTAGAGAATTCTCTGTCGTCTCTTAGTCTCGGTCTACCTCGCTTTTTGTGTTGCACGTCTTTGCACGTGTCCTGTCCACCAAATTAGTCAGTTTCATCCACACACCGCTTCCTTGAACGCTTATGTCTAACTTGGCGAACTGACCTGCTTTCCGGAGGCAACGCATCGGCCACATGGGCGCTGTACGTCGCAACTGAGATGTGCTTTCTTACAATTGACACATGCGGATGCTACGTGGGCCTTTGTTCGCCTTGCCGGCTTGGTGGGCCTCGTAGCTGGTGGTGCAATCATGGTCGCTTGCTGAACCATGGGGACTGTACTATGATCCCCAGTATACAGCGGTAGGCCGGTAGGTGAATATCCATAGGCATAATTTTGAGGGACCGGGGCATTGCTATATGGCGAGCGATCCCCTGTTCGTGCAGAAGCGTAGTGAAGCTGTCGCTCTCTGGAATGGTGTTCGCCAGGAAACACTTGTCTCTGCTCCGAGCTATTTAGATTGGCCAACGCTGATCGAGGATCAAACAACCCAGACGATGGTGGTGGTAGAGGCAAGCCTATTTCAGGTCTCCGAGATGCACTTATTGGTGCATGATAGGAATGTCGTGAAGGTTCCGAAGTCTGTGCTGAACGACGAGCTGGAGAATGAGGTTCTGACATGGGAGGAGATGGATAGCTCTGCTGTTCAGGCCTACTAGGACTGAACTTTGAACGAAGTTTCGCCAGACCGTCCTCAGGTTCTGAAGGGTACCCGGAGGGTGCGGAGAAGAACGAGGTCGGTGGAGGTAAGGTCAGACTCTGCATAGTGTGACCACCGCAACGCACAAACGCCGCCTCAGCAGCGACAGCGCAATGGAGTATATGGTTAACAGTTAAAAGATTAACAGCAAATGTGCTGTTGGATGAGGATGCGCTCCAGTTTGACAAGTAGGAGTGGCCACTATAAAAGGATGTCAGACTAGTAAATGGACGGGGCTGTATGGCGTCTAAAGGTGGGCTAACAAGGAAGCGAGTAAGAGCCGTACAATGGCGAGGATAGGACAGGCACGCAAACCCCGGCTTCAGCCACAGGAGGTTGAAGTAAGATACTAAGTATTGCCTGTGGCAAGGAGGACGATGTCGGCCTGACAAGATCCGAACCCAAAAGAATGTAGACCTGAGGACGGATGGAAGAAATACCTTTTGATATTGCCCACTGTAGCACGAACTCCTAGGTCCCGAATCCTCTAGAGCAAATAGTCGTCGAAAGATGAAACAACAGTGCCAAAACTGAGTGCGAGACGTCGACCGCCTAAAGATGCGAGTAATGGGGGGGGGGGCGAGGGAGGTAGAGGGTGTGGTGATGGAGTCGGGTGTGGTAGGACCAATGAGCAGCACACGACGCAGAAGATCAGAGCAGATGGTCGGCGGAGATTCCCTAGTAATAACCACAATCGGTCATGGAAATACCACTCCCAGATCTTTACAACGCCCCTGTCTAAAAGTGCAGATGACGGTCCAAATCTATGCGACGGGGCCACGATCAGTTCCGCGCAACGGGAGCAGGGAATGCATGTCCTTCGGGGACGATATGCTGGCCTCGTTCGGCTGATGGTTCTTCGACAGACTTGCCAGGCCGCCTTCCTAGATGGTCAATGCAGCCGCGGAAGTATGCACGGCTTCTAAGGCGTGGAGTGTGCATGGGCAGAGCGGGTTGGCGTAGCCTGGGGGCCCTGTCACGCCAGCTTGCCCCCTGCTTTCCGAACTGTCTTTGACTAGCTAACAATGGCTCAGGCTTCTATGTGTGCGATTGCACCACTGTTTTGCGGCTGCTTGTGCAAACATTGGAATTGGTGCCAAGGCAATGCAATACAATACAGTAGAATACCTCATGTTGCCGCTCGGGTCCGCAGGTATCTGTCCTCACATCTCGCCTTCGTAGCTGGAAGCTGCGTCTAGGCACATAATACCGCCTACTGGAGTGGCAAAATTACCATTACTCGCCCTCTCTTCATAAGAGCATGTAGTACTAAAGCGTTTGCACCAGAAGCGATATGGTGAGTATTGCGAATTGTGGCTCCAACTGACAGGCCCGCGACTATGGTCCGCTATGGGCACGCTTGTGACTGTCAGTTGCGCTTCTAGTCAGATAAGCCAACCATTGTCGCCATCACTCTGCAGCTCGCCCCGCGTCCGCTGTCCGTCACAGCTGAAACTTCCCTATCGGCCTATCTACTTCATTACCGAAAAGCTTCTTTCGGGTACTCGACGATGTTGCGGAAGCAATAGCTCTCTAACCTTAATGACGAACTCGCCTGGCGTAAACTCTAAGTCATGTTTGTAAAAACAACAAGTATAGCCGCCGCCATGATCGACGCCGCCGTGCGGATATGGCTTAAATCTGCAACGCTGTACTGAGATGACCAGCAATGCTCATTCGCCCCCAGAAGTAATACACACCAGGCGCCTATAAAGTTCATAGACTATAGGGAAATGTATATGCACCGGAAGTTTGCGTGCTTTATATTTGCCTCCTGAACATCGCTTTATTGCCCCATCGCTTGTGAGGCGTCTCGTACGACAGCCCCGTCATTGCATTTCGCTAGTAATCTCAAGCTTCCAAAGCTATGCAGGAAATCGATCTGGCTGCTGCAGTGGCAGGCGGGTAGCGGTGGGAATACCGCTAGTTGTTGAGGAAGGTATGTGCCTAGGTAGCCCATGGAGCTCCCGAATTATTCCCCACGCAGGCTCAGTGGGCCTGATCTGTCCAGTGGCTAGGAATGGGTGCTTGAAGGGTAAAACAACGGACTCGCTCCATTCAATTGCTCATGCAATACCTAGCTGCAAGAGGCGCACCAGGCATCTTTCTGTTCCAATGGCCCGTGATCATGCGCTAATAGTGGCGTTTAACCCTTGCTGCACGAAGTAGTCATAGTGCTGTCGTCGAAACAAGCCAGATGTATAAAACAGCCAATATAGGTGGGTACTGCTGCATTGGGGTGGCCGAGCAAAAATCCTCCGGTGGGTGATATCGATCGAAACCTGGCGCTCTCAACGATCGTCAGGCGCGAAAGTGTCCGAGCAATCGCGACTAGGTTGCTTGGAGTTGTATTCCTTGGACGTGCAGCATTGACATTGCGGGGCCGAAGGCTGGGTTTGCAGTGACACGCATATTGCCTGCGTAATGCAGGGGATTTTAGGGGAGTAGACTAACTAACTCTTGAATGAGCATAATTGATGGACGGTACAGTACTGCATGCGAGCGGGCGGGTGATATATTGGGGCCATACTTTTGGCGAAGAGGCGACACATGGGCACAGTGTGCAGTCTTCGCCGACCAGGACGAGAGGAAACTAGTGTATCAATAGCCAGGTTGCTAACCGAGAAGGGCGTCGCATACTAAAGTAGAGTGCGACGATGGGAGTCAGACAGGCGTGCGCACGACGGTGATGCTGTGCAGTACAAGATTCGCGGTGCTCACCGTTCATGCTGGCCTTTGCAAGGATTGGTTCTGGTGGACGACTGAACACGGAATAGCGGCAACCTGTCCCGGTCCCCCATGGAGATCGAAACCACCAGGCCTTAAGGGCATAGATAGATTACGGAGGATAAGAATAGCTACCGTGGTTGATAGCTGTTTGTGCCCGTATATCTCATCGTCATAACAATTTAATCCAACTTGATCGCCGTATATAGTCGTCACGTACGTCGTTGATTCCACCCCTCAAACCTCTCCCCTTTGGGCAACAAGGTCGAGCTTTAATAACGCGGGGAATTAGATCCTGTAATACACGAGCGTTTCTTCTTTACTCATCCTCCGACCGGGCTAAGTCCCATTTCCCCAAGTCGAAACTGACTGAAAGGTATGGCATGGGGGCAGAAATGTAGGAGTCATGCTGCAACCAGAGACGGGATACCTACAATATTCGCATGAATCAAAGGAATAAAGTATCTTATTGCCCCCTCAGAGTGCCAAGGAATAAAGTTTTGGGGCTTGAAAAATAACTGAGGTCTTCCACCACACTGTTTTAGGGCACCTGTATCCTTCGAGACGCACTGGTCTAGCTTTGTTTGCGGAGGATTCATCTAACCGGATGTGATCAACTGCGCTACCAATCCGTATCCTTCCGCGTTACGATAGCACAGGCCCTGGCTTGCGGAAAATATATAGATCCAACATCCAACCCGCTGGCCCTGCTAGTCCAGGTATTTTAGCCATGTAGAAGTGTCATCCAAAATTGGAAACGGAATTTGCGATGATGAGTAGAATGCATTATATCGCCTGTATATTGCTACTCATTTAACAGTACGTATGCCCTAAGCGATAGCGAAATGCACACAACGGTATCCAGGAATCTGGGACCTTGCCGTTACGGCTGCTGCCGTTCTGTCTGCTCGCGGTGCATGAAGATTTTCAATATTACACCACCCACGCCTCCTCTACAAACTCGTGGACGGCCGACTCGGCCCTGCGTCGCGACTCACAAACAGCTCACTTGAGAAATGTCGAGTCCCCGAGTCAGCAGGCAGGGGGTTGAACAGGGTCGCTCAACCCACGGGATCTACGAACAGGTGCCTGGGCTTCTGGACACGTTGTTTGTGCCAAAAGTAGCGTGCCGGGGCTGGCTATCCAAACCCCCTGGCTTGTTTGCTGGGGTGTTGGCGCATATGAAGCCAGGATGGGTCCATTCTCGATTTGCGACTGGGTGCGGGCCGAGCAGGCGACCCTGCTGGATTCCTTTGAGCACATGTACATGAGCATTCAACGTTCATATGACTGGCCTGGCCCGCATGAATCCAACATGCTCGTACAGTAGACTCTTACAAGGCTCGCATTCTCTACCGTCTGACTGTAGAATCTCGTAAAATGTCGCACGCGAGTCTTAGGAGATCCGCTTATAGGAAGTAGTTTCGTCAGGGCCGTGACGGAACGAAAAATTTCCGTCTGTAAGGTGTTGGAACTTCAGCCTTTTGCCGAGATGGATCCTGCGGCTACGCCTCGCCAGGAAGCCACTCCGCGCCGTTGAGCGCTTATGACTGAAACCAGGCAGGTGATTTTCATTGAATGCTTACAAAGTTCCGTAGGGGAGATTGCGATCCAGCGTCGGGCTTATTGTTCATATCAAAAAGCCGATGATTTGTATTGGTGAGGTGCAAAGCTAAACTTGGCAGCTCACGGCACCTAAATTGAGATGCTGTACCATGTACCATATCTAACTCGTGTACATATCATGTCATACAGATATTATTGCGACGTCTTCGAGAAGGTTGGTGAGTTCGGGTAAGCCCAGACGCACAGCAGAAGGATTCCAGTTTTGAAGTCTTTCGGCGTTGGCGCTAGGCAGGGTTATGGTATCACGGAGCTATTGCCCGGCAATATTAAATCTCCTTCGAGAATGACGTGCCTGCAGAGCCATGCGCGCTCTAAGGCCCCCTACCCCTACTCGGGTGCTTGGTCGGGGGATGGAGTGTCAATTCATAACATTGTATGGTTGTCTGTCAGTGTCAGTGTCAACTCTATCTTATGTTGATAGACGCCAGGAAACTTTATCCCAGGTCGATATCTGCCCGCCGCGGAGATCTGCAGGTCCACCTGCAGCCTGTCAATTCTAATTTGACCTGCCCAGCACGAATGTCCAAACTTTGTCCATTCGATATTTGTCAAAGGCATATCACTGTCCATGCTGTGTTCATCGATATTGAATCATCGGCATTCATGGGCAAAAGCCACTATTGACTCAATACACCCTGGGGGTTATCTGGTCTGATGTTTGTCCACATTCAATACCTGGCCAAAGCCCAGTCCCAACAAAGTTCCGCAGCACAGCGCGAGTGTGGCACAATCATATAGTGGTAGTGACATGTGTGATGTACCTTAGCGAAAAGGCGAATTTTTAGATTATGGTCTGATATCTCCCACTAGCTCAGCCGCCAAATGCTGAAACTGTCAGCCTTCACTCTCTGGCAGCGACTCAATACCCACAGGCTGCGATTCATGTACATGACTGCCCGATCTTTCTTATGTAAATGCGCGTGTTGTGGCTAACTGCTTTTGCCCGAGTCGATTCATACACCGACCGGAGACGCTTTTAGTACTTCTTCTTTTTCGACGGTCGAGCATTTTTCTCCTTGCGTTGCTCCCGTACTTTGCGTTGTTTTCGCACTGTCTCCACATCTTTGAGCTCACTTTTGGCGCCGCCATCCTTGAAATGGCCAATTCGCTTCTCCTTTGCTTCCTGCACTCTCTTCTTTTGCACATGATAGTCGTCGCGGAAGCGGTCTGCCTGCTTAGGCGCCTTCTCCGACTTGTGCTTGTAGTGGCGGTCGCCTCCAAGTGGCGCAGAGCGATTCGGTGCTTCCATCTCACCGACACGCTGCATCTTTACTTTATTTGCTTTCCGCCAGTCGTCAAAGCGACCACTGCGAAAGCTGGCTGCGATCTTCTGTCCACTCTCACCTCGTACCATTTTGGCACCTTTTGAGCCGTCCTCGTCGTTCGCTCGAGCAACGTACTTCTTAGATTTCTTGTCCCATCGCATGCGAGTTTTGCTAGCATCAGCAAACCCTCGTATTTCATCATTGACCAACGACATTTCTGCCCCTCGTGCTGCAGACACGAAGTTTGAATTACCTGCATCTCCACCCTGCACACCGTATGCCCTCTCCTCTGCCATGTTCTCTTTGGGCGTATATGACATGAAGAATTCATCTGAGCGCCAACCATCAGCTCCAGACTTCTTGGACGCAGGTTGCGAAACGGTGACTTCAAGTTCGTCAGAGTCAGAGTCATAGTCGCCCACGGCAGGTGGCTGATCACCGTCGGATTCCCCGTCGACATTAGGCGAATCGTCGGCCGAAATGTGCGTTGTAGCAAGCTGATCAGTGGCCCCTTTGATCATCTCTTGCTTCTTCTTTTGTCTTTCCACTGTGATTCTTCTCTTACGCATGATCTCCGCCGTTTCGCTGGTGGTGCCGCGTCTACCAATCTCGAACACAGTTTCAGCTGGTCTGAAACCTTGTATTCTTTCCAACATTTGCTCCTTTGCTCTCAAGGCATCGTGCATGTCATCATTGAAGAGTATATGTGTCTCAGCGAATTTTGGGCCAGTAACTAGCTCCTTGGCCCGCTGCACACTTTGGTTACTCGCTTGATTCCGAGTCCTCTGATATTGCCGCTCGCCCTTTTCAGCGACGCTCAAGAGATTGACTAGATCGTCGTCGTCTGCCAATTGTTTGTTGATTATCTCAACAGAAGATTCCAGTTGATGTGGTGCCAGACTCCCCACTATAAAGTCTTCAGCATAGTTGGGTTCGTTGCTTGATCTGCCAACCACAAGCGGTTTGCCAAGGAATAATTGTAGGTCGATCAGGTAGGGCATATCTATGTGTCGGCACAGACTGTAAGCCCAACCTTTCCGGCCAGCACGAGCCGTTCTTCCCACTCGATGCACAAAGATCTTGGGCTGAGAAGGAAAGTCGTAGTTGATAACATGATTGATGTGTGGCATGTCAACACCACGAGCCGCGACGTCAGTCACGACAAGAATCCGTGTTAGTCCCGCTCGAAAATGTTCTACTTGTTCTTTTCGTGCAGCCTGATCGAGGTTTCCATATACTACCAAAATTAGCAGGGTTCAGAAGTTAGGCAAAAGAGAGTTTTACCATAGGAGACAGGGTACCCAGCCGCTCGAAGGAGGCTGCTCAGATACTCCACTCTGTGCTTTGTGGCGGCAAAAATAATAGTGGATTCTTCGACTGGTGCGTCCTTGGGGTTTCCAGTACCGCGCTTTCGCTTCTTGCCATTGTTAGTGTTTGTAGCATACTCTTTTGCTTGTTTCGCAGCCCCAGTCTCGCCTACGGGCAGCTTGATGACATTGTCAAGGATGTATAATAACGCCCCGTCACGATCGCCAGACTTGATTGTGAAGTATGCACTCTTTAAATCTGGCGAAATCTTGCTCTCTGCATCTAAGCGGATAAGCTTCGGTTCTTGGAGACCTGCGCGTGCAAATTCTACAAGGGATTTCGGGAGGGTGGCGCTAAAAAGGAGTGTTTGCCTTGACATGGGCAATGCGTAGAGGATTTCAGAAAGCTGTGCTGCAAAACCCATCTCGAACAAACGGTCGGCTTCATCGAAAACAATGTATTGCACGGACGAGAGATCAAGGCCCATCTCTACCTTGAGGTGGAGAAATCGTCCAGGTGTTGCGATGATAATATCCGGATTCGTAGTCATAGAGTTGAATTGCTCTTCCAGGCTGTCTCCACCCACAAGCAATATAGTCCTGAGATCGGTCCCACGGCCCAGCTCTTTCACAACCTTTAAAGTCTGTAGGGCAAGCTCACGTGAGGGTGACATTATAACGCCACGAGCTCCAACCTTCGCTGAGTGGGTCTTGAGCTTCTCAATCATGGGTACAACGAATGCAGCCGTCTTGCCAGATCCCGTTCTAGCCATGCCGACGACATCATCGCCTTGCAGAATCAAAGGAACTGCTTTACGTTGAATAGGCGTCGGTATTTTGAAGCCTTTTTGTGTTATGGCTTTCAGTAGCGCTCCATTCAGGCCCATAGCTTGGAAACCTCCACCCTTCTTGCCTGATTTGCCGGGTGCGTTGGTCGACTTGCGGTTCGCAGCTGCCTGTTTCGCAGCAATGAAAGCCTCGTCATCTGAGCCACCGTCGCCGCCTATATCGAGGTCTACGCCCAGATCTGTCCCCGTTCTCATTCCCAGTCCCATCTCTTGGTCTGCTCCATCGCCACCAGCAAGAGCGTCAAATATGTCGAATTCAGTTTCGGAGAGCGCCGGTGAGCTCGCTCGAGGAGCCATTTTGGCGGTTTTGCGTATCAACTGAGAAGCGGTGTATGTGGCTTGGTTACGCCTGCGGCCAGAGAAAAGTTGTAGCCAGCATTGAGATTTGGAGAAATTTCGAGCTCGGACCATATATTGCAGGGGTGTTGATTGCTAGGCCCGCTCTTTCCTCACGTGCCCCGCGATTTGGCAGGCGCGTCCGACGCGTTTTTGCCCACACCCTACCTCGACATCGCTGTGTCACACCTTCTCACCACCACATGGCAGCATGAGTATGTGACTTCTTTCTTTATTTACAGTTTATATTGTTGTGAACTATTGGCTAACAACGCCCCAGACTACAACGGGTACGAGACTTCATATACCTCATATGGTTCTGGTGGAGGCGGTGGAGGTGGAGGTGGAGGTGGGGGTTTATGCCCCAAGGCGGTGATGCAAGTCAGCAGAGCCCGTCTGGCGGCAGGCGCGACTATTCTCAAGACACACTACGCCCTGTTACCGTCAAACAACTCTTAGGCGCGCAATATGCCGACCCCACCAGCGACAATCCCTATAAGATTGATGGCGCAACAGTAACGCAAATTACATTCGTCGCCCAAATACGCAACGTTGCCGCGACAGCCACTCACACCGTCTACAAACTAGATGACGGCACTGGTAGCATAGAAGCTAAGCTATGGACGGACCGAGACGCGGACGACTCAAATGACTTGGCCAAAGCGAAGTTGGTCGAGGGTGCCTACTGCAGGGCTTGGGGAAAGCTGAGGAGCTTTGGTGACAACAAAAAAATCATCTTCGTTGCGACCATTATTCGACCGATTGAAGACTTCAACGAAATATTTTGCCACCTCCTCGATGCCACCACAGTACATCTGTACGTAACGCGTGGGCCCCCTGGCGGTGCTAACACAGGTGCAGGCGCAGCCAGCGCCAACGAGGCTGGACAGCAACAGGCCGGGGGTGGCAGTCTTGGTGGATATGATTTGACGGGCTATAACAAGGTCGCAGTGAGGGTCTTGCGGTACTTACGAGAAGCGCCTCAATCCAATGAGGGTCTACATCAACAAGATATCGCAGCGATGCTCGGTATTGATACGGCAGATATAGCAAGGGCGGGAGACGACTTGTTGGCTGGAGGCCTCATTTACACAACCGTTGACGACCAAACCTGGGCTATTCTAGAGGCAGATTAGATGAAGCTGAGATGTAAACCCCTCCGCCTGCAAACACATGGCGAAGCTCAAGCATGATGAATAGATAGAGTATTGCGGTGCAGGTATCGAACACAATGGTAATACGTCGGACCAAACGCAGAAGTGCTTGAAGTATCTACAAAACGAAAATGTAACAAGCATGTGACTACGCTCTCTGCGGATTCATGGAGAGGAATAGCACGCATGCTGCAACAATGGACGTAGATACCACTGTGAATACAACCTGCGTCTTCCACCCTGTCTGCACCAGCGCTCGTCGCTTGCTATATCGTGTGACTGTCTCGATGTAATTTGCAAGGCCAGAAATTAAGCATAATAACGACAGGACCCAGAAAATCAAACCTAAAGGCAACGCCACCCGTTTCTCTGGTAAGCATTAGTGAATTGCTCCACGTCATTGACGAGATGCGTACCCAGACCCGAAGGTTTTGACTTGAGGTGAAAAGAGAGTACAATAGCAACAGATACGATAGCCATGTACACACTAAGTTTCAACCACGAGAGGAAAGCTACATCATTCGTCAGCTAGGGCTAATCAAGCGCTATTTGCCCTACTCCTCTCGTTCGCCGCATGATCTCGCGCATCCGAAGAAACGTTGTCAAACAGCAACACTCCAAGAAACGGTCGCTCTCTGAACACTACACGATCATAGTCGTTATCCCTTGTATTACGTCAGCATGTCTCTTTCAACGATGGCATGAGCAGCGTACTGCTTTACGAGGATAGGCTTTCCTCTGAAGATGTTGTAGAACGGACGATAGGGTTCATTTAGTATCGCTTCATCTGACTCGTCATTTTGCAAGGGGCCTCTGAAGTCCATTTCAAATATAGTTCTTAGTTGCTATGTAATTCCTTGCGCCCGAAGGCTAGGTTGACATGAAGATTCAGCAATGAAATGCACGGAAGCATGCACAGACCACATGATCGATCGGAAGTAACAGTCCAGAATTCCGGAAATAGCTTGACCAGTCTGTCAAGCGCTGATGTTTGTCACTCGCACATCAAAAAACGGTTTGTAAGGTATGTCAAAATGCAGTAACTACTCAGCTAACAGACAGAATTTTATATGAAAGTAGAATATCCTTTACTTGCATCGTTTCAATGTTGTATCCAAAGCTAAGCTCCAACGGGTCAATTCCGGCTTTTCCGGTAAAGGACGAAAAGTGAGGTCATTATTGACCAAAAGTGTAATTTCCAACATCAAACGAGTGACAAACACTATCATTTACCTACACACGCCATTGAACCAATATGGAAAAACCAAAAGAGCTTGTGCTCTTCGGTGGTGAAAAGTGGGATGGATTCCAATTGCATGTACTATGCATCACTGATACTTCCACAGAGGTTGGACAGCCAGCGACTGGACAGCAAGTGACGACCGCGTCCGAGGCGGAAGTTCTCAAGTACGTAAATATTTCATATTCGTATTTCTATGGGATGTATATATTGATGCGAATTGAAGTCTTATCTTGACGTCTCGTCGTCAACAGCACGTTTCCATGGTACTCTAGACATCACCACATTAGGTGGTGCAGGTTTTGCTAGCCAACGCACCACAGGTGACGACCGCAGCTGGGATCTCTCGGCTTACGATGGAATTCATCTCGATATTAGTAAGACTGATGGGACAAAATACACATTTGTGTTGAAAGATGAGATTTTGCCGCTGGACTCAGAGACAGGGAGGGAGCAAAGCACAATTAGTTACGAGTAAGTGATGCATGTCTATCCCAGATATTTGCGACTAATTTCATAGGTATGTCTTCATGGAGGCTGGGGCCGAGGGCTTGTACATTGCATGGGATTCGTTGAAGCCTACGTATAGAGGAAAACCAAAGGAGGACGCATCAAAATTGGACTTGAAGAGCATTAAGAGACTGAGTATCATGAGCCGAAGGTATCTGGTCTATAATTTCAAGGTGATTATGTATACTAATGATGTATAGTTTCTTTGGCGAACAGGAAGGCGACTTTTCTCTCACTATCAAGTCTATCAAAGCTATCGCGCTCTCGCCTGACCTTGAAGGTGGTATTGTTGGCGCAAACAATGTAAGGCGTATCCTGGGTGCCAAAATTTGACTACGGGAAGCGCTGACACGGCTACGTAGCAAAATGAACCTTGGTCTTGGAAAAATTCGAATCTTGTGGGCTTGGGGCTAATCCTCTCGACTACATGGGTGCTATGCTTTGGTTTCTGCTGGTTGAAGGGAATCGATACGAGCCATATGACTCCCTCGAGGTGGTGGAGAGCCACAGGTCGCAGGGGCTTCGGTGTGTAGGATGGAACTTTGCCTATTCCAAGGGCCATACCCTGAAATGCTGATTACGGCAATGCACTGTAATATCGTGCTGCTAAAAGTTTGCTTGATATGTAAGAATACAATAAGTCATAATTTCGTAAGTAAGATTTTCACAAACATCAAGTCCTCTTTGCAGCATTATAAGGAAGACAAATGCAAGGTGGATTGATCATGGAAGGGGTATAAGATAATGCAGATGACGGTTAATATTTTTGTCTAGCTTCCCTAAAACTGGTAGACTGAAACGCCATCTGAAGGACTAATGTAAAGCATTTGAATCCTCATCAATCCTTTTGACTATAAACGATGAAGTTATCCTTCTTTTCGTTCATATTAATTCTCCCAGCCTCTGTCAAAGCCTCGTTTTGTACCGGTACCCCGCGCATTACTCCACTGTCAATCTAGCCGCCAACCCATTTCGAAATTCTCGCTGCCCAGTCTCATCGGTATACCATTTTGCTGATTTTGAATCGTACGTCGTCGCAGTTGGTAGCTTGATAACGTCCAACACAGCCAACTTATTTTCTCTCTCGACCGCCAATGCATGCATCCAAGTGTGACCTATCTGGAACAGTCCGCAAGCCGCTTGATGCGCACGTCCCGAAACCGACTTAATGTATGGGATGTTCAGGTAGAGCGCTTCGAGATTTACCGCATAAGCGAGCAAGGACAGCGCTGTGCCAATGGGTGCAATATCTTGATTACGCACACTCGCAGTATGGTACACATCCATGCCTCTCAGGTCTGAATGTAGCCCAATCTTTTTGAGTAGCGGTAGCCTCGATCAAAAATGCATGAGGAAGATGTATAAGCGAGGAGCTGACTCGAAAACAAACACATTGTGGCCGTAGAATATGGGGGCGGCTTCAAGGTTGATTTGCTTACAGACTCGAAGAAGGTTGACAACAATTACAGAGTGGAAGATGGCAGATTTCCACTTGGAACCTACTCGACAATCTTGTATGCACCGGTATAGGTAGCTTGATTTAGTGATGCTTCCTTGTGTTTGACCTGGTAGATCATCGCGGTCCGGTGAGCGATGACGAGCGCTGTACAATCGCTGCACAATGGTAACACCATTCCGTTTGCTTACGTCTGACCCAAAACGAATGGAGTACTCGGTATCTACCAAAGCATATGTATAGATCATGTTGCGGATTTCGCCGGGTAGTTTTAGAAATGGGAAGATGGGGTTTGGGTCATGTCGAAAAGCCCTGGTGCTTGCTTGCTTTTTGTCGGCACGTTTCTTTGCGGCAGTCATAGTCTCTACACGCGCAATATGAGATGTTAGTGAGTGTTATATGACAAGAAATTTGCTGGGTCATACTCTCTTATACTAATCCTATTTTTGTGCTTCTATCGATGAGTGGTGAGGCTGTGTTGACTCTTGTAATTTGTCTGAACTTAAAAGAATACTGAAGGTTTGCGTCGGGTTGAAGTTTTATATTGGCGCTGTGGCCGGAATGGGTAATATAGGGTGGCTATTGCGAGGTGATAATGACATTGATCGAGGTGAGATTGTTAGCTAATAGAAGGTAGGTAAATCTTGCAGGGGCAAGATTCACTCCCACTTCAAGGCGTCGATCATACGCCGAATGTGATCTGCACCCAGTGCCTCACAGCGCTTCTTTGCTTCATCTGGGTGTTGCCTACCAACCAACTGTTGTGCTTCTATACTACAATACTCCTTTTCTGCATGCCACCTCAACTGCCTTTCTTCCGCTTCTTTCACTAGCTGTAGTAAAGGTCGCTGGTTACTTCCGTTCCCAAAAACCTCGGACTTGAGTGCTGTCTTGGCCAATCGTCTCCAGTCCTCAGCAGTGATATCTATGTTAAATCCCATTGGGCAATCTAGGGTACCGGTGTGAAAGTGATGCGTTTCAGGATTGTTATCACCGATCCGGTAGTGTTTCTTCACACCACTTAACTCGAGGCGCTCGGCTTCTGCATTGATTTCCAAGAGGGCTTTGTGGATCCGTTCTATAATGGCTTTGCATAGAGAAACGATGGATTGAATGTTCTGTATGGCGCTGAAGAGCTCGTTCGGACATTGCGGGCAGTGTATTAGATCCGACAAAACGCCCATGGCTTTGCGAAGTGGAATTACGACTTGTGGAAAAGCAAAAGATTGGATCGACTGAAGCTCACTCAAAGACAAGTACATTATTGATAGACACGTGCAAGGACCCGCTAGGAAGTCTCTAGGCGAGCCGTCCAGCTGCGGGTTCAGAGTAGCGGGGGTGTCCCATAATGATGGATCGATCTGAAATTCTGGGTCAAAGCTAGACACAGTCAGCGCGAACAATGTGTTTTGGGTTACACGCACTCATTGTTTGCCATGCGTGATACATTGAAGGAATCTAAGCCGGTAAAGTGATGTGATGGCATCCCATCTTTGCTCATAACGCCATCAGGGGAGAAGTGTTGGTCGTGTAATTGAGGCGGCGTAACAATACCGAATTCTGATTCAATGATAGTGGGTGGGTCGTTGGTTACGACTCCATTCACATCTAGGTCTGTAAGCAGCATTACGTCTTGCTCAGCCCCCTCCTCTCTCCTTCTCTTTTTGGGCCGACCCATCTGCTTCTGTGGTGAAAATACGCATGCTATGTTTTCTTTCACACAACGAGAACACGTTGGTTTCTCGCCGGAGCATTTCAACTTTCGTGACCCTAATCCAAATCAGCCATGCGTGCATCAGTGTTACATAGGATACCGACGGCACTCATCACACGCGGTATGAAGCTTTTCGCTGGACTCCGTTGCCTTCATGTTTGGGTAGTTTCAAATCAACGATTGGCTGGGGAGATGATGTTGTGGTAATGTTAGTGGTCGTGTGGCTTACTAGAATTAGCTGCAATGCTCATTCCTCGTCTTTGACAAGTGCCAAGCTGCAGTGGCCTAACTCACGTGACAAGATTGCGTCTATCAAGGACGAGGCAGGATTCAAATCTAAACTGACTAGCTAGCCTACTACTACAGAGCGAACCAATGAAGCTTGTTCGTGGCCGTGAGAGCTGTATCTCAACTCCCAGTGGTCTATGAGACAGCACCGCGATAATATCTAGAATTCCTGGATGAGGCAGTGCTCGCCAAGGCAAGTCAGCACCTCAGCGACGCAACATTGCACATTTATCTTCTGGGGCTGGGGCTGAGCTGAGCCGAGATCGATATATTGGTGGTGTGGCACCAACGCAGAGACAACACGACATGTTTCACAGCGTGCACACACACCGCCTGTTTGCGAAGATTTGATGATGCGCAATGGGGCAAAGAGTGAGGTTCTTGAGCTCAAGACCGATTGCGCAAAGCCAAAAGGCAATGAAGTGAATACACGCAAATGCGCGGCTGATGAAAAGGGCGGAATTGGTGTGCCGCCCTCTTTTTTTTTTCGGTTGGAAAAAAGGGACGCGTGAATAGGTAAGCAGTAGTGAGCTAGGGCTCGTACTCTCGTACTCAACTCCACCGGTTTGAAGGTGCAGCTGGCTAGGATCCACTATGTTTCGTGCGTGCGCCCTACCACTCGACAAGCCGGCCGGCCGCAGCGCTGGTGCCTGGTGCTATGGAAGACGGCCTCGGGACGCGATGCCAAGTCATAGATATCAAGTGGAAGCGCGCACAAATGGCGACATGAAACACATGAACAAGACGGTGTCGAGTTGGATGCGCGACAACAGCAGGAGACAGTGAAGAGGATGCGCGTGGGAAATTATTTGACAACTCGATGAAAGATGAAAATGAGAGAATGAGGGAATATTGGGCGCTGATTCGGCCTATACCCATGCTAGCGCTGATTCGGACTGCGCCAGCGCACTCGTCCATTGGCTTCTCTGTCCCTTCGGCCCTGCACGCTGTGTGAGTCACTGTTTCGTTCCTTGGCAGAATTCGCTTCGTGCGCTACCTTTATAATCCCCCACATTCCTTCTTCGCTGCCTGATTTCTCCTTTCCATCCAACCCATATCCACTTCAAACCAAACTAAATAAAGACTGTCACCCACCATGACTGCCTTCTAGCTTCCTTTCGAGCTTCTCCCCAGTCGCCTCACCGTCGGCACCTTGGATTCCCCAATAAACCACCCTTACCCCACTCACCCAAACCCCTCAGAGTCTTCCTTTTTGGAACCTCTGAACTTAAGCACCGCCTCGCGCAGCTTTAGTTCGCCGTCTTCCCCCCCGTCCGACATCACGTCGTTCACCACGGCTTTCTCCCAGCAAAAATGGCTTTCTTCACCAGCACCACTAGCCTCTCGGCACCTACCAAATACGAGTCACTCAGCATTCGGACACCCACAGACGGACTTCGTGCTCTACGATCAACCTGCTCAGGTCTCTCAGCGGCCTCAGCGAGCACCGAGCGTTCCTCAGCCTGGGCATACGTTTAACACTGGCCGCCACTTCTACGCCAATTCTGCTCCGTCATCCACCACAGAATTCCAGCAGCCTTCGTTACGCCAATATCCTCCGGTACCACTGTTCTCCGCCTCCAGCTCCAGCAATAGCACCTCTCAGCAACAAACAGCCACAAACATGGCAGGTACGCTTCGCGCTTCCCGCAACCACGATCGCCAGCTTACCCTTTCTACAGATCTAAACAGCAACAACTCTTTCGATTCAGGCGCGAGCCTGATGCCCGCCATGCAGGCGGGCAGTCATATCTATGACCATGCGTTCACGGGTATCAACGACTACTCAGCTACTGCTGGGTCCGTACGCACCGTGTCTCCGCAAGACATCTTTGAGCCATTATGTTTTGACTCTGCTCCACCCTCTACCGCGTTGACAAACATCACCACCCCCGGTCAATCTCCTTTCTTCCACGACATGAACGACACAGACCGGTATGACTGCTCTCCCATGTTCGGGGGTGAAGTTACCGTGTCCGACGACTCTAGGAATTGGTTCCCGTTGTTCACTGACGACGATGACTCCAAGGCTGTCGATGTTTCTGCAGTAACATCCCTTCCTTTGCTTGAACGAACCATCAGCAGTCAGTCTATGGAGCGATCTGGTTCCTCCAGCACTGGCTCTCCTGTTATTCTCGACGGCTCGTTCCGAAGGAAGTCATCTGTCACCAACTCACCTGCTACAAACGGCATCACCAAGTCTCGTCGTCGAAAGGGTCCCCTTCTTCCAATTTCCGTCGACCCCTCCGACAAGGCTGGTATGAAGCGAGCCCGCAATACTCAGGCAGCTCGTGAGTCTCGACAAAGGAAGTTTGATTATGTCAACGAATTAGAGAAGCGCAACGCTGAACTTGAGGCTGAACTTGAGAACTGGAAAAGCCGTGCTTATGCTCGAGGATATACTGAATCCTGAACATCCTCGTATTTTGATTATGGGTCCTTGACACCATGATGTGCTGGTGAAGAAACTAGCCTTACTTAACTGCAACCTTTTCCTTATTGTTTCTGTATTTTTCTTTCCGCTCCTCATCTGTCCCTCAGTTGGCTGATGTTGGTGTCGTGCGTTGTCGACTTATTTGTTTCTCCCGCCGGTGTGTAGTCTCCCTAGCAAGGTTGATTGACTCCTCCGAGGTGTGGCAGCCAATGTGCTTTTGATGGTGTCGGTTCGTCCTTTTCTTTCTTCGTGGTGCGAGCGAGCAACTTTTAATATTGATGGCAATGAGATAGTTCCCTTAAATATACACCTGATTTCTCAAACTACCTATGACTTGCATTCAATGTGACTCTTCCGCATGGTTCGTGACTTGCTTCCTTTGGGTCTATGACAGATTGGTATGACTGGTTGTGGCTCATTCTTGGCTAGGCCTCAGAGTGATTCATAAACGACTAGTGCCCACGTGAACGTCAACCAGTGCCAGCCTCGCGGTACCCTGCTCATGTCTTACCATTCATTTCAAATCACACAATCAGGCTCAGCTTCCTTATCTCGTACCTGTTTATGAGCGTACATTAGTCACATTTATGGGTGAAGACGTGTCATTGCTTTCTGACTGTTTAGTGTCACAGTGTATCATCTCCGTCCTCAAAAAAGTAGATTTTCTTATCCCCGACCCCAATCAGTCATTTTACTTCTCTTTTCTTTTGAAAAAAACAACCCCCTGTCTCGGTACATCCAGGCATATAGATCCAAGGCTTCCATCTCGTAACGATGTTCTGCTCTATCAAAACTCTAGGGCTAATTGATGCACCTTGGAGCATGTCTCAAGTATCACGCGTTTGAATATGAATGCATTCATGGACGTGGAGCTCTTCTCTGCATGTTTATTTTCTTTCTAGACAAAAAGTAATTCAGTTACCGTCCGCATATTCCCAACCTTCAACATTCGCACGATGCCGTTTGCGCCTCTTTCCGCGCAACCCCCAACCGTGCAAGCTCAGGCTCGACAATGCATTCACCTAGCGCACTCTCACTTCTCTTGTGCGACTGGATGTTTGAATGCTTATGAGTGAGAGGCGTTTCAGCCGTCGAGGCTAAGGATCGCTCCAGACCTTTCCCGGCTTGTGAGGAAGATGTTAGAACGCAGCTCTACTCCACTGCGCCAAACAAACCCAAAAAGGTAGTTGAGTATTCAACAACGTTGAATACTAGAATAGAACAGTATATATCGTACAAGCTCGCAGCCCTGCAACCAGCTCAAAGCTCTACAGTAGGCGCAGCCTTGCAGAAGATCCGAAGGTCAGCCAGTGGACTGCGAGGGCGCCCCAGACAACTATGGCGGTTTTAATCTGTATAATCGTATTCGGTGAAATTTTGAGTGACGTACCTTCGACTACACAGATTGCAAAACATGTCATGCCTGACTCGTTGCCTCTAGTAACAACAAATTGAATCATGTTGCCCATCGTTGGGATCTCGATCAACAAACTTCCAATAATACTCTTCCACAACACAGTACGGATTTTTTTGGCATATGCGGTTTAGCTCTCATCTTGCTGCGTCTGTGGAGCGGTTGTGTTCGATGCAATTCTCAGTGAAGAAAGGATTGTGGTAGAGAGTCTACGAAATTTCACGGCTGGCCGTAGCAGGTAGAGGAAAACTGGTGAGAATTGCGTCTGAAATTATGTTGATAGCCAACACAGGGACTGATGCCGATGTTCTAATGCCAAAGTTGCATTGTTTGGTCGATGGGTCAATGGTTGTGACGGGATTGATGAAGGCATTTGATAAGGCCTGGGCCGAACAATAGCATAACGATTGCCATGGAGGCGAAGTAGATCCTGTCTTTCCTTCTTCGGTAAAACGGTGCCCTAACGACATGGATGTGCTCGACGAGGAAGATGAAGATCGAGCATTTCGTACAAGAGTATAGGGCAAGGCAACCCCATGTCCCTGCAACACAAAGCTTGTAGCTTCTTAGGCCTTCTCCTGCCACGAGGGCCGCTGACACTATTATGAAGATCAATAATGAAGATCAATACCATGCTGTATATGATCAAGACGAGTGTTGAGATGAAGTTGCGCTTCATGACTACTCTTGTCTTAAGTCTAGCAAAACTAGACCCTGTCGCAAACACTAGCCCCTTTGTGCAGCGATGAAGTAATATACAAGAATGTCGTGATACCCATAAAAAACAGCGATATCATTGCCATGGTTGTACGCCTCGATGTAGACATGCCCTCTGTGGCGTCCATAACCATATCATCCCGAGTGTCCAAGTCTTGTGGCAGAGATCCAGCTCTAACTGAGCACACGAGCACCAGTGAAATCGGGATGAGTAATATAATCCCGATTCAGCATTCGAGTACTCAATCCTCTGAAAAGTGGAGTGATAGAGAAAACACTGCACAAATGGGGCCTATCAGTGTAGAGGCTATGTTAGGGTTTTGAGAACCTTACGTCTTCTTTGATGGCATGTGCAATTGCATCCGCACTTGATGCCCAAATCCGATCTCCCGACATTCTTCGCCCTTCGACCCTGCTAGGCCATGAGGACTTTTGTTCCAGTTGCTTCGGGTGTGTACGCTAGGGCGTGGGGAAGTTCCGTTGACTGAGCGGAGCGCATCTCGCTTGATCATCAGACTTGCTCCTGGGCGATCACTGGCTGGTCTTTCGTCACTCCGTTGGTCTAGTGGTGTTGGTATACGATTTTTTACATGCAAGGAAAGTTTTGCGAAGGAAAGAGAAGATATTGTAAAGCACAACTTGTTTCAATTGGCAGAGTGAGGTGGACGCCATTGGATCTGTTGAATAATTGAATTTGAACTTCCCCATGACGATCATTGATACGACGTATGGTTAAATCGCATCATTCCGAGATGGAATTGTTGAAACCAACTAGCTTGTACAATCCAAATCAGATTTGGTTGAGCGTCAATGACGATATACTATTATATTATTATAGCCTTCATGTGTTTCTTAGACTTGTATGAGAGTGCCTACAGGGTGTATATGGGACTTGCATTGAACCTGTGAAGCTCACCAGTTCTCTAAGTACACGAGGAGTCTAGGTCGGGATTTGCATCTTCCCACACATCAACCGAACCGAAATTGTTGCTCCACGACTCAGAAAATCGATAGCTAGATGATGGCAGCTACAAAGAGAACAATGAGCTCTAGGCTCAGTCTGGATGTCTGGGTATACGATCATGTGCCTCAGCCACACCTCTGACGCTGCTTGTACACCCAAAGTGCAAGTTAGCCACAGGATTCAGTATCCACCAGCGCTCAAGTAAGTGCCATCTCCTGATCCTCTTGCTCCACTTCAATTGTTGAGATCGACAGCTTATCTAAAGCAATTTTCATGGCAAGCTCGTCGACCATGTCCTTGATATTGAGATACTGAGAGCTTGAGGATCCAAACGTGGCAAGTGCGTTCCGTAGAGATGATTGAAGCTGTCTAATGTTAGCCTCATAAGTCACTAAGAGCGGAGGCGGGCGGGGTCGTGCCGCATGAATGCGGTGACACCACATACAGAAAGGAGAAGATCTTCTTGCTGGGTTGGCATGGTTACCGCGTTTATTGAAAGCAGCTCTCGTCGCGAGACTGCTAATCTACTGAATTCCGAAAAGAATGTAGGATATCTAATGTGCATGTGAATAGGAGTGACGAAAGGCGGCTTCTTGGAAAGGGCCAGAGATGGTTAGCATACACGAACCCCAATATTATCTTGTTGTATATACCTTTATTGGACTTGTTATATAAAATAGTAAAGTATAATATACTAGGCTGCAGCAAATACATCAGTGACTCCAAGCTTGCTTGTTCCTGGTTTTTAATAGGGCGAAATCGATGGCGGGGTTGCTAGTGGGGCTCTCATGGTAGGTAATAAGTCGGCGCTAAGCGCGCCAGACCTTGGCCCAACCCACCGAAAATGAGCGCCCCATACAAATGCTCATATTAAGCTCATTTTTTGAGGTATTGAAATAATTTGAATTGTTAAAATTGAAGGTTGCAGCTCACTCCAACACTTGTAGAACCTAGTCACACCTTCTCGTTTTGACTTACAAGTACGCCTATAAAACTTATCTTTTAGTAGGCCTACCTAAGTTTCTATAATACTTGAATCTAGGCTCTTTATACATCTAATTATATAGTCCCAGCTATTAAGATCTATATACTTTGTTGCTGTTTTAGAGATATAAGAAGAATCGCGGTCAAGGTATATTGTAAGGTAGTAACTGGAAGACAATAGTACTTGTCGTAGGTCACGATAGATAGTGAAGGGATGACAGTTATCTCTAGAAAGAGAGTTGATTGATAAAATAATACTTGCTGAACTATCTTCGCAAGAGGGGCGCCCTTTATACGCAGGCGTAGCGCAGTCCCTCCTTAGGGGCTTGGTATTGCCACCCAAGTCATGTGATATGGGGTCTCTTTGCAGAGCCTCCGTTACATATATAGTCTACTCACCACTTCATCGTAAGAGCTCCCTTTTAAGAGCTAGGATGATAACTATTATAAAGGTTTTACTATCTATCTATCTTACTATTGGTAGAGCGTACTTCGTATCGTTTACACTATACAAAGTTATACCTAAGGACAATAAAAAGGTAGAACTTATGCTCTATTACTTATTACTCTAGGTCCTATTTTCTATTCTTATTAAACTATATATTAGACTCTTTATAACGCTTATCTTTCCTAGCTCTACGCTTAACATAGCGACGGTAACGCAGTCTAGTTTTATAGTAGAACTTATTAGTCTATAAGATAAACTTCTAGTATTTTAATCGCGGGCGGAGTAGTAGTTAGGTATTATACTACTCTCTACGCTCCTTCTATTACTTAGGTAGGTAGTCTTCCTTTTAGGTAGCAATATAAGTACTATATAGGGCTATCTCGTTAACGTTTTTATATATAGTCTATCGCGAAAACGTGTCTAGGCTACAGCAGCACTTCTTGCGCAACTTTTCAATACTAGTAGTAAGTACTATATCCTCCTAAGTCTCAGACTTTTGATCAAATACGCCGTGATTAAGGTAATTAACGATGGCCCAGGTATTAGCGCCAGTCATCTCTCTCCTTCTGCCGCGTGTATCTGGCTCATCTGAGTGCTTGAGGCATCGCAGACGACCTAATTTTATAACGTCGGAGGCTGTAGATGACGGTAGACTCAGCGTTGAACCAATCTTATCGAGGGAGCAAGGTATACGCTTAGTGTCGCAAAAGAGGGCTATCCTAAGGATAGTAGAGCGTTAGGGCGTTTCAAGATGCTTATTTTTACGATTAGGAGGCTTAATAATGGGTGGGGTAGTCTCTAGATGGCGGTGGAAGCGCTTACGGACACGTTTTGGCTCGTTAGACGTTTTGGCACAGATTTGACAGACACAACGTTCACAAAATAGGCTTATTTGGGTGTGGTTTGGCTTGTTTTGGTGAATGGCGCGTCTAGGTGGGGTGAGGCCCAAGCGTGGCTCTTAGCGCCGACTTATTACTCACCATGAGGGTGGGGCAACCGGCCTTCATCACACACTGGACCAAAATCGAATTGGAAACTTAAACAAAAATACAAAAAGAAAGATCATGTTGATGAGAGTGGGATCTGTAGGAACCACATTAGCAGGTGTATATATGTGGGGATCGTAGAGTAACGTACTCGAACCCACGCCATTACTGACTGCGGTAGATGCTCAATGAACCTAAACGCAGCGCCTTAGACCACTCGGCCATCTCACCTTGGTGATGATTTGAACAATTACCAAATTTTTAGATACTTAGCTTCATACCATTTTGGAGGAAGAAGTGGCTTCGCACATCTGAAACACACTTTTATTGTCCCTTCAATATCTTGGAACTTATTGTGGACCCCCGTGCAGTTTTAGCCCATGATTAGCTTGTCAGCACTATATTTGGAAAACCGCATGGATCTGATAATTTGTGAACACGAAAGAAAAGCAACCTCAGAACTGTCTCACCATTCGTTATTTCTGACTGTGCTATCTTACCCGCTTATTCGAACTACAGTGTTTGATAAATAAGAACTTGCTTCTGGTCTTGGTTTCACCATGTAATAAGCTTAGGCAGTGATGAGGCTTTTTATAAGCGTTGGTAATGTGGCCATGAAACCCGTGTCGTACAACTAGCAACACCTGAGGGCACTTCGACACTGGAAGAATTAATATAGCATTGGTTTAGAGATTGAACCATGTGCTTACTACTTAAGTATTCGGATGAGCATAGACAGTTATCGTATGAGGGCATCGCAAGCATCACTACGAGGAGGTTATGAACTCATATATAATATTGCACTACGCTCACTGAAATACTGTTGTGCGGGCTCAAGGAAATATATCTCTATGACCCCGTTACATTGCCGTTTCTTCAATCCCGGCGGCGCAATCCTCGCCATCCGCGACGCATACACCACATTCCGTCTCATCCTGCCCCCCCTATGCTTCACCGTCTTTCTTCTTCAGCGTGGATAGCCAAAGTGTGAATGTGAACAGTAAGGAACCTGTCTACCTTCAGTGTGTTACGTACTAGCCTGTTAGAACATTTGGTACACTGAAGTTAGATAGGATTCTGTATTTTCTCTTCAAGTGTATGGTGATTGAAAATTGGGTTAAATCGACTAACTTATGGCATGTGCTATTTTCGCTAATAAGCATACATGGCTCCGCGCGGTGGGTGTTATGAATAACTTTATGGATTTCTTCTACCTATCCCCAGTGGTTGCTCTATGTTTTCCGGGGAGTTGACAGAAAGGACAGGCAGCCATCCCGTATTATCAATCCTCATAAATGTGGAATTACTCACCCTTCCTTTGTGTCAGCCAGTTAGAGAAACTTTGGGTATCCCTTTGTAATTCAACACACTTTGTCTTAGAGCTTTCCCGAGCGGCCTCAAGCTCTCACGTGCTATCGATTCCGCACTCTGATCCACACCTACACGTCAGGTATATGACTCTGCGCTGAAGGAAGTGTAGGGACCTATTCATTGCCCCCTAGCGTTAATATGTCCCTAGTTGTTGGCACTCATCGGACGAAGTCGGGGAGATAAATCCGAACATTCTTAGTTATTGATGACTGTTTGCATATTCAATTTAAGTTTATGATCCTCTTGGTCGGGTCTATCACCTCGAATCAGTTGTACGAGGAGGCCCATTTGATGTTGTTGAGCAAATTGACGTCTCTCCTCAGCCACGTCGCTATCCCACAGCAGTAGCCGCTTTCACACCGAGCGAAGCATAGGTCAGTAACCCTGCCGCAATAGAGGAGCTCTAACTTGATCACTTAGCCAATAGGGCTTAATCGGCATGACGATGTACACTTTCTTATTGGCCAGCTACGCGAGGGCAAACTCTTGTAGACGAAGGGAAGGATACCTAGGTATTGTGAACATAACCTACAGATACCAACCGTTGTGCTATCCGGTAGACAACTTGGAAGCTTTTTAGGAGGTGATCGTTGGTGTATGATCTTCAAGACTATTGTATTAATGAGTGGCAGTTCAGTTTACGCCATACCCAACGGCCAGGCGGTATGTTGGTCATCTATTAGTGATGGGACAACTGAATGTGGGGAGCTTCACCGATTCCTTCGCTCGTGACAAGGGCGAGTCATGTCGCCAGCTTCCCAAGGATATTCCCTGCTACAGGCAAGCACAGACTACCATGTAAGGATACAAGACATCAATTGTGCCCAGCGCGCTTCTCTAGACCTTTCCCCACAAGCTACAGTACCTAGTCGGTACGTATGTAGGTTTGGTCTGTGTTTTTTGCCGCCGCCGAATCATGCACATACCCAAAAACAGACAAACGCACGATTCCATTTGGCATGCTAGTCGCTACCCATCCGGTGTGGCGAAAATCATCCCTTTTGAGTCTACAAAACAAGGAAGTCTCTAGGCTGAGCACCCGGCTACTGCACTGAGCATGCGCGCATGTCCGATCTGCATTTGATTTTACCATAAAAGTTCAAACATACTAGATAATTTAAACTGGTGACAAGTCAATACGAAGGCTGAAAAGATCTTCTGCCTATGCACCACTGTTGCCCTGCTCGAAACATCATACTTATGGCGGTGCAAGCTGGCGGGAAGCGTATCCCCCCCTATCTGTCACGAGCTGAACACTTGCACCGCGAACAGAGTTCCGGCCCGACCGCCACGGCCGGCCCACAAAAGATTGGCTTCGTCACCACCAAGGAGCCTACCCGTCCCCATAGGTTATCCTTTGCATCTGAGTTTCGATGTAACCATCTACTGGTTTCCGAGCAGTGGGCCTTGCCCGCCAGCCCTGGCCGTTTAAGGGGTCGCATAACAAAGCAATTATGGGTTTATCGTGCGATTGTCTTGACACGGACAATAGGTCTACGAAAAACTATGCTCATGACAGGCAGCCAGGCGCCCCTGTTAGCCACTCATGCGAGCAGGACGTTGTTTTGGACGGCGCGTCCAGATCAAGCAGCGATATCGGTTCGGAAAATAGTAGCTTCCCTCCTTACGGTGGAGTTGGAACGAAGTCCGCGCCTTCGTATATTGGCAAGAATTTTGGATACTTCACACTCGCCTAAAATGCAAAGTTTCAGTCCGCCCGATTTTTTCGAATCAAATTGCACTAGTTGACTTTCATTGTAGCAAGGATCGCTGCCCATTGGATTGACTGAGCAATTGAGCAATTGATTGAGTAACTACACATCCTGCCAATCTATGGCGAGCCTTAGTGACACCTCGTGAATTTTTGTCCGAGGACTTGTCTTCCCATACTCATTTAGATATAAAAATATAGTTTAAGACCGAACACAGGGCGTATTCACCTACCAGCCTGTTTCTGTTGCATCAAATCAAGTATTAATAAACGCCAATGCCCCCCAAAAAAAACGTTGACAGCCATTTCGTCAAAAGGTCTAACATAGACCGGGATATCCAACAAAACGCCGCAAAAACAGTAACCCCGTTTTCCATTCTACGCCGTACAAGTATGTAGTAATGGAGACCCATCGTGCCATATTATGATTAATGTAACTGGAAATACAAATACTTCACGCTTCGGGAAGCAATAAATCATGTAGTGGAAGGAATGTAGCGCCTGATAGCCTGAGGCGGTGGAATAATTCATAATGATAGCAATGCTCGTGTGTTATGACTTAAAATCTCTCGGCCCTTGGTTGGCAAAGATATAGTTTTTAGCTTGGGGTTCCTGCAATCTTCGGTACATGTTGCCGTCATTGCCTTGTGGTGGTATGAATTCGTGAACAAGGAATTCTGGCGCCTGACTTGGTCGGGGTGCGAACGGAACGTTATGAGCAATATTTGTCAAGGATATGTCTTTGTAATCCTCGTAGTTGAAATGTCCGTTATGGAAGTAACTTACGTCGTCGGCGGGAGATTGCGAATTGTCTGGTAATGACGGTCTTCGGTAATGTGAAGGTTTGGGCTGCACAATTGTAAGATCGGTCGTTGAGTGAAATCCTGGTCGCATATGTGGGTGTTGCATATATGCGGGCCGGGGGAAAGTCTGCTGCGTTGCTGGTGCCGACTGTGGCGGTGAGTCGCGGTACATGGCCTCATTGCTGGATTGCGTCTGAGTCATCTGCTGCAACTCTAGGGAGGTAGTAGGTGGTGAAACGCTTTTTCCAAAGGCACCAGCAGGCTGTGCTTCAACGGACAAATTTGTGTTCAAGCTTTCCGGACTGTTGTGCTCCGGCATGACTGAATGGGACCTAATAACCGTATTGTTTTGCCAATATAGGCCCATATCTTGAGGTGTTAGTGGAGTTGGTGGAGCGAGACTGCCACCCTGACCAACCGTCGTAGTGCTCGAAGAGGAAAACGTGCGTGCAAACTTTGGCGACGAAGCAGCCTCAGAGAAGTTGGCAACCATTGGTGAACGTTGCGCTGAACTTGGTTGAGACTTTTGGACACGACCTGCAGCATTTGGAATGCCGCTTGAACGAATCCTACGGAGAGTGTGGTCATTGTTGCCACCAGGTGAAGACATAGGCGCAGAATACGAAGAGCTCCTCATTGCGCCTGGGTTCAATGTGACTGGTCGACCCTTTCTCCTCTGTGCGATGGATGTGGGCTGACCAGGCTGCTTGAATTCATCTGGTGTGCCGTTTCGGATTTGAATAGCTTCAAAGTTACCAGCAAGATTGCTCGTGGACGAGTTGCGTCGCGCAAATCCATCATCCTGAAACACAGGCGGCGGTTCGAAATCGTAAGCCCCAGTACTAACCTTACGAACCATGTCCTGATCAGGTGATGAAAGGACGGCTTGAGATGATACGTTCGGTTGTTGGTAGAAGCCATGGGTAAATGCCCCATTGGTGCCTGCGTGCGACCAGAACGGAAGTGTTTGCTCCGAGGAAGATGCACCATTCAGAGCATATGACGATGCAAACTGATCCTCACTCTCTTCAACTTGATTATTCAATGTTCCAGATCCAGGCTGATCTGTCCAGCCAGAATAAGCGGACACAACTGAGGCAACAGATGGCGGAGTGGGGCCGCCAGATGACTGTGGAGTTGCGCTGGGCCGAGTTCCAGAAAAGGGCGAAGAATGAGTTGATAATGACGCAGTACTTTGATGCGGTTCAGTCGGCATTGCGTTGTTGTTGTTCATATCTGTGAGATAGGGAAGGCTGCCTAGGTTTGAATATGCAGCATAAGCTGAGGATGTTGACTCATTTGGCATGTCTAAACAAGCAAGCTCTGCTGCAAATCCACTAGTATCGTAGGAATAGTCTACTTCCTGCGTGATAGGCATGCTTGGGTTGTGCATGAATGAACCATTAGTCGCAGCGATGAAAGAACTCAAGACATTTGGAGGGTATGCGGTAGATCGATTAGCTTCTGGGATAGGCCGTAGGGCTTGCATATCATATGACTGCTGCAGTGAGATCTGGGAAGTCAGGTCTAGGGCTGACATGCCATCAACGCCCTGGACAGGCAGACTGGCGGGGCTGATGTCAGCATTCATGGCGTGATATTCCTGGTTCATGGGCAAGTGTAAGTGAAGTTGCTCTGGTTGCGGTGCATACTGCCCAGCCATGGCCGGCATGGACGGGTGGCCGTACATGCTGCCATACTGCGTGTTCAGGGCCATATTCAACTGATTCGTGTGCTTCTTGCGGTCTTGCTTGACCTTAGCTCTACGGTTCTGGAACCAATTCTGTCCATTTGTTAGCATGTTATTGCACGCAATCAGTAGGGTCCGCTGACGTTGATTTTGTCCAAAGGCACGTTCAGCTTGGAGGCAAAGTCCTTCTTCACAAGCGTACTAGGCTTGTGCTGCATCTGAAAATGCTGCTCGAGAACATCGTGTTGCTCCTTGGTAAGGCGAGGCTTGACATCGCAGGTCGGCGGCTTCTGGGGTGGTGGATTCCCTTTGGAAGCCCCGCCTGCTTGCTGCGGCGAGTCGGACGGATCCATACTCAACACGCCGCAAAGAGCAACAGGCTCGTCTCACGCGATTTGGGACGGTTGTCGCAACTTGGAAAAATCGTGACGGCAGTCGAGTTTGCGACAGTCCGTGGATAGCGATTGATTTGTGCGTTAGGGTTCACGTTCAGGCAATAATGCGTCGGGCACGGGGTTCGCGGGTGGCAGCGAGACGACAGAGTAGGTAGCGCCGGAGTATTATACGTAGTAATGCTGTGTTGATAGGTACTAGACAAAGCAAACTTGGTAGCGAATGACGGTTGTGAGAAGCACAAGCAATAACGAAGGTATACCGCGCAACGGCAGCGAGAGCGAGTGTCGAGCGTGAGCGAAAGTGAGGACCGACGGCATAATGGGAGCCCAGTTGGCGGCTCCAGTCTTGGTTGGTTCCGCCATGCTCAGCCACTCCCCATGCCCCCATCTGCAACCGCACAAAAATAACTTTGGTGCTTTGCCTGCTGTTACGCTGTTACACTCGCTGTCTCTAATCAGCAGCACATCTGGCTCGAGCTGTGATGCTTCTGATTCGTGACATCCCCTCTGTGTATCTGCTCGCCTTCTGCAAGCGGATGCAGTCACGCACACGCTTGGGAGACGCTCACAACTCGACGCCCTCCTAACGTCCTCGGCGCTTTGCGGGTTAAGCACAGGGGCACTCTGCGCGCAACAGCCCATTGGCCAGCCTATGGAGCGAACAGCGGCCGGCGGCTGATCCGCTGCGGGATGGCTTGGCCTCAGTCGGGAACACTCCATTCACACCAGCAATGGCACTGAACATCTTCATCTGCTGCTCCGATCTGCCCCATAATAGACAGATATTGTGTAGACAGTGATGCCATAACTGGCTTGGGCCTACCCACTAGGACAGGATCGCCGTCGTGGCCGCTGTCACTGAGAGACGTGCATAGTACCCCATCTCAACCACCGGTTTGAACACGTCAAGGACAGTAAAGCTGTTTGGCAGCTGGCAGCATGGCTTCAAGGGCTTTCAAACGTGCGAAACAATCGCCATAGTTTTGCCGGCTCCGGCTCGAGTACCCCTTTTCATGAGACCTTGACGCGAAGCGCCGCTGCCATGCATGTGTGAAAAAAACGCCCTCTCCAGCGTCTCTGAGCACGCTTTCGCTACATGTTTTGTTGGCGCGCTTCTCCCCTCTCACAAATCGCCGAGTAGAACCTCATCAGTAACCGCTCTTGTTCCTGACTGACACCTGTGTGACAGCTCTGTCTCCACAGCCGCCCCCCCCCGGCTGCATGGTCAAGGGGCATCCGCACCTCTTCTCAAGTTCACGGAGAGGAGTTTTGACAGTCCTGAAGCGTACACAGTACCTTGCAGAACTCGGCCTAGCTCGGCCATCGTACGACTCAAACACCCTAATTAGGTCTGCACCGTTCTACGGACTCGTGCGTCAAGACGTAAGTATTTGCTCCGTATGCACCCAAGTTGAGAGGTGGAGACTCGATGCCTACAGTAGGGAGGCGCCCCCGAGAGCGAAGAGGAGGGTCGCTTAAAAGATACACAGGTGACCGCAGCAAGGGGTTTCTCGCGCAGTTACAGTCTCCGAAAAACACCAAACCCTTGACCTCTGCGCATGGTCACACCTGTTCCCCTGCGCGCAGGACATACTAAACAGCCTGGTGTCGCACTACAGCGGCGGTGCTCTCAATCGAGAAAAGTCCCCACACTACCCTTTGTGTGCCCATGCCTTTGCGTGCACTAATCTATGTGACCACCCAAAGGACAATCCGGTCGTCGCTCAGACGGTCAAACGCGGGACATTTCATCTCTGCGATGCAACACAGCTCGTGGTCAGCGTCTGTCTGTCTACTTTGATCAGCCCACAGTGAAACGCTGTCGTAGACCACATGTTTAGCAAGGGTCAGCATAGCTCGCTGCGCGTGCGAGGGACCGAGGTGTTGTCATAGGTCCAGATATCAATGCATCGCCACAACATCGGGCACCGACGTGGTAATGCTGCTAAATGCATTGCTTATCTTGACATCTAACTGGAGCTGAGCAGCTAGTATGGCCATGCAAGAACAACGAAGTCACCTAAATGTCATATGTATACTAAGCCGTGGTGTGAGTGGCTATTGCACTGGAGTTGTTTGGTAAAAGAGGGCATGTCTGACTGTATGCATTCCATTCGCACCTACACCAAGGCGTTGGTGATTTCGAGTTGTGACACTCCAGTCACCTTGTCCGATGACTTGAGGGTCACACTCCGCATGTCCTGGACCACATAATCTGCACCAGCTTCGACTAGTTGTTCTAGTTTGTGAGTTGTGAAAAGTGCTACAACTGTGAAGCCGGCCGCTTTGCCCGAGCGAATACCAGCAGGCGCATCTTCAAAGACAACAATAGAAGGGCTAGGCTGCTGGAGAGCTAGCAACTTTGCCCCCAGCTGATAGCACGCAGGATCTGGCTTTCCATTGTTGACGTCCTCGGCTGTAACCATCGTCTTTGGATGCGCCAACTTCATCACGTCAAGCCAACCTGTAACAAGTGGTCGCGTTCCTGAAGTTACGATGCACCATGGTACAGCCTGTTCTTCTAGTTTGTCTAACATGGCCCGCGACCCAGGGATCTCGACAGCATCTTGGCCAAACTCCTTTGGCACTAATCCTTCAGCATGTTTGATGTCTACCTTATTTTGTTATCAAATGGCCAAGATAAAGGCCAAAGGTCTTTACTCACACTCCCAATTCGCGAGTTTCGGCTCGTAAATCCGGAGGACATCAATTGAACGGCGGCCATGCGATGTAGCAAGGATTTCTTCCGGATCAACACCTATCTCTCTTCCTGTTCTACGGGCGTGAGCCTAACAAGCCGGCATGTACTTCCACAACTTACCTTGTCCAGTACTTGATGATTGCATCTGTCGAATCGATGATTGTCCCGCTATATAATTCAGCAAATTTGGTGTAGTCAAAAATAGAGTACCTACTCCATATCAAATAGCTGCAGATGGTTAGTGATGTTTGTTCCTGTGGTACCGACCGTTTGTACTCACCAAACCATGGCACTGAATCGTTTGGGTAGGCGCTGAAAATGTTTGTTTGGGGACAGTCATTATGACTTGGCGGTTGTAAGGGCTTCCGATGGGTTCCTTTGAATGAAGGAATAAAAAAAAGAGTGCAGGAAAGAGAATGTAGGAAAAATATCTAGCCCATTTAGGCATCCCGTCCAGCATTGCTTATAATGCAGCCAATCATGGCGAGAGCTGCATTGCTTTCCTTCCCAAAGGAGAAGCTATGGTCAATGATATTACATAGAGGCGTATCTCGTTATATGTAGGGCGCAAATTGTGATCCATCATGGTATATTTGCTGCTGGAAAGTATATATCGTCTAGATAGTATCGTCACGGACAATTGCAGGCACAATACTCCGTAGGTACGGCGAGCAGCCAAGCCATCGAGGGGCACGTGGTGATTGTGAAATTCTGCCGTTGACCGCCTTGCAACATCCCTGCCACTCGCCAAAAGTTCGACTTTAAACAAAATTTCGAGGCGCAATCTACCAGACGGCATCACCACTCACCCACAACCACAAGCCACAATGAAGGTTGGCAGTACGTGCAAATGAACCTAATTTTTCCGATATCTACTCACATATAATCTAGAACCCAAATCAAAGCGTGTACCTGTTCGGTTACGCAACAAGATTGAGAAAGCGTCAGCGGCGAAGCAGCGCAAAGCAAAGAAGTTAGCCAAGAAGAACCCGGAATGGCGATCGAAAACGAAAAAAGACCCTGGTATTCCCAATCTGTTCCCATACAAGGACAGAATATTAGCAGAAGTGGAGGAGACGCGGAGGCGCAAAGAGGAAGAGAACACACGTCGGCGTGAATTAGCCAAGGAACAGAGACTTGGTGGAGGGGCCACAGTAGATGCTTCAGATGAATTCGAAGAGTTTGAAACCGAGGATAACGAACAGCTCGACGACGAAAGCGAGGACGAAGACACCATGGAAGTGGTAAGACTGACTGCACACATTGCTTAGAAAATGGCAATCGATGCTAACTGACAAAACAGGACAGCTCCAACCCCATGGCTGCTCTTCTTGCCTCAGCAAAGGCACGCGCCGCAGCCTTTGACAGTAAGAATGGAGAAGATAATGATGAAATGGATGATGGCGAGGACTCGATCGCCTCCGAGAACGACGACACAGTCAATGTTCGCAAAGATTCGTCCAGGAAACAGTTTGACAAGGTGTACAAGCATGTTGTCGATTCAGCAGATGTCGTACTTTATGTACTAGATGCTCGAGATCCTACAAGTACACGATCAAAGGAGGTGGAGCAGATGGTTATGGCAGCTGATGGAGGACGGAAGCGCATGATCTTCATCCTAAACAAGATTGACTTGGTCCCGCCGCCAGTCCTTCGTTCCTGGCTTATACATCTGCGTCGATCGTTTCCCACCCTACCTCTCCGCGCTTCTAAACCGGCCCCCAATGCGAAGACCTTCGAGCATAAAGATCTCACCATGAAAGGAACGTCGGAAGCGTTATTCAAAGCCCTCAAAACTTTTGCCGAGTCACGGCAGTTAAAGCGCTCCATTAAGGTCGGCATTATCGGATATCCCAACGTAGGCAAGTCTTCTGTCATCAACGCGTTGGGTGCGAGAATGGGTGGGAGGGCTAGTGCTGCCCCAGTAGGTGCAGAGGCTGGTGTCACTACCAGTATCCGTGAAGTCAAATTGGACAACAAGTTAAAGCTCCTCGATTCACCTGGTATCGTGTTCCCAAATACTCAAGAGGCATCGAAAGAGAGCAAAGTGCAGCAACAAGCACGCTTGATTTTGCTCAATGCCGTACCTCCCAAGGAAATCAACGACCCCGTACCCGCGGTTACTCTTCTCTTGAAGAGACTTTCCTCGTCTGAAGATTTGTTCTCAAAACTAATGGAAGTCTACGATCTGCCTCCGCTTCACACTGTTGGTAGCGACAGAACAACCGACTTCTTGGTCCAGGTGGCAAGGAAACGCGGACGCCTCGGTAAAGGTGGCATTCCCAACTTACACAGCGCTGCACAAACCGTCATCAACGATTGGAGAGATGGACGCATCCAAGGGTGGACAAGCCCCCCAAAATATTCGCCCGCTGAAACTTCAACGACAAAAACTGCCCCAGCCTCTAAGGGACTTGTGGGCGATCAGAAGGAAATTGTCAAGGAGTGGGCAACGGAATTCAAGCTGGAGGGCCTTTGGGGTGATGATTCCAATGCCAATGATGCGGCCGAGGCAATGGAACTGTAGCTTCTTCATAGTATCAGGTATTGGCGATTTGGCGTACGGGTCAATAGGTTACACAGTGGTTCGCCCGATGATGAATTCTTTACATGGAAGATGAGCCTGACTTTGCTGAACCAAAAGAAAATAAATATTTACGGAACACCATGATTTCGTACCTGATTTTACTATGCGACAGATTCTAGAAATATGTCATCCTTCGCCTAACATTAAAAATTTGGAAATAGACTATCTGGGACTATGGATCTAATGTGGGAGATCTATGAAGCCTTGGAGTCTTTTTTTAATAGAATAATCATCTTAGTACTCTAACTATACGCTGTGTTGTTACACTACCACATCGTATTTCGGTGTGACTAAGATGTAAAGTGAAGGGATAGACGACATGAACATAACTGAAAGTCTTGAATTACGTGGGATATATTGGTAGAGCAGTCATCTGCTTATTCGTTTAGTTTAGCTTGTGGGTATTATACTTGATGTAAAGTTGACTTGGAAGATCGAGATCAGATCACGTTTTGACCTATACTTCTATCAATACCTTCGTATACTCTTTTCGTGACATAGCCCTATTGTCAGCCTCTTCATGATGCTGACCACCGCTCATTCGCCTTCAACAATAAATCAATACTAGATTCTGAGAACCTTGGTTTACTGCTCACGAACTTATATTTTCTGATCACTTTCATACCCTGTCAAAATTCGCCAATAAGTGCACCGAAATCCTCACTCACATCTTTAATAACTCTTGAGGTGCATGGGGTAAATGTCATTCTGCCCAAATTGCATGGTGCCTCTCGATACTGCGTCGTTCTGTAGGATAACTTTAGAATGTCCAATTAAAAGTTTGCTCTAACCACTCATCCGTCTCTGGCCGTGTAAAATCCCAGCGATATCGGATAGCGGTCTTTCAAAACTGTACAATGTTTGTGCGATGTCGAAATGAAAATTCCATAGGGGTGGTTTGAGTTTAGAACTTACGTTCTACTGCCCCACACTGAGTGCGGTTTCCATCGGCCCAGCCCCAGACCTTCGTCATCCAGAAGTATCACAGCTTCACATACAAAGCCTTGAGCCACCCTTCTCTGCTCATCTTTCTGTCATAATCTTGATGCAAATCACAATGGGTTCTTCTAAAAGTCTTCAACCACTACGCTCAATGTCCAGGTCGATTAACTCTCTACCTGCAGCGTGCTCTAGTGCACAACTAGCTTCAAGAAGATATGCGGGGACGCTGGCCAGCTTCAAGATCCCCTCCATAACCAACGAGCCCAATGTACGCCAAAATCCCTACAAGTGTACTGTAAAAGAAGGAGGCTAATGTCAAAACTTAGCAACATTACACCAAAGGTTCTGTAGACCGACAAAAGCTTCAAGATGCCGTTTCATCATTAAAAAAGCAAGGCCCGGTCCAAGTACCTTTAGCAATTGGAGGCAAATATGTAAGATCTAGAGGTTGAATTTGTGACTAGCATTCACTAATTGCCCCAGATCAACAATTCCTCTACTCTCACCCAACACAACCCCTCCTCGCATGCCGACATAGTCGCAGAGTACTCCAATGCCAGCCCAGCGGATGTAAAGAATGCAATCGACGCAGCACTTGCAGCAAAGCCGGCATGGGAGTCTTTACCCTTTGCTGAACGCGCCTCAGTATTCTTGAAGGCTGCAGACCTAATCTCAACCAAATACCGATACGATATCATGGCGGCAACGATGGTGGGGCAGGGTAAAAATGCATGGCAAGCTGAAATCGATGCAGCCGCAGAGTTGGTTGACTTCCTGAGGTTCAACGTCAAATATGCGGAGGAGACATATGGAAACCAACCAGTGCACAACTCGCCTGGAGTATGGAAGTACGTGTAACTTTCCTAATGCAAAATGTACAATGAGCTAACCTGAAAAGCCGTGTTGAATACCGCCCATTGGAAGGCTTCGTGTACGCCGTTTCTCCTTTCAACTTTACAGCCATAGGCGGCAATCTCCCTGCCTCTCCAGCCCTAATGGGTAACGTTGTAGTTTGGAAGCCTTCGCCAGCAGCCATAGGATCCAATTGGCTTCTTTACCAGATCTTGATCGAAGCTGGGTTACCTCCAAATGTCATCCAATGGGTCCCTGGTGATGCAGAAGAAGTCACCAAAGCAGTTCTATCTCACCGTCAGTTCGCAGCTCTGCACTACACTGGTAGCACTGCAGTATTCCGATCCTTGTATGGCAAGATTGCAGGTGGCGTTGCGAGCGGTAAGTTTCAAAGTTATCCAAGGATTGTCGGTGAGACTGGAGGTAAGAACTTCCACTTGGTTCACAAAGATGCGGATATTGCGAACGCAGCTATCCAAACCGTACGCGGCGCATTCGAATACCAGGGTCAAAAGTGTAGTGCTTGCTCACGCCTTTATGTCCCCAAATCGGTCTGGCCTGAATTTAAGGAGAAGTTGGTCGCAGAAACAAAAGCTCTCAAAATTGGGGAGCCCTCCGACTTCTCAAACTTCATCGGCCCCGTCATTCACGAAGCGAGCTTCAAGAAGCTATCTGGTGTCATTGACGAAGCGAAAAACGACAGTGAACTCGAGCTGCTCGTTGGTGGCCAGTATGATAGCAGCAAGGGATACTACATCCACCCCACTGTTTACCAGACCACCAACCCAAACCATCCACTTCTATCTCGCGAACTCTTCGGCCCCGTCTTAGTCGCTCACGTATATGATGACGCGGCGCCTAACGCATTTGCTAATATCATCAAACAAATCGATGAGACGTCTGAATACGCCTTAACTGGAGCGGTATTTGCTAAAGATAGAGAGGTCATCAAGTTTGCCGAAGAGAAGTTGAGAAACGCAGCTGGTAACTTTTACATCAACTGCAAGTGCACCGGCGCTGTTGTTGGACAACAACCATTTGGAGGGTCGAGGGCTAGTGGAACTAATGACAAAGCTGGTAGCGCAAACTTGTTGGCTAGGTTTGTGAATATGAGGTCGATCAAGGAGGAGTTCTTGCCCACGGAGAAGGTGCAATATCCCAGCAACGAAGTCTAGGGAGTTGGTTTGTAGGGAATCGGGGCTGCTTCGTTTGACGAAATCATTTGGTAGGATAGGGTGAACAGAAACCAAAGTTGAGAACCACGTCTATTAGCATTTGAGGCGTAGAGGGATTCAAGGACCATGAAAAGCATTGCACCATAGCAACCAAGCCAATCTTACGAATCATGAACTGAGCAAGCCCAATGTACTTCAAATTGCAACGAATTTTTGCCCCACGAGAGCATCAACAACCTGATATAAATATACTGTACCTCGGTAACTGCAGCCATGCATGTTTTCGTTTCATGATGCGGCTCAAATCATTTCTAGGTAGGCCCTGCATGAGTCGAAGACCCACATTCCTCGGGAGCCCCGTTCTCAATGTGGCTTTGCGTTTTGCCGATGTGGCACCGCGGACAAGGTGAAAAGGGACTTTGAGATTTTACGTTTTTATTTTCAACCAGAAGTTCGGGCGAACGAAGGTGGCGAGAATGCAACGATGATTTGAAGCGAGGGGGAAAGGAACCCCTACCATCCCCCGCTTTTGCAACATATTAGGATTATATTGACGAGTTTATTGCATCATTGAACCTTATGAACGAGAGTTGCGAACTGCGACGAGGCATGGAAATTTACCTACATTTACCTACTCATGTCACGGCTAAGTTGTAATTCACCAATATGCTACTTTTTTTCCCGGATGCTCACACACACCGTGCCAGTGACTTCTAGCATATTATGCACAAACGGTTTGCCTGACCCTCCACATAGCTCGGCTCTTTCCCATCTCAGCTAAGCAGGTGGAAAGCCCTATGACGCACAGTCAACCATGTGCAGCGACACAATAAACCCGCGGACACCATTTTTGCGCACGGAAAGTTGCCGCCTAGACAAGCGTTGGCAAGTTTCTCGATATTATTGGCTAAATGCAGTAAGGTGGATTGTCCTCGGCCGAAGGTGCTTGGAAATTCTTAGCATCGCTGGGTCGGTCATGGTGTTATCGCCTCCTGGGCCCACAAAGTCCGATTCTCCCTGGGAATAGTGAGAGCCGGGCTGTTGAGCACAACCCCGGCCCTTGGGTCGGTTTCCTGAAAAACTCTGTGGATCCGGTTTATATGCAGCATGCTCCTTCGTCTTATAACGATCCGTTCCTTGTTCCATTTGTGTAGTTCCTTTTCATCGCTCCCATACCCTTTTAATTCTCGCGCTAGCACTTGGTCCTGACGTATATACTGTGTAACGGTCACCAAAACAATTCAAGTGCACCTACCGATACGACGAAACCAAGATGGAGAAACCCAATGAGGCTGGGAATAGCCAAGATGTGGAATCTGGAAGAGAAGGCATCTCGCATTGGAAGATGATCACGGATCAAGGTGCCGTCACAAAAGAGATTGAAAACTGGGACTATGAGGGTGAAGGCACTGACGACGACCCGTTTGTCGTCGAGTGGATAGAGAATGACCCCAGGAATCCTATGACTTGGGCCAAGACGAAGAAATGGATCATAGCTCTCACAGTCGCAAACTCGGTGCTTGTTGTCTCATTTTGCTCCTCTGCCTTCTCTGGAGGTGTGTATGACTGCCCATATGCATTACACATGCAGCTAACACTCGTCTACTAGGTATTCAAAAAGTTATGACAGAATTCCACGTCAGTCAGGAAATCGTCACCCTCGGTGTATCACTATTCGTTCTTGGATTTGCACTCGGGCCGTTATTGTAGGTCATTCTCTATAGAAGACGTAGATGTTTGACAAACACTAACCTTGAATTTAGATGGGCTCCATTTTCGGAATTGTACGGTCGTCAAATCGTGTTCGTGGGCACTTATGTTGCCTTTGTTGCATTCAATGCCGGAGCCGCCGGAGCACCAAACATTTGGGGATTGCTCATACTTCGATTCTTTGCTGCAGCATTTGGTTCTAGCCCTCTTACCAACGCTGGTGGTGTTATTGCAGACCTTTTCAATGCAAATGAACGTGGACTAGCCATGTCTATTTTCTCGGCTGCGCCATTCATGGGTAAGGAGTGCAACTATTTCCCTTGAACTCTTTACTAACTCAATCGGCAGGTCCGGTTCTTGGCCCCATTATTGGTGGGTTTCTCGGTATGACTGAAGGTTGGCGATGGGTTAGCGGATTGATGGCTATCTGGAGTGGTGCAATCCTTGTCATCACTGCTTGCATTGTTCCCGAGACCTACCCACCGGTCCTACTACGAAAGCGCGCCGAACGACTCTCACAAATAACTGGAAAAGTTTATCGATCCAGAACCGACATTGACCAAGGAAAAATCACACTTGGTGAAGCGTTCTCTACAGGACTCCAGCGTCCTTGGATCCTGCTCTTCACCGAACCAATCGTCTTGCTACTTTCCCTGTATCACGCCATCATTTATGGCATTCTCTACATGCTGTTCGGTGCGTTCCCAATCGTCTACCGCGTCGGCCGTGGTTGGAACGAAGGTATTAGCGGCCTCCCCTTCGTTGCAGTTGCCATTGGTGTTCTCCTTGCTATCACCTATGTGATCTTGTATGACAACAAGGCATATATGAAGAAAGTTAAGGCATCTGGTGTCGGTTATACCACTCCAGAAGCAAGACTTCCAATGTGTATTGTCGGCGGCATTGCACTCCCCATCGGACTATTCTGGTTTGCCTGGACAAATGGACCAAACACCCATTGGGCAGTAAGCGTGGTTGCCTCCATCCCCTTCGGGTTCGGCATGGTGCTCATCTTCCTTTCGATTATGAACTACTTGATCGATTCGTATACCATCTTTGCTGCATCGGTCCTGGCTGGCAATGGTATCATCCGATCTATTTTTGGAGCAGCTTTCCCACTCTTCACCAAACAAATGTATGCTGGTCTTGGAGTTCACTGGGCATCCTCTATCCCAGGTTTCCTCGCTCTCGCCTGTATTCCACTACCCTTCCTCTTTTATAAGTACGGAGCCTCTATTCGGAAGAAGTGCAAGTATGCTGCGCAATCCGAAGCCTTTATGCAGCGCATCCGTGGTCAACAAGCAGCAAATGCACAACAGACAGTTGCCAGTGAGGAATCAGCTGAGCTTTCTTGTGCTGCAACATTACATGAAGAGGTAGAAGAACAAGCCGAAGAACAAGCTCATGTGGAGGAAAGCGAACCTAGGTTTGCGGAGATGAAGACAGAGAAAGAAACAGAAGGTGCTGAACTCAAGAAGACACAGACCGGACGATCGACCAGGAGCAGAAGATCAGTTAGGGATAACGAATTTTACGACAATCCTTACGAGATCGATCGTGTTCACACAAGAGAAAGCTTTGCGGGTAGGGTGCGGGGTAACAGCCGAGCAAGCATCAAGAAGTGAGCGATTTGGCAATTGTTGAGAAGCATGAAGAGGCCAAATGGGATAGGGCTTGAGGAAGGAGCTTGACGGCTGTTGCATTATATACCCATATGTCGTATAGTTCGGCGGTTCATATTGTCTAATATTATTTTCTATTCATATCTAGCATGCTGATAGTTGTGCTGATGGTGCTGATGGTGCTGATGCCAGAAATATTAAGTGTCGTAATCCATCAGACAAACCGCTGGAGCATCCACATGGTTGGTTTGAACCAAAATGTTGTCTAATCAGATAGCTATACTTCTTCGAATTACCGTATAATTCCGCCGAATGATACTTGATAGTATTGCCGATAGAATCACGACCAAGCTTTTAGAAGTACGCTCAATGCTTTGTGCTAGTGGGTCTTGGCAGAATAATGTAATATGGGGTTTCATCGGGAACAAGGAAGATGCCGGCACTTCATCAATTCTTTCGGACAAGCATTGTCGCATGATCTAGCCGTGGAGACCGCACCACCGAAGGCAAAGAGACGCATAGGTACCTAGTGATCGACAATATGTGTCAACTCTATGTTTTCTTGCTCGCGGCTTCTCATTCCACGTTCCTGCATCTAGCAATGAGGAACATCTCCCCTTTCCCCTCATATTTCCATCGTCGTCCTTGAGATAGCGACAGAAATGCCGCGCATTCGTACTCGACACATTATCACATGCACAGCCCTTGTATTATGGGTCTACTACTTCTTACCACGGGACGAAGCGATACCATTCTTTACTAACTATAGGTACGGCTCTTCTCAAAGAGGGACAGTCGCATTGGCACGGTATATGAACGATGCGGCAAACGTGCCAAACATCACCGCCAAGAATAGCAGCTTCGACTGGAGTTCGGTAGACTTCACCTATCCTCCAAAGCTTACGCCAAAGCTCCCAGCGCCTGTCACGAAGCGTCCACGCATACAGCACCGATTCAAAGCCGAGTCAAAAGAGGCCATAGCGATACAGGAGCAAAGAAGGTTGCAAGTGAAGAGGGTATTTGGACGGAGCTGGGCAAGCTACAAACAGCAGGCATGGATGAAGGATGCACTGAAACCAATAAGCGGCGAGTATGTTGATCAGTTTTCTGGGTGGGCAGCGACCCTGGTAGACAGTCTGGATACGCTCTGGATGATGGGATTACGCGATGAGTTCTATGAAGCTGTGGCAGCAGTCGCTACAATCGATTTCGGACAAAGCACGACACCTGCGGTCAACACTTTTGAAACGTGCATACGATACTTAGGCGGGCTTCTTGCTGCATACGATTTAAGTGGACATGAGGTGCTGAAGAAAAAGGCTATTGAAGTAGGAGATTTGTTATATGCGGGATTCAACACCAAGAACGGGATGCCAGTGGATTTTATCTCCTTTGAGGAAGCTAAAAATGGTTCTGGACTGACGGTCGAAAGTCAGGTTGTCAGTGCCAGCCCTGGAACAATCACGCTGGAGTTCAGCAGATTGAGTCAGATTACGGGAGACGATAAATACTATGCGGCAGTTTCTCAAGTCATGGACGTCTTCTACCACGACCAAAACAATACGAAACTCCCGGGTATGTGGCCGATGTTTGTTTCGATGCGCAAAAAAAATGTCGTAAATGGGTTTCAATTTTCTATTGGCGGTAACGCAGATTCATTGTACGAGTATTTGCCCAAGGCTCATGCACTGCTTGGCTCGACAGACCAGAGCTCAGCCAAATACGAGACCATGGCGCGCTTCTTCATGGATACTGCGATTCAGAATCTCTTCTTCAGACCCATGATACCAGGAAATGAGGATATCCTAATATCAGGGAACTGCGACGTTCTTGCTGACGGACCGCGTTTAGACCCTGAAAGTGAACATCTGTCTTGCTTTATAGGAGGTCTATATGCGCTTGGCGGACGCTTGTTCAAAAGCGACGAATACCTAGATATTGGCGCAAAGCTGGCACACGGCTGCGCGTATGCCTACAAATCTTTCCCTACTGGCATCATGCCCGAACGCTACAACATGGCTCTCTGCCCAAATTCTAATCACCTTGAGCCATGCTCTTGGAATGCGACCCACTACAAAATAGAGGCTTCTGCACGCCCCCAGCATCTGAGTCATCTCCCGAAAGGCTTTACAACGGCAAAAGATCCGCGGTACATACTCAGACCTGAAGCTATCGAGTCCGTATTCATTCTCTGGCGCATCACTGGGGATACCTGGTGGCGTGAGACAGCGTGGGAAATGTTTGAAGCGGTAGTCAGAGCGACAGAGACAGAATATGCTAACGCAGCGGTGTTGGACGTCACGGTGATTGGGTCGGAGAAAGAGGATTACATGGAGAGCTTCTGGATGGCAGAGACTCTGAAGTACTTCTACCTGTGCTTTGCAGATACAGACCTTATCAGTCTAGATGAGTTTGTGTTGAACACGGAGGCACATCCCTTCCGGTTATCGAGGTAGGGAAAGTGATAGTTGAAAAGCTCCCATTACCTCATACATACCAAATAGGGATGAATATCAAGTGTACCAAGCCATTCTTTTTGTCAGAAGCCATATGTGATATTGCGCATGATCATTTGCCATTCTAGGGGGTTTCGTATTTCTTTCAGCGCCAGTCACCCTTCATGTATCCGTCCGGATTTCATTGAAGCTAAACTCCGCTGCCCCACCTATGTGGCTTGGGCTAACAGGTGGCGTCGTCTTCTGATTGGTGTACCTGAACAAGCGTTTTAGCCCGGGTCTCCTGTCTTGATCAAGCTTCAACAACCCCATCCCATCTTCCTCTACTCTACGTCAGGTCGCTCGTTGCACAGTCACTCGTTCCCTGTACAATATCTCGCTCTTTTATTGCAGTTGTTAAGTCCTTCTTTAGACACTTCAAACCTTGCTCGACGTGTACCACGAAATCCATACTGCACGTAGCCCACTATCCTTGATACCCGTACCGCAACCGTGTAACCATCAATATGCGCTTCTCCACCGTTGCAGTAGCCATGGCTGCTACGCCGACACTTGTATCCGCTGCTAAGGGCACTATGGGATTTGCCCTCGGAACAAAACAGCCCAGCGGCCAATGCAAAACACAACAGGACTATGAGCAGGATTTCGATGCTATCAAAAGTGGATCAGGTGCTACGATTGTTCGTGGTTATGCCGCTTCGGATTGCGATATGGCCAAGAATGCCCTGCCTGCAGCCAAGTCAAAGGGCTTCAAGGTTGTGCTTGGTATTTGGTATGCAGAATCCGGAAACACCAAAGCGATCTTCACTAACAAACTGCTATCCAGGCCTGATGTTGAGGAGTCCTTCAACAAAGATCTAAAAGCCATCACCGATGTTGCAAATCAATACACTGATACCATATATGCCGTCACCGTCGGCTCCGAGACCCTCTACCGCGGAAACTTCACTGGCGAAGAACTCAAGGGCAAGATTCAGACTGTCAAGTCTAAGCTGCCCACCGGCATCAAGGTCGGCACAGCTGACAGCTGGAACAAGATTGCCGACGGCACCGGTGATGCTATCATTGGCACTGCAGACATCATTATGGTCAACGCATTTGCCTTCTGGCAGGGTGCTAGCCGAGACAATGCCACACACGTCTATCTTGATGACATGTTCCAGGCTGTTTCCCACATTGAGAAGGTTGCCGGTGGTGCGGATAAGATGCCCGAAATCTGGAACGGCGAGACGGGTTGGCCCACCGCAGTTGGCACGGATTACGGTGCCGCACAGGGTGGTCTTTCCAACGCCGAGCACTTCTATCAGCACGGTTTCTGCTCCCTTCTTGATTGGGGTTTCAACGCCTTCTACTTCGAGGCTTTTGATGAGCCATGGAAGCCAGCGTCCATTGGCGACAACGGCAAAAAAGCTGATGAGACTACTTGGGGCGCTATGACTGCCGAGCGCAAGGCCAAGTTCAGCTTGAAATGTTAGGCTTCTTTAAAATATACGTCTCATTAAACTTCGCCTATGGGTCTGGGCAATTAGGCCGTTGGCTTCAAAAATGGCCCGTTTTTGCAACGAACATAGAGAATATGAATAGTATTTGATATGGTTTTGATAGACTTCGCATCACATTGCATTGGGCGGTTATAGGAATTTACGGCCGCACACAATATATAGGTTGCAAACCCTTATTCGTTATCGTTGTACCATTTGCATTGACTGCTTATTGCAATTTTGCACAAACGCTACTAAGTATGGAAACAGACCAATATGCACCTACATAAAGTGTATGCGCTGCCCAGCATTAGCTCTCCGTAAGGTCTTGCCAAGCGTCGTTTCGTACAGTCTAGGAAAGACATGGGAATATTGCGTTAAAAAACTTGAATATTATGACAAATTTCTGAATTTGTCGTAATTTCAGGATGGAGCCGGTAAGACTCACGTCTTTTGATTGCATTATAAGTTATTCGATAGGAAACTAGACACCAGGTTAATTCGGTGTCTATATTCTTCTCAGTAATCATCGTAAACGAAGCATTCTCCGCTAATTAGACTACTAATTATTGTGGTGGATAGAGTCACAGATAAACCATTGGACGGAGCGTGCGAAGTTAGCAGGTAAGTTTGTAGAGCTTTTGGCTTTCAAATTTAATGTATTTCTACTAGCCTCTAATTCTTCAACATTCGTAGACTTTTACTAATTGAAAGCATGTGTATATTTTGAGAGAATAACACTATTGACTTCAGCATTTAAAATGTGATCAAGAATATGCTTGTTCTTAACCTTGCCAACAATATTGAATGCGCAAAGAATTCATGTAAATCGGTTGGCTGCGATTTCTTTTTTCCTCCCATAGACGTAGATGACTTGATTATGCTGAAATAAGGCCTTGAAATTCAACTACTAGCTTCTAGGAAAAGAACATAAATGGATACTATAAAGTTATCTTCACTATAGCTTGCTAAAACATTTCAAAATGTAGGTATCTCTATAACAGTAAGGAACAACCCCGTCCAGAAATGCGTTCCAGGAGATCATTGCAATAAATCGCCATTCTGAAAGTAACTGGGCCCCAATTAGTTTCGCATAGCAAAATCTCACTCATGAGGCAGAACAAGGTCGAAACACCAGGATAATATTTCTGACTTTATGGTTGGAAACAGGAGTAAGGAGATAATGTGTGGCCACTGACATTTGGACTTAAAAAGTGGCTGGGGGTCGGGATATGAGGTTTTGGAAATGGGTGAAGGAAACTAAGACTTGGTGAACTCTTTTGTTTGAGGTCTGATTCATAACATATATTGCATACCTTTTTCTACCTCGTTATTATACACTTGTTCCTCTTTTACCTTATTTAACAACTAGCCAAATCGAATATTGTTGGCCGCTAAAACCAAACCCGAGAGTATACATATATGAAGGATGTAGATATTCGTGACAGAAACCTTGGAACCTGAAACGACATTTATCAAACGTGTTCGTGGGCTTCCTCTGCAGCGCGAAAGCATGCGGTAAGCTTGGTACAATATTGTACGGGGCTCGAGTCTGAATCTCAAATATATGTATCCAAGGTTATTCCTCTACGTACGATCGATGTAAAATCTATATAGGGGATCTGGGCGCACGGGCTATAGGCCTGTGCATTCAGTTACCCCTTTACTAGTAGCTCTTGCTACACGTGCTCTAAAGCACGTGAAATCTAGAGCTGGCACGTACGGACAAAACGAGATATTTTCGAAATTCATATCATTTAATTTACTACAATTTCAGGCTGAGGCTGTTCAGAAATGTATTGGCCCCCAAATTTTGCCACAGCGCTGCCGCAGCCAAGCTTCAGCCTAGTCTTACACCCCTCTGCTTATCCTACGCACCAAATCTCTGCAACATACTCACGGCGCCTCAAATAAACTTCGAGATAATTCGACCAAAGTAGCTAAGACTGTAGCTACTTCGCCTAGCACATCTAATACCATTCAAATCTGCCAAAATAGGTGGTAGGTGTTGTCGACGGTACCTTCGCTCACACACCAGCCTGACAATAGCCTGGGCCACTAAATTCGTCATCATAAAGATCCAGATATATAGACAAGCAGCACTGCTTCTTCCCAATCGCAAGGACCTCAATCCCAATCCTGGCGTTTGAAGTCTGCCTATCATGTGTCGCGTTGAGGAACACATCTACTTCGATAAAGATGGGAATCGCTCCAAATTTGAGAACTACATATTCTGTAGAATGTCCAATAATGGACGACCATGCACGAAGGTAAAGAGACGGACTACTGAATACTACCACAAGAAAGAAACTATTGATCGCAATGATACACCATCACCAGTGTACGCGCCCACACCTGATGGAGCAGGTCCCTACCATAGGCGACCGCATCGAAATTTCTCATTATTTGGCCAGTCATCAACAGGAGTCAACCTCGAATCTGATATCGCGTTTGGATCTGAGGATAATAAGAATGAGGCCTCCATGCCCATAAAAACACACTGCCAATTATCCCGTACTAATAGTTCTATTTCTGATGCGGATATCGAGTCTTCTGACTCTGACGGATCGTATGAAATACGTACTGATTTCTCAAGTCGGGCTTCCACTCCCCCGCCAGCAAAAATCATTAGCCACAAAGACAAACTAGGTACTACACAAAGAACCAGCAACGAGAGAACGGAGTACACCCGAGATCGAGAAGAGAGATTTAGGCGTAAAGGAGCTACTCGTAGAACACCATCTCTTACAGAGGCCCAGCTAGATGAACAACAACCGATTCTCACCACTTATCCTAGTAGCATGCAAGGTATATTTTTAAGGAGAGAAATTCGTAGACATGCAGAAATGCCAGTGCGTATGGAACGGAAGGAAGGACACACCAGCTATCATGGTGCTCCTACTAGTCCAATGTCAAACAACTACATAACACCTACTACGTCTACTGAGGCAGTATCAGTATCAGGACAGGCAAACAGCTATCGCCGTGGTAGCATATCTCAGCCAAAACCGTTACCAAATAGCAACCAACGACCAACGAAAATACAGGCAAATAGTAATCGTCGTCCTAGCATAGTTCAGCCAAAACCGCCGCCCAGTATTGCAAACAACTACCCACGACCCCCTAGCCCTCGTTTACATTACCCGCCACCTATCTCGTTTACAAACAACTTTGATACTAGGCCCCAGTTAGCTCGGCAACCCTCTATTTCTTCTTTAAACGAGAACCCTTTCGCTCGGCTACCTCCGCTCGGTTCTGAAAAAACCTCTGCATCAGCACCATCAGTGCCTTTGCCACCATTGATAACTCACCAAGACAAATGGGATGACGATGATGTAACGTCAGATGCAGGATCGATTTTCTCCACTCACTCTCTGGTATCAACTGCAACAACCCTTTCGAAGGACAGTGGGTTCTCATCCGTACAGATAGCGGCCGCAACTAGAGAGCTACTCCGGATCATTCGCGATGACGAAGCACTTCATCCTCTCTATACCATAGCTATATATGGCAAGATCGGTCCCCGAAAGTTCTCGAACAACTTCCGACGGCTGTTAGATGTTTGCTCCCAAGGCCTTACGGAGGAAGCGGAGGATAGACTCGAATATTTTACAGCTAGTTTAGTTGCATTGAAGACAAGAGAAATTTCAGAAGCAATACTAGAAAAATACTCGGTAGGCCCTCTATATGGTCTGCTCTCTTAAAAGAGTTTACAAAAAGAAAATATAGATAATATTTTTGAAAATGAAAATGAAAAACAAGAGGGGTACGTTGATGATAGTGTCTTTAGGGAGCTGACCAACATAAGAACGTTTTTAGTTGAGAGTACCGCTTTTGGAAAACTTCAGGCAAGCTTACAGCAATTTCTTCTCTCACCAAGGGTATTCGGAAGCAAGAAGCAAGAATCAATCGACATAAAAAGTATGGATATCCGAACACGAGCGACTGAAAACATGGTGTGCTCTGATCTTGAAAGGTTGCACCAAGAAGATTATATTTTGCATATGCTTTATCAACGTGCTTTCGATGTAGTTGGAAAAGTAAGAATGGTGGAAGAATACGCCCAAATACTCAATCCGATTTTTACACTTCTAGAGGATGAGTCGTCGGGCAATTCGGAGGCCGAGATCTGGGCTCGGATGAAATCAAACTTGCCGCATCTAGCTGAACGCGCTGTCGAACATCTGAATACCATGGACACCACAAAATTGTTCAAAGGCAGACAAGATGAGGTAAAGCTGGTCCCTGTTTCGAATATGACTGATGATATAAATACGGAACTGGGTAAGCGCAACTTCCAAAAGCTATCTAATGATAATAGCTCTAGGATTATGGACATAAAAGTTCAACATAGCTTTTCGTTCATACTATTTATACTTGAGTATCCTCTATCGTTTATCCCCTGGCACCCCTGGAGCAACTTGGAGGCCGAAATATGGGCTCGGATAAAACCAAACTTGCTGCATCTAGTTGAACGCGCTGTCGAACATCTGAAAATCATGAACATTGCAAAATTGTTTAAAGGCAGACAAGATGAGGTCAAGTCGGTCACTATTTCAAATATGACTGACGACATAAATACGGAACTGGGTAAGCGCAACTTCCAAAAGCTATCTAATGACAATAGCTCTGGGATTGTGGACATAAAAGTCCAACTTGGCTTTTTGTCGATACCACATGCACTTCAGTATGCTATGTTGTCTACCCCAGGAACCCCTTGAGCATTTCTTCGTTGAATAATGAATCCACGATCAATAGGTGCAAGGGTTTTCTAGAGGACTACACAAGGTTAGAATGGGATTGGTGGCCACTGGCTCCTCGGGTACCCAACGTCAAAGCCGGACAGTTTCGCCTTGAATGGATGGTAAGAATCCACTGAATTATATTCTCACTTTAACCTAACAAACACAGTTTGGTGGTGTTCAACTATACGAATGCATCTCATCAGTACAAGCCGATACCATCCAAGCCCTCATCCCATTACTACCCCAGCATCCAGAATTTTGTTGTTGTTGCCATACTAAAAAGCATCAGTCGAACCTATTAAAAACAAGAGAAGGAATCTTCAGGTTTATATCAAGCTACTTCTCCAAGCAAAAATCCAATGCGCCATCAAACAATGGCGGACAATCGAAGGCCGGCAAACGCTACACTCCAACAAGCTTTACTGTGGTAACTTCTTCGTCATGTGGTACGCAGAGTGTAAGCCTAGAGGGATCGAATGGATCTGATGATGCAAACACCTCGCCATCAATGCAAACTCAGGTACCGAATGTGCCCGAAAATCTCTCATCTGACCCCCTAAAACGCATGCTTTTCGCCATCCAAGGTTCGCGTTGGTCTCTGGACTTGGAACAAATCTCAGTCTCGACCCAACTAAACGACCCCGCATTCTTCCGCGAACTCAATACACGATACAAGAAGCACCGTAATTGGATAAAGCGCATGGTCTCACCTTTCCGTTTCCGCTTCTGCAAATTCGTCAGGTTTGAAAAGTTTGATGCGGAGCGCATCTTGTCTCAGGGTGAAGACCTTCCCGAAGACCCTGTCTTCCAGGATGATTATGAGTACGCGCCGCGACCGGGAAAAAATCCTATGATCAATCCAAAGACGTTCGCAGTTTGTCTCAAAGTCTGTGACGATCAATGTACTTGGCGGTTACTTAACCCGTGGCACGACTGCGTAACACTGCCCCGTCGCCCTCACAGAATACGCTGTATTCCTAAGAAGAAGAGCGAGTTTGATCTACAATCTGACGATGTTGGACTCGTGGCCTGGGGACTTGAGGCTGATTACGCAATATCCTTCGCCTACCTCGCAATGTATCATTTGATTCCTCTGATTGGGGCACTGGTTTTCTGGATCTACTGGTTGATCAGATTTCCTGGTGATTGGCAGAATGCGGCTGTGCCTGTACTGACTGTTCTAGCGATGTTTGCAGTGCTGTGGATGCTACCATTCAACAAAAACGTTATCAGCATATAATTTTGTTTTGCCAGATTAGACAACAAGCATAAGCACGCTAATTATCATCACTTGGTATATAAGTCACACAATTTAAAAGCCACCAGTAACAAAAGCAAGCACACCAGTATTTACTTTACTTTGCTCTACTATGCTACCTAACCCAACCTCTGTCATAACGTCGCTATCTCAGCATGCCTTATCCTAAAATAATGCCGTCCTTTCCCTTTTCCAATACCGTCCTGATCCTTCAAATAACATGTCAATCCACCACATCTAACCCACATCTAACCCAAACATAGCAGCCACCCTTCATCACATAGCACCATTATAAATATCCCTCAACACCGGCCTCCCATCAAGCACACCCCTCTTCCCGGCCATAAAAACCTTCCCAGGTACTTTCTCCCCAGATACCATCCCCTCATCCATACCTCCAACCCCTTTCCCCCCAACCCGCTTCCTCGGCTCCCGAACATTCAACCGTCCCTCCGCACCCGTAATATCGCCCAAAGCCCTCCTCTTCTTCAGCGGACTAGGCGTCGCATTCGGCGTTTTACCCTCTACACGAGACGAGAACAAAGGCCTACTGGGCGTCTTACCAGTCTGCGTGACCGACTCCTCAAAAGCATGAGACTCGATTGCATCAGACGATAAATCCAAAACCCAATCTTTCTCGCGACACAGGGCGACAAGATCGCGGAGTAACTCGTTTGCAGAAAGCGTTTTTTCGCTGCCTAAGATGATGAGCTTGGATCGTGCGCGTGTTAGGGCGACGTTGATGCGGCGTCGGTCTTTGAGGAGGTCGCCTACGACGCCGTTGTCGTTGCTGCGTACGCAGGATACGAGGACGACTTCTTTGTCGCGGCCTTGGAATTTGTCGGCCGTGTGGAGTTCGACGCCTGCGCAGCCTGGGCCGATGGCTGGGGCTGCAAGCTCCGAGGACTGGGTTTGGGTGTATGCGGAGGATAGGCTGGCGCGGAGTAATGCGAGTTGGGAGCGGTAGAATGCAATGATGCCGATGTCTTCGGCTGAGATGCCAAGACTGAGGAGTGATAGTGTTAGGTGGGTGACGAGGCGTGCTTCGAGTGTGTTAGTGATACGTGATCCGGATTGGGCTTCTAGGGTTGGAGATATGTTGTCCGTGTTGATAAAAACGACTGGAGATTCGGGCGAGAGAGTGCGAGACAGCCAACAAGAGGATGTCTCCGGACCAGTGCAGGCATGTTGCGTACTTGATCGAGATTTCTGATGGTACGAGAGAAGACCAGTGGGCTTTGGTAGTGCAAGCTTGCGGGAAGCAACACTGGGTGTACCACACTTGAGGCGACCAGAGTAGATAAACTTGTTTGAAAGGAGCATGATATCGGCGCACATGCGGTATTGATGTTCTAGGCTAACGACGGCCTGTGGGTGTGCCTCACAAAGTAGCTTGAAAAGCGAGACATCTAGGCCGCCCTCCATTGCTTCCTTATTTTGTACTAGCGGAGGCAGTTGATAGTGGTCGCCTACTAGAATGAATTTTTGTGCCATGCGGATTGGGCCCAGACAGACAGGCAGTGTAATTTGGGAAGCTTCATCAACAATGCAGTAGTCGAATATTCGGCGGTTAAAGAGCGGATGGTTGATGGTTAAGCAAGTAGTGGCAACAACAAGTGGTTCCATCCAAGATTTCTCAAGTGCCTCAAGGCTGTCTTTAGGCTCTGCAGCTAATGTTGCAAATTCTCGGACATCGGGGTGAATCTTTGCTGATGCTCCAAGGCGGAGGATGCCAATATTGTCACTCCCAATCTTGAGTAAGATGTTGTCGACAGCTGTGTGTGTGTACGATGTGAGCAAAACGCTCTTGCCCTTTGCCACAAGGGTCCGGATGATGTGTGCAATGGTGGTCGTTTTTCCTGTTCCTGGCATACCCAGAACAAGGGCGTAGTCTTTTGCTGACATGACCTTCGAAATGGCAGACTTTTGATCTGCGTTCATGGAAACTTGCGAGGCTCGGGGCAGCGTCATCTCGCTAGATACAGGTTTGAAGACTGGCACCCGGTTGTCGACGATCAACTCACGTAGATCGCGGGCCTTGTAAATATTGTCATCCATGATTTGGATGAGATTGTTACGAGCTGCAGCCATCCCATTGCTGAATTCATCCTTGTCCAGTCTGTAGAGGACAGGTTCTTCGTCGGCTTCGTATGCCGGAATACTCTCCCCTTCCTTACCGACTTCCATGATTCCTGCAAAAGTCTGATTGTTCTGCGAATCGAAACCAGGGAGTTTAGTGCGGGAATTATGTAATCGTCTATCCACAGCAATAGTGATGCGACGCTTCTTGACATTCGTTACGTATCCATTTGCAAGGGCAAAGTGACCTTGCTCATCGGAAACAACCACAGGCTCTCCGATGATGAGTTGAGACTCGGTGAAAGAAAAGCCAGGCTTCGGCTGCTGTTTAATGAAGGTGTAAGTGTATCGGTTGATCTTCTGGCCAAGTTTCTCTTCGTGTACAGATCCAGGCTCGAGGATAACATTCGAGAAGCACCGCCCTAGTTTCTCGCGCTCGGTGCTGAGCATAGTCCAAAGTTCACGCCTGAACTTCATCATATCAGTTTCCTCTTTGGTTAGAAGCGTATCCCATTTCTTCATGAACTCTTGATGAGAAGGCTTTAGTGGTTTGACCAGTTCATCGTATCTCTCTTTAGCCTTTTTGTTTAGTTGTGCCCCCTTTCCATCCTCTACTAGATTATCATACAAGAAGCACGCCTCTTGAGCATAACATTTTTGACATTTAAAATCTTCTTTGAGGATCGGCGGTAATTCGATACGATCACGAACGTAACAGGCTAATTCGTTGCGCTTAATGATCATGTGAATAATATCGTTGCGAACAGTAGGGATGCGGCTTATGTCAGATGTTTCGAGGTAGTAAAGAATACCGTATGCGATTTCAACATCTGCCCGGATTAGCAAGTCATACCGTGTAGTGTAGGTAAACTAACCATATCGATTTGACAGCAGGAGGTTATATAGTGCTGTTTGAGCAACGTGCGCTGCGTTGGAAGAGTTCTTTCCTGTTTTGACCTCGAAAGGAACAGTCAAGGCCCGTTCGCCCTGGTCATCGTGCATGACGACCTGTACGGTGGCATCGATATTGCCCTTCAAGCCATACATTGGTGACCAAACATGTTCTTCGACGTCGAGTAATTTGTTTATACTCATAGTTGACTGTCGCCCATTTCGCTCACGAACGATGGCATCCGCTAGAGGCTCTGCACGAACAAAGATCTTAGCCCACGCCTGAAGCTCAGGCAATTTGCTGCTTAAGTGCTCCTTAACTGCCTCGCAAGTTGAGTTTATCTCAAGGATAGTCTCGAATTTGCTGGGTAGAAGTTTGTCGATAGTCTCGAGTAGAAATTCCGAATCCCATCGATTAACTTTCAACGCCTCCTGAAATAGTTCGTGGAGGAGTGTGCCATATAGCATGGGTGAGTTGGCCCTGCTCGTCGCTTTCACACGATCCTGGAGAACCGCTCGTCGTAAACACCCAAAAGAATCCGCAACTACAGTGGCAGATATCAAATGATCAGGATGCAATATTAGCATGTGGTGGTGAGCATCAATAACGCACTGCCCCGTGGATGAGAACACCCCAATAACGTGTACGAAGGAGCCTTTTGTGCAAGGTGTGTCGAACCATGCTTGCCGTAGAATTATCGACTTGTAGAGTTTGGTCTTCTCTTCTTCGACTCGTAGGACCTACAACTGTTAGCCAAACCTTACAAAAAATTAGGCTTGCCTGACGTCAAAATTACCTTCTCAGGCATGAGATGTCCATGCTCAGTCGTGTAGGATCCCTCATTTATTTCCTTTATAAGATAACGTTGAATGGCCCTTGTATCCTGTGAACTCTTTAAGATTTAGCATGTTTTCATTATCAGGGAAATGTGCAAGTTCTACGTACAGTATTTGTAGATGTTTGTGTAGCTGCTACCTCAGCTGCATTAAAGACATCCACATCTATGTCATCCCCAAACTCATCCGAGTCGTCATCATCAAGGTCAATGACTGAGGCAGGTGCAGATTTTCCCGTGAATGCACGAGCCTCCGCCTTCTGGGAAGGTGACACGAATGGCCTTGTATCAAATAAAGATGCAACATGCTCAAGATCCGCAGCGAACCCATCTTCATCCTCGTCCATACCAAATTCATCATCAGAATCCATCTGTCTCGACTGCACTCCTGTATGAAGCTGTTGTGGATGAAGTGTATGTACTGGTTTGGGGGGTACAGCGACATAGCTTGTTATTTGTCCCGCCTGTGCGGATTGCTCATGTGTTTGGGGGTTAACGTCCAGAGCGTCCGCCATGTCCGAGTCGAAGTCGTCATCATCAAATTCGTCTGAAGATCCAGCAGGCCTTTGTGGTTCGTTGTCTTCCAGGTATGTGTCTTCTTCGATAATGTCGTCTTCCCTTTCCATAGTTTCTGAAGTTCCTGTACCTTGCTCCTGTGTGCGCCGTGGAAGAGGCGAACCAGATGATTCCTCGTGACGGTCTCCCGTATCAGGCAGGGGAGATGAGCTTGACGGTAGTTGAGAAGAGACTCTCGACTGCGATTTGGGCACACATTGCTTCATTTGCTGGATCATATTGGCAAGGTTTGATTTTGCTGGGGGGCCAGCCATCGCACTGTCTGAGCTTGGAGCAGCCGCAAAGACGTCCTCGGTTGAATCCTTCTCGGCCTGGAATACACCATGTGTTCTCCTCCGCTTTTTGGTTGAAGTTGGGAACTCGTGGCCACAGCTCGCCCATCGTCTTAGTCCATTGACACTGCCCGCAGCAGCAGTGGATCGAGGCGAGGATTCGTTGATAAGATGCGCGAAGGCCACACTCTTGTTTGCGCTTGGTGTTCCTTTGTTGCTGGTATATCGACTCCACATTTCCATGGCCGGGTCTGCTTGAGGTGTTGTGAGCTCTTTCCTAGCGTCTAGCGCGTGTTCATCTTGTGACGGGCCTACGGGCGAGGAACTCCTAGCACGCTTCTTGTTCTTTCTAGGTAAAGGTGTGCCTACTGGCTGCGACCCGCGCCATATCAATTGTTCTTCTGGAGAAACAATAGGCTGAGGTGCATGTCTTGAGGAATCGTCGATATTGCCCACAAGATCTGCCAGCGGTAGCCTTTTCATGGCTGGTGTTGATGGTGGTGGGCAGGTCTTGAAGGTCGCCGGTCTTGGGGTGACAGCAGCCTTGAGTACTGACCTCGCGGCCTGTGCTGTTTTTGCTGTGGTGTCACCTGCCAATGCCTTCCCCGGCGCTACCGACAGGTTCTCTTTCTCAGCCTCACGTTCCTTTGCGACCTCGGTAGGAGTACCACCGATGAATTGAAAAGCCTTAAGCTTTGTGCGAGTTTGAGTCGAGGGCATGATTGGAGGACCAGTAACAATGTGCCGGCCTGGAGGGGCAGCGGCGTGGTTATTGTGGTGGGGAAAGGGCGGTTGGTTGCGTGGACGGTGCCATTGGCCTCTATATTGCTAGAGGGGGACAGTCAGAGGTGTGAAAGAAGCATAGATAGCTCCAAGTGTACCTTTGATTTTGGATCCTGGTCAAAGAAAGACTTTTGGCGCGTTGACATGAGTAGAGATGGGTGGCATTGGGTGGGTAGACTAGCGTTGACAGATGCATCAAGACTGGATTACGCGACGCGTCGAGCCGCCGAGCACTAACACAGCATCACGTGATTCTGACATAGGGTGGGCCGTGGGTGGACCAGTGGATCTGCATGCATGGGTGACAAGTCTACTGTACTGTAAAGCACATTGCCGTCGATAGCCACGCCACGATATCTACCTACCATATGTGCATAGTACATAGTACTCGTACTCGTACTAGTACCTAGGTAGTCTTTCATCGCGCGGAAAACCGGGTGGGCCAACGGAAGGTTGCTTTTGTGACAAGCGAAGCTTTATCGTTCTCCAACTCAGAGCTGTGACCAAGAGTCCAGGTCGTCTAGCCGGAATTTGGACATTTCATCCCACGCTCTTCCCCAGATCTTGTGCCGACGGTCAATCGACGCACGCCATCCTCCCACTTTTCCCTTCTCTTTACCTCTCCGTCACTCCCTACTTCTCCTCCTCACTCTATCTTCACACTACCGCAAATATGTCTCAATCAGACGTGAAGCCTCTACCTTTCGTCTACCAGTTCGCGGCTGGTAAGTCTCAATTGTGGCATGACTGCACAATTACGGTGCATCGGAGCTGTAGCTGTGTACCTAGGTACTTTTTGGGAGCTCGCCAGAAAAAGCTATGCGCTGCACCACCACATCTACTTTATCCCTCCTTATCCTTCGTCTCGCCAATTGAAGCTGAAGCGCCCTGATTCGGTTACTGACAATGTATAGGTGCTGTGGCGGGTGTGTCGGAAGTGAGTGCGCCTCTTTCTAGGACACCAAGCTTGTGACAGACTAGGCAATGCTAATAAAGCATGTGCGAGTAGATTCTGATCATGTACGGGCCTGCTTTATCTCTATTGCATAAGCCCAGTAACTAATCATCTTAGGTACCCGTTGGACGTCGTCAAAACCCGAGTGTAAGCACCGCGCGCACATGCATTCGACGAACTTATCTAAACATATGTAGCCAGCTACAAACTAGCAAAGCCGTGGGTGATGAAGCATACAATGGCATGTTGGATTGCTTCAGGAAAATCATCAAGCATGAAGGGTACGCTCGATAATACACGCGACATGCGAAATGACAGAAATGCTAACACAGCGCAGTGCTTCAAGGTTATACCGCGGAATTTCTGCTCCTATCCTCATGGAGGCACCAAAGAGGTAGGTTGGATCGCCATCATCTAGCCACTTCTCAAGAACCATTTCTGACCCAGCGCAGGGCCACCAAATTCGCCGCAAACGACTCGTGGGGCGCCTTCTACCGCGACCTCTTCGGTGTAGCCAAGATGAATCAGTCACTCTCCATTCTCACCGGTGCCACCGCTGGTGCAACCGAAGCCTTTGTCGTCGTCCCCTTTGAGCTCGTCAAGATCCGATTGCAAGACAAGGCCCAGTCACACAAATACAACGGCATGATTGATTGCGTGACCAAGATCATCAAACAAGAAGGTCCCCTCACCCTCTACCAAGGCCTCGAGTCAACAATGTGGCGGCACATTCTCTGGAATGCTGGTTACTTTGGCTGCATTTTCCAAGTTCGAGGTCTTTTGCCCGCGGCAACCGACAAGAAGGGTCAAATCACAAACGATTTGGTATCTGGCGCTGTTGGGGGAACCGTTGGAACCATCTTGAACACCCCCATGGACGTGGTCAAATCGCGTATCCAGAACTCGCCAAAGATTGCAGGCACAACACCCAAGTACAACTGGGCATGGCCTGCGCTCGGCACCGTTGCCAAGGAGGAGGGATTCGGGGCGCTGTACAAAGGGTTTTTGCCCAAGGTGCTGAGATTGGGTCCTGGTGGTGGTATCCTACTCGTCGTGTTCACGGGCATGATGGACTTTTTCCGCAAGATGCGCAACGAGTAGAGCATAGCGTATTGAAACTAGAAATCACACATACATTGACTGGCAGAGGCAAACAAGTTAGGGGCAATAGACTATATATCCTAGGCCGGTACTGCCACACTGGCAGATCGGAACAAAACATTATTCATCAACCTCTACACCCCCAAAGCAAGTATTGATATCTATCTAGACCTTTGGTACTAGCTCATCAAACAATTGATCAATATCACACAGATAAAAATTCCCATTTCATATACGTGTAACCCAATAAACAAGCCTTGTCCAAGGCAATCGTTGCTATGTACCCCTCACTCCCCGGACAGAAAAAAAGCACATAAAAAAAACCCCCAAAGTAATGTCATACCCAAAGACATACTCCATCGCTAATGCAAAATACGCCAAACAGAATGCTCAAGGCCCAGGCGCTCCCCTGAAACAAGAGAAAAAAAAAGGTCGTTTTGAAAACAGATGAGAGAAAACAAGTTAGACCAACAGGGAAAAAAAAAGAATCACATTACACAAAAAAGGGAATAATAAACAAATTTTAAGGAGGCGAATGGAAGTGTTCTCTCTTGTGAGAGCTGTGTGAAAGAGTCCTTGGCGATGCGGTGTGAGCGAAGTTGACCATTCCGGTGGTAAGACAAAAACGTCTAATGTAGACGTTGACGTGCGTCGAGAAAAAGCGAGCAGCAACGCAAAATACATTCAATCACTATTGTGACTAAGAACCATAAGCAGAATTATGTCTACTGCTCAACGGTGTATTGCCCGCACTACTACTCGACTCGGTACTGGGCGTTTGTGGCTCCAAACTGAGTTGTGCACGGAGCGTCATGATCCATTCGTGTTGGAGGAGTTCGACAGCGGCGATACGCTTGGCTGGATCGCGTTCGAAGCATTTCTTTAGAAAGTCGATACCGGGGTCGCTTAGTTGATCGCGGCTGGGGAGCTGGGGCGGATCGCCTTGGGCAATGTGGTACATGATGGCCCATTCGTTGTCCATGGAGGCCCAGGGGCGGCGACCTGTTGCCATTTCGAGGATGACGCAGCCCAGAGACCAGATGTCGACGGCGCCGTGGCGTCCGCTGGAGCCGCCGCGGATTACTTCAGGGGACATATACATTGGTGTGCCGGTCATGGAGCGTTGGCGGCCTTGTCGTGTAGCGTTGTGTTCGGCGGCGAGAGTTCTACCCTGGCGGGCGATGAGTTTTGCAGCACCGAAGTCGACATATTTGATTACACCATTGTGATCGAGGAGGATATCTGTTTAAATGTAAGTATGAATCGGGAGTAGGGGGAACAGAAGGAGTTACTTTCAGGTTTGATGTCGCGGTGCACAACGCCAGCCTCGTGGAGATAGGCGAGACCTTCCAACATCTGTAAAGCGTAGACCATAATCACAGTCTCATCCTCGATACGACCGTGCTCAAGCAGTCCAGCAAGCGAACCGCCAGAGCAGTACTCCATGAAAATATAAACTTTGTCTCTGTGTGGCTCGATACCGTAATATGACACAACGTTAGGATGGTCAAGGACTTGTAGTACCCCCATCTCATCTTTGATTTGTGCGACAATGGTAGGAATGAGCTGCGGATCCTGTAGACGAATCTCCTTGACAGCCATCAAGTGGCCAGAATCCAAGTTCATAGCAGCGTACACAGTACCAAAAGTGCCGCCACCCACAAACTGGCCTTGTTGCCATCGTAGGGTAACATTAGTCGCGGACGCAGAGAGGTAGGTCAACGCTCGGTCGGCTTCGTTAGAGTCCTCCAGCACCCTACCGAGAGCTTGGCGTTCAGCTTCCTTTTCCTTTCTGAATGAATCGATCTCTTCGAGTCCTTGCATCCACTGCATTTGCGTCATCTCGATCGATTCTTCATCGTCCTTCGAGTTTTTGGGATCCATTAGATTTTGCCCAGCAATAGCGTTCAGGCGTTGCCTCTCAGCTTGAGCAGCAATGGTAGATCTGGCACCCATGATATCGAAGTGCGAAATGAGCACCGACATGCATCCGGCGACCTTGGCGCGTAGCCTTGAGTATTCTTCGTCACTCATAGACAGAATATTCTGTCCGCGTGTCATCATCATCGCAAATTCGAGAGCCACAACAGCCCATCGGAAGGTCTTGCGGTCTGAAGCTATACAATCGTCGCATATAAAGCTCACCCAATCCAGTGCAAGTCGAGTCAACTTGATGTTGTTCATCGCTCGTCGATTGTAATCCATGTACAGAACGGAACGCTGACCGAACTCGGTAGCAAAAGCGAAGCATGTCTGGATAAGATCCTGGCAGTCAAGGCCCTGGGTTTGCCTACGAACAATCTCAACACTATCCATGATCGTGTTGGAGAGCTTGTAGGCTGTCTTTTTGATCTTCTGCAGCTCTTGATTGACCCGGGGAAGGTTGGCTCTTTGGTCGATGAGAGTATTGAGTTCTGCGTTGATACATTGTAGGAAGGAAACGTTGGCATTGGCTAAGCGCTGCTGCGAGCCATCCGCAACGAGACGTAATCTACCAGACTTCAGGTCAAGATGTGGTTCGAGAATGCTTGCTGCCATTTTCTGTCCAGACCAATACAGCGCTTCCTCTGGTTTTATGAGCAGAACATAAGGGTTTGACGGATCTTCTGGGGCTTCTTCGGCATGGTAGCATGTTGTGAGGAGGGACTGAATATCTTCAGGTCGATTTAGCAGAGCAGGTGATGCGATGATATAGAGGCCTGTGTTGTTGCCACCGCTGGTCTCGACGAGGAAATGTCCGGTGGCAACCAATGCTTCATACAGGTCGCTCAATTGCTCCTGATCTAAATCGATATGGTTGATATTATACTCGGTACAGTTTTCAAAGCGTTGTGTTAGGATCCTGGAAAATCGGAAAAGCTTTCGCTGTCGAACACGCACGGAGTCTAGGATTTGTTTGTACCGCTTTTCCATCTCCGAGCCGGTCAGCTCATCTGGCCGACGTTGGAGCTCTCTCTCGAAATGAGCACTAAGACGAGTGAGTGATTTGGAGGTGAGGACACTGAACTGCTCGGCAGTTTCAACATCACCACCCTGAAGCTGTCTACCCAATTTGTTACAGAAGTCCCATTCTTGTTCAAGGATTTCGGCCTCCTTGAACGTGTTCTTGTTAGCGGCTAGCTTCCAGTTCAGCATCTTGAAGTAGAACTTGAGGGCTTCCAGCACAACCGTATCAAAATTTTCTTCGATGCAAAGCGGCAAGTCCCAACCAGGCTCTGGCCTTGAAATGTCCAGGTAGCTTTCTTTGACTTGGCCAGCCATTGCGAGGAGAATCTGGAACTGTGCAATCATCTGCTCAGCCATCATGACGCCTTGCTGCGACGGGTCCTTGATCTTCTTGGCATAGGACAGACGGACGCGAATGATTTCCTGGAGCAAGCGTGATGGGAAGTTGATTAGTGTAAGCAACTCTTCGATGTATGGTGGAAGATGCCTGTCGGCGAAGCCCTCGGCGTTGGCGATCAGGGTTGTCTTTGCCTTTTGAATAACCTTCTCGAGTGGTCTGAGCAAATTTGTCTCGCCCTGCAGAGACTTTAGACCATCTTCTTTGAGTATTCTGTCGATAAACGAAGCTTCGTCGGTGAGATGGTGATCTTGTGAGGATCGTGGCCGTGCCTTTATAAAGTCGAGCTCTTCGTTCCCTACCCACTTTTTTAAGATGGACATCTCGGTGTTGATAAGGGCAATGGTGTTATGCCAGGCCATGACGGCATCACATGCGTCCTTGTAAGGCTGTGAAGCTGCCCTAGGGTACGCTGTTTCTAGTGCCAGGCGTGTTGGGTAGACACTCTCGATCTTTTCAATCTTTTTGACGATGTCCTCGACCTGCTGTGCTGGTGTCTGGCCTGTTTCGGCAGAGCCCTCCACCTCGAAAGAGATAACACTCTCGAGATTGGCCCTGATCTTGCCGCGGGCATCATCAATTATCCGGCGTTGTGCCTGCAGCGACCGGCCACAAACCTTAGCGCGTATGCCAATCCAGATTTCAGCCTTCATGGTGCTGTCACCCTGCTGCTCGGTGCTGCCGATCAGACGTTTCTTCTCCTGCTTAACCACATCACCAGTCAGCACGCTGGCCAACATGGAGTGCCACTCCAGCCGTTCGCGGTTGGCTGGGATCTTCAATTCCTCAATAGACGGCTGCATGTCTTCGTTGCCATAGTACAGCAGCGTCTCCTGGTCGTAAGGGTCGTTGTCGACATAGTCTGCAGTGGATGGCGACTCTTCATCTGTGTCCGAGTCGGTGCTGTAGCCCAGACTAGGGGTGCGCAGAGCCGGGTCGAAGAAGTCATCCTGCTCGTTTTCCTGGCGGATCCTCTGCACATAGGCCTTTTCCTGAGCGCGATAGTCGGCGTTGGGATTGCGACGGGAGCGCGTGGCCGACGAGTTGCGAGTGCGGTGTGAACTGAGAGGGAATTGTTGTTGGGGCCGTCGGGCAGGTGCATATGCGTTGGATGGGGTGCGTACTGCGCTGGGTCGCGGCGTACGCGCAGAGTTGGTACCGTTGGTTTGGATGGGTGGCGGCAGGTCCGTCATAATAGCAGGACCACGGGACCGTGAGGTTTGGCCGTTGCTGTAGCTGTAGCTCGAACCCAGGCTCAGATTGTTCAAAGGGGGCACTTCGTCGATGGGTGTGGCAGCCATGGAAGGTGCAAATTGATACTGGCCTTCGTCCATGTTGGGGCCGCCAAGCGCGGCATCGTGGTCGTGGTCGGACTCGCCACCTGAGGAGGATGCAGAGCTCTCAGTGTGTGCAGGGACATTCACTACGACCGGCCTAGCTGGCTCAACCATGCTGTCGCCTGCAGATGGAAGCGGAAACGCGCTGTGGTGGTGCACGACTCTAAAGCGCACCCCTCGGCCCTCGCTCATGATAGATATATGATATATCTTGCTAGCCTTGGGAACGGAGGCGGCGCCTTGCTCTATACAGGCAGTGATCAGCGCGGAATCCTGTTTCTTGTCCGCGGCGGGAGTAGAGTGTGGCGGTGCAGGCTTTCATAGAACCTGGGTACGGAGTAGATACCTTGTCTATCCACTTTCACGGCACGGCACAGTAATGTAATTGCTAATAATAACATGACAACAAAATGGCATCCCGTAGAATCGAAAAGAGACATGGACTTTCACATGTTATTATTAGCGCCTTCCACCAGCGACTACGTTGGAAGGCACAACCCACAACCCACAACCACACATTAGACTTTCTTTTACTCTAACCATACCGCATCTGTTCTCTCGCCACACTCATACCCTCCAATATCCGCCCGGAGCATCTTTAGCCGCACCTTGACTTACGACCCACCCCAAGTTCCTCCGCACCTGGTCGTGAAAACCTGCGTGCGGCCATGTTCTGAGCTGGCCCCTAGTCTAGAACGAAACCTTGACTCGTTCCTCGTTCACCATCAGTCCCGACTACCATGTACGACTGCATTCGACGAAACCATGATGCATGTGAAAGCAAATGTGTAGAATTAGTCGAGGGATCAGCGCCATACTCTCACGTCACGTGTCATACATACATTAACATGCAAAAAAATCACGTCACCCTCTAAAACAGAAAGAGCCAATATACTATCTCTGTCAATACCTTCATTCATGCAGAGAGCACAAATATGTCAAAAACGTTGGCAATGGGGTTTGATGGATTTATTCAAATTCAGTGAGCCTGCAGTATTGCCTGATACGCCTGGAAATTAATTATGGCAATGTAGGCTCAGCCACAACTTCAGGCAGCGCATAATTGCCTACATAACCAAGCCCCTTGCCGTGAGAAATCAACACTAATTCTTCTTCACATCGTACACCGCCAACGGAAATTCGGCCGTCTGTGTGCACTGCGAGAACCCCGATGCAGCATGGACACAATACACATTACCACGATCAACCACCAAACCCCGCGCAAATAACGTGTGCTTGCCGCCGTGCTTCTTCCTACTAGTCATCAGCCTAATTTCAAATTGCGTCTAAGACGTCGATCTTACACTGCATGCTTGACATCGAGTTTGAAATCGGAGTATTGATTGTAGTCAACGAACTTGAACGCGTAGCTAGCATCTGTGCAAGCACGATAGTTGGATGGATAACCAGTGTTCGCGTCGGCATAGGCCCAGTCTACGGAGCATGTGGTGGAAGAGCCGTCACTGGGATCTGTGACGGAGAAAGCGACGGTGTAGCGATTGGCATTTCCGGGGCGGCCTGAGGGCTGGAAGATGTTGAGATTTGTGACTTGGAAGGGAGTGGGCTAGATTTGGCCTCGGGGCTAGGGAAACATAGAGCGAGGGGGGTCAAAGAGAGAAGTGCGATGGATTTGAGAGTAAACATTATGTCGATTTGGAGGGCTGAAGCGAGTGTAGGCGCTAGATAATGAGGGTTTGATGGTGAACCCAGTGATGGTGGAAGTCTCTCTGCTCTTATAACAAACCGTCTAGCCAAATGCTCTACCCTCTTACCACCACCATGATGCTATTTATGTTATATGCATTACGTTTGGACCTCATGGTTGAAAGTTCTGGGGCTCCTCGTAATGCTCACTAGGACGTGCCTCGTGTCCGTCTCGGCAGGCAAGCTCTTGTGCGATTGGTCAATTTAATCATTGGGGATGCACCGTCCCGAAAATGAAACTCTAACTGCGTCTACACATCTTTTGAGTAGTCGTGGACGTGAAGCCTTCTGCATATATTGCGCCATGTCTCACTCGTACCTAGAAAGAAAAGCCACTTGCATATTGATCCAATATTCGGTAGTCTCGGGTGGGCAGGCGCACGCGAAATTCTCCACGTGTTGTATTTTTACTTCTCACAGCATCCATGAATGGCCATACATTACGTGATGAGAATGCGCGATGAATACCACGAAGTTGTTCCAGAAAGGTGTGTGTGTGGATAGGATGTATGGTACTTATAGGTGAGCCGCGAGAAGAAAAAACGCCACTGCGGCTGAGAAACGTATTTAGCAACTTTCAATTCCTAAACCCGAGTGTTTATACGAAATACGATTTTTGTAGAGACTCTGAATCTCGATTGAATTGCATTACTTTCGATCTTCACAGGCACATGTGAACAAAAGACGCGGTTGAGCGTTAACTGTTGTCGTTAACTTGTCCCCCATTTCGGACCTATTAAAGGGTACCGAAAGTTCCAAAGCGACAGAACTACTGAAAACGCATTAGTAGAGATCTAGAAGATCTGATACGGGTGTGGTGATGGTTGCCTAGGAACGCCATCTGACTCGGGAGAGCCAATCACAATCAGGATATATTCACACCCTGACACAAACTTGTGTAACATAAAACCTTATTCAATTACTAAGGAGTATGTATAAGACCTTTGGTGTTCCTAGCATACCTATGAGCCTTTGAAATAAGATCGATCCGAATCAAGACCTCATCGCACTGATTTGAAATTAGATTTGTATAACATGCTCTCGAAGAAAACCATCCTCATCTACACCCCGGACAATACTCTCATATTTCAAATGTTCATCATGTCGCACCATGATTTCCATCTCGTTCCTGTCAGCTTGCCTGTTGGTGACGGTGCCATTCCCACCATCATGCTCCTTCTCTGCTAGTCCACCTGCAGTAGGACCGGCTGGCGCATCTATAACCCAGAAGATAATATAAGGCATCCAACCACGATCAGCTTTAAGTACCGTTATTTTTTCGATGGTTTTGCTCTTGCCAAAGCGGTGCTTGTGTTGAGCGAGGAAGAAACCTGCAGCTTGACCATTCGGTGATCCTATGACGAGCGATATCAGTATCGGGCCCATTACAAGGGTTCAATGTTGTACGGAAGTATCGGTCAGAGTATTTTTCAGAGATGAACTTACCAAGAAGGGCCTGCGCAGCATCGTAATGCATTTCAAACGTAGTTCCGGGCCATTTCTGCACGCCTCGTGGTCTCTGTGACTCATGTACCCCGGGCGGTAGTGGGTATGTTCTGAGTGCCTCATCAATCAAAGCCAGCGTGATGTCATTTGTTATCATGCATGAGAATATCTTGTTGATATCTGCAAGGTTGCCACCAGTCTTTGCACGGCTCCAGAAACCCCAAGCATGATCTGAGGTAGCACTGAGATCAGGGAGAAACTCTTTCTTTATTTTGTCCAATGGAATATCCCAGTTTACATGTGCTGCCTGTGCGGGACTCATGCGGTTCAGAAGATACAGAACTCCAGAAACTGGATTAATTCCCAGAGTCGTGTAAGCTTCTGTTTCCTGGAATGCATTCTGTTACTTCTAGAACTAGGCACTATTTTTGGGGTTTGTATTTTTACTTACTCTTAGCCTCCTCAGGCCAACTCTGTACCATTGACTATTTGGCTCAGGCCATTGCCCACCTGGGCCACGCTCAACGGTAGGGCCATATTTATGCTCAATATGGTAACAAGTGTTCTAGCAATAAGTTAGTGTCTGGAAATGATGACGTATTAGGGATACAAACCGGTCCCCCGTCTTGTGAGCTCCTTGAGTCAATGCCCATTTCGCCAAAAGCGCGGTGAAGATTATGTTCACCTTGACCAAAGTTGCAAAATTCGGGACGCTGATTAGGGATCTCTCTATAACCCCACATCTTAAAGTCTTCGACGAGGCCACCGTCCCATGGGCTACGAATGGGTGTTACAAAGGCGGCAGCTTCGGCCTCATTCTTGATCATACCCATCAAGAGTTTCGCACCTTTGCACCATGCCTTTTCCCATTCGGCTTTAGTATCAACTGCACGAGAGTTCATACGAATAGACTCATCGAGCTGGCCAAGCGGATTGATGTCGGTATCAAGGACGGAAACCCGCTGCGGCGGCGTTTGCGGTTGTATGACTTTACTCGTGGTGAGGGCGACTAGAGTGCCGAGAAGTATTGCAACTAATGGTACCATCATGCAGAAAATAAGGTCGTGAAGAAACTGAAAATTGCTGGTGAATGGGCAGTTGAGGAGCGCCACGATCTGGGTGTGGTATGGCAGACAAGTAAGCAAGTGGGGAGCACTGGTGACCAGACCTGGGGTGAATCCGAGTGAAAGTAAAAAAGGCTCGACAATCAAGCACCTACCCCGTTTTCGTATAGCGCAAGTACGGTCAAGTAGGCTCATACTGTGAGATGGTATTTCGGATCAAGTGTTCAAAATTTCGCTTCGAATGCTAACTACAGCACCTAAATGCTGGACTACTTTGGAGATTACGTTTCTTTGTTTTATGTGATCCACGATAGACTGTAAAGTAAGCCTGGATAGGGTGCGATTGCTCAAACGCTCAAAGTGCTTGTTCGTCTGGATTTCTGGTCGCGGGACAGTCTGTTTCTTACAATATCACACCAGGTTGCGAAGTTAGGCTAGCCATAAGTTCTTAATGACCGAGACGGTACGACTAGTCTGATGATTTCTGATAACGCAGTGATAATCATATGGCTGATTGTAACATCAAGTTAGACAAAACGTTTACGAGGCCGCAGAAATCCGATTGAGCAGATTGAGCGGGGCTGAACACATGTCAGTATCGCCAAGCTTGGATATATCGCATACAGCCCCGAATTGTGCTCCTCTCCAGCATTGTATAAGGCGAGATTGCCATTGAGCGCATTAGTGAGATCCACTTAGGTCAAGGTGTAAGCGCATTTGCTTGAATCTCTCTCCAAACATTGACCATTCGGTGATTATCTACGGCGATGATCTGAGCCCCACATTGGCGAAAGTTTAAAGAGATCTCTGATCAAACCCCGAATCACCTGCACCCAGTGGATAGTTCACTTGGGCACAGTCGGGAAATCGTGTTATGCGGCTCCCGCAGGTGGCGTTTATTAGCTGGCTGAGCGATGTCCCAAAAGAGTACAGTCGATGAAGAGGCTGGCTGTCCGTGCATCACCCCTGCCTACTTGCCCTGGATTTCAAGAGCCGGTCTGTTGGGATAACGCAAGGCTATCGAAGGGACTAGAGATGATTGTTTGGAGATGGAAAGTATTGTAACGAAGATGGTGAGCAGCTTGAAGGCACGAATATCGCCCTCCTTAGGGCCATCGGCTATACTTTCTCCGCAGGTGCCCACGTGCCCACCTAGTCAATCCCGCTTCGGCACGTCCCTTCGGCCTAGTTCCACCAACCCTAGCAACTCCCTTTCCCAAAATGCCACCATCTCATTTACGCACCGCATCCTCCAAGTTGACGATCACCTCCAGAATGCTCTGATTGGTAGATAAGGAACGCATGAAATGCCACGGGACCACCCTAAGCGACCATCAAATGCTTCCAGTGGCTGCGGTGAAATCGCCGACGTCTAAGATAGACATGAGGAGTTCCTTTATCGGGCCTGGCGTTCTGTGAACAGCTGAATAAAGTTTTCATTATTGTTTGTTTGATATATATTTATATATATATGCGATCTCAGTGGGAAACTTGACTTCGAATGTAATTACCTAGCTACGTCTTTGATACTGTGGGTCTTCGTTTGCGCAATTCAACTCAGGCCCCCCTAACTTTGAATTCCCCTCTTTTACTATGAATTTTATTCCATCGGCTTTTCGGCCGCACAGTCGCGACCGGGCACGCGATCCCGAGAAAGATAGCATTCCAGGCAGCATACCACCATATCCGCCGGCACCAATACCTCTCCCCCATCGCCCAACTATACTCGAAACCCAGACTATGGATCAGCTAAACACCTTCAGACACATGATTGGCATCCATAGCACTAAAGGTTTCGTCGGAGAACCTACTAGTTCAAGGAGTAATCCCAGCTTTCTTCCAAGTAACCAAGGTCTCCACTTCGATGGTCGTGCCGCTCCAAATGTCGGTATATACAACCGCGTGTGTCACCGCGAAGCCCAAGCAAAACGTGGTTATAAATTTGCCTCACTCCTCATAAATGGCTGCCTAGGCCTACAAATCATTGTCGCAGCTTCATTGACCGCTCTTGGCGCAGCAAACTCAAATCACCGCGCGGTCACCGCATTTGGTGCCGTCAATACTGTCATCGCTGGCCTCCTGACATACTTGAAGGGCTCAGGTTTACCGAATCGTATTCGTTATTATGAACACGAGTGGAAGCGCGTTCGCGAATATATTGAGCAACGAGAACGTGATTTCTCACGACCAGATTGTGGACTAGATGTCAACGAGATAGTGGCCTCAATCGAGGCCATGTACGAACAGGTTAAGACGGATATACAAACGAACACACCAGACAATTTCATAGGTGTGACAGATATGCGAGCAAGACTTGCGGCGCCTACTATGCCTGCACATAACGTGTCTACCAATGCGGGACGGAGTAAAATGGAGGAATTGGAGCTCAAATACGGCCACAAGGTCACTGACTTCCTCGAGAGCATTGCACACAAAGAAGAAGAGAGATTGAAGAAAATAGAAGGGGGCATCGGAGCTAGCAAGGGGAGAGCGTTATCCGCTATGCAAGACAGAAGAGAGCAGTGGGACAAAGAATTTGACGACGCAAAAACAAACGCAAGGGATTGGGAGAAGAGCATGGAAGAAAGAGGCGCAAGGATGGCGGAGAGAGAGCTAGAACATGCACGATCTGGAGTGACCGATTGGGAAAAAGATATGGAAGCCAAAGGCGCGAGAGTTGCAGAACGAGAGTTGGGAAACGCACGATCAGGGCTGATGCAACGCGGATCAAGTCTTTTGAAAGGATTGGAGCACACAAAAGCTGATGCCTTGCAGCGCGGTGACGATATAAGTCGAGGTCTTGATGCTGCCAAAGGCGCTGCTTTGCAACGAGGTCGGGACTATAATAAGGACGTGCAAGAGAAGACTGCTAGGTTTGTTGAGGCTGAGCGAGATCTGGAGAGAGAGGCTGAGAGAGTGAGAGACGCTGCTCAAAGAGCTAGCGAGAATGCACAACAGGCCGGAGAAAACTTACAAAAAGCTGGTGATAGTGTGGCAAGAGTCGCAAAGGCGATAGATGATGAAACACAGACTCTTAAAAGAGGCTAATGTAGTAATTTTAATTATTTAATTTCATTGCTCGTAATTGTCTAGTTATGATCGCCATGTGTGTATTACCAGATCTTGACGATTTTTTAAATTTCCCTGACCATATTTCTGGAACACTTCTACCACTTAGATTGGTTCGTCCCTGGGCTCAATGAGAACCTCATTCACGGCAACATGCTCCGGCTGCCTAAGAGCATACACAATGCTGCCTGCAACATCCTCTGGGTCAAGGACCTTTGCACCACTAGGCTCACCAAACTTCTTCAACGCCTCCTGATCGGTACTCATACCCAATAAGTCCGTAGCCACGTTACCTGGCTGTACGCTTGTAACCCGTAGTCCGGTACCAGCTGTCTCGAGGCGCAAGCTCTGGAGAGTGGCTTCTACGAAGAACTTAGACGCCGAGTAGACACCTAGGCCAGGGAAGACCTTGCGACCAGCATCGGAAGAGATGGCAACAAGATGGCCTTTGTTGCGCTTCAACATAGAAGGGACAATGCTAGAGATGACGTTAAGCAAACCCTTGCAATTGACGTCGACAGTCTGATTCCACTGGTCTGTCTGCGTGTTGGCCATCATCGTGAAGTACATAACACCAGACACTGAAACAAAGATATCGACTGGCCCAAGCTGATTCTCTGCAGCGGCAACGAGCGCCTCAACCTGTGCCTTGTCGGTGATATCAGTCTTCTGGGTGATAATCTTGCCTTCACGGATCGTTAGACGCTTCTTCAAGTCTTCCAGAGCATCTAAGCGACGAGCTGCGAGGGCGACATGACAACCTTCCCGTGCAAGCGCGGAAGCGGTTGCAGCACCAATACCGGAAGAAGCACCCATAACGACAGCAACTTTTCCAAAGAGAGGACCTCGCTTAGAAAGTGTACCGGAGTCACCAACAGCATGGCACCGGGATGGCGGCTTGGGGATCCAACCACGACCATACCAGTGGCGAGTATATGTTTCGAGGAGGATCTGATCTACTTTTGGACGCTCCACTGCCGAGCGCAATGGCCTTGTCTTGCTGTTGTCAAGTACGACGACATCTCTCAGGAACTCGATACTCGGCATACCGCTGCGAAGAATGTCGATAGTGAAGGCACCATCACCACCTTTGGCGGAGCCTCTTTTGTCGTCCCACAGCGCAACCCACTTGTCAAAATCTAGGGGCTCTGTGGGATATCCTAGAGCATTCAGATTCTCAAATACCTGACTAATTTCCACTGGATCTGGATCACCGATGTGGAATATCGTCTGCTCAGCCTCGACCTGGTTGCTGAGATGTAGAATTGCTTTGCTCACAAAATCGACTGGCGTCATCTCAGCACGCCAACCCTTGACATCGGGATAATAACCGACGCGGATTGATTCGACGATCAATGCCGTTAACAGATCCCAAGCATTAGCTGCACCGGTTTCGCTGTGGCCACTAACAGTACCGAGACGATGAATCTTGATCGGTATGCCCCGATTCTTTGCCTCCAAGGCGAGCTGTTCAGCCACCCACTTAGTTTGGCCATAACCATCCGCAAGCTTGGTAGGAACATCATCCACTGGGAGATTAGTGTCTTCGGACCAACCCTCACGTGTTGGTGCTGGGGGTAGAACACCGTTTGTTGAGATGTATTGCACTGTGGCCCCACCCTGAGCGGCAAGGCGTAGAATTTCCCGTGTACCACCAACATTAGGTTTCTGTAGCGCGGCATAGGGATATACCAAGTTGACAGTCGCAGCTGCATGGACAATGACATCTGTACGCTCGGCTAGTTGCTTGAAGGCATCGGGCGCGAGACCGAAACGTTTGCGAGATAAGTTTGCAGGAAGAATTTCCACACGTTCCATGACTGAGTCATTCCACAGACCAAAGTCTAGTAGATTGCGGCGAATCCTTGCGATACCGGCAGGGATGTCATCTTGTGAAGAGTCGGTGAATCGAACCATACAGATGATAGTTGCCGATGTACTTTCCAGCAAATCTCGGAGAAGGAAAGCACCCAAGAAGCCAGTAACACCCGTGAGGAAAACTGTCTTCGCATCCTTCAGCGCACAGATCTTGGACTGCGATGACTGGATGTCCTTGTCTAAAACCGAATCGGCGCGCAACACTTGTGGTAAGTTTTCTTGTACCTCAGCAGTATGGCCATCTCGGACTGCACGTACTGTATCCAAGTGTCCATTAAGCGTTGCTGGATTAGCGAGGCGCGCAACTGGTACTCGGAAACCAAACGTATTAGACATGCGTGCGGCTAGGTCTGCCAGGAGGAGCGAATGACCACCAAGATCGAAGAAATTATATTCTGGTGTAATCGTATCTGCCGCAACGCCGAGAATTGATGCCCAACTCTCAGTAACCTGTTCGATTGTGATCGGACTTTGTTCAAATTTGCGTGCACTGCCAGTTGGCGAACTAGGTCTTGTTGGTGGCGGTAGGTTCTTCAGATCGACCTTTCCAGATACATCGCTGACTGGTAACTTGTCGAGCTCGACCCAAAGCGAGGGGATCATGTAGTGTGCCAAGAAGGGCATGAGCATGCGTCTTGCTGTTGCACTGCGACCCGTCTTATCCATGTCAACAATAGGGCGTTCATTTGACGAATCCGGATCGCGAACAAAGTATGCAACCAATTGTCGATCAATCCCCTCTCCGAAAGGTACCACAGCACAATGGCGGACAGAAAGATTGTTTACAATCGCGCTTTCAACTTTACCCGGAACAACTGAGTAACCACGAATCTTGATCATCGCACCGACACGACCGGTGATTTCAAGGAGTCCGTTAGGAAGTAGCCTGGCCTTATCTCCAGTCCTGTACATGCGAGCACCGGTCTTCGAACTGTATGGATTTCGAATAAATGCTTTTGCTGTGGTTTCTGGGCGGTTAAGGTATCCACGGGCAAGCAGGCGTCCACCAACAAAGAGCTCACCATTCTCTCCTTCATCAACTCTTTGGCCGCTCTCATCGAGGATGTAAATGTACTTCTGGTCAATAAGTGGTGGTCCGACCGGACAGTAAGGCGTATCTTTATCGAGCTTGTCGAGCATAACTTTGATATCACCACTGGCAATCTCATGTGTCTCACAGGCGCTATAGACGTTAAGAAGACGAGCATTTGGGATTGCCTGGAGTCCACGGCGTGCAAGATCGGTCGTCACCACCTCACCATTCAACCAAATAGTCTTAAGGTTTGGCAGACGAGTGCTGAGTGATTGATGGCGGGCGAGTACAGCAGAGAAGAGTGTAGGAGTGAATAGTGTCTCGGTGATCTTTTTGTTTGCTAGCAAGTCCACGAGCATCCGTGGGTCGTAACTAGTTTCGTCAGGCACAGCAACAACAGTGGCTCCGCGCAATAGTGGGCGTATGATCTCCCACACGAAGAAGACATTGCAAGCCACTCTGTCTCCAGGTTGGAGGTCTGAGAGCCCAAATCTCAAATCATATGATAGAACAGCTGCTCGATGTGGGTTTGCGATACCCTTAGGCTTGCCAGTCGTTCCGCTAGAGTACGCAACAAAGGCCAATTTGTCTAAGTCAGTCTCATCAGGCACTGATGGGAGCCCAGGTGAGTCCAACTTGCCATTGGTATTTGATGATGGCTCGTCTAGGACAACGAGGGGTGTGCCTTCCTTGATCTTGCCGACTTCAGCGCTGGTAGTGATAACCACAGACGGCTGTGCATCTTCAAGAACATCTGCAAGCAGATCAGGAGGATATGCTAGTTCCAGTACCAAAAAAGCACCACCAGCTTGCAGAGCAGCCAGACAAGCAATTACATAGTCAGCAGATCGTGGTAATAGGACACCGACTAGGCAGTCACGGCCTACGCCATGACCACGGAGACGCTCAGCGAGAGTAATAACCTTGTCATGAAGCTCCTGGTAAGTGTATGTATGTTGGTCATCCTCCAGAGCAACTATATTGGGTGTTGCTTGAACCTGTTGCGTAAAAATCGCGACCAGGTCTTTAGTCGTGTCAATCACCATTGTCTCTGATATGTCGAGGTGGTGAAGATGAGAAGGGGGCAATTGGCTCACTATTAACAGACAACTAACCTATATATCTGTCTAAGGGGCGGTTACCATACGCACGAGGTGTGGATCCCGTGGCTTAGCTAAAGCAATATTTGCCTTCGTTGGGTGCAGCTTTGATGGGAGCGCGGGATTTCGCTTAATGGCCGTGTCCCGATCGCGTCATTACTAGCGCCAAAAAGGTCTCCCCAATTGATTCCATTGCTCAACAAACGTCAACATGCACCCGTACCGCTGTAGAAGTGGCTAAATCCCCACGCTTGCTCGCCACTAACCTACGTGTGTCCCGGAGCATCGCCTTTTAGCTCTATTCATCGGTACGTCGCCTTGGGGTGAATGGCTGGCGCGTATAGATTTTTATTGTAAGTCTAAGGTTTGCTTGGAACAAAGTCTAGATTGAAATGCAAACAATGGCGGTGTGATGTGCGCCCTGGCCAAATCTTGCAGAGTCCAAGACCCGGCCACGAATGAGAACACCAACCGGGTATCGTGTGACGTGTGACGTGTGCCGTGTGCCCTCGTGAGCTTGGTGCCATTACCAGAGGTGCGCAATGAATAAGAATTGTGCACTTGTCTGCGTCCTATTGATATCGTACCAAGAACCTGGTTGAAGAACACTGACGTCATCGTTCATATCCGTATTAAAAGTTGAAAATGGTCAGGCGTAATCAGAGCAATATTTTTGAACCTTTTGGATGCCTTTTCGATTTTTAGTTGAGACGTTTTCGAGGGAGCCCATTCTTGAAGGAAATGTCGCATAGGACAAGTCGTCAAGAGACTCCAAGGCGAACATTTCATTGAGTTTATATCCTCATCAACGGTCGAAAATGATTGTTCAGCAATTATGGAGAAAGTGAATACGGTACCTGTTGGCCAGAGATTTAGTGCATCCAGCGTCACTCTTCCTATCGCCCTTCTCGATTGTATTGTAACTTTAACCCTTCATGAACACTAGCTTCTCTTTTACAACCCAATCCAGTAAAGCGACTCCTTATCTTACTCCAGTGGTTCGATACTATATCGACTACTTCTGAGAAGGTATATGGAGCATCTCGTTAACTAAACTCTGGCTGAATGACTTCTCTAAACTCGCACTTGTACAACTACAAGGCACTGTCTGTTCAATACGTTCGCTATATTCTCATAGTATAGCTCTATGAATATTCTTCAATGCGTTTCGATGTCGCCTTGATGTCGCCAGTAGTCGTTTGTATTGTGAGCGTACTGCATCAATGAAAAAGTCAAATACTCCAACGAGACGATTCTCTATACTAGTTGAGAGACCCAGAACGCGTAATAGTCGGAGACTTCTATTGTTAAAGCTTCAAAGCGATGGTAATTGTCATTGCAATGGATGAGGGGTGTGGTCTTCAAACAAGTGCGGAGGTGGCAGCCAAGAGATGCTAACCGCTTGAGTTTGACACCAGCATAGGGAGCCCCACATAGACAACGTCACGCCATTCATTTCTGAGGGAACCCTTTTGGTGGAGACTTCTATCATGAGTTTCATCCGAAACGATCATCTGTAGAGGCCATATCATACGCAATATGCACAACTATCAAATATCATATTGCTCTCTGGGTTAACTAAAGGTTACCTAGGTATTAGCTAAACGATCCAACGTTATTTTCAGGCCTTCAAATATCTAATTTAAGGTCATATTTCCACGATTGATTCGACTAGGCCAATTCGTTTCAAGTTGTAAAAGAATCTAACCATGCCCATTGGTAATTCTCAGAATTTGATCCTTCTGACTATGATACCTCGGTGCGCTAGCAGAACCCGAGCAAATATGCATGGTAGAAACGAATACCCACTCTTCTCAGTTACAGATATCTAACAGTTAGTTAGTTATACTTTTAAAAGCCCTAAAGTACACAGGCTAAGTGGTGATTTATTTGACGACGTAACGTTGAGTTGAATGGAAAATAAGTTTTGCAGAAACAACACGACATTTTTTTCCCAACTGCACAATTCATGTCCACCGTCCTCGCGCACTGTGCCTCAAAACTACGTCGAAGGCTGTGGCATGAACTTTCGACAAACGCAGCTCTCATTCGTGGAAAGATTAGCCGTTTTCTCACCCACGAATCATGAGGGCCTCGTAACCATCATCAACCTGCGACACCTTCTAGAATGTCAAGGGAACCTAAGCTACCCCAAGCTACCCCAAGCTTTACCCGAGAGGCTTAGAGTACCTAGGTTTAGCTCGCGGGGCACCCGCAAATGATGTGGAAATGAGAACGACCGATGGAAAGTAAACGCCGCGTGCGACGGAGAAATTGTACGTTTCTTGACGGCATCAGCCGCGGTGATTGAAAGATCGACCGCAGCGTCGGTCATACTTATATTGTGCTTGAGATCCATGGTATTTCCACCTTCACGCGCCGAATTGTCTATCAGGGGCTGGAATTCGTTACAATGAAGTCTTTCTTAGTACCGGTGGCACTCGCTTTTGCCACTTCGTTGGTATCGTCATCGGCTATTGCCATTGCCAACAGTGTCATCCCTCTTGGCGCATCAATTGCACTGCCTCGGTCCGACACTCTCGATGCCCGCGCTTCCCTCCATAGACAGAAAGACAATTGGGGAAATGCTGTTGAGAAGAACCGCAAGAAGATCACAATTCGCGCGTCCAAGGACGATCGAGATGATATTAGTGATGACTTCCTATGGGCTCTCAAAAAAGCCAACTACGGTGGTTTAGTGCATTTAGAGAAGGGACACAAATATGTCATCGGCAAGAAGCTCGACTTGACTTTCCTCAAGGATGTTTACGTGAAAATTGATGGAGAGTTGAAGGCGAGTAATTGTGACTTACCTGAATTGTGGAGTACTAATAAGCCTTAGTTCACAAACGACATCAAGTACTGGCAGGCTAATAACTTCTACTATGACTTCCAAAAATCTATCACATTTTGGGTTTGGGGCGGGAAGTAAGTTTAATTTGCCTCAGCTTATAGTTTGAAGATGCTAACAATTATTCAGAGACATCAAGATCTACGGATCAGGCTTAATCAATGGAAACGGACAAGCATGGTGGGACGGCTTCTCTGGTGCTGAAATCCTCGACCCAAACAACAAATTCTACCGCCCGATTCTTTTCATGACTGATAATGCCACAAACATTGAAGTCTCAGGTCTTCATCTCAAGGACTCACCATGCTGGACTACCTTCTTTGTTCGCACCAAGAATGTCGTATTTGACAATATTTACATTGACGCTATTTCGACTAATGCATCGGTAAGTTGTTTGTAATACACACCTGAAAACTTTGCTAATCTCATCAGTCTCTTCCCAAGAACACAGATGGCTTCGACTCTCTCAATGTAGACGGCTTGACTGTAACGAACACACGTGTAAACGTCGGCGACGATTGCTTCAGCCCTAAGCCCAACACCACCAATATCTTCGTCAAGAATCTGTGGTGTAACGGAACCCACGGTGTGAGCATGGGCTCCATCGGCCAGTATCCTGGCGTCAAAGACTTCATCTCCAATGCATGGATCGAAAACGTAACCCTGCTCAATGGCCAAAACGGTGCACGCTTGAAAGCTTGGGCGGGTCCAAATGTCGGATACGGCTACATCAACAACGTCACCTACAAGGATATTCACATCGAAAACACCGATCAACCTCTCGTATTGGATCAGTGTTATTTCAACATTAACTCGACCATTTGCGCCCAATACCCAAGCAAGGTCAACATAACCAATGTTAATTTCATCAACTTCAGTGGAACCAGCAGCGGAAAGAAAGGTAAAGTAGTAGCAGAGTTGAAGTGCAGCCCTGGCGCAACATGTACCGGGATCCATCTTGAGAAGATCAACATCACTAGCCCTAAGGGTGGGCCGCCGCAAATCGTGTGTGAGAACATCAAGGGAGGCGTTGGAGTAGACTGCGTCTCTGCAAACTCTACGAGCTTCCGACTTTAAGAATAGAATTATCGTATAATACCGTGAGTGCGTTTTGGCACTACGACCCTTTATAGTAATTTCGAATAATTGAGCTTCATACCACGGGCTCTAAAACGAAAGACACCATACTCCTCCCTGGTACTTGAACGCTAACGCTGCTCCCATCTGCAGCCAAACTCGCCGTCTGCTCGTCGCAGTCATGCGAATTATCAGTAATCCAAGCCTTCGCAGCCTTAACCTTGATGCCAGAAACTTTAACTGTTACCGTACCAGACGCCGTGCCACCCTGAATAACCTGCACAACAATCTTTCCATCAGTATTTTTGAATGCGCTCACTTTAGCACCGCTTGGCCCTCCACTTGTGCCAACTCTAATCGCGCCTGGTCGTACATGTCTGCTCCAATTCGCAAAAGCCCACAATCGCTTACTGGGAATGACAGACTTCTTGTCGTCGGAAATGCGAATGAGTTTGGAGTTTGTCGCGCCGCCTTGTACGCCGACCCAGTAGAAGTAGGCGGATACATTGGCGCGTGTGATCGCGTCGTAGATCTTGTTAGCCCAGAGGAGGCCCTCACCAGCACCGTTGTTTGAGTAGAATGCTGTTGCCCAGGGGCCCTGTAGATCGGCATTCTCGGTCTGCCAAACCTGGTGGGGCGTGTTGATGGGACTGCCAGGCTGGGAGGTGTAAGAACTAGTAGTAGTAGTAGTAAGTAAATCATGTGGTAGCAAAAGAAAGGGTAGATTTTACTGTGCAGTGATTGTACCGAGAAGGCTGCTAACGCTGCCTAACGCGCTCATCATACCCTGCTGGCTGCTCCATCCTTCTGCATCGCAGCACGTAATCTTCACGCCTTTGTAGTTCGCCTTGTCGAGCGTTGGCCTGAGAACCTTGATAAAATCGGCGGCTTGCTGCCCATTACTTCGCATGCTCGCATATGTTGTGGTGAGATCTGGCTCGTTTAGAAACCCAAGATGGGTAATATCCACACCAATTTCTTTGTAGTACGTGATATATTGCACAAGGTAGTTCGCATATGCTTGCTTCCAATCGCCACTAGAACAACTAGCACCTGATACACCACACAGCGATCCTCCATTTGCATCGTTGTTGTTTGTCTTCATGTATCCCGGTGCTGACCATGCATTTGCGTACACTCTGTTTACACCATATGTTTTGATTGCCTCGGTGCCGACCCATACCTGAGAATTGTCGTTACCATCCCAAATATATTTCGGCGCTGCATTCGGACCTCCCGGGCTCTTCGGCTGAATGCTGACCATGTGGTCACTGCTTGAGTCTGGGGATGATCCGATCCCATTCCTGAGAATTGAGAAGCCGGCACCAGACGTACGATTGAAGAGCAGATCTAGTGCGTAGCGCTGCAGAGGTGTTGAAAGCGCTTTCATCTGGTTCGCACGTTGAAAGGTCTCACTCATTCCGAAGCCATCCATTGTTTGGTATGTTTTAGTCAGATCAACGGATATGGTGGACGCTTGACGTGCATCCAAAGCGACTCGCGACTCCACCGCAACGAAGAGACAGGCAATTGAAATAATAGGTAACAACATGGCGTTGGAATGTGTAGTCTTCTACTGGGAGCTTACTTGAGGTGAAGCAACGCGTGCTCTTATATCGTAGGTGCCAAGCTCCCTAAGCACCTCACCAGTTCATTAATCTTTCTCTACATGAGGTATATTTTCCAAGGATTACTGCTTACAACCAAACATAGTTCGAGATGTTATTCAAGATGCTAATAGGTGCAGATTCCGGGGGAAATAGATGGCAAGGATCTTAGTGGTGGAATTACCGCAGCAGTAGGATCAGACTACAAGGATCCCTAATTTATCATAACCAGCTGATCGTTCACGTCCATCTGAGTTATCTTAAGAGGACAGTCGGGCGATTTGGGTAGATCGACATAGCTGTTCTAAGACGAATGTGTGCGTAGATTATCATGATCAGGATATTTGAAAATGACACCACTCGAACCTCACAGTGCGAAACTTAGGTCGGGGTGTTGCCACATAATCGTGAACTACAAAATACTTCTTAACATAAGTCAGCACTCGGCTATGTTCGAGTGAAGGTTATCTTGGAACTAAAACTATTCGTAGCTTAATCCGTGTTTCTCGTCGCCGGGGTATTTACCGTTTCGCCCCCTACTACCGCGAGCATGAAGTAGAAGAACTCTTGAGAATGTCTGCTAGAACAGTCCTCGGATCTATGCTTACATCTGCTTCAAGAAATTTTCTCGCGAATTGCTCCTCGTGTGCGTCAGTTCATGCTAACAGCGAAACTGAGTCTCACTCACCGCTTCCTCTAAATCTGCGGTGTCCTCCTTAGGCATCTGACAACATGCAGCTACTAAATCCTCCCCCTCATGCTGAGTAGGATAAGATCCTCCGCCCGCTGCACGACCTCGGTTGGCACACCGTGCATCGCGGCACAGCTGCGAAATGTTAGTACTAGGGCATTGAATGCTTTCATATACACACCATGTACCAAAACTAGATGTGCTTCGACCATCACGAAAGCTTTGCATAATTAGTAGTGGTTGAGGTCAGCTGATAGCGCTCTTACTTGTATAGATACGTGATCTGATCACTAACTTCTGAGGCTTCTGTATCGATTCGAACTTCCATATGACCAAAAGCAAGGGCAGGCCTCGGTCTAAGGAACCCCATTTCGAAAATTTCTGCTCTCGCGTTAGCCCCAAGTATTGTACTGAAAGCTACTCTCATACCATGGAAATGTGTGGCGCCAATGACTTTCGGCCTTTCGTCACCCAAGCTCAGCAAATGCTCCATGACTGCACAGGCCAAGCCAGCCCATCACTGGACTCTGTACCCTTTCCAAATTCATCTATTATTAGTAGACTCCTTCGTGTGGCCAAGTTTAGAGCGAGGGATATCTGTTGAAGATCTAACATGAAGGCGCTCTGCATTCGAGAGACTGTTTCTCGAGTAGTAACTCTAGAAAGTATCTTGTCTGTTAATCCAATATCCGCACTCTCTGCTGGTACGAAACTTCCAACGTGTGCCATGAAAACAATCAAGGCGACTTGTTTCAAATAAACGCTCTTTCCAGAAAAGTTCGGGCCGGTCAGAATAAGCATGCTGGGACTAGCTCTGCGTTTGTCGGTAGGATGGATCGAGGACTCAGACTGCGAGCGGCTTGCACCGGTAAAATCTCGATTCACCTCCTCTATGAGGTCATCATTGCCTTTGCCACCCACTAAATGTGTATCATTTGGAACAAAGGAGGACACTAGAAGTTCTTGGAGAATGTGCCTTCGTCTGGTCAGTGTCATGCAAGTAAGTTCTACTGCTCAAACTTACCGGCCTCCTTTGATGCTGATATTATTGCTCAGTGTCATTCGAGGACGACTGAGCTTGTACAGTTTCGCGCCTTGTGCTAAGGCTAATAAACTGCACTTTCTATTAGATTTCCTTGAAGCCACATCACATCATATACATACCTGTCTAACTCTCCACAAACATCTGAACAGACTGTTAAGAGTTCTTCGTATTCAAGGATATACTGAGCTAACTCGTGGCTGATTTCAACCTCGCGGTCAGAGATGATTCCGTATACATCGCCGAAGTGGTCGTCCATTTCACGCATCTCACTAGTTTTGAAGTAAACTTGTTCCCTGAGAATAGTTAGTTCTGTCCACAATCAAATCCATTTAGCGATACGCAACTCAGTAGTGAACATCTGTTCCCAGGGATTCTCAAAGCCGCCAGCGTACACAGCGTCTCCATTTTCAGGAGAAATTGGAACTGTAACGAGAAAGCCGATTTGAGGAAAGTAAATGACATTGAGACATGCCCGCAGATTTGAGGGCATCTTCTCTGATAGTTTTACGGCAACTTCATTGAGCAGGTGGTCCAAACCGTCGAGCGTCCTTTTCAGTTGATCCAATTCTTCGTCCACTTCGGGAAGGATTACTGTTCGCGACTCCTCTGCTGACTTTTCGAGGTCCACAGTCTCGCTAATCTTCCTACCGATCTGGGCAAGATGAAAGCCTTCAAACTTTTCTAAAATCTATTTCGGCTTAGAAATGTGACACATGGATTTGTTTAAGATTGTACCTTAATTCTTATCGCGAGGTGCTCCCCATCAATAACATCTTGTAGCGCATCTTTGATTTTCAGACAGTGGAAGGAGAACTATAATCATTGTCAGCAGGTAGGTGTTTATAGGAAGGCTAGAACAAAGCCTTACCCCCTAATAGCTGACCAAACACTTCGCGAGAATCCGCCTTTGCCTTTCGTGGAACCTCCAACACCCTTCCGAAGACTGATCATCATTATGCGCATGTTCTTGACATTTCTCATGCTTTTCAAGAGTGCCCCTAGTACATGTTCGTTTTCCGGTCGAAGGAAAATGCCTACTGTGTTTAGTCGTTCGTTGATGATATCGAGATTCAAACTTGGGCGGAGAAATCGTTGTCGTAGTAATAGTCGGCCCTGAGAGGTTCGAGCCAGGTGATGGAATAAGCCATACACAGAGAGCCCTTCTTTTGATCCAGAGTTGGCCTTAGTAGGTCCTCGATTGTGCGAATGTGGATGGGGCTCCGCGCCTAGAATTTGCAATGAATGAAGTGTGTCCGCATTCACAAACATTGTTTCGCGTAAGCTAAACATCTCGAGCATTGATATTCGGAACATTAAGTGTGCAGTTTGGTCACCAGGAAGATAAGCGGCGGCACGTCGTCGCTGCAGGTACGAGATCAGTGCTCCAGCACAACCAACCTGGCCATAAATTAGTATATTCCAAGTGTATTCAGTAAGCAGAAGCCTACAGTGACACGGCTCTCATTATTAATCCATCCAGCAAGGCGAATTTGTTGCTCTTGGGGGGCAGCGAAATTACTGTCATTGGCGTGGTCATTTGCAGCGGGCTCTCGTGATTCGTTGAAGCTGACACGCACACCATTCTCCTCACCTATGTGTAGATCGAAAAGCTTGCTTCTTGCCCCATCGTAAAGAAACTCGCTCGGTGGTCTTACCTCTAGCAAGAATGGGAGGCGGAATTGGTCATTGTCACCACTCAAAGAGGTTCCGCTCCTTGTATTAGGATCTAAGCGATCAAATACTGTATCGTCAATCTTCGTTGAGACCAAAATGACAGTAGGATCGATGGAAGATTTGAGAATATCCACAATCTCAACATCGCCGAGCTGTACATCCTCCATGAAGTGTAGTTTCTCATCCCTGGCAACGTAGTAGCAGCATCCCACCGTGCCACGCGGTGTCAGGTCAACTGCCATAATGACTTCATTCAGGGTATCATCCTCTTGAAAATCATCAACTTCAGAGCGATGCGTTGCTCCCCTCGAAGGCGCACGTGTGGATGTGCTGCCACTGACAAAAGGTCGCCTTTGCCCTTGTGACTGAGCTGCTGAAGGGCCCGGTGTCGTAGTGGACGAGCGGCGAGAACCGATTGAGTCGGAAGCATGTTGAAAGCTTTTACTACGGGACGGGGCAACAATACGGCTACTCCTTTGTCTGTTGTAAGTGTTGAGGGGCGCTTTCCGCACCATTTTGGTCTTTGGCGTTATGGATGGTGTGAGTGATGACGAATAAAGGTTGGACGAACGAGGAAGGAACGAGCGACAGCGCGCATACCTGCCCTATATGCTCGTGCCTCTCGTAGCAAAAGCCCTTCATGCCGTAATTCGAGACATTTTCTACCCCAGTACAATTAGTCGTCACAAACAATGCGAAGTACGCACAGTGAAAATAATGAGCGGCGTATATACATTATGGTGATACCTTAGAGAGGAGCCAACCCACAAAGCTAGGGTTACATAATTTACGACTGGAGTAAATGCTACGGTATATGTTATGGTAATATCGTTACAGTCGTTAGTTCGTTTCCTCACTATGCGGCGTCGACGCGGAGACCAGATCCATCTTCCTTGATTCCCACCTTGGCGACTTGACCACTGCGGATTTCACCACGAATTAGCTTATCGGCTAGACTATTGCCAATTTCCCTTGCGATGAGTCGGTTAAGCGGTCGCGCTCCAAACTTCGGGTCATAGCCGCGGTCACATAGCCATTTTTTAGCTTCGGATGGACACTCGAGAACAATCCGACGTTCCTCAAGTCGCTGCTGCAGCTCCTTCAACCTGATGTCCACAATTTCCCTAAGCGCTTCGCGTGACAATCTACGGAAGATGATAAACTCATCAAGACGATTGAGGAATTCTGGTGGGTATGTAGCGGACACAACATCCATGACAGCGGACCGTACAGCAGGTGAAATCTCGCTCGTGTCCTTGTCAAGCGAATGAAGAACATCGTCTCCAACAATAATATTCGCTCCTAGGTTCGACGTCATGACGATAATCGTGTTGCGGAAGTCAATTTTGTGGCCTTGCGCATCTGTGAGAAAACCTTCGTCGAGGACTTGGAGGAGTAGAGTTGAAATATCCTTATGGGCTTTCTCCCATTCGTCAAACAGTAGCACCGCATAAGGCTTCCTTCGCACAGCTTCAGTGAGCTGACCAGCATCCTCATAGCCAACATAACCAGCAGGTGATCCGATGAGCCTTGATACTGTATGCTTTTCGCTAAATTCACTCATATCGAATCGAATGACGGCTTGCGGTGTACTAAAGAGATACTCTGCCAATCGCTTACATACTTCAGTCTTGCCGACACCGGTAGGACCTGATTTGAAGTTAGTAGATATCCCACAAGCCACTCAGGAGGGAGGACTTACCAAGCATCATGAAGGATGCAATCGGTCGATTCTCGCCTGACAAGCCAGCTCTCTGAAGACGAATGGCGTTCGCAACAGCTGTAAGAGCTTCGTCCTGGCCCTTGACGTACTGGCGCAACGAGTCTTCCATATGAATGAGCTTCTCGCTTTCACCACTATTGAGTTTCGAGAGTGGAATGCCTGTAGTTCGCGACACGACAGATGCGATGTCATCAGCGGTGACTGAATCATGGAGGAGGGAGTCTGGGCGGCTTCCGCCTGCTACAAGCTCATCATCTTTAGGTAGCTTCTGCTCCAACTCTGGAATCCGGCTGTATTGTAGTTCTCCAGCTTTGGTAAAGTTACTCTCTCGTCGCGCTTGTTCCAATTCCAATTTGGCCTTCTCGAGGTTTTCTTGGGCATTCTTGATTTCATCAAGCTCTGCTCGCTCCTTATCCCACTTCTCAGTCAGTACTTTTACCTCCTCCTGTTTCTGTTTCAAAGTCTGCTCCAGGCGTTCGCGCCTTTCCTTACTGGCTATGTCTGTCTCTTTTCGAAGAGACTCGAGCTCGATCTGGATGGTCATAATTTGCCGGTCAAGCTCCTGAATTGCATCAGGCTTACTTTCTTGTTGTAACCGCAGAGCACTAGCAGCCTCATCAACTAAGTCAATCGCCTTATCAGGTAGAAATCGGTCGGTAATATATCGATTGCTAAGCGAAGCAGCTGCTACAAGAGCATTATCAGTTATGCGCACGCCATGATGTACCTCATATCGCTCCTTGATGCCTCGCAGAATAGAGATAGTGTCCTGCACAGTGGGTTCACCGACAAGGATAGGCTGAAATCGTCTAGCGAGTGCGGCATCCTTCTCAATTTGCCGATATTCATTCAATGTTGTAGCGCCACAGAGTTGGAGTTCACCACGGCTTAACGCTGGCTTGAGCAGATTGCTTGCATCAATACTGCCTTCGGACTTGCCCAAGCCCAAAAGTGTATGGAGTTCATCGACGAACAGTATTACGCCTTTATTTGCCTCTTCTACTTCCTTCAATACCTTTTTCAATCGTTCCTCAAAGTCGCCCCGAAATTTGGCGCCAGCAATGAGTGATCCAAGGTCAAGGGATATTACACGCTTGTTCTTTATCGATTCAGGTACGTCACCACGAACAATGCGCTGAGCAAGTCCCTCCAGAATTGCTGTTTTGCCCGTTCCTGCACTACCTATCACTACCGGGTTATTCTTGGTCCGTCGCGACAAGATTTGGATTGTGCGCTGTATCTCGCCATCCCTTCCAATAACTGGATCTAGTTTTCCGTCTCGTGCTCGTTCGGTGAGATCAACACCATATTGTTCCAAGGCCGGTTTCTCAGGTTCACCACCAAGATTCATTCGGTGGGTTCCCCCAGGAGGGTGTGGTCTCCCATTCGCATACTGCCTAACTGCTGTAACCGGCCGTGTCAGGAACTGGTGCCGAGTCGATTCGATTGCAGAACGTTGGCATAGCGGCAATGGTCGGAGAGGAAGCTGACGTGGTATTGACTGGTTGAGGCGCCTGACGGCGAATCGCGTTCTACTGGTCAGCATTGTAGTGTCTAACTATTTTTTCAAGCAAGTCCCAATGCCAACGTGATGGGAAAGACATGGTTATATACAAGGTCGAAGGCGAAGTTCCGCGAAGGTTCGATATTGTTCTGTGCGGGGAAAAGATCGTCCAGACCCATAACACCACAACAAAGTTCTTAAACGAATTCTGGTTTTAAGAGACTGTGTCACAAACGGAGAGTAATGTTAGGCACTAAAGTCGTAGCATTCTGCGTTGAGGGTATCTATTGCAGGCATAACCGTGCTTGGAGAGAAGACGAAAGCACGTGAGAGCTAGTGGGGTCTTGGCGCGTCTGTGCCTGCCGCCACAGGGCTTTAATTTTCCCGAGCGCAACCTGCTGCCCTCAAAAACTCCTCACAGTCACATCAAACCTCAAACATCTTTCTTCTTGAATCAGTAAAACGATCTTAGGAATACCGCAAATATGGGCTTCACCGATCTTGTCTCCGATGCAGGTCTCACCCTTTTGAACAACTGGGTAAAGACCCGCAGCTATGTTGTTGGGTAAGTTGCTACCCCACCATCCATGCCACTCCCCTATTGCATGTTTTTCTCAAAGCACCATCTCTTTGCTCGAAATTATGATGAGAACATTTGGTCCGTGTTAATGAGGCGGCTTAAGACCCCGCTTTCTGAATACAAACCCAAGCGCTTGTCGCACCTCTGACCCATTTACTCCTCTTGCTGCTGTCTTCGAAGTACATCATGAGTCACCAGTTAATTGGATTACAGCTACTCTCCATCGCAGGCCGATGTAAAGGTCTTCCAGCAAATTAAGCAGATCCCAGCCCCAGAGAAGTACCCATACGCATGGCGCTGGTACAACCATCTCCTCACCTTTGAGGGCGAGTTTGACACCCTTCCCGGTGACCCAACCAAAGAGTTCACCGCCTACGGCCCTGACTCATCTGAGCTCACTGTTAACCCGGCAAAGGCTCCCGAAAAGGAGGCCGAGGAAGACGATGACGACGTCGACCTATTCGGCAGCGACGAGGAAGAGGATGCTGAGGCCGAGGCCTTGAAGGCGGAGCGTCTGGCTGAGTACAACAAGAAGAAGGCTGGCAAGGTCAAGCCTGCTGCTAAGTCAATTGTTACCCTTGACGTCAAGCCATGGGGTATGTTTTCAAAGTCCAATGGTTTGAGGGAGCTGTGCTAACACAATACTAGATGACGAGACAGATATGGACCAGCTCACGAAAAACGTTCTTGCTATCGAGCAGGATGGTCTCGTCTGGGGTGGTCACAAGCTCGTGGCTGTTGGCTTCGGTATCAAGAAGCTACAGCTGAACTTGGTTATCGAGGATGACAAGGTTTCGCTAGATGACCTACAGGCCAAGATTGAAGAGGACGAGGACCATGTCCAGTCCACCGATGTTGTAGCTATGCAGAAGTTGTAGAAAAGTTGGCCGTTCCTTCTGGTTTGCCTTTGCAGACACCTACATTTCGTGGTTTCTGCTAGGATAGGGTTTACGATGAACGACATATGACGAGCTGGAATGGGTTACGGAATCACGTCTTTATGAGCAGCTGCTAGATGAATGATACCATCTCCCCTTGCGGGATATCCATCACCTCTTTCATCTTGATGCATTTTTTCTGTTTGATTCACATGGTCAAAGTAATGGGGTATAGAATGCTGTACCTTCTCCTGACAAGATCCTGGCGGATCTTTGAACTCAGGGCTATGATGCGTAATCAATGCTACTTGTTGGCTTGGCTTTTCTATCACAACGCACTTGAATTGTGTTTAGGGGTAGGTGTGTCAGCAAATTCTCCATTATTCAGCAGCCCATACGATGAATGGAGGTATTGTAGAGGGTTTGGCACTTTGGCAGCCCCGGTCCTGAGTCATGGCACCAAAAATCATTACTCAATTCAATGATCAGCTACTGAGTTACCTCGTACGAGCATCAAAATATTTCATAAACACCTGCTGAAATATTTTTCAATCCCTGCTACAAACTTTTCTCATCCGAGTGGCGCTGGCAGATCCTACGTCATGAAATCGCGACATCCATGCAACTTGCGGCAGTTTAGATAAATATCACTACTATTTCAACATATGCGATCGCTTTGTTCACGTAATGCCTCCGTGCATGTTTTCATAAATTCCAAAAATCGACGATTTTCTACACAAATTCTGTCTGTGCGGCAGGCCCACCTGATCGGCGTAGAACGGAATTCCAGCGCGTGCGCCGTTCCAACTTTCTTTTTGGAGCTAACGGAAACCAGATGCCAATTTAAAACCTTAAATCATTGCGCCCCCGCTTTCTTTCGGAAGTTATTATCAACCCATACCGTTCGCTTCTTGCGCGTAGCATTGTCGCATAACGATATCAGAGACCGCGATGAACGCCGAAGACCGCTTCATTGAAAAGAGCGAAGAGGACGCCAATCCCAACGCTCATGCGACTGAGAAAGTGGAAAGCTATGAGCCCGTTGCCCGCATACCAACAGCCTCAAGCAGCGCATCATCATCTACCGCCTCTTCAATCGCTTCTGGAGCCGATCGCAGCAATGGCCAAATGTCGCGCATCCCCACCCAACGCGACACTGAAACCGGGCTCGCAGAGCGCCATGCCACAGCCCTAAGTCGCATACAAACACAGCGAAGTCAGCATAGTACAACAGTCGGAGGAGGACTTCGAAGCCGGACGCGAGACAGTAGAAGGCCTCTGCCAGCTTTTGGCGCGGGTAAGGGGTATCCGCCTCCACTACCCGAGAGAGAAGAATATGTTGTGGAATTCGATGGCCCTGATGATCCATTGCACGCGATGAATTGGCCGTTCAAGAAGAAGTTGGCGACAGCGGCCATGTTGGGTTTTACTACGTTGACATCTGCATTTGGAAGTTCAATCTTCTCAGCCGCTACGTTCGCGATCATGCGGAAATTCCAGGTTGGATCTGTTGTTGCTACGCTTGGGACCTCGTTTTACGTTTTGGGGTGAGTAGACATGGATTGTTGAGATTTGGAGCACGCTGACATATCATGCAGTTTTGCGACCGGCCCGATTCTATGGGCACCTCTTAGTGAGTTGAGAGGAAGACGATCTCCATTGGTTATTGCGTCGTTTGGATTCAGTCTTTTCAACCTGGCAGTTGCAACCGGAAAGGATCTGCAAACGGTTTTGATATGTCGGTTCTTTTCGGGTTTCTTTGGTGCTTGTCCTCTTACTGTACGCCCAACCCCTTCACTTGCGCTCTTCTCCATGCTAACACGCGCCAGTGTGTTGCCGCGGTCTTCAGTGACATGTTCGACAACCGGACCCGAGGCATGGCTATTACTATCTTCAGTATGACTGTCTTTACTGGACCTCTCCTTGCCCCTTTTATCGGTGGTTTCATCGTCATGTCTGATCTCGGCTGGCGATGGACAGAGTACATTGTGTGCATCATGGGTTTCACCGCCTTTGCCCTCAATCTCATCTTCCTCTCTGAATCCTACCCACCAGAAATTCTCGTTGGCAAAGCAGCCGAGCTCCGTCGCCGCACTAAGAACTGGGGCATTCACGCAAAGCAAGAAGAGATCGAAGTTGATTTCCGCGAGTTGCTCGAGAAGAATTTCAGCCGTCCGATTCGCATGTTGTTCACTGAGCGAATTGTGCTGTTTTTGAGTGTGTACATGGCCTTCATTTATGGTCTTTTGTATCTCTTCCTTACAGCATACCCCCTTGTCTTCCAGGGTGTACACAAAATGAATCTAGGCGTCGGCGGTCTCCCGTTCTTCGGCATGATAACAGGCCAAATACTCGCCGGTGCTGTGATATTCATTCGCCAACCAGGATACCAGAAGAAGCTTGCTGCGAACAATGACATACCGATTCCAGAGTGGCGTTTGCCAGAAGTCATTGCTGGTGGTGTTTGCTTCTCGGTCGGTATTTTCTGGTTTGGGTGGACGGGATATAGACAAGATATTCACTGGATTGTGCCCACTTTATCTGGAATCTTAATTGGTTTTGGACTTTTGAGCATCTTCTTGCAAGCCCTTAATTATCTCGTTGACGCTTATTTGATGGTAAGTCCTTTTCTGCGCTCTTTTCCTTTGCAATCTTGTCTAACCTGAATGAATAGTTTGCAGCTTCTGCTATCGCAGCAAATACCTTCCTTCGCAGTCTTTGTGGCGCCGCGTTTCCGCTCTTTGCACGTCAAATGTTTGAGGGCATGGGCATTCAGTGGGCCGCTACACTGTTAGGATGCATTGCGGCGCTTCTGGTGCCTGTGCCCGTGTGGTTTTATCTCCGGGGCGCGAAGATTAGGGAGAAGAGTGCGTATGCACCGACGTTTCCAAAAGCTCCTGCTGCAGAGGAAAGTGATGAGACGGTGAGGGCAGATTAAACAAATAATTTTAATTTTGTAATCTGGAGTCTGAAGGGTAGTTTCGTTTTGAAATACAATAATTGTTCTGCTTGGCTCTGATGAGTTCAAAACATTACTTCTCAAACTCATGGGAATTTGAGTGGAGGTAGAACGCTTATGTTCGAGTATACGTACAACATGATAGATGCTCGCTAATTTCAGCCAACATGTAGCAGCATGGGGTCCCCTGGTATTTCACTGTCGGTCTTCTTCTGATACCGTTTACCAGTCTGCTTTCAAGATATCTTTTTCCTTACAACACTCACCCCCTCATTCCCAAATTCCAAACCACCTCTTGACCCTCCTCCTTCTCACACCATCCTCCCCAATATAATACCTCGGATCCTCCACATACTCCTCACCCCTTGCCTCGGCCTCCCTCTGCCTCTCCAACCTGTACAACTTGCGCTTCTCCACCTCTTCAGCCTTTCGTAGTCGTTGCTCTGTATACAGCTGCGTCTTCTGCTCGACATGCATCTTGTAGACCTCAATCCAGCGTCGCGTCGACTCATAGGGTGCATGCATGAATTCCTTACGGGTGGGAAGGAGGTCGGAATACTCTGTTGAATTGACAAATTCCATGTACCAGGCCACAACCGCAAGACAGAAAAGAGTGCCCTAGGATTTGTATATTAGTTTGAGATGAGCAACAAGGTGGGGTGGTATCAGTTGGGCGTACCAGTGTAATATACATGTGTAGCGCCCTGTTGTTGAAGAACCAATATGAAAAAGTGCCTTTTGGACTCATCATGTTGGGGTACTTCTTGGTTGCCATTCGCAGTTTGTCTGCTGCTGATAATGGCGGGCCATAAATTTTGTTCTCCAGATCTTTGCTCGGTTTTCGCGCACTATGAGATGGAGGCCGGTATTTGTCTGGTTGTGGTATTACAGGCGTCTTCTTCTGCTTTAGTTGCTCTGCTGCTCTTCGTCGCAGAAATTCTGCCGAGAGGCCTTTTGTGGGTTTTGAGGCATGGCGGAAGGTGGTGGTGGGTCCTAGTAGAAGTCGTGTTTGCGATCGAGGAGGAAGCGGTCCTCGAGGCAGGAGAAAACGCGGTATCGATTGGAACGTTTGCAGGGACGCCATCACTGTAACAATCAAGCCTGGTGGTGCGGCACTGATGCGGGAGTCCGATGGTTGAAGAACGAAGATCTCGAAGTGATTGGATAGGGTGTCTGTGCGCGTGATGCACGTGTTCGCGTGATGCACGCCGAACACCAAACCTGAGTCTCATCCACCCAAACTCTATACGCAATATCTCCACCAATATGAGTCGAATTGAAGCCGCGATTGAAGAAATTAACTCACGAGAGCATGGCGAACCTTTTTCGTATACAAAACTGCTGCCAAATTTGGTGTTGAGCGCAGCATGCTCAGCCGAAGGCACCGCGGCGTGACAACCCCTCATAAAACTAAAATAATCAATCAACGTATACTCAGCCCACCACAAGAGCTAGAGCTACTAAAATATATCAAAAAACTCACTGAGAGAGGCCTTCTACCTACGAGAGAGATGATCAAAAATTGGGTTGCACAAATAGCTCACCAGCCCGTGAGCGAGAGCTGGGTTACTCGCTTTATCAACTGAAATAAGAGCTCAGTTATATCAAAATGGACCTCCGGCATTGATCGCTCCCGCTACGCCGCTGATTCCTATATGAAATATAAGTCATATTTTGAGCAATTACACCAAAAAATGGAGGAGTATCACATTAAGCCTTAGCATACCTATAATATGGATGAGAAAGGCTTTCTGATAGGCATAACTGGCAGGTCAAAACGTATATTCAGCCGCGGCGATTGGGAGAGAAAGAAGGTTAGAGAGGCTCTTTAAGATGGATCGCGTGCGTGGATAACTATCCTAGCTTGCATCTGCGCTGATGGGACGTCTCTGCCGCCCAGTATTATCTACGAGGCTGCCCAAGGAGCTATATGGTTAGTATAGGTAGATGAAATTGAAGCTAGAGAGCATCTCGCTTACGTAAGCTCATCTCTATCTGGATAGACAAATGATGATCTAGGACTAGCATGGCTCGAGCAGGTTTTTGATCGTTATACTAAGAGTAAGGCGAGACGCTTATATCGATTACTTATTTTAGATAGGCATGGCTCCCATGTTGCTCTAGCTTTTATTAATTATTGCGATCAAAATAGGATTCTACTGGCCATCTTTCCTCCACATTCAACTCATACTTTCTAGCCTCTCGATGTAGTGGTTTTTAAGCCTCTCTCATCTGCCTACTCTACCGAACTCACTCAACACCTCCACCGCGCGCTAGGCCTTATTGCAATTAATAAAGGCGACTTCTTTCCACTCTTCTGGCGAGCCTGGATAACTACGTTCAAAGCTCTACTTATATTAAAGGCCTTTGAAGCTACTGGTATATGGCCAAGAGATGCTGAGTATATACTTAAAAAGTTCGATAACTCGCCAGCGAATAAGAGCTCACCATTACAACTCAATAATAGTAGTTAGAGACAGATGGATCGTCAACTCCAGCATGCAGTAACTGATACTACTCAGCCTGCAGCTCGAGCTGTACGCTCTCTACTCCACGGTCTCCAAGTCGAAAACGAGCTACTCAAGCATGAGAATGAGGGACTACAAGTAGCTCTCCGCGTCAAACAGAGACAACAGAAGAAGAGCAAACCTCTCAACCTCCAGCAGAGAGAGGAGTACCATGGTGGAGGCGTATTTTGGTCGCCGCGCAAGGTACGAGAAGCTCAGACTCGTAAGGCAGTAAAGCAGCGTGAACGAGAGCAAGAGAAACTCCAAAAAGCTGAGAGAAGGGAGCTACAGCGGGCTAATAAACGATATAAAAAGTAGATAGTAGAGGAGAAACGGGTAGAGAGAGCTGCTCTCAAATTGGTGAGGGAGAAGGAGAGAGCTGCCAAGGCCGCCCAGCGCGCTCTCAAAAAGCTGCTCTCAACACCAAAAATTCTATACAAGCTCCAGCTATAGTAAAGAGAAAAGCTTCAGCTCTATCTACGCCAAAGAACAAGCGTCGCCGCCAAGTTGCTGACGCTGCAGCTGCTGAGGAGCCTCCAAGAGCTGCACCTCTAGCTCCAGCTCGAACTACTCGCTCGGGCCGCAACGTCAACCTCCCATCAAAATTCAGATAGTACAAATTACTCGCGGTCCTTCAATTACTACTCTACTACAAAATCTCGTGATAATAACCATTGAATGTGGCTCTACAGCCTCATTTATAAGATCGCGAGTTTGGTGTTCGGCGTGCATCACGCGCACAGACACCCTAAAGATCGGGCCGGTAGTACGCAATCATGCAACTTCGTTTACATAGAGCATTGCTCGTCTCTATTCAACACGAAAAAGTATACCACTTTCAGTATGCCACCATCCTATGGATCCCAGGAATACTGGGATAAACGATTTGCTTCTGATTCCAATCCGTTTGAATGGCTAGAGGCTCCTCACTCACTAGATATTTTTCTTCTCGATGCATTGAAGAGGAGCCAAGATAAATTTCCAAAGATTCTTCATATTGGTTGCGGTACATCTATGCTCTCTCACCATCTACGCACAATGATTCAGGAACCTGATCAGATCTACAATGTGGACTACTCCGAAATTGCTGTCGACCTTGGAAAGAAGCGAGAGCGTGAACTTTGTGATAAGGACAAGCAAACTACCGCAAATGGCTCTGACAGATTTATGCACTGGGATGCCGTGAATCTTCTCAATTACAAGTCACTTTCCAACGTTTATAAAAACAGCACCTACCCCATCATAATCGACAAATCGACGTCCGACTCCATCGCTTGTTCGGACGACGTTCGTATCTCACTTCCATATATCATCGACATTGGATTAGAGGAAGCTGTCAGTTCAGGTCTTCAACAATCATCCGAACTAATACACCCACTTCACGTAATGGCTGTGCATCTAGCACTTGTAACGAAACCTGGGGCACTTTGGATTGCGCTTTCTTACTCAAATGATCGATTCCCTTTCGTAAACGGACTGTACTCTTCTCGCCCACATATTCATGGGTTTCCCGATACAGGCAAGCTCTGGAAACTCCAAGACAAGCGCGAAGTAGAGAGTGTTGACCCACCAACGTTGACTAAAGCACAGGATAATAAAGTCACACATAAGCCCAGGGTCTTCAATTGGGTGTATATATTAGAACGCACTGAAATACCCCTCTTTATTCGAGGAGCATATATTTAAAAAAGATCGATCACGCAATAATGTTTTCAATACCCGCCATATCCCGGCTGAACGTACTCATAACACAAAACACCCTGCCAAATATCCATCACATCGCTAATCGTTCTATTTGGTCCGTTCCCATACATGTTGAGCTTGTGATTCAGCGTAGTAACCTTACCTGGATCACCTTCCGCACCTGTGGGCTGCCTGTTTCCTTTAATTAGTCTCATACGCCTGCATATAACGAATGGCAGTCACTTACGGGATATTCGAAGGCCTTGCCGGGAAAGGAAATTCAAGCTTCTCTGGAATCTGAACGTTTTCTCCTCCCATTTCCGTCAACCTGCCTGGCAGGCCTTTGAGCTGCCAGTCCGCCCACATCTTGTCGAGCCAAGTGTGGTGCAGATAAAAGAGTGGGTCACCTGGGCTGGCAATGGGATCAATCATCTACACGTGAACATTAGCAATTGCCACCAATACAATGCAGGCTAACTTGCCAATCCACCAACGCCTCCATGTCCACCCTGATGCGGGCGCCTTTCGATACAGTTCCACGCACTCAGAAAATCGGGTTTCGCCAAGCAGGCATCCACCAAAGTCTGACTGGAGAACGAACTGAACGTCTCATCCACAATGCGATTGATGCAATGTTTCGTGTACTCATATCCAGGTCCCAGATGATTGATATACGATGCAAACGGCCCGTCAGTAATACAATGATTAGGACCAGAGCCGTTGCCACCAAAGCCGGTTACAGGGTCAAGAAGAACGCTGTGAGTAAAGTTGCCAGCGTCAAGTTGTTCTTCCCAGTAGGGTTGCCAGCCTTTGTATTTACATTCCGTGCGCAGCGCCGTTTCATGCGCATGAAGTAGTGCGCGGTGAAATGGCAGAAACCCACCAACAAAGTGGGTCGCATATGACTGCAATTGATGGGCTGCCTGGTGTTCCTCATGACGGTTGGTGGTACCCTTCAGGCCGAGGGTAGCAGGCTTTTTCATGAGACATAGCTCGGCGTCAATGTAGGCTTTTTTCTCGGCCTTGGAAAACGTGTGCCTAAAATATGTTAGAGGACATGGTGTTGGTTGAGTGATTTACATACCATGCGCGACGTTTCCCTCTGTCCTGAGTCCTGCACACAGCCGAACTCAACCCCAGGAGCATGAAGATGGCAAACAAAAGCTTCGCCATGGTGATCGAAAGCCGTGGTGCTTGAACATTGCAGTGGGTATGGGCACGCTTATATACATCCAATGAGTTGTTCCCACTACCGGCTTTCTAAAGTTTATATGATAGGGGGGTTATGATATACCACCATGCGCCTCATGCGGGCCTTGCCACAGCTACTGCACAAAAAAGGTCGTGATGCATGCACGAAGTATGGGGATTAAAACGGCCAATCATTTAGAAGTCAGGGGTGTCTATCCCGCTTCGGCGACTTTACCCATATGCATCCAAGCAATGTTACATTTCAATCCTGTAAGATGTCCCCGGGTAGACCCTTCCGTGGCGGCTTACCGGGCATAAAAGAAGGCGGAGAATCCATGAAAAACCCTATCGGCGCCGATATGGGCGTACACACCTGTGGTTTCGAGCATTTCGTTACGCTACATAACCTAGCGATCGGTAAGTGCCATGTAACTAAGGAATGCATCCACAAAATCGGCAATGTCTGTGCTAATATCGCACGGTTTATAGCGCAATTGTTATGTATAGTTCGGACCGTCGCTTAGGGAAAAAAAGTAAAGGTCAAGAGTAATAAAATGCCGATGATTAGAATACAGAATAAAGCCTTAGGAATAAGATCCTTGCGCCCAGCTCTTCCTTCCTTCCTTCTGATCCCTGCCTTCGAAGAAAATATCTACTTGGTTTGGTTGTCCATTTTGTCCCTCTCTGTAATCGTACCGGATTTTTTTCCACTTTAGCTTTGGGTGGTCTTTGATTTCACGGCCGCTTAGATTCATGCCTGCTCGTCCGATGCGAGAGATGACGGGACTCAATAGCATTGCCATGCTAAAGAAACTTTCGTCGCGCACGATTGTCCGGTGCGCAAAAATGACGAGAAGACAGAGCGCAGTCAACTGAATGCCACATATGCTACAAAGAATGCATAGGACCCAAGGCCAGTCCACGTCGAGTTGCTGGCCTTGTGTGGGGCGTGTATGTTGGTTCGTGAGATTGTAGCGGATACCGTGGTCATCGAAGGCAGCTACTGCGCCGACTGTGAAGCGCATCAACATGTTTTCGACGTCGTTTGTTGTTACCACTTTGGCGGGTGACCATTTCGAGCCTTGTGAATAGGAACGTGTTTGTCGATCTGTCCAGTTGTTCCATGGTATTCCTGTCCAGCCAATTGATCCCGCAGCGATTCGTGCAAAATCGTCAGATCCATACACAGAGTGGGAATCGGCGTCATTACGTATGGTGATATCGCCCTTGCCATGAGCTTTGGAGATCTCGGATAGTGTGTTGTTACATAGGAATAGCCCCGAGTCCTTGATGGTATCGTTATCCCTAGTTTGGAGTACAGTGAAATTGGTGCATCGAGAACCGCAGAATGCGTCTACGGAGGCAATCCATGTCACTGAGCCAGCGGCCAATTCAGGAAGCTTATACTTCGTCCACTCATGGCCTTTGGCTTTACCTTCGATATACATACTTCCAAACTTTTTCATATCGGGGCCGTCGTCAACAACATCTCCGTGTACTTCGAGCTGCTCACAAGTTGTCATCGATTGCACTTTGCGTTCACTGAGAACATAGTTGGTGTACGGGTGCGATGGATCACGATTAAAAAATCGATATTCCCAAGAGTTGTTCCCTTGGTAGAGCGGCGTGCCTGGTAGTGTCGATAGGTCCTTTCTTGTTTCGTTCATCATAAATTCGGGGTAGACCATTGCCTCCATTCCGAACATCCAAGCAGCTTCCATCGAGGTCTCGTTAGACGTTGGATCGGTATCGATGTACCATACTTTCAGATCCGCAACAGATACGTTGCCTTGAATCATAAGCGGTATAAGTGAGTTCTCCATGGGCCAGAATAAACTTAGTAATGCTACCAAAACCTGGGAACCGAGGTTGATAGAAAGCCAAAGAAGGCAAACGAGCCACATCCATTTGGTACCATCATCCCTAGCATCCCTAAAGCATTTGAGTTTCCGAAAGTAACTCTGACCGCGAATTCCTGGCATCGAGATGAACATGAGCTTCGTGATTTTAACAAGCGAGTTCGACTGTAGGATGAGTTCGAAGACTTCCAAACTCATGTATCTTCGCGCCAAGAAAGTCCATCGAAATGTGTTGGCATAGTGTTTGAGAGAGGACAAGAGGTTGAGACCCAAACACAGGGAAAGGAAAATTGTTACCGCGTTAAAGATTCTGACGTCAATTTTTGACAATACGGTGGGTGATCCAAAGCCTTCCCATGATTTCAAACAGATGCATATCAATGAGCTGAAAAGAAGGGTGATAAGAAATTTGGTTCCACCAGTCTTGAACAGTTTTTTCCGGGATTCGTTGTGGTCGAAGCGCTTGATATGGTGATGGCCGTGAGCTTGGAAGTTGTCACCCATTAAAGAATGTTTATCCGCATTGGACTCAACATCAAATGTCGAGGTAGGTGTGTTGAGGTATGTGTAATTTCCACCTTTTGCCTCCATAATGGAGTCGGGAGTAGCAAGCGGCGGCGAGTATGGTGATGCATCGCCATGTTGTATGCCCAAACCGCCGCCGCCATAGGCTGTCTCAACATCTTCAAAAGGCGATACGGGCGAGTTCAAAGGCTGTGTATCGGACCTGTTACTAGCTCTCCTAGTGAAATCCATGGTATCGTATCGTCATCTACAAGTGAACCGGATCGATGCCTTGCGATATGTCCACGCGCCGGTAGACGGATCGGCTGAAAAAAAAAACACTGTGATCCAAGAGCTTTGAAATGATACACAAAAGCAGCCTCGAATACTTGAAGCTAATCAGCCGAAGTAATGCGTATGTGGCGGAGATCCCGTTAAGTATCGATCGTTGTCCCAATCTGGAAAATGGGCACAAGCAGATGTCCTGTGCTGCACCAACTATATCCAGTTCACTGCTGTTTAGAAAAGTTCAGAAAGGCGTAGGCGTTGCAGTCTAGATGAGAGAAAGCAAAGATTCGACTTCTGAATGGAAATGTCTCGTTGTATACGGACCCACCCCTGGCGTCGAAATTGGGGGCTGAATTTGGGTCCAAGAAGCGTTCTAGCCCAAACCTTTCTCTAGGGCCGGCACAGGGAGCACAAACAGCTAAAGGACGCGCGAATGTCTATAATAAGATAAAAATAGAGGCAGATGTTGCGCGAGCCGTCTGCATGTTCAGATATAAAGTACAACAGGCTTTTGACAAACTCGTCGTGAGCCTTGAGCTCACCCATGGCACCTCGTGATTGCACGTGAGGTTGATGAGCCGAGATCAATGCCGTCAGCCAATCGACAACAATCGCTTCCAGATTCTGTTCTTTGTTGAGCGAGAAGTGATTCGTCGCGACAAGTCTAGCTTGGAGAGCTGACGAACTTGTCAATTGTGTCTAAACCCAGTCGAGGTTAGATCTATGAAGCAATTTGGGGGCTGAGGCGGAGTTCGGGCGCCAAAAGCAATCAAAGGAGGCAGGATGCAGATCATAACCAACATATGGTATGTCAAATGAGGCGCAGTTCGATACCTACTTAGGTAGTTTTAGGGTGTCTGGACAGTCTGTGACGTGCTACGGCTTTCTGGTGATAGGGTAGGATGTAGGTAGAACACAGCCCTGAAATACACCAACGGAAACGAGGGAAACGTTCCACGTGTAACTATACCAACTTTTCAAGTTGGATGTCTGGTATGTTATTTTTAGATCATTCATGTCATGTGACCCAAGTGTACAAGGCTGGTCATATTCCTTCCGTCCGTCTGCAGAAATCTATCAGATAGATGACAAATGCATTGTGGAGTTGGTACCAACAGCGGAGTCGGTACTACCAACAGTGGAGCGGGTGGAGCCAATGAGGATAACAAGATGCCTAGGTAAGCACAAGGGCGCAAAATGTACATTTCAGAAGCCACATATAAATTCTTTTCAACTATCAAATTAAGTCCAGCACTTTACCGATTCTTCAAAATGTCATCGCAAGTCATTCTGTACGACCTCCCCAGTCAACAAGGCACAACATGGTCTGTGAATCCATGGAAAAGTATGTGGTCTCACTTCGTCGTAAAAAACCATGCTGACAGCAACAGCTCGCATGGTCCTAAACTACAAAGGTATCGACTACAAGACTGAATGGACCGAGTTCCCAGACGTCAAACCAAAAATGCAATCCTTGTGCGTATTGTTGTATCAACAAGATTAAGCTGAACAATACCTTGACACATCTCAGCGGCCTCGCACCAAACGATCCCAACTCCCCTGGCTACTTCACAGACTACAGCATCCCCACCATAAAATACGCCGATGGCACCCGTCAGATGGACTCCTGGCCCATTGCACATGAGCTCGAGAAACGTTACCCAACACCGTCACTACGCCTTGATGATCCAATCGTCGTTCGAGTGCGTGATCATATGTTGCTGTTTTTGAGACCTTTGATGCCATTCTGGCTGCCCAATGTACCGCTGCTGCTTAACAAGCGCTCTGCAGACTTCTTCTATGAATCGAGGGAGCGGGCATTTGGCATGTCAGTACAAGAGTACGAGAGAATATCGGCCAACGAGGCGTGCTGGGAGAAGGTGGTAGGGCCAGCAAAGGAAGTAGGCAATTGGCTGAGAAATAACGAAGGACCGTTCTTTCTTGGTGAGACAGGTAAGTTGCACTTGATTATTATGTGAATTATGGAGCCTTTGCTAACATAAGGTAGTCTCTTATGCTGATTTCATCTTTGTGGCAAGTTTGCAGTTTTTCAAGAGAGTTGATGAAAATGTTTATAAGCGATTTTTGGCGCTTGATCCTGCGTTTCCGAAGGTGTATGATGCGTGTAAGCAGTGGCTTGAGAAGGAGGACTGAAGTGCTCTTTCTAGTCTAGCTAAGCTATTCAAAGCTAAAAATAAAATGTTGTCGTTCTTCGTGTAATTTGGCATGAATGTATAATAGCCCTTATATTTTCATTATCGTGTTCTCGTCATCGATTAGTCAACCTCGGTCCTGGTCCTCCACTGCTCCGCAACAAAGCTGTGCCAATCAGGAATGCCATGGTCACAACAAGAACAAGGCCCACCGCCTGCGAGGACCCGTTCTCTTGCCGCTTCTTAGTGTTATAGCTTCTAGCACGCTCGGTGTAGTTTGATTTTCTCTTCTCTATCTCGCTACTCTTTCTGCCGAGTCCGAGATAGTCACGTACCACTGGGTCACTAGACTCGCTAAGAGTAAGCCACTCTCTCGGTTTCTCACCATGGTCGAGGGGAGATGCGATATTCAGTCCTCGGAAATCGCCTTCTAATGCCTTCTCTGACCCATTCTTTATCATGTCGTCATCCGGCAACCACTCTTCCAGTGTTTGTGGTGGTAGTGTTCGAAATACCAAAGTCATCCACATTTCGAGTATGTTTAACAGCAGGTTTGGACAATCCATTCCAGGAAGGTTCTTATTGCTAGCATTCGTAGGTGGCACCAGCGCAAGTACACCAAAGGCGTTGTATATGCTCTGTTGCATAGCGTGATAGTGTAGACTTGGGTTGTCCCTTCGATAACGGAAATTAAGATGCTGAGCAGTGCGTACGCGTATAGAATTCGCTTGGCCAACATATATGCGTACTTTTCTGTCCAGGCCGAGTATGCTATTTAGATATATGGCTCTTCCTTCGGACCTGATATCACCACCTACAGAATTCAACGCGTCGAAACTCCATCGCCCATTGAGGAAAGTCCAGACTTGTGGCCTGATGCACTGAAAGCAGAATTTTGCAAGGTCAGGATGCCGCTGGATCCATTCACCATATCTTTGATAGTAAATTGTATCCTGGTCATTCAATTTGTCGAAAAGGTAGGCTAAGATATTTTTTGCTTCTAATTGTGCTGGTGTAGACATCATCCAGTAGTCGAATAAGCTGGTTTGAGCTTTCCTCCAGAAACAAAGAAGAAAAAATATCGGGGTTAAAAACAGTCGCAAATCCGAGTGCGTAAGTAGAATTACAAAATTGTCAGTTTGTGAGTGAGGCAGACGCGCGTGTTGAGACGCGCCCGGGTAGGCAACAATGATCCTCTAACTTAATACAGAATGCGGGTAAATGTATCCTTGTACTGAGACTCTGAGATCCGAAGCCCAATAATGACCTTGTACTCAGCCTGAATGTTTTCGCTGTGAACGATATATCTTGAACATGGTTTGAGGCTGGCGATATTTAGCGCGAAAGTATTAACCTACCTAAATAGGCAAGTATTTGAAGAGTGTTGATCCCTTGCGCCCCTCCTTCGCCAACAGTGTTGCGCTTGGCGCAGTAGTGTAGTGGACAGTGTCTCGTTGCAATGCCTGATATTTTTGTCCGGGGAACATTGCTAGAATCGAAGAAAGAAAGTTGCGATATATCAAAAGGAAAGAAACTAAAAAGAACACAGCAATTAATTTCATTCGAGTTTGCGAATTGCTGATGGAGATTATTCGGACTAGATGGTCGATCTAATCTTATCTCATCGGGACCCCTGCCACTTGAGGCCACAGCAGCAACATGACAAGCGCAAGCTCCAGACCAACATAGAGCAACACGTTGCTTTCTTTCCTTACCAAACTGCACTTAGGCTCATTCAACCGCCAATCCTGTAATCCGCACTTGATACTTCTTTACTCCAGCAATTATGGTGAGTTTTCTTCCCAGAGTACAACGCGCCTTCCGAACTTCTCCCGCTAATTCGCGGTTTCCACATTCTAGGCGAACGTTATACAGAATACCGGCCACGATGACATGATTGTACGTTCATATATACACAAGATATCCCCTATATTCGGCGCATAGACACATACAATTGTTGAGCGCCGCGACACCCTTGCAAATAAACCACAATGGCCGAGGGCGGACGAAACATCGACCTTCTCTCGATTGAAGCTAACGAAGCTCAGCATGATGCCGTGCTCGACTACTACGGCCGGCGGTTAGCAACATGCTCTTCAGACAAGACAATCAAAATCTTCGAGGTCGATGGTGATAAACATACATTGGTCGAGACGCTAAGAGGGTACATGGCTCTTCTCCCACACCACACAGCTTGTGTTGACGACATGACAGACACGAAGGCGCAGTCTGGTGCGTAGCATGGGCGCATCCCAAATACGGAAACATTCTCGCTTCCTCCTCCTACGACGGCAAAGTCATCATCTGGCGCGAACAATCTGGAACCTGGCAAAAGATCTACGAGGTCGGCCTACACACCGCCTCTATAAATCTCGTCGCCTGGGCACCCCATGAAGCCGGCTGCCTCCTTGCGTGTGCATCCTCCGACGGCAATGTCTCAGTACTCGAGTTCAAGGACAATGCCTGGACACACAACATCTTCCAGGCTTGCGGTAGCGGCGTGAATAGCGTATCATGGGCACCCGCCGTTGCACCAGGTCAGGTCATCAGTGCTAGTGGCAACCAGGCCGGTACTGCGAGACGCTTCGTCACGGGTGGAAGCGATTGTCAAGTCAAGCTGTGGGACTTTAGCGCCGACACAGGGAGCTGGCAAAGCACGCAGATCTTGTCAGGACACACAGACTGGGTGCGTGACGTTGCATGGTCACCTACCGTTCTTTCCAAATCGTATATCGCTTCTGCCTCACAAGACAAGACGGTGCGCATCTGGACATCTTCGGATCTACGTATGTGTGCCCCAGATTAAAGAAGAGACGGTAGCTAATGATCTGCAGGTGAATGGAAATCTACGGTTCTTAACGTTGATGCGAACGCCTGGCGCGTAAGCTGGAGCCTCAGTGGTAATGTTCTAGCGGTCAGTACTGGCGACAACAGGGTTAGCTTGTGGAAGGAGAGACTGAGCGGAGGATGGGAGTGCGTCAAGACCATTGAAGAGTAAGAGTAGGCTTCTAGACCACAGAGTATCAGTATCGCCATGACAAGCATATGACCGAATATCTCGGCGTAGAAGCTTCCGAGAATCGATATATAACAAAGTGTGTATCAATCAAATATTTCACGGTACACCGTATACGAATTAGGGTATTTGGAATACCTTTGGATTGTATATTTGTGAGGCTATTGAACTGCCATTTTAAAAGCTTTCCTGGTCAGTCACTAGAGTGCCAGTTGGTCGTTCTATAAGGCCATAATCCTCCACATGGGCGAATATTCTGACCGCATTCTTGCACGCCGTAAGGTCAGTCTTGAGTTACAGTCACCACTCAATCATCGCTGACTTCGGGACGCTAGAACATCCCACACGCATAGTGTTTCACCATATGACACTCATTCTTACTCGTTGTCCTTCTTAGCTCTATCGGCAGCTCTATCAGCCTCATCTTTTTTCCCATCCATATGGCACCTCATGAGGTCTTGCATTTCATATAGAAGAGCTTCGAGAGCCTCTTCCTCACTTGCGTAACGTACAGCTGAAGATTTGAGTAGGGACCAATAACTCATACAATCTCGTTCAGTATACACAATAGCGTGAGCTCTATATGGATCTATCCCGGGAGCTGGGTTCACGGTATCGATAATGACACTCCAGGTGTGCCCTGAAAGATGATGCTTGCCATATAAAGCTTGGGCTAGAGCTACATCGGTGTTAGTGGAATAGTGCGGAAAGGGTACCAGATTGTCACTGACTGGCGATTGACTCTTTCAGACACCTCTCGGTCATTTTAGTTTCGTACTTGCTGGGAATGTCCATTTTTGAGTTATTAGACTGTGTATGAATAAATTGAAAGCGAGCCAAATAGGGAGAACTGTTTGAGCAAAAGTGGTAGGAATTGTCCAAGCTAAAGTAGTGGGAAGATTGGGGATTTCAGCCAGAGTCATGCTTACTGCTCGGGCCCATTATCTGCGTTGTCAATATCTGGGAGTTGCTCGTACTACGTATAATTAGTGGGCACGAGTGGTCAGTACGACTTGGTTTCACCTTCACATCTATTACTCAGAGACACAAGTAAAGAGTCATCGTCATTAAATTTCACGTGGCTTGATGGTTTTGGAGAGCTTATTAGAGCATTTTGGGGCGCGTAATGACAACTCTGCGTCGCACTCTTCTGTCCAGGTCAGACAATAATGGGTAGTCACAACCCCGCCTAGGTATGTACGCTATCAGGGGAGCATGACTCCGGGTTCATTTCATTTAAATAGCCACTTAGTGATACCGAAATGCTTCAGCAGGTGCTCTAGGTCTCGTGCAGCTGTCGTTGCCCTAGTTCTAGCCACTGCTCTTCCCAGCACGACCATGCACTCAGGTGAAAATCGGTTCATGGTACCCACCTAGGGATATGCAGACCTCGAGAGCACCACACTTTATGGATTAAAATGCTTTAAATAATGTTGAAAAATGTTTGGGGTTGCTGTTTCTTTGTCTGTTCGTGAAACTAGTGAACAGCCGGTTGCTTTATACAGCTAGAAAATCAAGTACCTAACCATGTTTTCCAAACCAGGACATCTCGAACAGTTCAAATCATTGATTGTGAAACATGAGAGCGAAAAGGTAATGAGAATTCTAATAATCAAAGGGTTTATGGTAAGGAGGACGAGGAATAAAGTGCTAAAACTGATGATCATATAATAGGCTTCTAAGACAAAAGGCAAAGCTTTACTTTAAAATCGTTTAGGTAAAGGGGCTAGCGCTGTCTACTCCTCATCAACTCGTGTTAAGTAGTCTTGGACTTGCTAACACTGTCTCTATGCATGACTGTGCTCCCTGTACTTCTGAGAGTTCACCTCATCCAAATTCAAACCTTATCCCGTACATTAGTTATATTTCTTTCAGTAAACATAAAATGAATTCCAGTGCACAATTATGAATGAGAAGGACTGCTCTGGCTCAGCGGGAAGAGCACACAGTTAGCCATTCCAACCCAATATCATGTCCCAATACTTTACGCCTCCTTCTTCGAGAAAGTTCCGGGAGAGGGGATGTCGGATCTTAAAGCGGTTTTCAAAACTTTTGGCTGAGCTCAAAGGAAATAGCAACACGCACCACATTGGGTCAGGGTCCGCCAAGGCTCACGCGTGATCACGTGGAGGGTCATGAGTGGGCATGGTGGAAACCTTCCGAATTACGAGTGGTTCACTCGAGGTAAACTTTCATCCAACGTACTCGAAATTTCATATGGTTGGGAACATCACACCTTTGAGCTCACCGGTAACATTGAAACCGAGCGTAACCTTGGAAGCCTACACAAAAAATGGAAGAGTCGCAAAATGTGGCGGCGAGCCTCTTGGAAACACAGTAATTCTTCGACAAAGTATCGCGAGACTTTGTTGATGAGTCAGGTATGAACGTATGAACTTCTCAACCAAATTCGAGCTGACTTACACAATGGGAGTTCAGGAACCCATGTTAGAACGCAGCTCTACTCCACTACGCCAAACAACCAAAAAGGTTCGAATAATCAACGATGTTGATTATTGGAGTAGAACAGTATATATCGTATAAGCTCGCAGCCCTGCAATCGGCTCGAAGCTCTGCAGTTAGCGCAGCCTTACAACCCATCGAATTCGCACTAGAGCGATAGTCAATCATTGCAGAAGTCTTGGGTCTGCTACCTCGTTTTGCCGAACAAATTCAAAGGTACATCCTGAGTCCGTTGAGTTTGATCACAGCAACTCACAGAAAGGAATATTCCCTAGCATCACTATCGTTGGTTTAGACATGGCGGATAAGCCTTTGGGCCTACTGGCGAAACATATTGTACAATTTGGTATAGTTGGACTACCGACTCGCAGTTTGCTGCCCTCGATGAAATCAGCTGTGCTCCAGTACATTACGGAGCCCGAAGCCTCGGACAAGGCTACATGGGATGTTGAGACAAGTTTGTTCCGGACAGACTGCACGAAATCGCCGATGCTACTCATGCGTGGCTTGTTCGCCTGTGGCGTCTTGCGGTTTGTTTTATGTACAAAACGATGGCGAGTGAATTTTGGCCTGGATCCGTCACGAACTTTGTTGCCCGTCCCATATCAATCGAAAGATACTCCAGCCTGCGATCAGAGTTCTCGCACCCGGATGTAACGATATTGTTATCTTTCATGTCGTACTACTGTGGTGGGCTTACCAACACTCAATTGTTTGATCCCTTTGCCCACTTTATGAAATTAGATCAATTGACAATAAACTACGAAGAATGGGTAAGAACGGCAGCTTTGGATCTTTCTTCAGCATTTTGTCACCTTTCTGGAATCAATATACAAGACCAACATCATTGCCGTGCTGAGGTCTTCCCTTATCTTCGTTATTCTAGGAAGGCTATCGATTACTACCTTTCTCATCTCGCCTTCCCAAAGGCAATGCGACAGTTCCCTGAGAAACTTTCTGAATCAGGTTGGGATATTGGCGCTATCAAGGGGCGCCCGACTACTAGTTTCTCTGGGACCAACGACACATGTCATCTCCTTCTACTTTTCGTAAATCACTTAGATCTATCTAGCCAAAATCACGCGATGCTTTGGTACTTGGATATGTATTCCAGGATGAGACCTTAGTAGAACTACTTCCTCCACGAACGAGTAGAAATGATGCTGAACATTTGATGAAGTTTGTTACTAATTTTAGTGTCGAAGCGAGAGTGGTATTGGATTGCGGTGCTGCAATCTTAGAGCAGGATAATTTGCAAGTCGCTCACACATGGCTCAAAGTCTGTGATTACCCAGATGTACATGCCGTCGTTTTCTTCGCCGGAGAAGAACTCTCAGTTCTCGACCGCATTGGCCGCATAGAATCTTTCCAGACCTCACCCTTTGCAAAGCAACTAGATTCTTGTCTAGTGTACCTAGACGAGAGTCACTCACGTGGTGCAGACCTTAAGCTACCCAGAAACTACAGAGCCGCAGTAACTCTGGGCTCTCATCTCTACAAGGACACACTGACTCAAGCGTGTATGCACATGCGACTGCTTGGAAAAGGACAAGCGATCGCATTTATCGTGCCCAAGGAGATATCAACTCGAATCTATGAGCGTACAGACAATCTTCCTGATGATCGTATTGAGGTAACCGATGTATTGTGTTGGAGTATTTAGGAAACATGGGCCGTCATCAAAAGGAGCATGCCACAATGGGCAATTCAAGGTCATCATTATGAGACACGCAAGGACATTTTGCAAGGCGCAAACACAACTTATGAACAAGCCAGTATATTCCTAGAAAATGAAGGGCAGGGCCTTGAAGACAGTTACCGACCCAACATCTAGAACGAGCTCAGTTCAGGGGCTGGGGCTTGTCAAATCCAGATATATCTCACATTATTGAGCGTTGTAGGAACTTCGATGCGACAAGTTTCAGTTTCGCCTCTCTAGGCGAGGAGCAAGAGCGCGAATTAGCCCCAGAAATCGAAGACCAGAGGCAAGTCGAGCGGCCTCCAAAGATGGATGCTGCTGTACACCCAACTCCACGAAGACCTCATGGAGCTGGTACGCACTTGGAAGATTGCGTTCGTCGTCTACAGCCTATGGATCTGTCTTTGAACAAGTTTGTCTGGCAACAGTTGGTTTCCACTATGATGTTGACAACTTTCCTACTGATCTACTGTGTACAGTTGACTATATACGCACAGCCAAAGTCCCTGTAGGATCACATCACGATGGGCAGGGGCTGGAATTGTATCATAGACCTGTTCAGTGTGTCATGTCAGTATACAAGAAAAATGAATTCATGGTACAGCACCTTATCATCATCAGCCCATTCGAGGCAAACGAACTACTAGATTTAATCGAAGAATTCAGCTGAGTCACCATCCGCCTATTTTCTCGCCGTAGCAATGCTAGCTTCGAGTCTCTTGATCATCTCGAGCTGTACAATGTTGGACGCAGTTTCGGTCAGCAACTGGTTCCAAGAAGTCTTACGATACAGCTGAATCTCTTTGCCGGAGGCTTATACTTTTGATCCTTTTCTGAGTATGAAGAGCTATGTGAATTTCTTAGATTGTTGTCTGGCGAAGTAAAAGAAGGCCAGAGAGTTCATGCTGACGGCTCCATTGAACCCCTAGTGGGGAAGTGGGGGCTGAAGAAATCACCTGTCCCTTTTCTTCAATTTCTTATGAAAATTCGCCATGCGGGAGAAGGAGCAGAGAAGGCGCACATTGGCAAGATTTTGAGTGGCGTGAGGTTGGAAGAGGCAGATTTTCAGAGGGGAAAGGGATGGGTTGTGGGCCATATGGTTACGTCTGTTGTAGTATGCAGTGTACAGTATAACTTGTATTATTACATACTACCCCTTCAGAGTTGATATCTTGGTATAAATCCCGTCTAAAAATTAAATCTTTTATTTATATATATGAATTCCAAAGGTAAGGCTTCAAATGAAGCTTAACACCCGCCTAGCATGCCTTGACAGGGTTATTGAAAACACATGCGGCGCTGGGGCCCTTGGAAATAGACGTCGGCTCATTTCCAGGCGTAGTACCTTTAAACTCCTCGCAGATTTGCTTGACACTCGACGCACATGTCGCACTATCAATTGTAGCCTTGTCGCCAAAGTTAGAATTGATACCAACGAGAAGTTTTCCATTGGATGCCTTGACATTCTTGACAACAACATTGCGTTTGGCGCTCTCTTTACAGTTTCCACATGAGCGGTACAGTTTACCAAAAGTGTCAACTGTGAAGCCGTCAATAGTGACGGTACCAGCACCGTTATGCTGGATAACTTTGTCTGTGGCACCAGTGGCCCCACCGCCTATAATTGTAGCGTCACCGTCACCTTTAAGAGTTAAGGCGTCTATTATTCATGTCAGCATGTAGCTATGGGTTATGGAGTACATCATGCTAACTTACCTTCGCACACTGCTGCCCACCAAACATTTGTAATTGTGCATGAGCCCTCGCAGTGAATTCCCTCTATTTGGTCCTTCCCGATGATCACATTACTGAGGCTACCTCCATTCTTGACCAGGAATACAGCATCTGAATCACCTCCTTCCGCTTGACCAGTGCACGCGACACCGCGACCGTATGTCTTCATGCCACCATCAAATTCTGTGACTTCCATGGCTTTGGGTAAAGTTTCGCTGCCCTTCGAAGCAGGAATTGGGAGCGAAGCGCGTTTTGTGAACCGGTAAAAGCTCCCTGGTGATGAAGTAGCAGGGCCTGCTACAGCAGAAGCGGCGAAAGCAACAAGAGAAATAGCAGTGATAGTCTTCATATTGCTGATGATTTGGAGAACGATATGGTAAGAGCTGGTACTGAAAGCGTGAAATGAGTCAAGTTATCTTTGCAAATAAAGGGGTATCTACAATAAAGGAAGAAGATGGCGTCTGACAGGACTTGAAGACTTGCGTACATGATGAGTGTGGCTTTTGACCTCTCTATATATCTCCATTACACGTGTACCCGGTTCTCGGTTGCGCTAAGAAGCGCCATTCCGGCGATATGTACGTATGCTAAACGGTGGCTATAGTGCCAAGCAAATGCTTCCTGGTTTAAGATGTTAAATGTACTAGTTCAGAGCTCAACCGGGTAATATGGCAAGGATCTTAAAATTGAAACTAGCCACGCCCGGAATGCGTCGAGGATACCATGGCAAACAAATGGCACTTGTTTTGAAGTAGATGGCACAATGTTGTTTCAGAAACTGTGGGCTACACGATGCTCCAATGATGAGACTGCATTGGAAACGATGGCGTGAAAAAGTAGCGAAAACTATACACAACCATGCTGATGGCTTGTTATGCATGACATTAAAGAAAGGCTTGAGAAAGATTATCAGCAGTTGGTAGCGCCAGGCCAAGTGTGAAATAATATGCCACGTGAGAATCCTTGGATAGTGCGGGGTTTGCGGACTTAGGACCGCCCTACCAAGGCTTAGTTATGTGAGCTCCATAGCTTGACTCTTCAAACTCATCTTTGACTCCAAATTCAAGTTACGACTCGAAGAATACATCTTGCGATCATGTCTGCAGGCGCCCTCCCTATATCCCGTTCGCGCTTCGCGTCCGCCCTCTCCGACCTACCCATAGAGTCAGTATACGCCAAGTACGCCGAACTACGAAATAGCATCACACACATGGAGTCAAGCAACAAGCAACTTGAGGATTATGCGAGGGACAATGACGATCGCGATTGCTACGAAGCGTTGTTGGAGAATAAACAGGTTATCACGAGGTTTCTGGAGCGGATCGAGCTGTTGAAGAAGGAGGTCACCGAGATTAGAGGGCTACCGTGGAGGCCGCAGGGCGATGAGGAGGTCAAGGTAGAAAATGTGGTTGCTACGATTGGAGCTGCGACGGTTGGAGAGTCGCAAGAGCAGAGAAATGGCACAGAACGTCAGAGTGGCGAGGATGAGGATGGGGTGTTCTTGTGAGCAGTCGACATATTGGTCTACAAGACAATACCTCACAATGGGCATTTTCATGGCCTTGGGCTGATAGAGTGTGTGGAAATGCCGTTTGAATTGATGTCTATGTGGTAATATCCTATAAATGGTATGTGTATGCACCTTGCCCCCATCTACACTCCTCATGCTGACATTATATAGCCTGGCCATACACACCATCTGTGGTACGCACAAGGACACTGAATTTTATTATAAATAGAGCGTGTCTGGGCACTCAACACCGATAGGAGAAATATTCAAATGCCATTACAATTATGACAACACCTGAACTCCGTGTTGAATAGTCACTCGTCATATGACTCTTTCTTGACCCTTTGTTCTCTCCATACCATTACCCTACAACATCGCCCCAGCAAACGCCGAGACAACGATCATACCTAGCATGCCCAAGCCCGCCTTGCTCACGCCTTGCTTCGCCGCAAATCCCGGCACCGTACTCTGGCTCGCACCGGAGCTGCCCGTCCCGCTCGGTTTTACACTCGACGCTCCACTTGACGCTCCACTCGTCGAGCTCGGACCCGTGCTTGGCTTTGCCGTCGCAGTCGCAGTATTATTGCCATTACAGAAAATAGTGCCTGGACTCACGCCGCCGTCCATGAAGCATTTCTGCAAATCGGCGACGCTCTGGCCGGAGGCAAGACACAGGTAGCCACAAGGGGCGTTGAAGTCCTCAACTTTGGATTTGCAGCACTTCTTGAGCGCGTCGGTTGTGTTGGAGGGGAGGCCCTGGATACTGGCGACGGCGCAGGCTACATCTTGGACCGGAAATTTGGTGAAGTCGGCGGTGGAGCAGGATGAGCTGCTGGCGGATGGAGCGGCTGAGGACATTACTGAGGTCATGGTGGTGGTGGTTTGGGAGATTTCTGGTAGATGTATTAGGATCAGGCTGAGTATGAAGACGAGAGGGAATAGAATGCTTACTTTGGTATGCTGTGGTAGAGACTCAGCAGCAAGCGTCTGTTGCTGTTTGCTATGGTACAGAAGATGTATGTGTGTGTGTGGAGTGAGGGTTCACAGGCGTGCGAGGACCGGTATTAAACATTTCAACAGCCGCACCCTAGTGGTGACTAGTAAGTACAGGTCACTTCATGTCCTCAGCTAGCGCCAACTTGTGGCTGTGACGTGTGCGCGAAGCCGTATTTTCCCGTCTATTTTTGGCACCAGTGACGATAGACTCGAATCGCAAGTTCCTCATCACCTTTTTAGTGTTTGATTATTGGAAACGGAGAACAACAGTTGAAGAGATCAGGCGCTGGCCGAGGAATGTGATTGACCATATTTGAGCTGACTGAAGCTTGCAGCAGGAGCTGAGGTGGTACATGTCTGAAAGGGGTAAGGAGGCGGGTACTTGCATTCAGCCCTATGGATCTGCAGGTGCTTCTAATCAATCACGTGCAGTTTCACCACATTCACGTGGTAAACGTCTTTCTTGAATCTGTACCGATTATCTTTAGTATTTCTACTTATTTCAGTAATTACAGGCCAGCCATCTCGATTTCAGTAGCTGCGTACATGAAAGGCGCAGCTCCTTTGCCGTCGTTGAGCGACAGAGGAACGCCAACATAGTACTCGTAACTGGCATCTCCTTTCAGGCTACCAACTTCAACTGTACCTGTCCAGCTCAAGGTGCCATTGCTCTCATACTGAACGAAATTGTTAATCATCAAATCCCACGCCTTGACAGCCGTGTCCTTGTACTCGGCATCCAGGAGGCCGAGCCTGATGCTTTTGAGGAACGTGTAAGTGAACATGGCTGTCGCGCTCGATTCAATGTAGTTGCCATCCATTCCTGGATATGGCTCGTTCATGATCAGCCACCATCCGCCGCTCTCATCTTGTGCCTGCCTTAGCCCATCTGCCAGGGTGGTGAGGTAGTTTTGGAGCTTGGCGTATCCGGGATGTGTCTTGGGAAAGACTTCAAGGACTTCAACAAGAGCGACAAAGTACCATCCTACAGCACGATTCCAGACAAGAGGTGAAGCACCAGTCAGAGGGTCAGCCCAGACAGCGGCCTTGTCTTCGCTATAACCATGCTGAAGAAGGTTTGACGTGTGGTTCCTGCAGTGCGTCTCGATCAGGTCGAACTGCAGCGTAATATCATCCCATGCAGTCACGTTATTTGGCTCAAAGTACGACGTGTATGTCGCATAGAAAGTATCGGCCATGTATATGCCATCGAGCCACATCTGATTGGCGTAGATTGGTGCACGATGCCAGAAGCCTCCTAAGGGTGTCCGTGGCCACCTGTCGAGTTGATCTCGCAACCCCTTAGCTGCGATTTCATACTTCTTGTCTTTGCGGCCCTCGGAGTTCCAAAAGTGAAGGATGTTGTTACCGATTCGGACATCATCCAAACTATAGAATGTTGAGTTCCAGCCGATCAGTGTACCATCGGGCTTGACTAGGGAAGAGATGGCATTTGAAGCATAGGATAGGAGAGAAGAGTCACCATTTGTAGTAGCAGCTTTTTGAATCCCTTCATGTAGGACTGCCATTACATAGTGATTGTTCAGCCGCTGGCCCTTGGACAGGAACGATGACGCCATCCATGTTGAGAATGGTTGCGCAGCAGTAGGTGCTGCGAGCGTTGAGGTAGAGCACGCGAGTAACGCGAGGGTCAGCGTTTGGAGTTGCATCGTGCGAGCAAGATACTTGACGATCAAGGACGAGGGCTGGTTGATAACGACAGGGGTCAGGGAAGGAACGAGAGTCACGGGTAGGGCGTTACTACAAAGCGGTTCAACCTGCGTTATATACATTGCGCTTTGAGTGAACATGTGTTCATCCATCCCGTTGTTTAGGTTGGATGTAATATACATCCATGTTTATCTTTTCCCATAGGAGATTGAGTGCTCCGTTCCAAGTCCTCAGGTCCGCATAGGGAAACTCCTGCAGCGGCGCAGTATTGCTCAATGTGGTTGGCAGTGGGGGCCTGGGCACGCTACCACGGAGAAATGGCGTATTGGAGGATAAACACCGTTTGAAAGGGGATGAGACTTAGGAGCATCAGTATCTATGTATGTAAATCCGGTGATAAAGACTTCAGAAAATAAGCGGGCGCGGGTGTAAAACAAGACAATTTTCCATGAGTTGTTCTACAGTCTGGTATGGCAAGCAAATATACTGTATACGAGCCTACCTAGTGATGATAGGTAATTACTGTGGTGGCTTGACTCGCTCGCGGTGGGTCCGCGGAAGAAGCGTTCGGTGAATATTCCTTCCACTTTGGCACCTAACCGCCCTGTCTGCATTTTATTGCCGCAATTATTGTGTGATGCTCATCTTCTTGCTGGTTAGTAAATGTGTAAGCTGCAAGAATTTAACCCACTTCCGCGCTTGACTCATTCGGGCATCGCGCACACAGGTATTACCACGTCTTGTCAACTTTCACTTACATGCTATATTTTCCAGCAGTGAGCTTTCTTCGTCATACGATCATGTCACCGCCTCTTGAAATCGATCAATCATCTCTCCCCTCGATCTTCCAGTCAAGTTGGAAATCTAATCCAGACCCCACGGCTCTCCCATTCCCACGCGACAACCCACCATTCGCACTCACTGATATTGATTGGCACCAGCTCTCCATCACAGACGCTGATTTTACACCTCACTCCTGGGAAAACTTGTATCACCTCATCTCCACGAATCAACTTGATGAGCTGAAACGGTGGCCATCAGCATTAAAAGCATATCTAGCATGGACTGCACACGTCAAAGAAAAGTACGGAAGTGTAAAAACGTATCTCCTTGAGCAGCGCTTATTTTGGAAACCTCTGGATGATAAGGCCGGAGTACTCAAGTTCGAAGTAAGGAATCAGACCCCGTTTGCTGATACTGAGGACTACAAGATATTGCGAAATGATTGGACGTATGCATTTGAGCCTAGAATTCGACACATTGTTGTGTGGCTAAAGCAACGTCTTCCTGTAGATGAGGAAGGAGCGCTGAATGATGAGGGCCGGAGTCTGGTTCAGGAGTTTGTGAAGACTGAGTTTAGAAGGAAAGTAAGCGAGGAGGAGTTCGGCAGTAGAGTCATATGGTTCAAAAACACGACGAATTTGCAGAGCGTCAGGAGCTTGGAACATGTTCATGTGTTGGTCAAAGATGTGGATGAGTCGGTGCTAGAGCCATGGTTACAGTAAAGGACGCTGTGATATGATCATCAGCTAGGTGCGTCATCTCCTCTCTACAGACTGTGAATGCAGATTATCTTCATGAATTGGCAGGAGACAATGACTAATATGTGACGAATTGACAGTATTATAGAGGCCTGTGAAAAAGACATGGTCTAAGTGTTGCCCATGTACCTACTCTCTCATCACTTTCGTAGTCATGACAGACATATCATATGACGAACGATCTCTGACCATCCGCTATAAATACTTTAGTATTACCAACAAGATAATGCATCTTCTGGGATATCTCGACACCTCCCAACCCTCTGGCACACGTGACACCGCACCACCCTTGCTCAGGGCGGCCCAGGCCAGAAATTATCAACTTTTAACGAGGGGCACCCTTTTCCAGTTATTTTCAAAACCAGGATCCTTTGTGGCCTGCACACCAAGATTCATTTTGTCCTAGTCGCATCCCTCGAACGTGGACACCGTTCTGACGATTCTAGAATATTCGACACTATTTCAATCACATGGGGAAGAAAATATGCTATCACATGGTTCACTTTCTGGCCTGGTGCGTTGCGCATGGCGAAAATAACATTTGCTAGGAGATCTCTCATCTCCAAACTCCCGATCCCAAACCGCTCACCAATATTTCGGGAAAATGATGTGGTAAAAGATCAATTGCTAGTGACTCACAGTACGTTTAAAAGCTGCAGTTTCATCTCTCGAAACCCCGAAATTTCGGCTAAAGCCTCGGGCCCAAATGCGATTTTTAAGCAAGGCACGATTGTTTTGGGAATCTCGATGCTTCTGCATAGCTCATCGAATTATGGCTTCATTTATTCGTCATCTAAAATGCTTGCAAACTTCTGATCAAGAATTCCTGTCCGCCTCTTCGGATCCGTAGGGAAGATGGTCTCTACCTTCTGCTGTTCCCGCCTAATGTCTGTCGTCTGTTTGACTTTGATCTGATGCCCGTCGAGAATTTAATCTTAGCTGCGACAGAATTATCAAAATTCAGCTCTTGTCTGGTTTAGGGCGGAGATCATATAGCCGGCGAGGGGCTTGTTGTGAGGAGGAAGGATCGCGAGCTTTCTCGACACGGTGCGGAGTAGCAAATCCAAATATATTCCTACTCTTTCGGAAGATCCTCGGCTTCGTTCGTGTAGCCCGAGTCGTCAAGGCGGGAAGAGCTAGGGCGGGACTGTTGATGAGAGCCGGGACCTGATCCTGTGGAGTGCTAAGCCCAGCTCCATTGTAGTGCTTAACAAGCATCTGTGCTGCAGAAGCACGCTCCTCCGGGTCGACGACTGCCATTTCCCGAATCTTTGAAATAGTGGCGTTATTTAAGGCTGCATGTAAAACCGCCTCCTGGACATCCCCAATGGACTTAAACTGATTCGACCTCTGACGAAACCCTCCTACATCTAACGTCCACAACATTGTGACGAAGAGTGACCAAACATCTAACTTAGACGTCTGACCCTCTTTCTTGAGCACCTCAGGGGCCATATATAGACAGCTACCAGCAAAGGTTACGGCATCTATAACGCGGTTGCAGAGACCAAAATCTTCGAGCTGGAATTGATATTGACCGCCTGGTTGTGATACGTAGAGAATGTTCTCTGGCTTTACATCTCGATGAACAATGCCGTTATATGCAAGACAGTCAAGTGCTTGAAGCATTTGCGGAAAGAGGGAGTTCGCAACAGACGCAGGAAGGCCGTCCCCACTCTCAACTATTGACTCCAAGGTCCCTTCTTTTAGGCCCATAAATATCTCTACACTTTGGCTATCCCAGCCTTGTGATGCGATATAATCAACGATGTGTGGCTGGAATTTATATCAATTCATAAGTATCAGAGGATTGCAGAAGCCTTAACTCACGTGGTTGATATTAGAAAGAGTTTCCACTTCGTGCTTCAGTGTATAACGCAATGTTTCCCTCCAGCCTTCTTGTGATTTTCCCGGAGGACGTGTCAACACCTTGACGGCCATGAACTTCCCTAAGTCCACGTCGATACATTTGTATACAACCCCAAACTGCCCCGATCCGAGCGGAGATCCTACTTTCTCGTATCTTATCCTCAGGTTCCGCTCTCCTAGTGTGTGGATTCTCATCGCCCTTTGAGATAGTGAGACGGTTGGCGCCTCATCTACAGTTCGCGCGAAGCGTGGGTTTTCATCTTGGCCGCAAGGCATATATTCAAGGCTCTTGACCTTCCCTATTGTTTGAGTAGGATTTGGATACCATATCAACATAAATTGAACGAGGTCACACCCTACACCACCCATTCCAACCATAGTGTTGAGATTGGCCTGCACGACAACTCGGCGACAACGCCCATGCTCGAATGGACGAGCATTATCACCAAAGACTTGAGTCGTTAGGTTGTTCGACCTATCGTAGAGCATAATGACTCCAGAATCTAGGTCGATCTCAAAAGAACATTGCACTTTCGCGATGCTAGAACCTTCTACAAAGATATCGGTGTCACCACGTCCAAGTGTGGCAAGGGTATCGCACGACTTCGAGCGGATGTTGAAACCGATGTCAAGAATAGGTGCACCGTCGGACAATGTTGAGACGAGGTGGATGTTGCACGGATGGGCGAGGACATCGTGGGCGCGGCCGTTAATGGGTTTGAGGGAAAACAAGGCAAGCGGATGATGTTGAGAACGAGGCATACCGAGCAAAAGATAGAGCAAAATGCAGAAACGAGGGAAAGGTGAATGGATGAGAGCCAGAAAAGGAGTAAAAGTATATTCGATCAGTATGAAGAATACAACTACTGGGCAGATTTGAGCTGCAATCATCATCTAGCCAGCCATCTATCTTATAGTCAAGAGCGAACTGAGAATACAAGGGAAACATGACTCTGCGCACAGGTATGTTTTATATGGTATGGAAAGCTGTCGATTCTTGTCGATACATGTAGACGATTCGCAGGTCTACTACTCATCCGCTCATGCACCCCCCTTGGATGAGCGAGCTGAAAATATAGGGGGGAGACATGACTCTGCGCACAGATATATTTTATATGGCATGGAAAGCTGTCGATTCTTGTCGATATATGTAGAAGATTCGTAGGCCCACTACTCATTCGCTTATGCACCCCCCTTGTATGAGCGAGGCGTTTCATGGTCGGTCGTTCGTTTGATGCGAGCGGGGTGGTAGAGGATTGTTGTGTCGCTAGTACCGCGGGGACGGCCTGAAGAAATCGGCGATTCTCATTCTTTCCTTTGTTTTATTCTAAATAAATCGGCGATTCTCATCCTTTGTTTTATTCTAAATAAATTGGCGATTCTCATCCTTTCCTTCAGACTACCCATCAGCACAGAGCCAGTATTCGCCTCCACTTCATCGACACATCTAATTCACACTGAATTTCCTTCTAAATCGCGCCATCTTTACCTGTGCAGTCAAAATAAATACCATCCATGGCTGACAATCTTCGAGGGGATGGGTTGGAGGCAGATCCGCTGGGACTCAGTCGTCGTGCAAGAGTGCGGTTTACCCAGTCCCCACCACGATATAGATCGTACCCATCGGGCACGACAACTCGATCTGCGAGTCCTGACACTCGTAGCGACGAGGAGAAACGTAACGAGCGGCGACTATACCAGCTCATAGAGGAGCGTGCGGCCTCACTTCCTCGGGAACAGTTCAGAGCCGAGGTAAAAGTAGAGAGGGAGCGGATTTGGAAGACAGATCCGCGTACGAGAAGGTGTCCGTATGATAGTATCGATCTCACCTTCGACGAAGACGCTCGTGAAACGGTCAAGAAACGCTGGATCGAGCAAGGCATCTGGAAGGATGAGTGGGATGGTATGGCGGATGGACTATGGAAGCATGAAGAACCGCTCGAACTTGAGTCTGAGTTGGAGACGGACACGGAAGCAGTGTCTCTACCTCGTCCTTTTTCTTTTGATACGTCGCCACCGCCGAAACCGAGACAGGCAAAGAGCGATAGCGAGAAGCGACGGATTGCAGAGCGACGAGCCGTACTGGAGCGGGAACGTGAGGCGTCACGTCCATATCATCGGTTCGTCTATCAGATATCGAAGGAGCGCGAACGAATTCAAAGCAAGTCCGCCAATGGGGAAAACGCTGACGCTGCCGACATCAATACGATGGCGTACGAGAATATCAAGAACACCTGGACAATGCGAGGGTCTTGGAATAGAAAATGGGGTATACTACCTGGGATGTCGTGGAAGCATGAACGGCCTGTTGACATGGAATTCGCCGCCGACGATCCTGCGCCTATCCCAGCGAGGCTGCTCATGATCGACAACCATATTGCGGGAGAGGCACCAACCAGACGTATTTTTGAATTTTTTTCTCCCACTACGTCAAGCCATGGCCAACCATCTGACATCATGAGTACGTCTCAGCAAGGACCGTCTGCAGACGTTGATTCTGCCATATTAGAGAATGGCGACGCTGTGCGCTCTCCATCGTTATCTCGCCCAGGCATTGCTGAACCACTTTTACCGCCACGAAGAAGCAAACGGTTAGAGCCGCCAAAACCTAGCACAGCTAAAGGGCCGACCGGGATTACTTCTGTAGACTCACCCAAGGCTGTAGCCCGATTAAGGCCGAAGCGGAACGGTGCAGGCAATCCGAAGTCCATGGGCTCAGCGAAACCTCAGGGAATATCCAAGAAACCGCGTTTGACGAGAACGCGGGGGAAGGCGAGAAAGAAAGATGATTAGATAATAGCTCAAATCGTCTTCTGGACGAGTGACGTACAGCATCTACGATGTGACTTGACAATCGCATTGCTTGGAGTAGTACAAATATAATATTAGTGAGAATTCTTGCAGCCGATCCCCCTTGTGGCAGTCTTCACATCATAGCAAATCCCAATGGTTGCCAATTATTTTACTTCATGCATCCCAACAAGGCGCCACAGCAGGTCTCAACTCACCATCAATGTCCCAACTGTCAGACAATATATTCCATAAATGACCATGCCTCGGCCATGGGTATTGCAATCGTTCATCTCTCTCATTTGCCATACCGAGTATGTTGAGATACCTCACAAACCGCTCGTTGGCTCCATATTTAATTCAACAGGCCCCTCTACCTATTTCACAACCTCCCGCCCAACGCCCCGATCAAAGAAGAAGCTATCCCAGAATATATCTAAACAGTTCTACCCAGGTTGTAGGGAAACCCCACCACCGAGATAATCCCTTCATCCCAAACTGCCTTTAAAGACTGCTCTAGAGTTCCGGCTCCACAGACATCAACGACATGATCAACCCCCTCTCCCCTAGATACATGTACCAGGGAATTTGCCCAGACCTCCCACCTAAGTGCTCTTTTCCTGTAGCCATGGATCTTCAAGGAGCTCCTTGGCTGTCTTCCTGTCTTCTGGCAACCATTGGAGCATCTGCTTTATAAAATCAAGGAAGAGGCGTTTATCTTCCCCTTCCAGAGAAAGGACAGAGTCCTCTAACCTGACATCGGTCGGAATGAGATCCTTGTGCATAAACTCGCCTTCAGAGTTGAAGAAAGGTCCTCCATAATACTCACGAGTGGTCTGACAAGGCTTGCCTTCTGAATTTGGCACAGCATGGCTCCATTTGACCTCGCTCCAGCGTATTTCTCGATCAATGAGTATTTTTGGTGGGGCGCCTAGTAATGCAATCATCTCCGCAAGATGTGCTCGAACATCGTAGTCTCCTTGGCTAGAACGAATATGTGTAAATAAATCTCTGCCCTCCATTATGTTCCAAATCTGTATAACGCCGTGTAAGCAAAACCCTAGATAGGTGATAGAAGTGGAAGTATACCAATACGCCAAGGTTCCAAATGTCTGCGCTATGCGTCCAGCTCGTGCCCAAGAGAACTTCTGGGGCATGGAAAAGAGACGGCTGAATAGGGTGCATTAGAGGCTCCGACCCCTCTCCTGATTGTGCCAAACCAAAGTCTGCTATCTTGGGTAGTATACGGAATGACTTAGGTGGCCCGAAATCATTGTGTGAGAGATAGATCGATCGGCCGTCTCTAATCTTTCGAGGCATAGGGGTTTCAGTTTGTTTTTGAACAAAATCTTCAATCACAGATGGGTGCTCGAATCCCAATAAGATGTTGTCTAGCTTGAGATCTATGATGGGATGAGCCTAGGCATCTATTGGTGTCAAGCGTAGCCTCAATCTCACCTGTGTGGATGATGTGACACTCAGAATGAAGATAATCGAGTCCCCGGAGGAGAAACCTCAAGTATACTTTAAGAAGCGCCGGTGGTAATTTGCCGTCCTCCCAACGCCGTTGAAATAGCCAGAGGGGCTCTCTCATAGGCTCATATACTAGGCATAAGTGAGGTCCATCTTGGCCCGGGGCTTCGAAATTGTCGAGCATTGTCCTCACAAATGAGAAACCTTCGTGTGATGGATTCCTCTTGAGATGTTGGGTTATAATCCGCTCATGTTTCGCTGCATCGACATCGACGCAATCGGAGGCGGTAACCTTCACAATCACATAACGGTTGGAGTTCCACCACCATCTGTGAATACGTAAGGACACGCATCTAACCGGGCTAGCACATACCGTTGAGTGTCTTGAGCTAGCCATACAGTGGACGTAGTGCCCCATCCAACCTTTACCACAATCTTATATCTGTTGTTGAGGAGGCCGCCTGGATTCACTGGTAAAAAACGCTTTGGATCATAACCAGGAACCCTCTCCTCTTCTATCGGGGCATCAACCTGGAGGATTGTTGGTGGTCGACCTGCGGATATGACGAGCCCTCTTGAAGCAGCCGGCTGGCGAAAGAGTGGAAGAGTACGAATAAGCAAGACTTTAAGTATCGGCATGATGAGTACGGTTGATTTTTAGGTTGGGTGACGTCCTGAATGCAGCTCTAGCTTTTGCGCTCTACGGAGACCGTTGTTAGAGTTACTGAGCTAACTGCACCTGCAGTCAGTCAACTTCCACCTGCGCTGAGTGGAGGCGACTGGCGCAGTGGGAGGATCTTATTTCTAGTGTTTACATCCCGTTTGGGATTAGCGTAGCCACTATATAGTTGGCTCAGTTGAGTAGACCATCGTTCAACCAACCCCGCACTCTTCATACTTCAACAACCGTAACAGACCTTTATGTAAACCGAGCAGGGTTCGGTCGAACTCTCCAGATTCCGAGGTCCAAGGGATTCCACAACATCAATACTTCAGGCCAATGCGAAACAGCTCTCAATTCCACCCGTAAGTTTGGCGCCAAGTCATCCATGTTTGTGAATGCAAAGGACGTTGGATAGCGGCTATGAAGGGCTTTTAGATGACTCACGGCAACTTTTCGCTTGTAGCCTTGAACTTGTTATGGTAACGATTGGGCGATGCGACGGTTCGAAAGCCTCAAGAGCGTAGTCGGGGCAAGTTAATACTCCGCAATGGGTCTGTCATTGGTTACTTCACACTTTGTTTCAGAAGGCCAAGTGTGGGCGTCTGAAGTGCATAAATATTCAGTCATCTAGAGCTAATAGATATCACATGATCGATCCCGATCAACCACGCCTCAGCCCTGCGTATGCACACCAGGAGTCACCATATGAGTGCACGGAACCCAACCCTCCCCAGCTGCCTCCACCCTTCAATAAGAGAATGATAGTCGCTTGCCTGTTTCCTCACACCGCGCGCGCTTCCTTCGTCTAACATATAAAGCCGTCTTCAGCTTCGAATGCTTTGTCCAGTTCTCATTCCCGAGGCACGTAACAGAATAAGATCATTAGTTTTAAGCCTTCTGACCAATCCAGCCGCAAGATATGAGTCGACATTTCTCCTCTGCCGTGAGGGCGGCCGCAAGAATCATCTGGACATTCAATGGCACCACGAAGAATTTGGAGAGCGATGTGGCAGTTGTCGAACAAGCTATCGGGGCGAATCCAGAACTAGCAAAGAAGGTGAAGAAGGGTCTTGTCAAGTAAGTCTTTGCAGTTATTTGGCATACAATTGTAATTAATGGATTTTAACTTGATGTCAACCTGTGTGGGGATCCGCATCGCCAAGTATGCTGACGGCACCGAGGATCCGATTTACATTTCAGGCGTACTTGGTGAGGGAAACCTGAAAGGATCTAAGAGGGCAACATCCTTTCACTATTATCCAGAGACTGGTGACATTAAATTCTCGAATTCGAGATATCCACCTATCCGCATCGGCACGTCCAATACTACAGCGGAATCATCGTCTTCTGCTCAATCAGGAACTCAAATACCTGCTCACGAAAAGGCACTAGACTGGGAGTGGGACGAATCTGCCCAAAAGTACAAGAATTGGGACGGCTCTAAGTAGGTCTGGTAGGAGAAGAGTTGAGCAGTGACTGCGATGATGGGCTCAGATCCTCAGCCGACATTTCGGATCTTCCGCGTAGGGAGAATCTTGAAAGCTGCTCGTTATATTTCTTAACTTGTAACTGGGATGGAGGGACCCAGAAACGCTTTGCTAGATGTTAGTTGAAACTTAAGCCAATCAATACTGTATGTTGGGAAATAGCGTACGGCACATGAACGCGCGACCTATTGCATAACACATGATTGTTTCCGATAAAGACATTGTCGCTCATGCCTCTTTCCGATATCGATCTCGTCATTTCCTTCTGTGATGTTTTGCCAATGCATCTGATTCCCTATCCTCTCTTTGAACGCCGCTTCCCTCTTCCACCCTGCTTCCGCGTTGCGACTGGTCGACAGAAGGATAAGGGCCCTTTCAGACATTCGTCCCGGCAGACGCCAAAGGTCCTGCCGCGGAGAGGGCCATTCACGCGGGCACCAGTTTAAAAATGGTCCTATTCTCCTCATTTCAATCATTTTTATGCCAAAGAGACCATTAGACACTTCTATTCAATATAAGCCTTTGAAAAAGTCGCACGAGATACACCACCGCGACTCTAACCATACGATTTTGCGCGTTCGGTGCCACCAATGGCTACAACGCAGATATTTTTTACTCAAAATCGAATCTCGCTGCTTTAGTTCAGTCACTCACTTAACACCTGCGCAACTGCAAGAAACAAAAGCCACTAGACAGTCTAGCCCGGTCCTATAGAAACCGCTTGCGCTACAGCTTCTTCGACCGCTAATCTATCACCCAGGATCATCGACTTGGGTTGCACTTGAGAGCAACAACTGACAAAGCTTAAAGAGCAGTAGTGTGCCGAAAGTCGTATCGTAGAACATCGATTGGTCGAAAGCCGGGACTGAGGCTCGGGCAACCGCAGCACTAGAACATCTTCAAGGGCTTCTTGGAGAAGCACGAGATCCATTCGTTGTGATGTTTCAAGAAGTGCGTCGAGAATCGCTTCAAGTTATCCGGAGAACCCCTGGGTCCCCTTTGTGACTAAGATGGGAAGGGATGTTCGCGTGGTTGACATCCCTGCACCTCCAATATCGGTCCTGAAGCCATTCTAAAGAGACTTCTCCTATGGCTGCGCAGGAGGAAATACGTGGGGATACTAATCAAACAAGTCTCGAGAACGAAAGCGGGTGAACAAGTTCCTATATACTGGGTCGCTCGGAACCGTCGCACTTGATGAAGCCCAAGATGTTATAGGGAGGCTAGGGCGACTTGATATTGGGTTGAAAATAGAGTTAAACGTGTGGGAGAAAGAGACCGTGGAAAAGCCTGCCGTACAGGGAAAGTATGTAGCGAAGCCACACAAGTGACTTTTTTCCCAACATGAGGCTGCGAGTCTACGAGAGAGTTAGCGACCACTTTGGAATTGTAGTTGGTGTCAAAGTTTTCAGGGAACGGCTGTCAACCCCATGAAATGCCCAACCAACCTTCCCCTACCTTTCCCAGAAACTCTTGTCGCTGTTGAAGTTCGGAACGTCATCATTTAAATCGTCATCATCGCCGCTGGTTGACGGCTCGATTGTTTCCGTTGCAGGAGCCCCAACGTCAATGAAGCAATGACCACTCCTCCAGTTCAAGAACGGTCGGTCTCTGTACGGGATGTTTTTTTTGGAATTTTGTCGAACAATGTACCCGGATGGCCCCTCCACTCTAGCTAGGGAGGACAGCAAAGATATATTCCCACGAACGGCCTTCGTTCCACGTTTAGAGTAACTTTATGTCCTCTTTTCCCGTCCATGGAATCTTGCTATCCTTTGGTTTCAGCGGTGTCGGAGCTTTGGGGTATGCTTGCGGTAGATGATTGTAGTTACGACGGGCGCTACGCATGGCTTTCGTCGCTTTGTAGGTCGTGGGTCTTCATCGCTAGGTGATGGGCCTGGTGGAGTAGAAGGAGTATGGCCGTGCTTATCGTTAAGTTGCTGGGTGCTTGGGATGGATCTGAGACTGTGCTCGGCTCAAGGGATTAGGGGAAGACGCTGCTTAAATTTTGCTTCGTTAGCGAAATGTTCCTGAAGATGATCGCATGTATCAGTGTCGGACAAGATGCTCAGACTCACTCTACAGGGAGGAGATTCTGGAGCTGGGTGCCTATCGATTGTGGTGACTGTGCGAAGTTCAGTCACACAGAAGCACATGTAGGACATAACACTAATACAGATGATATCGTAAAATTTTCATACTGCTAGGATACTTAGGTAGATACCATCAAAATCAACCCCCCCGGCCAGCTCCCAAGGCTAGGTATTTGCATCCTCGTCCATTTCATTCTACTCTCATCACACAATCCCCGCATTTACCACCAGTAACTATTCTAGCTTTGTGCTAGACTGATGTTTTTGGTAGCGCATTGTCACGCAGCCTCAATTTTCCTGGCCCCTCTCTGAGGCGTGAGCACGTTTGTGCTCCGCCAGCACTGCACTGAGGTAGTAGTTTTCATCCCCTATCCCTCACCAGCGCCTGATCAGACCAACTGAACCTGCTCGTTGCCTCATTTATTGATCTTGTCGGCCAATGAAAGCCGTCCGGTTTGAGGAGGCGCACGTGCGACCGATTTGCTCTCTTTCACTTGGTTGCTAACTGCGCTTCTACGTCACACTCGAAGCAAACATAACTTCTTAGGCCCCTTGGCGAGTGAAAAACACGTGCTCTCAGACCACTCGCTCTGTTAGCGTCTTCTGGAGGGATATAAAAACCCCTCCCTCCCCCACCTCCATCGACTTTACTTTCTCACCTCCACTACAGTTCTCAACTCACGCCCTCAGCGCCCTCCATATTGTCTGATTCATAGCTTTCAAAGCTGTCATGGCAACTCTCAAATGTGTTGGTCATACTTCTCTTCAGGTTTGTTCATTTCTCATTGACCGTGCAGATACCTGCCAAGATTCACGATGTGTGACATCATCTCATCACAACATTGTCGGTTCAACATACTTTGAGTCACTTCACCTCAACATGCATCAACAACTTTAATCTCCCTCCACTCCAAGCCATCTTGATGACTCTTCAATATACATCATTGACTCACACCGCCTCGTGTCAACTTCATGGCATACCGACTTCACCATCGTCCATCATCATCATCATCAACATCCTTCATCGACAACATACCGGACAGGTGACCTAGACGTAGGCCCTGGGCTCATCGACTTCCTGAGTTCGACACCCGACTGAACATCAGATGGAGTTATAGGGTGCAGGTCAGGCTGCAGGGTCCCTGCATGCAAGGAACGGAGGTGAAAGACAGAAAGAGCGTGGATCACATTCAGTTGAGTTTGGTATGCGCAGTGATCATGTCAACACATGGTGTGGAGGATAGAGCGTCTTCGTACGTGGCCTACCTGTGTTGAGTTGGTGTCTTGAGGTCGCTGATTGTCGCGCATCTTGTTCACCCATGATCATCAACTGTAATTGCATCACCCTGATGGCGGCTTCGGCTCAGGTCAATTCAGGACTGCAATAGTCATTCAACTCTTTAGTTTGTGCGGCTGATGGCAATGGCCATGATAGCTCTGGTGCCGTACATGTTGGACGTCCTCATGGCTGTTGGTGCTGATGGTGGTTGAACATAATTGTTGGTATCAAGGTTGTTGTGTTGGACATGGCCATGGTCATCAAGGTCGTTGTTGTTGTGAAGAATATAATGGACTGAGCATAACCATCAATCAATCATTTGCTCACATCATCATTGTCGTTGTGCTTTTCGCCCTTCGTGATTGTAGTTTAACTGTCTTGACTGTGCTCTATTGATGCCTTGCTTCGATGAGTTTGTTCCTCAGTCGGGATCATCGACAATGTATTTTTGATGTTGTGCGACTGTCGCAGCGCCATGTTTCCTCTCTCCATCCTTGCTGTCTTATCCATGCCTCGATGGGGCGTTATGCCGGTATTACCTCCGCTTTTGTCGCTTGCTGTCTTAGGGAAGCTTACCTAGCGTTCGCTACTTGAGGAACTACTTTAGCCTTGCGCAGTTGCTGGCTGCGGTAAGAGGCCTAATCGCATATCGCGGCGGTAAGGTACCAATTCCCAACGACCTGAATACCGGTAGTGCTTGCGCGCACAGCCTTGACTTGCATGGGGTAGCCAGAGCTTCGGTTACAAAGGGACATTGAATACTCGCAGTTCTATGACCTTGGGTCAGGCCCAGTGGAAACGCTTATAGAAACAACTGGGTATCGCAACAGGTAAGGGACAAGATGCGCACCCGCAGTCAGATGCGGATGTCTTGATCCTGAATCGCCATAATAGCGCCATTAAGCCGCACCAATAGGCCGCCCCGCTGATTGACCTCCATCAGCATCACTCCAAGGTTGCCAATCAATACAGCCAGCATACCAATCCCCAACATGCCCAAAATAGACAATCTTCCACCCGAGATCATTCTCGAGATTATCAGCTTCAGCCTCGCTGCACATAATCGCTGTCCATCCTCACTCCACCCGCTCAATGCCATCGCAACCACCAACAAGTACCTCAACGCCATTGTCGAAGAATACACCCGAGGACTCCTCAAACAACAACTCAACTTCACGCCACCCAAATCCTCAAAGACATTTAGTTGTCGCCGCAAATGGCTCGCGGAAACATGTCAATTCTGCAAGCGCAAGAGCCAACGACGATCCATCATGTACGCAGATGTAACATGCTGTCGATTATGCGACAAGCAGTATTTCCCAAAGATAGTATGCTATTCTCTGCATCACCGCTGCCCACACGCACATGCCTGAACACCAAGTCTATTTTATTTTATTTCCCCCCTTCCTCGCTGGAGCGTAATATCAGTCGTTGATTTGATTGTGCGAGGGGAGATGCTAACGTGACACGCGTAGACAATGACCCAAGCGACTAAAGAATATGATTTATCTAAACTGGATTTATTTACGCCTAATGAATTGCATCCGACTTTGCCGCCGCTGACATCAGGTTTGTATACTGTTATGGGCAGTGCTGCGACTATGATTCTTCAGCGCGATGTGGTGGCGCGCAAGGCATATATTCAGCGCAGCCTAGGGGCTAAGGGCGCGGATACAGTGTACATGCATCGTCGGCCTGCGGCGCATGATCGTATTATTGCGCATATGGGGCTGTACTTTTCTTGTGGGAATGGGAGTCGAGGGAGTGGGTGGAGGAAAGCGCCGGTGCTGAGCGAGGCGGCGATGGAGAAGGTGGCGAAGAGTATGAGGACGGAGGAGGGGAGGAGAGAGTATGTGAGAAAGGGATTGGAGAGGGAGTGGGAGGCAATGGGGATGATGAGTGGAGGGAGGGAAGCTATGGAGGGTGGAGCTGTGGGAGAGGGAGTGGGAGAGGATGTGAAGATACAGGAGGAAAGGAAAGATCATGCGAAGAAAGGATCAAAGTGGGAAGAAGATGTCAGAGAGGTGGAAATGGGGAGTGAGGGAAGTGTAGAAGACTCTATAGACCTCGATTGTTACTAGAGGGATGTGGGAGGATTAGCGAGGAGGACCGGAATGCGTTTTGCATGATGATACCCTATTTCTTACTCTTTGATAAACTTGTCATCAGCTACGGCATATTAGCATATCATTAAACACAGGCTTACATAACATAACGCTGATCTATATTGCGATTGTCTAGACTTCTAAGATCAAAGTAATCTTCTCCAACACTGTGTTACTATAGTATCCCGACTCAAATGCCCAATAACCACAACCCTTACACACCTTGTCTGCCAACCCAGGCTTTAAAGCTGCGAAACGGCCCTGTTCGCTTATCAATATTATTGTACTGAAACTGTGGACCCAACGTGAGCTGATTTGTGTTAAAGTACAACCAACCATCCAGAATCGCCATAGAGTCTGCATGCTGAATCATCGCGTTCCTGACAAGCGTCTTAACAACATAGTCGTCTGCGGGGATAAGTCCTGTTCCCCCAGGCATGTGGTCATTGACAGTCAAGTTCTGCTCGGATTTGAGAGTATCGACATAGTAAATGGCGTTCTGCTCGCTGGCTGCAATGTACACGCGACCCCGGTCGTCAGCTGTGAAGCCTGCTTGTTCAGAAGCGATTTGGCCAGGGTTCTGGACGGCGGCAAGGACTTGCGCGTCGGTCAGATTGGTGTTGACAAGGGTTGATTGGGAGATATAGTAGAAGCGACGGGAGGCGAGTACGCCCCAGTAGAAGTTTCCGGACGCTGAGGGCGTCGTTAGTGATTACAGTGGGTACTATAGTAGAATTGCGAAATTCTTACCCAATGCTATACCGTCGGCAGCGACGGTGAGATGTCCTCTCTGCGTGCCTTTCCAGCGGTAAATGAGTTCGCCGTCATATGAGCCAACATATTTTTCGTCTGCACGCACAACACTGGAATTGAAAAGTCTCCTCACGCCACTGCCATTCTCAAGGTCAATCGCTAAGAGTGAGCTATTAGTACTTGCATCCGTGACGAATGCGTACCCCTCTCTTCCACCAAGCGTAGTGTTGACTTTCATATCGTTCATGTTCATACTGTGTGCTAGTAGGTTTTTGGGGATCGGGTATGTGCGGATGAGTTCTCCTGACTCTTTGAAGCTCATCAGTTTTGCACCACCGTAGACAGGGTTAGATGCGCTAGTAGGAATGCCACTGTCTACTGCCCAAAGGCGTCCTCTGTCATCACGGACTATATTTTGGACGTTGATAAAGCAGGTGCTCGGATCTTGACCGGCAGTGCAGTTTTGGATTGCAGCATTGGGCCATGGCTTTTCGTCGTTGAAAGAGGTACATATGACGACATTGTTGGGTGTTTGGCCCCCATTGCGAGGGTATGTGAGGTAGAGGTTGTGATTCGTATCGACAGCTAGGCCAGTCGAAGGTTTCTGGCTGTCGTGAATCGCTTCCAGTGGAGGACCAACGACACTGAAATCCTGTGGGTAAGCTCCATGAGTATAGCCGGGACCAAATGGGCGAAAGCCGCCTAGTGGAGTGTCAAAGTATGTGGCTGCGAATGAAGGAGTGATGCAGATACTGGCTAGGAGAATAGATAGATGCATGATGAAAAAAAAAACCCATGAATTGGGAGCGAAGCTGCAGTGTTGGGACAATAAAATTTCTTCGCGGGCATGTACGCATGATGTTCAGTCTACATGGGGATCCATGACGTTGAATTTAACGTCACTGGCGAGAAGCACCCGAACGAGTGGATGTATATTATTGAGTTACCTGGGAGGAAATAGCGTGCCTTGGGAACATCTGCCGGCTGTCCTATGAGGAGCTGGGCATCTGGAAAGATGGGATCATCATCTCATCTGAGTGTGAGGATTTGAATTTCACTAATGTGTGATTATAGGGATTGAGGTATTGTCCATTTGAAGTTTCCAATGTGGTTGTGTCTGGGTATGTGGTAAGAAAGTGAATGACGCATTGCCTACTAATTAGTGCGGGAGGGAAAGAAGCACGAGCCCCCGCGCGCCTGCCTGCGAAACGCGTCTCGTGGGAAAGCACGACCAGGTGAGTCTAACAATCACGAAACACCATTTCTACCGCCATGAGCAACTTCAATGTCAACCTACGCATTGCAGACCAAGACAATGCTCCAGTCCACCTCTAAAAGCCCCATACAACTTCTTGGACATGCAACCAAGCGCGACGAGTCAAAACTACAACTTCCCTCGAAACGGAAAAGAGAGGCAATATGTGGGTTAGGAACTTCCAACAAGCCGATTACGATTAAGCCATACCCCAAATCGCCATATGATAAGCCTGTAACCTTCAAGCCCGTGCGTGTTATCCGCCGTTCGCAGCTGCCGCTTACATTCCTCGACACAACACCAGATGACAACTTCGCTTCCAACTCTCTCTTCTCTTCACAAATCGATGTTTTGGAGAGCCATGATGAGCGCCAGGAGGATACTGGTGGACCAAAGGTTCTTATAGCGCGATACGAAACCAAAAGGGCTTTGTATGCCATAGAGCGTGTCAGACCCCAAGTCTACAGCATATGCAGGCTTGCTAGTTGGCTCAAAGAAATGGATGTCTCTGATCTATGGGATCCTTCAAATATACAGGCGTTCCCAGCCATGACCAACGTGGAAAAAAGCACAGCTCCAACAGGAGTTTGGTGGGAGCACGCCATGGTAGAAACACAACCTGCAGAGCAACCGGCGAAGCGAGCAAGGCTGGCAATGATGCGCAAGAAACAAACACCAGCACCAGCACCAGCACCAGCACCAGCACAAGAGACGGCGATAATGCGTTTTGACACACCCGTAGCTCACGAATCACCTACGAATCATTTAATTGCGGCTGATGTTACCGAGGAGCCATCCGCACAGATTCCCGCGCAAGAGCTACTGGAGGCCTTTGTTCAGCAATACTTGAACACAGTCTACATGTCAAAGACTTCTCTTGCCTACTTTGCAAAAGGCCCCGTCACTCGCATTCGAAATGCCTTCACGTCTCCCGACGAAAATGCACCGCCACAACATGAGTTGTTGACGTTCCTGAGGTCTATGCTCTTTACTCCAAAAGCCAGCGAGAAAAAGTATTACGAAAAAATACCTGCGATCATTAAGGCTCTTCCACCAGGGAGCTTCTCAGATGAGGAATTGGTGGCGGTTAGCAAGACCAAGAAGACCAAGAAGAAGTTAAAGCTTAGTCGGGAGGGGGTTTACCCACATGAAGAAGCTCTCATTAAACGATGGTGGATCTCAGACACGTCAAACGGAGACAACCGAGGCGATGAGACGATGGATCAACGTATCAAAAGACGGATTGGCGACCTGCGAGTTCGAGAAACTTTGGCGCAGCTGACGCTTATGCTCGAAGTCATTACCCTTGAAGCTCTTTCAACGTACAAGCCACCCCTAGAGGTTTCATCCATTGGGGAAACCCAGCCACCCACCGACTCACAAGCAAAGCCGACAAAGCGTAAGAATAAATTTGATGACATTCGCTTGCAGTTGGACCTCCTTCTAGATAAATTATGTATCTGGCATGCTACTGAAGAGGCAGGTATCCTCGATTTTGATTCGAAGCCAGCCCAGCAATGGGATGGTGCAGAGCCTAGTAAGAGTGGAGCAAGTGACCGACTCCGAGACTTCTGCATTGAAGTCATCGTCCCTTTCTACATCAATCGACTTCCGGAGCAGGCGGTTATGATCAACAGGAGATTGGGTGGACCAGCACCGCCATCACCTCTGAAAAGAAAGGCCATGAAGCCACCGAAAATGTCACATAAGTCTGGAGAACCGAAGGAGCCAGATACAAAGAAGTCGAGAAGGTCACTGGGAAGAGTGGCCACTGAGACTATTGGGAAATCCACCCATCGCGTCACACCATCTCTCAGTCGCTCTGCGACTGACTCTGCACTTATCAAAGGTATCAAACGTGAAGGGAGCGAGGCTCCACTATCAGCCACACCGTTCCAACGTAGCCCCTCGGTAAATAACCGTCGATCCATGTCACAGTTTCGACATTTAGAGGGGCGTGAGCTAGATCTTACAACACCATCAGCTGCTGTCACGGCGAAGTTGAAGCAGAAGCAGCGTGTTGAGGACGACCTTAAAGAAGCTATAACAGCGCTGAAGAAGCCCAACCGTGGACTGGCTGCTGGCGGCTATATTGATGACCTTGAGCGACGTAACTCTAGCTCTATCGGTAGATCGAGAAAGCAGCTGAACCCGACGCGGAAGGTGGTGAAGGATATTCAAGTGACTGCAACCCCTAGAGTCGCTCGCAGGACGAAGGATATGGTGGAACACACACCCAATCATGCTTACCGTATCGACAATCCATTTGCTCGACATTCGGCATCTGCAGCGGCTTCGTCGAATGACTTTTGTATTCCATCATCTGGCGTTCGCCAGGCAACCTATGTAGTTCCTGGAACGGTGCACCGTAGCGCAACGGCCCGACAGCTAACGCACGGAGCCGTCGCCGAGACACCATCGAAGGCGCCGAGTACCCGCGCAGTTTTTGAGTCAGGGGCTGCTAGACGAACGATCTTCACAACGCCATCAAAGTCAAAAAAGGCGCCAACAGAGGGAAACTTGCCACCAACGTCGCACCTGTTTGAGTCGCCTGTCAAAGTCACCGGGAGTTCTCCACCCCCTGTCGACAACGAGCCGCACACTGTGGTGGGTATTACGCCCATCAAATCCATTAGCGCATCGTTCACCAGCACTGTACCTGCTGCCTCGTCGGCTCAACCAGAAGGGTCGTCTATATACGCAGCGCTGGGGTGGGACGACGAAGACGACGTTATGTAATTCAGTTCAGTCCTTCATTTTGTTTCTCTCATTTTGCATAGCGAGCGTGCTGGGTTTTAGATTTGCATTGAGCATTGGGCGGTGCAGTAAATAGCATTCTAGAGTAGATGGCTATCATGTAGTCAACATGTTACAAGGAACCCTGACAGGTTTTGATATAGTAGAAGGTCACAAGATGATATTACCCGAAGCTTCATGAGATGAGTGATTGAACGCATGAAAGTCTGGAACGATAGCATGAAAACCACTGCGTCGAATTTTATGTCGCTATACAGTACAACTGGTATATGTACTAGGTAATTAGCATGCACGGGAGCCCTGAGACACCAAGGATTGCCCTGAGATGACGAAATTGCGGTTGCGTGTTAGCTCAAGTGAGGTCGGATGGAGTGACCCGAAGAAAGTCGAGGTCGTATAAAATGAAACGGGGGTTTTTTTTTTTGAGTTTCTCGCTTCACTATTGGAGACAAGTGAGTTGAAGAAAGTATAAAAGTGTGCTTCATAGGATGGAGAGGCATATTCACAAAGTGTATGGCATCGACCACATCTGTGCTAGACTGGGATTGTATAAGACCCCTTGCAGCAAGCGAATTGCACTGGGGCTAGCGCAGTGAATAGGTCGAATCAGAGAATCCGGAGTAGCAAAAATGGCCTGCAATCCCGGACGGAAACCATGCTCGGGCTTTTGTAGCGCCCCTTTCACACCATGAATATCAGACAGTTAGGCGGTTGGCCAATGCAGCCAACCGTCCAAAAAGTTAAACAAGCTGGCTTGCACTTGTCAAGGACTTTGGTCAGACTCAAAGACGCGTCTGTGTGCCTAATGTCTCTTGTATCTCTCCAATCCACTCCTCCTGCCTCTCTGGAATAAACTCTGCAGGTGGCCATCTACCGTACAAAGGAGATTACTACTGGCATCTATATCGAGGACGAATCCCGGAACATGCCTGTTTACCCTGCAAGCTAATATAGCTGGTCAAACACTGTAACCATGGCTGCCGTGGCAGCAACTTCCCGTGCCATACTTCATGGCCTTCCATCTCCGCGTTCACCAACCCTCAGCGATGCGGGCATGATTCTTCCCGAAGGCGATCATTTTCGCAGTTTCTCCCCCAACCCATACATTGAGCGGCCTCCCTCCCCGCCAATACTGACTTTACACACCAACTTGAGTCACGTTAAACTAGCTACTGCACCCAAGAACTGGAGGCGCCCATCGCACCAAATAAAGTCCCCGCCACTGTCAGCACAGTCCTCGCGGTCCACGCTGCGTACAATGGGCGATTCAAATACACCTGCTAAAAACGTCTCTGCTCGTGGCGATCCCCTCGCATCTTCTCCTACCATCCAGAATGGCTTGAAAAGCAATTCACCCAGGGACCCGGCGCATGACCAGCGCAGACTGAGCAATGCTTCTAGTACAGTAATGAGCGAAGATTTCGAGAACTGGCCAGGTTTTGATAGCCACGACCAGTTCGACGATAGTGGTTTAGGCCTCGAGGATCAGGAGAAGCGCGACCAGTTCCCTACCAACGACATGGACGGCGAACGCTGGCTCAACCGGAATAGCAGTGGAAGCGACGAGAGCGATAATCCATACTCGTCTGCAGCGCTGAGCAGACGAGCAGAGATTATTCTGGCCAATGCGAAAAAGCGACTTAATGTAGGCAAATGCTGAAACACGGTGCATTCCAAGTAATCGCTGACAGAAATAGGTTATGGAGGGGAATCTACGAGGCGCACGGGAATCACTGGTGGTATCCCCAACCTTCAACGCTTCCAAAACCTCGAACGAGCTATCGCTACACCTCAACACCGCACGGGAGAGAGACCGCAGATTATATGCTGGTCTTGGTCCCATACCACCACGCATGCCTTCATTTCGATCATCGCCCCTCTCCAATGGCAGCAGTCCAAGCCACTCGCGTGGATTGAGCGAGACCTCGGTACGACAACCCTTCGCCTCACCAGCATACATAACGCGCAGCACATCAAATAAGCGAGCCTCGAGTGCAATCGGTCACACGAGCGGTCCATGGTCACCGGAGGGCTATGGTCAAGGGCGTGGCCGCTTTCCAATTAAAGAGTCGCGAAGTTATGAGACTATACGCGACTCACGTAGCATGACTTTCAGCACTGAACAGCAATGGCCCGTAAGAACTAGTTCACGTGGTTCGAGATCCCCACCTGCTCTCGAAACTCTGCTAGAGGACGACGATGGTCACAGAGTGCATCGATCGTCTTCAGCTGCAAGCAGCCTTCGCGATCAAATGAAGGACCTGAAAGGCAGAATATCAAACCTCAAACTGAAGGCCCACGAGGATTCGCTCCGTCGCCAGAGCGAACAAAATCTTCGGACACCGAGTCCCTTTACTAGCGCGCAAGAATGGCAATCCAGCTCAGACACATATTATGTTGAAGGTACCCCTGTCGCAGCAAATGCAGGGCTGGGCATCATGGCCAAGCCTTCTGCAGAAGAGGCCCTCTTTGACGACGATCGCGATGGATCACAAACCATAGTCACTACGCTTTCCCAAAGAGAAGGGGAAGAATTGGTAGCTCACGCGTATCCACCTCCCGCCGTGAACAACGAACACCCCCTATTACCTCATCGCGACAGTACGCCAGACACAGAGTTCGACGATCTCGAATCGTACCACGATGAGCAAGATTTCGACGAGACAGAAGAGGGGGAGTTTATGTCAGTAGACGGCGATGAAATGGAAGAAGGACCTGAAAGCATTTACGAAGATGCAGTATACGAGATGCCAGCGACTGAACGGCACGAGGACCGCGTGGATGCATTCGACTATGAGCACTTTTTCCTGCACAGCGCAATGGGTACCTACAGTCAGGAAGGTGGCAGATCTAGAACAAGCTCAAATAGCTCTACGGCCACGACACGACCCGTCACCGCTGTCCAGATTCAGGATGAGGACATGAGCTCTGAGAAGCGTGTTTCGTACCATCAGCGTAGTCAGAGTACCGACTCGGTATCCACGGTTGCGTCGTTCGCCACGGCAGCCGAAAACCACTCAGATGATGAGGACGAAAACGAAAAGATGGACCACTTCTCAGATCAAATTCTTGCACAGCACCAGGCCGCAAGTACGCGACTTACAACGGCAAATAGTCACACATCGCTTCGCTCTGACTCAGCGATCAACATGCGTCACGGCAACGGCTCGTCACCAAACCAAACTATAATCACACGCGCTTCCTCATCCCCGGCAGACCTAGCCAGTGGACTACAGGTCTCGAAGATCTTTTCCATTCTCACCGAATCCTCAAGCCCAACGCGCGAGGAGCCACGACTAGCGCTCAACGAGGAAGAAAAACAGCTCATCTACAGCCTTGCCGCGAGTTTCCAACAAGTCAGTTCCAACCTCCAACATGCGTATGGCGAGCAGTATGAGCGCAAGGAGTGGCGACGACGTCTGGACGAGGCGCGACGTATCCTGAACGGCGAGGAAGATGTTGAAAACGACGATTCCTTTTGAATCCCACCGAAGAAACACGGACAATTCTCATTATTATTCAATTTTTTTTGCACCAAAATATCTGCGATAATGTCTTATCATGGCAGCCATGCGTCCTTTTCCCTTCTCCGCCAGATTTTTTTACTTAAATGCCAGATAACGGCCAGACGATGTTTTTTTTTTCCTAATATGTATAAATCGCATGGCAATTTTGTACGGAAGCGTAAGGATATACACTTGACAGACGCCTCGGCGGACCTTTTTTTTTATTCTTTCCTTTGTCTATGTAAGCTGGATAATTCCTGTCAGAGTGGGATGGATATGAAATTTAGATTTCCGGCATTTGGTTAGTGATACCCAAGGGGTGGATTGGATGTAGATGAGGAGTTTTATCACTATTACTTGGAAAAAAAGCACTGGGAGGACGAGGGCGAGGTTCAATCACGGTATCTAGTTGTATTGTAGTAGCTGCGAGTGTTGGATACTGAGAGTTTTCCAACATGGGAGGAAGCATAGGTACATAATGGTAAAGTGTTAGTTGTCTAGACGTACAAAGGCAAGCATAAATGGACGAATGATGCCGGTGTGAAGAAAAGGAAGTGAATTAATTAGAGCCCCACTACGTCGTCATTCCCGGCGTGCAGATTATGAACTGGTGTGCGCTGTCCATAGTAGCAAGCAGCAACGCATAGCACAGATGCATTAGTAGTGTCCGCCCCAAGGTGGGTGGATGGGGGTAAGCCGGCTGAGGAGAGGCATCGATTGGCCAATTGGGACTGGCGGTGTAGACTGGTTAGGGAGAAGGAGTCCACCAGGAAGCGCACAATTGGCCTAGGGCGGCTTGTGTTTACGAGTTGAGATGTGCGTGGCTGAAGTGCTGGCCGTGGAAAGGGTGCAGGGTGCATGTTGCATGTTGCCAGGGCCATTCATCTTGACGTGCACAAATGCCTTTGCCCTTTTGTTTCGCACCACAAAGTGCACAGAGCGGGAAGCGGGAGTGTGTGTGTGTCTAGGTTGAAAAATATTGATTTACCCTTTTTCTTCCTTACCCTTTTTCGGGATTCCCGTGGGCCCGGAATCTCGATTTGTTGCTGTGTTGTGGTTGGGAGATCTCTGTTTCTCTCTCTCTCTCTTCCTTTTCTTTGGACAACAACCTCGATCCACCTTTTGTCGGCCAATGCGCGCGTGATTGATTGCCCCTCGACACGAGCAAGCATCCTTCCCCCAACACAACCCACCAAACACACTCAACACCACCACCACCACTACTACTACTGCTTACCACTACTTACCTCCACTACCTCCACCATCACCACCATCACCACCCCTCAATTTTGGATTGGCCCGAGCGGCAGTGTGACGAAGCTTGGATGAAACCAATTCGACGCTGGAAGAGGTTAGAGGAGAAGTGAGGGTTCCTGTTATAGGGCAACCGATAACAAGATCCCGCGACGCCAATCAATTCAAGCAGAGAGCCTTGTGACTTGTGACTGGTGACTTGCCGGAACCAAAGCAACCTAGCCCGCCTGAACTGAATCAACGACTTTGACCAAGCAGACTTGGGGTCAACCAACTCTGAATCATTATTTGTCCCCTTGCTTGACACCATTTGGGCACACTCCATTGCAGGTACAACCTTACCACCAACACCACCACCAGCAAAGCAAGAAGGAGGGGGGGAACCAAGACCGATTTTATTGCTGCTACCTTGCTTATTGTTAACCGTTTTCCCTCCCCGCCGACGTCGCCGCTGCACCTCACTGCGGTTTCGCACGCGCGCTCATGTGCCTACCTCCGCCGTGCTCCTTCTGTTTGCGCGTCTCTAGACACCCGCATAATGCTCCCCGCCGCCAGCTTTCGCCGCGCCGCCGACGTCGCGCAATCTGTGAGACCAAAGACCCGGCCGCGGTCGAGGACTGGTTCGACTGAGGGCAGTGGCAGAAGAAGGAGACGGAGAAGCAGGAGTAGAGGTAGGAGTGGAAGTGGAGGTGGAAGCGACGGCGAGTCTGAGAATGACGACCCAGTTGCCCGTTTGGACTGCTTAGGCCATGTGTTTGATGCGCTGCGCCATGATGCAAAGGAACATCAAACAAGAGTTAGCAAAGAAATGTTTTCGGTATGACGACAACTTCCATCCCGTTGTTTGGTCGCAAAAACCCACCCCCACCGTAACCAAACGGTTTAGGGTCTCGCTACTACTTTGCGATCAAGTCATTCCCTAGCATTCGACATTCCTGCTTCTCTAACATGACCTAGGTTTCCACACAATCTGTCCCCGCTCGAGACCTTTGGAACGAGTCTCCCCCCAGCTTTGGAGTTGCACCGCCTTCCTACCACGATTGCGTTGCTGATTTACCACCCGATTACACCCACACCGATGCGCTCGCCTTTGCGCAATCCCCCGACTACACCCCGTTTTCTTCATTAAACGCTTCCATCTGCTCAAATGTTCCCAACTGCTTGCGCTTGAGCTGCGATACCTCGCCTACTGCTTCGCTCTTTCTCGACGAGAAATCCTTGTATGCAGACATTGACTTCGGTTTCAACGACGCGGGCGTCAAGTCGCACGCAAAGAAGAAGAAGAATACCACGGTTACGAAAAAACCAGTTGAGCCAAATGCCGCCAACGATGGTAGTAGTAGTGATCCGCCAAAAGAGGCAGCTGGCGGCGACGGGGTTGGTGGCGGTCCGCCCGCAGAAGGGGGCGCGGGGGGTAGCGAGGGTGGAGGAGACGGTGATAAAGGCGGGGACGACAAGAAGGGGAAGAAGAAGACCAAGAGAGAGGTAGCGGAAGAGGAACGCCTAAAGAAAGAGGAGGAAGATCGAATAGCCAAGGAGGAAGAAGATCGGCTAGCTAAAGAGGCCGAAGAAGCAGAAGCTGAGTGCAAGAAAAAGGAAGAAGAAGAAAAAGATGCGGCAGCAGCAAGTGCAGCCCCTGACCTTAGCTGGGGAGATACGGCTGCGAATAACGACGAATGGGGTACGGCCGCACCGGTAATGACTGGAAAGAAGAAGAAGGGCAAAAAGGGGAAGGTTTGTCATTTCGGTTACTTGACAACATATCTCCAGGTGCTAATCTCACGATAGGCTACGGAACTAGTCCCACCACCCCCTCCCCCTGGGCCAACATTTGATAACGTCGACCTTGGTGGCAATGCGCCAATGATTGATATGAACTTTGGAGACTCTGCGGCCAAGACGGGATCTGGCTTTGGACTCAATAATTGGTCTTCTGGCTGGGGTGACGGACTCGGAGACGGCGGCTCAAAAGATGCAAGTGGTGCGAATATATGGGACGACGCAGCCAAGACCAAAACGGATGCGTCGAATTTCGACTTCCAGTTCGATGCATTCAAAGATTCAGCGGGAACTACAGCAGCTGCCGAAGCGAAACCACTTGAAGACGAGGGCTGGGGCCTTGGCAATGTTACCAAACCTAAAAAGAAGGGCAAGAAGGGTGCAATTATTGATGAGCCAATACTAGAGCCAGAGGTAGTAGCCCCTGAACCTGAAAAGAAAGAAGATGAGTGGGGGTCATTCAGTTTTGGTGGCACGGCAAAGGACAAGAAGAAAAAGAAGAAGGGTGCGCTTGGAGACCCTCCACCACCTGCACCAGAGCCAGAGCCAGAGCCAGAGCCAGAACCAGAGCCAGAGGTAGTTCCAGAGCCAGAGCCTGAACCTGTCAAAGAGGAGGATGCGTGGGGATATGGTATAACTAGTACTTCGAAAAAGAAGAAGAAGAAGAAAGGCGGTACTGATGAGCCTCCTCCACCCCCACCAGAGCCTGAACCGGAACCAGAGCCGGAGCCGGAGCCGGAGCCTGAACCAGAGCCTGAACCAGAGCCTAAGCCGGAACCGGTCAGAGAAGAGCCAGCTGTTGATCCGTTTGCAGGACTTAGTAAGTCGCAGAAGAAGAAGCTGCAGCAAAAGATGAAGGAGGAGGCTAAGGAAAAGGAGGCAGAGGATGCAAAGCGGAAAGAGGAAGACGATGTAGCAGAGGCAAAACGGCTAGAAGATGAAGCTGAGGCTGAGCGTGTCCGTTTAGAGGAGGAGGCGGCAGCAGAGGCGAAACGGGTTGAAGAAGAGGCTGCTGCTGCTGCTGTTGCTGCCGCCGCGGAAGCAGACAAGAAGAAAGATAACTCTTGGGATGATTGGGGTGGTGGAGCAGCGACGACTATCAAGAAGAAGAAAAAGAAGAAGGGTGCTGTTGAAGACGAACTTCCTCCACCACCACCACCACCACCACCACCACCTGAGCCCGAACCAGTGATTGAGCGCGAGCCTACTCCGCCCCCAGAGGAAAAGCCAGCTGGGGATTGGGACACTTGGGGCGCAGCTTCTGTGCCTCCAACTAAGAAGGGCAAGAAAAGTAAGAAGGGGGCCGCTATGATCGTCCCAGATCCCCCCGAAGAACCTGAACCGGAACCAGAGCCGGAGCCAGAACCAGAGCCAGAACCCGAGGCGAAGCCCGCGTCCACCGATGACAATAATGAAGGCGGAGACTGGGGATTCAGCTCAATATGGGGTGGCGGAAAGAAGAAAAAGAAGGGCAAGAACGCAGATCCCGATCCTCTACCTGATCTTGAACCAGAATACCGAGAACCGCTACAGATTGAAGCTGCTGCTCAAGAACCTGATGCGGTTGAGGAACCCATTCTAGAAGGGGAGGATCAGTTCGCACCATCTTGGGGTAGTAAGAAGAAAAAGAAGGACCCTAAGAAAGGCGCTCCTGTCGAGGTCATTGAAGACACTAATACCCCTGTCCAAAAACCTGACGAGGACGACCCATGGGGAAGCGCAGCCTTCAATATGAAGAAGACGAAGAAGAGTAAAAGGGGCGTCGTCCCTGCCGACCTACCTTCACCAGTTGTCGAACCGGTACTACCACCCCCACTAGAGATCGAAGCTGCGCCGATCGACGATCTAAAGGACGAAGAGGACTTGTGGAGCCCTCGGGGACTTGGAACTTCAAGCACGAAGAAAAAGAAGAAGAAGAGTGAGACCATCGAAGAGCCTCTCACCAAAACCACCAGCAGAGAATCTGGCTCGAAGTCTGTCAAGGACATGGTAGGGGACCTTATATCACTCGACGATCCACCTCCAGTGGAAGTCAAGAAGGACAAGAAGGATAAGTCATCTTCAAAGTCAAATATGTGGGGCTCATTGAATTCGACTCCGACGGCAAAGCAGCCGCCCCCGCCCCCGGAAAATGAAAATTCGCTGCAGCGGAAGTTCCGTGAGAGGCGCGAGAAGAAGGAAAGAGAAGACCAAGAACGCTTAGAACGGAAAGCTGCCGAGAGGGAAGAAAAGGCACGCCTCGCACGCGAAGCCGAGGAGGCAGAAGCTGCCGCTGCCGAAACCGCCGCTGCTGCTGAAGAACAAGCTAAGCTTGATGCTGAGGCTGAGGCCATTCGGGTCGCAGAAGAACAAGCGGCAGAGGCAGAGGCACTTCGAATCATTGCTGCAGAAGAGGAGGAGCGGAAGAGGAAAGAAGAGGAAGAAGCAGCAGCAGCGAAGAGTAGCGGAAGTTGGATGGGCAGCATTTTTGGCTCGAAGAAGAAGGAGAGTGCCAAGGACAAAAGGGCTCGCGAGAAGAAGGAGCAGGAAGAGCAAGAGGAAAGGGATCGCGTTGCGCGTGAAGAACTAGACCGCTTGGAGAAAGCAGAGGCAGATCGAGTTGCTGCAGAGGCGGAGGCGGAGGCAGCGCGAATTGCCGAAGAAGAGGCGGAAGCAGCACGAATTGCAGAGGAGGAGGCAGAGGCGGCGCGTATTGCTGAAGAAGAAGCTGCAGCAGAAGCTGCGCGTATTGCGGAGGAAGAAGCAGAAGCAGCTCGACTCATTGCTGAAGAGGCGGCGAAAAAGAAGAAGGAAGAGGAGGCATCAAAGGGTTCGGGTGGGTGGGGTCTTTTCGGCGGCAGCAAGAAGAAAGAGAAAGAGACAACGAGACAAAAACGTGATCGTGAGGCGAAGGAAAAGAAGGCGCGCGAGGAGGAGGAGAGGGCTGTACAGGAGGCCAAAGAAGCTGAAGAGGCGGCTGAACAGGCTCAAAAAGACGCAGATGAAGCTGAAGCAGCACGAGTTGCTGCGGAAGAAGAGGCTGCCGCTTTTGCACCCATCCCTTCAAAAGAGAAGAAAAAGAAAAAGAAGAGGGGCGTTGTTGAAGAAGAAGCTCCTCCACCTCCGCCTCCTCCGCCTGTTGAGGACCCTGACGACCCCGATGCACACTTGTTTGACATGGTAAAGGACATACCAGACGACGAACTCCTGGCCGAACTTGGAGAAGACATTAAGATAGAAACCAAGAAAGAGGATTTTGCGTTTGGTAGCTGGGGAAGCCAGAAGAAAGACGAGTTCTCTGTTGGCAGTTGGGGAAGCGCAAAGGAAGTCAAGAAAGAAGAACCTGCGAGTAGTGGCTGGGGAAGCGTGTGGGGTGTCTCGCTGCGAAAGACTAAGAAGGTTGAGCCTCCACCAGAGCCTGAGCCGGAGCCTGAACCAGAGCTGGAGCTGGAGCCTGAGCCTGAGCCTGAGTTCTTCGATGAGCCAATTCTAGAAGAGGCTCCAGAACCTCCTCCAGCTGAGGAACTCCCTATTCGAATCAAGTCATCCAAGAAAAAGTCTAAGAGGGATAAGACATTGATCGAACCTGAGCCAGAGCCAGAACCAGTTTTTGAGGACGCTCCGCCCGCGCCAGAGGCACCAGACGACATCGTTGAGATTGTTGATCTATCACCTCCTAAGAAGTCCAAGAAAGATAGAGACAAGAAGGACAAGGACAAGGAGAAGAAGGAGAAGAAGTCTAAAAGGAGCAAGATTATAGCTGACGCTCCTCCACTTGAGATCCCTCCTCCTGACCTCAGCCCTATTGACTCAATCACAAGACGATCGCCTGTGCCTGGCGGATTTCCAGACGATGAAATGGACTTGATCGATCTTGGTGAGGACGCACAGCCCTTTTTAGACCCCGAGCCAGAACAAGAGCCCGAGCCCGAGCCAGAACCAGAACCTGTCGTTATTGTCTCCGAAAAGAAACTCAAGAAGTCAAAGAAGAGCAGCAGAACTCGGACAGATTACTTCGAGGACGCACTGCCACCGCCTCCACCTCCTGAGCCTGAAGCTGAGCCTGAGCCCGAACCTGAACCGGTTGTGGTGGTTCCTGAGAAGAGGCTCAAGAAGTCGAAGAAGAGTAGCAGGAGAGCGGAGCCTATTATCGAAGAACCTCCGCCACCCCCACCCGAGCCCGAACCGGAGGCAGAACCAGAGCCAGAGCCAGAACCAGAACCAGAACCCGAGGCGGAGCCAGAACCAGAGGTCGAGCCTGAGCCCGAGCCCGAGCCTGAACCAGAACCGGAACCAGTCGTCGTTGTTCGAGATAAGAAGCTCAAAAAGTCAAAGAAGAGTAGCAGAAGAGCAGAGCCTATTATTGAAGAAGCCCCGACTCCACCATCACCTCCTCCACCTCCTCCTGCACCAGATTCTGATGCCATGTTTGTGGATGCACCCATGGAGCGCGACTTGGTTGATTTAGACGATGCACCCATGGACGAGGACGACGAATTAGCAAGACCTCCTACACCACCACCCGAGCCCGTACCCGTGCCCAAGTCCATTACTCCAAAGAAGGAGCGGGCGAAAATCAGTCGAAATGGTGGATCTGGATCATGGGGATTCTGGGCAGCTGGTGGATCAGCAAAGAAGCCATCTCCCAGCAAGACCAAATCTGGCGATGAGTCGACCAGCGTTGCAACAGGACCAAAGCCTGGATTAACACGGACAAAATCGGTTCGCACTACTTCGACAAGGGACAAGGATGTTATTTCACGATCATCGGGTTCTGACAAGATGTCAAAGACACCTCCACGCACTAAGTCGGTCCGGACGTCGTCTGGATTTGGGATGTTTGGTGTTCCGCCCCCACCTTCTCGGTCCAAATCACATCGAACATCAGCAACACCAAAGGTGCTTTCTCGCCGACCATCAATTGATCAAGACGCAGCTATGATGTCGCCACCACAAACCGACACGGACGTCAAGATATCATCCAAAGCAGCTAAGGCAATGGGTGTAAAATCATCTTCTCGCAGGGCAAGTACCAGGGAAAAGGGCAAATCACGAGGTAAGGTCCCCTCTTTTCGGCCGCGCCAACGCGCTATTGGCTGGCGGACTCGTAAGCATTTGATCAAACTAACCAAGTGCGTGCAGCTGTACCAGACCCATACCCCATAGATGATGAGCTTGACAATCTCGACGACGAGTTTCCTACACCGATTTCACGGCCAGAGCCATCTCGTCGAAAGTCCAAGCGCGACTCGGTCCAACCTGTGCAGTCTGTAGAGCCGTTGACCGCCCCACCCAGCGCCGACGATCCGGTTGTTGTTGAGCGCATGGAAGTGGATCCGGCCCCAGCTGAGGCTGAACGTCCCCGCCACCGCGAACGAGAGCGAGAACGTGAACGTGAACGTGAACGACCCCGTCGCGACCGAGGAAATTCCGACGCCATGGCTACCCTTGCTGGTGTTGCCGGTACTGCTGCCGCTGTGAGTGGATTTAAAAACATGTTTGGCCTGGGTCGCAAGAAGGGTGCACCGGAAGAGGATCGCCGCGACCGCCGGAAGACTGCGTACGAGACTGAGGACGAGCGCAAACGACGCAAACGATCCACGGCTCGCGATACAGCAGCTGAAGATGAAGCAAAGCGACTACGACATGAGCGTCGCAGCGTGCGCAAGTCTGGACGCATGCCTGATGGCGAGCTAGAGCCGATGATGACGGGTGCGAATGGCAGTGCCGAGATGGATCCTGAGCGCGATGCTCGACGAGCTGCGCGCCGAGCTCGACACGAGCAAGAGAAGGAAAGCCAACGTGCTAAGCTCGAGGAGGTCGGGGCCAAAGCCGAGCGTCGTCGTGAGCGCGCAAACACCGAACGGGACACGCTTACCGACAAGAAGGCTCGCCAGATGGCCGAGCTCGATCGGCGCAACAAGCTTGCCGAGGAAGAGCTGCGACGCCAGGCCGAGATCAAAGAAGAACGACGACGATCTCGCGTCAAGCCAACAGACGACGCTGCACGTGAGCATCGCTCGTCGCGTCGCAAGGACAAGGAGCCCCGCGAGCCATCTCGACCACACAACGAACGTCGCCGCTCCCATCTAGATGACGATGCAGAACGTCGTCGCCGCCACGAAGAGCGCCGCGCAGCCCGACGCAACTCAGAGTACCCAGTCGCCGCCGCCAACGAACCTATCATCGACTACTTCGACGAACGCAACGGCCAGCAACCCCACCGACCAACCAAACACCGCAGCTCCCGTCGCCCCCCCGAAGAAGAGCAAAACCAACCCTACATCAACAAAGGCCCCGACAAAACTTCCTCGTGGGTACAATCCCTCTCCGACGAACCACCCTTGCCTCCCCCTATCTCCGAAACCGTGCTCGACCCCAGACCCGGGTCCCACTCCATCCAGGACGACGACGAATCCCCTTCCCAAGACGAAGACATTCGTCTCCGCATCGCCGGCCGGCGCGGCGGCAAGCGAGATAAAGCGGAGCGTGCAGAACGCGAGCGGAGCGATCGCGATCGTGCGCGCGAGGATAAAGAGCGCAAGCATCATGGACGGCGAAAGGCGGCCATGGAGGGCGGCGCGGTGGAGGATCCAGGCTCAGATCGACGCAGGGACCGCAGGAAGAGTTATGCTAGTCCGGTTTATGAGGATCAACCTGTTCGCACGTGGGATGGGAGGCCAGCGGTTGAGGGTGGCGGGAAGAGGGGGAGTTGGTTTAAGAAGATTTTTTAGAGGGGAGGGGCCGGGTGGGAAGTAGAGTAGGAAGGAAAGGGATTGGATTGGAATTTCGAATGCATTGCCGCGGCGTTATTTACGTTCTTTTTTTTTCGGTAAAGGAAGGGGGGGAGGTATCTTTTTTTTTCTTCTCCCTATGGATTTTCTTTGTCCTTGTTTGGATTGAGTTGGGCCTTGTTTTTTTTTATAACCACATACCCCCCTCCCCTTCCCCTTTCAGCCTTTTACCCCCCCCCCCCCCTTCGCATCTTATCGAGCGCATGTACTGTCTTGTTTTTGTATTGCGATGTGGGTCGAGCGTTGTAAGAGCGGAGTGCTGGTGGTACTGTTACGATATGTCCTTCTTGTTTTGCAGCGTCGAGCCATTTGTTTAGTTTACGTAGCCATGAGATAGATACCCTTCTTTATGAAATGTGTGTTGGGATGAGATTGTTCTGATTGGCTGCGTGTGTTGTGTGCTGTGAGGTTATACGGGTGTGGGTGAGTGAGTCATTTGGGGGGGGGGTCGTGGAGTGCTCTTGTTGGTGGTGCAAGGCGCAGATCTTACATGAAAACCACGTTGAGCTAGGTTACTGGTGATATTTTGAATGTAAAGAATATCAATAGAATGCTATGTTTCCCTCTCCTGACGCCTAGTTGCCACGAATATGCAAGCCCAATTGGGCGCTGTATCCTACTCTGGTATCACATGTTGCTCGCTACACTTGCACAAGGGCGCCCTCGACGCCCTCCTCCATGTCTTCATCCTCCTCGTCCTCTTCTAGTTCTTCGTCCTCCTCTTCAAATCCCGTGTCGAGTTTCACCGCCCTTAGCCTATCTTTCATAATGTCTCGCTGTTCACTCTGCCACCTCCCCAGCGCCGCCGCAGAATGTACTTTGAATCCAAATACCCGTGGCTCGAAGCGTCGTTGTGATTTTGGGGGCAGTAGCGCGGGGTACACCTGGAATAAGATGTTGTGGAACGAGGTGCCAAAGTAGGCGCCGTCAATTACGGCGTGGCGCGACGACTTGGGGTTATAGAGGTCTTCGCAGCGGGAGCAATAAAGTTTAACGGGTGAAGAGTTGGGCACATCGGACTGCCCCATGGGGAGAAGGGGTTGAGACTCGCACATTACACGTGGGCATTTGCCAAAATCGGACTTCTTGAACTTTTCCAGCTAGAAAGAATGTGTTAGTCTTTGCTATGTATCAGTCGTGTGAATATGAATTATACCATTTTTGCAAGACCTCTTGTTGTGACTATGTATCTCGCATGCACAAGACCATAGAGATGCCGCGCCGACTTTTCTATTTGTTCCCGCATGTCGTCGTCACAGTCAAAGTCGAATACGTCTGTTACGAGGTCGAGGGCATATTGGTAGTACTGGACTTCGGTATTCAGACCAGTAAGGTTGAAGCGGTCGGTGAGGTACTCTTCGTCGATTTCGCAAAAGTATTCGTTCCCTCGCGACGATATAAACTGATGTGGTGTTAGCAATATCCTCGTTGGTATGCTAATTGTCTCTACAGATTCAGCCAGGTCGCTTTGTCTGTATGGCCAGTCATGCGTTTGAAGGACCGTAGCTGGCGACCATCTCATATAAAGGTAAGGTATAGGAGAAAGGTATGTCCAAAGATGTTTACACCGGACCGATGCAACAAGGCCGTTGCTGTGACAAGTCCAGCTGGTGCAAGGTCAACCTAGCAGCTCTTTGCGAGTAGCTTGCTGACGTACCACGCAACCAAGACTTTATATCCCTCCTAGGGGTTCACGTGGATGCCCATAGTGGAATGTAGAGCAAATCGTTGAGTATGCAGGCTAATGTATGTTGTATGTACGAAAGTAGAGCACCTACCCAATCCCTCCAGTAGCTCGTGTAGTCGCTGTCTGTCTCACTGTTGAAGTCGTCCATGTTGCGCCTGCTCTATGGTGAGCTATTTCGGTGTGGTTGAAGCGTATAAAGTCAGAGCTCAGGACGCGACAGTGGAGTGAATTGCGCGCCGGAAGGTGGGATGGCTGCAGCATCCATGCATAGGCAGCGGGGTTGCGGCGGCAGGTTGATCCGAGCCAAGGCTGCTAGCCGCTTCCGCAACTTTACCTATTTCGGAAGTTTCACAAAAGCCGTTGATTGCTGTCGGGTTTCAAAGTCGCGCGTGTGGTTTCGTGAGACTTTCGCCAGCCTTACTCATGAGGCTCACATTGCGTCTACAACACGGCACCGTTGACGGTCAGGCAACATTCTCTTAGCCCGATGATTTCATTTGGGAAGACATCTTCGCATTGCTACAGCTTGAACTCTTGCGTTTACCAATCATTCCCAGTACGCGTATCGAGCCACTATGACACGTATTCCCGTCAGGGGTGATTACACCAGTAACTAGAATCAAGGACTTCGCCTCATGTCCTCTTCCCATTTCTCTCTCGGCAACATTTTAGGTGGAAATGCTCGCACACCAGTACTCTGCCTTGCAATTGGTGCTGCGTAATCCAAGGATACCTTCTCTGAACTGGAACGTCGAGGTTCCGTCAACGAAGCACACAAACTCCTCCCTTTCTAGCTTTGCGGTTCCAGCTATTGAGTTCTTCGGTAAACCAGCAGCATCTGCTGAGATACTGCTCGTGAACCTTCCACTGATCAGATCAACTCTCCTCGATTCGCCTTCCCAGCGTCGTGCTGGTTCAGAAACAACGCCAATATCGGATGGCGAAAAGCGGTTTACGGGGCCGTTGTAATATATCGCAACAGAGGATGTAGTGGCTGAAGCTTGGTGAGTATTCAATATAGTCTAGCAAGGAAGGAACATCTACTGTCAAATAAAGTGCGACTTGTGCAGGTTGCGAGATACACATTCTTTTTTGAGCCAGCCACGGACGATCCTGGATCTGATTCCAGGGGTCGAGCGATGGCTGTTGCCGCCAGCGAAAGGAGAATTGGTGTTGAAAAATACATTCTAGGATGGTTTGATGGTACCGAAGAGTTGTTCGTCTATCTGACTTGACTCGTAGTAGGTTGGAGCTCAATGTACTCAGCTTTGAAAGTAAGGGCAGGGTTGTGCTTATCTACCCAATTTTGTATGACTCTAAGCTATTGCATCCATCACTTCATTTGATGAGATACCTACAAGGGTAATATACCGAAGCCTATTCATCAATCTTGATGACTGGTAAACCATTTCAATGGAAAGGCTGATTGTTTGTTGAGAGTTAGACCGGTTGTTCGGGTATATTGTTTGTAAGTAGATGAGATTACATATAACCATTTCCGGGCCATACCGCCTGCATGGTAAATCCCTGGTCTAGTGGATGTTTGAACCATTTCTCGCCAATCTATACTATCCGAATCAGGGAAGATGTTCATTGTCTACCGTATTCGTTTGTTGTGGTCGTAGAGCAGGCGTGTACAGGCGAAATATTGAGCCGGAAGTATGTCTTGGCTTTGGACTGATGGAGCGGCAATGGCTTGCAAATCTAAATAGCCTGCGGGCGACTTCATTCCGAAGCCGGTGACTGACATTATCTTCGATCTGAGGCGGGGTCTGATCATGGTTCCTAGTCCGTTTACAATACCGATCAGCTTATTCTTATCACCTGATCACTCGGGTCTATCATGGAAGACTGCTGAATTTGGTTGTACGCGTGGCAAGCCTTTCGCTTGAGATATCCGGTAGAAGCGGGGAGAGTGGAAAGGGACTGGAGTTTCTTGTAGCATTGTGTCCATCAGTGCGCGACCTGTTCTTGGTGATACCTAGGTAGGCTACCATTTGCTATTCCCTCATGTTCGCAAGTGGCATTTCGCTTCTTGACCGAAAGACTAGTCCTCTCATGATAAGTACTCTTTCTCTGCTCTTCATATATGAAATTCTTTGTTATCCAGAAGAAAACGTCGTAGCAAGCTATTGCGCGGCTTCGTAGTATGAGACGACCTAGAGAATTTAATGGTTAGAGGATTGTAAGCGAACCCAGCCTCCATTGCAAATTACAGCAAGCGGATTTTCCATCGTCAGCCGAGCAAAGCAGTCAGGCCAAAAAGATTAGTATATAAAAATGAGCAGCATCCACACTTCGATTTATCAAATCATATATCGCCATACGGAAATGGTAATAAGTTTAGGAGGTGGGATGGAAAGCCCACGCAGTAATACTGCATCGAAGGACGACGCCAAATAAGAGCGCAGCCAAGAGACCCCAACCCACTAGAAATACCAAAGGATTGCGATGACATGCAAAGATCAAAATATTTTATTGGCGAGGTCACGAAAAGATCAGATTTCTCAAGAGGTCATGATAACGAAGAAAACCGAAGGTGATCTTAACCCGCAATCCGTCATACCCGAAACAGCTAGAACAAGGACTACCCCAGCCTTGCTAGCGTCATCAGTCGCGTTGGACACCGGTTGCTGTCGGCTTTATCTTTCACAACTGGTCTACCACACCTCGGGGCCACCTACTCGATCATGTTCTTTTTCCAAGTAGGAATTGTCTACACATACAATCCACCATGAAGTCTTTCACTCGCAGAGAAGCCTCCAAGCTCTTATTCCAGACCAATGTTTCCTGCAGAGGACGCATTCCAATATCGCGGCAAACAAACGCATACAAACAAGGGCAGAATAGAGGGTTTCACAACTCACAGAGGCTGCTAGTAGTCAAGCCATATCTACTGGCTGACATTGGAGAAGGTGGATTCTGTCATTGTACGCGAGAAAGTACAGGAAGCTAACGTGATGACAGGTATCACCGAATGCCAAGTTATCCAATGGTTCGTGAAGCCTGGAGCACGCGTGGAGCAATTTGATCCAATATGCGAAGTACAATCCGATAAGGCATCTGTGGAGGTATAGAAGCACATAATCTTACAGGAAGCTACAAGCTAATGGTTGGGCAGATCACATCACGGTTCGATGGTGTGATCAAGAAACTGTACTATGAGCCAGATGACATGGCTAAGGTGGGAAAGGTAAGACATCTACTACGACACTCTAGTAGGAATATAAACTGACCTTCCGAAGCCTCTTGTAGATATCGATATACAAAGCGATATCTCCGCAGCTGACGAGGCGCTCCTCAACGGCGCATCAGACAAGGAAACGAAGCAAGACGCACCGGAACAAACGGAATCACCAAAACAGGGATTAGAGATTGGAAGAAATGACACCAAGGGCTCGATAGGAGACACTGCACTCCCATATCAGGCGTCTATTCTATCATCTAATCCAACAATTGAAGATTCAAAGCCACAACGCCAGCCAGGGAAGCACGCGTCTCTTGCAACACCAGCTGTGCGGCACATGGTCAAGGAACACAATATAAGAATTGAAGACATAGAAGGCACAGGAAAGGAAGGACGTGTTTTGAAGGAAGATGTACTGCGGCATGCCGAAGCAGCGAAGCAGACAACAATCATACCATCAGCGCCTGTCACATCTACGCCTCCAACCTTCCAGCAGCAGGTCGAAGACCGCGTCCAGCCCTTGGCACCAGTTCAGTTCGGAATGTTCAAGCAAATGACAAAATCTCTTTCGATCCCACATTTCCTCTACACAGACATGGTAGACTTCAGCAACCTCACTTCTCTTCGTAAAAAGCACAACGCCAGTCGCGAAAAGACTGACCGAATCACACCTTTGCCCATCATCATCAAGGCTGTCTCACTTGCATTACAGCATTTTCCGCTACTTAACTCGCATCTTGATGTTACTTCCAACCCGAATAAACCACAGATGGTGCTAAAGGGCAGCCACAACATCGGCGTTGCAGTAGACTCGCCCTCTGGGCTTCTCGTACCCGTAATCAAGAACGTCCAAGACCACAGTATTGCCTCGCTAGCACATGAGATCACACGCCTCGCTACACTCGCACGAAACGGTAAGCTCACATCCGCTGACCTCACCGGTGCAACATTCACAGTCAGCAACATTGGCAGCATAGGCGGAACAGCTGTTGCTCCCGTCATTGTAACACCGCAAGTTGGTATATTGGGCGTTGGAAGGGCGCGAGTAGTCCCTGCATTTGGTGATAATGGGGAGTTAGTAAAGAGGGAAGAGTGCGTGTTCAGCTGGAGTGCTGACCACAGGGTTGTGGACGGGGCTTATGTTGCGAGGGCAGCAGAAGAGGTGAGGAAATCCATTGAGGGAGTTGAAGGTATGTTAATGAGGATGAGATGATGGGTTTGGAACGTAGTGATAGATACATAGATTAGATGTAGCGCATCAGTCGAAAAGTTATAACTTCATATTCATATTTTCTTCTTGGTTGAAGATACCCCAAGGCTTACGCAAATTTACTTTTCGTGGCTTTGAAGCGTCGTACCATGGTATATGTGCCTTACTCGCTCCACACTCTGTGTTACCATCATCCACTCCGTAAGAGAATCTCCATCGCTAGACTACACATCGAACTTGACTTCAACTCCGTACTATGCCTTAGCAATCTTGCACATTTGATAAATTTCCACCTTTGTGAGCCCTCTTAATTCGCACCCTTAAGTATCTGTTCAATGCTATTCTTGCTGTTCGTAAACGTCTTCTCCAGATAATCCTCCTTTTTATCCAAGTTCGACAATTCCTTGGTCAGCGCATCGCCCTCTTCTTTCAGCCTCTTTTGCACATCTGGTATAGGTGTACAGACGAACCTATCGCGCTCAATCAGCTATTCGTCGCTCTGCGTTATATCTCCTCGGGACACGTTAAGGTCACGAGGGAGGTAATGAACTTACATCTTCCCCACACCCTCATACACCTTGGTATCGGCAGGCAGTGACGAAACTTCTGACGACGTCAACTGCAGCATCCGACCCTCTCTTGTGCGTGCAACCTTTTGCTGTCTCACGATGAGGAGTTGTTGTTCGGCAAAGGCTTTCTTTTGGCTAATTTCTTGTAGGATCTGGCTGCATTAATTGAACTATCGTAAAATCGGTACACAATTCAATGTACCTTCTGCAAGGCCTCATTTGACATTGACATTTTGGATGTTGTTGTATGTGAGGTTATGCGAGTTCTTGCATTCAAGGTGGGTTGAAGATTGCAGGGGTCAAGCTTTCTCGGTTCGGCAGCTATGTCTTTCTACACATGTGATTGGCTAGACTTTGGCTGTTGGAATCAGCAGGTGGTGCGATTTGCCTACCCTATGTGATCCTGTCTGACAAATGCGTGTCAAAAGGTAGATCTACAGATGACACAGATCACTAATGTGCTTGTCCTTGTTATATGTCGCTAGTGTATCGTTTTTAGCATGACGCATCTACTTCGCGTTTCAACCCCCACGTTGCTTTTCATCAGTTCCAAGATCCGAGTGCTCCGGCTTCATACCACTTCGATTGTCACTCACCATCCTGTTATTTATAATCTAATAATTTCTTCCTCCTCGCTTTCTCCTTAACGAAAGTTATGGCAGCTTCGATTTTCTCTCGACTACCTTCGATACCATATCCACTCGAGCAGGAGGGACGCTGGTCACCTGTCACTTCAACTTTAGACTGGTGTGAGGAGGTCAGTAAGCTGAGCTTGATATTCAGGGTATATGCTAATAATCGGTCAGAACTATGTAGTAACGCAGTATTCTGCCGAGATCGTCAACACCCTCACTAACTTGCTCTTCGTGTACCTTGCGGTAAAAGGCATTCGCAGTTGTATAATCCATGGGCATGACACAGTCTTCCTAGTATCTTTCATCGGTTACCTGCTTGTTGGAAGTGGAAGTTTCCTGTTCCATGCGACTCTAAAATGTATGTCACAGTGTAAAGTCAAGGCCACGCGTGTCGTCCGTCACTCACTAGCAAATTCAGATCCTATGCAGCTCGTCGATGAACTGTCCATGATATATACAACCTGTCTAATGAACTATGCAACATTCTCATATGGAAAATCCCGGCAGTACTGTTTCATCCTTGGCACACTACTGGTGTCGCTATCTGTATTTATCACGCTCTACTACCACTACCTTCAAGATCCATCGTTTCACCAGAACGCATACACTATTCTTACAGTCATCGTGCTAGTGCGCACAATGTACATTATGGAGGTTAATATCCGACCGAAATTTCGTTCTAAAGCAAGAAATGAAGCAGACCCTAGGTTACACGGTGGCTCAAAGGCAGTCAGGGCAAAGCAGGATGAGAATGACAAGGAAACGCTTCGGCTCATGTGGAAGATGATTGGGTGTGGGTTGAGCATCTTCGTCGGGGGTTTCGTGCTCTGGCACTTGGATAATGTGCATTGCTCGAAGCTTATTAAGTGGCGTAGGGAGATAGGGATGCCCTGGGGGTTTGTGCTCGAGGGGCACGGTTGGTGGTAAGTATCTTGTATGGCCGCGAAAGAGGGATAACTAATATCTAATAGGCACTTGATGACGGGGGCAGGCGCATACTTTTACATTGTTTGGGGTGTTTGGTTGAGACATCAATTGAACCATAGGCAAGATGAGTATGAACTTGTGTGGCCGAATATTTGGACCATGCCAGATGTGGTAAGGAGAAAGAATGCTACCAATCAGACTACTGGACAGAAAAAGGAGCTGTAAGATATGATGGTGAAAGGCACAGTGGCGTTGCAGTGGTTTCTTTGTATTACCTATTGCCAGGAGCCTGTTGGCACAACAAATTTTTGTGGACTGTAGTATGCTTGACAAGCAATGTTTCGCAATGAATACAATAGAAGAAATATAGAATTCGCTAGGTTTATCATTTTATCCTCTTTCATAATTCCTGTGAATAGAAAGTGGGGCCTGTGTGAATGCTCAGCCGAAGTTGTTTGTTTTCACAGTGGGCCAGCGCTGGGACGCGACTGCCTGTTGTGCATGACTTAACCCATTTTGGCTAGCGTTAGTACACCGCAACATTGAACTTGCCCTCTCTCTCGTTTTCCTCATTCTCGTTCTCAACACCACCACACCAAAAGCTCCAACCCAGCTACTCGTCCATCTTCAACTTTTCTAAACACCTTTACCTCACCCACAACCGCCATCATGCGTGAGATTGTATGTATTCATGCCCCCCTGCAGATTTTCTGCACAGCGTGTCAACCCCGCGTTTTCAGGGTCAACAAAACCTCCAGGAACCACAGCTAACGTGTATTGCGAACAATAGGTCCATCTTCAGACCGGTCAATGCGTATGTCACCCCGCTGTTCCCCATTGAGACAAGAGCTTACAATCCTCAGGGTAACCAAATTGGTGCCGCCTTCTGGCAGAACATTTCTGGCGAGCACGGTCTCGACGGCGCAGGTGTCTACAATGGAACCTCCGACCTCCAGCTCGAGCGCATGAATGTCTATTTCAACGAGGTACGCTATTTGGTCCATTCGCTAGCCAGCGTTTGGCGCATACTAACTTCAATTTCAGGCCTCCGGCAACAAGTTTGTGCCCCGCGCTGTTCTCGTTGATCTCGAGCCCGGTACGATGGACGCTGTCCGCGCTGGTCCTTTTGGACAGCTGTTCCGTCCCGACAACTTCGTCTTTGGCCAGTCTGGTGCTGGTAATAACTGGGCGAAGGGTCATTACACTGAGGGTGCCGAGCTCGTCGACCAGGTTCTCGATGTCGTTCGCCGCGAGGCCGAGGGCTGCGACTGCCTCCAGGGTTTCCAGATTACCCACTCCCTCGGTGGTGGTACCGGTGCCGGTATGGGTACTCTTCTTATCTCCAAGATTCGTGAGGAGTTCCCCGACCGTATGATGGCCACTTTCTCAGTTGTGCCCTCCCCTAAGGTCTCAGACACCGTTGTCGAGCCCTACAACGCCACACTCTCTGTCCATCAATTGGTTGAGAACTCAGACGAAACCTTCTGCATTGATAACGAAGCTCTCTACGATATTTGCATGAGGACCCTCAAGCTGAACAACCCCTCGTACGGCGACTTGAACCATCTTGTTTCCGCCGTCATGTCGGGTGTCACTACCTGCCTGCGTTTCCCCGGTCAGCTCAACTCAGATCTGAGGAAGTTGGCTGTCAACATGGTGCCTTTCCCTCGTCTCCATTTCTTCATGGTCGGATTCGCTCCTCTGACTAGCCGTGGCGCCCACTCCTTCCGTGCCGTCACTGTTCCTGAGCTCACCCAGCAGATGTTTGACCCCAAGAACATGATGGCTGCCTCTGACTTCCGTAACGGCCGCTACCTGACCTGCTCTGCGTACTTCCGTGGCAAGGTCTCCATGAAGGAAGTTGAGGACCAGATGCGCAATGTCCAGAACAAGAACTCGTCTTACTTCGTTGAGTGGATCCCCAACAACGTACAAACCGCTCTCTGCTCGGTTCCACCACGCGGTCTCAGGATGTCTGCCACTTTCGTTGGCAACTCCACATCCATTCAGGAGCTCTTCAAGCGTGTCGGTGACCAGTTCTCTGCCATGTTCAGGCGCAAGGCTTTCTTGCATTGGTACACTGGCGAGGGTATGGACGAGATGGAGTTCACTGAGGCCGAGTCCAACATGAACGATTTGGTTTCCGAGTACCAGCAGTACCAGGAGGCCTCCATCTCTGATGCTGAAGAGGAGTACGATGAGGAGGCTCCTCTTGAGGCTGAGGAGTAAATTACCTGTTCTTCCTACGATACCACGCTGTGCTTGGTCAATGGTAATTGGCAGGTGGCATGTCTGTATACAACTGGACGCAATAATGGCGCTCCTATTGCCGTAATGTGCTACTATACATGCAGCATGCATATCTTCGAGTGTAAAGCGAAACTCTTGTTAATGCAAAGATTTGATAATCATTTTATATCTACCAGCCACGTTCAAAAATTGCCGTGACAACTTTCAAAACACATGTTCATTTTGATCTGTTCCGTTCTCTCTTAAGTACTCAAGATATCCGACCAGCCTCTTCTTGATGACCACACCTACCAGCTTCCCTGTGCCTTCTTCGGTAACACACAGATACCTTAGTCCCAACTTGGAGAACATCTCTACTGCATATTCTAGTGGTGCTTTTTCACATATAGTCAATGGCGTTCGATCCACAAACGGCGTGAGATCAATTTCCAGACAATCTGGCGCGGGCTTTTCATCACCTCCTGGGTGACCTAAAACACGAACCTGTAAATCCTCCAGACGAGACTCAGGTGCAAGTTTAGTAAGTCCAAACTCAAGTTCCGACTGCGAGATGTAACCTTGTAACATGTGTACATTTGACGGTGGGTGCGTTTTCACAAGCACGAGACCTGCATCCATTAGGCCACGAGCCTTTAACTGAAGTAGTTTGTCTCTGAGTATGGTATATGGGACGATATCCCCTCGGGGAACAACGACTGTGATTTCGTCCATGGTACGTTGCGGCGGGACGAGAACCTGTGTGTACATTTTCTTCTTGCGAACGATGGACAACGCAACATCTGGGTCGAGAAAAGGGTGTCCAAGGACAGTTTGAGCAAGGTCGTAGACGCCTTCTGAGGAGATGTGGTCTGCGGTCCATTTTGCAATCAGGATTGCTAGCCTGGGTTCAATGATCGTTAGTACAAGTGCACAGCCTTTGTAGACGGGGGAACGGGGAGACATACATGTGTGGTACGACGTAGTCCAGTTGGCCGGTGAGTTCAAACATGATGACTGCGAGGGATATAGTCATGCGGCTTACGCCTGCCAGAAAAGCGGCTGAGCCAACCATTGCGAATATGCCGGGCGATATCGAAGGAATGAGTTGTCCGATTAAACGGCCAAAGAGAGCGCCGGCGTCGAGAGCTGGGATGATTACGCCTGAAGGGACCTTGATACCGAATGTTATAATGGTTAAGAGGAGTTTGGTCAATGTGCCGTAAAGTAGATAACCGATATATATCCAATTTGTCGCAGGATTCGCTTCATTCTGACACACCCATGAGTCTTTCGAGAGGCTGTTCGCGCAATCCACGAGGAGATTTTTGATCACAACATCTCCAGCCTCCTGTGTCAACGGATTGGGAAACTGGATCAAGGCTGTAGCGAGGACTACGATGCCGACTTCCAAGACTGGGTTCCGCTTGATGAGGCCAAATGCCCGAAACCATTTACTCCACAAGAAATTCAATTTGCAGAACAAGCCACCGAATATACCGCCCGCGACGCCTAGGAGCGCGAAGACAATGTAGTGCACAGCCTTGTAGCCTGTGCCATAATTTGTCTCAAAAAGCACCAGTTTCCCAGTGCCGGTAGGGTTCAATTCCTTTAGGACCATAGCTGCGACTAGAGAGCATAGAAAGGCTTTCCAGAGCACTTTGCGCGGAAAATAGGTGCTGATTTCTTCGTAGCTGAAGAGTACACCGCCAATGGGTGCGCCGAATGCTACGGATAGCCCACTGGAACATGCGGCGCTCAGCAGTTCACGCATCTTGCGACCATTGTCGCGGTATTTGGGGAAAAGCATGCCGACAAGGTAGCCGATGCATGTCGTGATGTGGACGAAGGGACCTTCTTTGCCGAGACACATGCCTGTTGATACGGCGAAGATTGCGCCGAATGCTTTGACGGCGAGGACATGGAAAGATAGGAAGGAGGGAATGTTGAAGCCCGAGAGAATGGTTTTGATTTCGGGGATGCCACTGCCGCTAGCCATGTACATGACCTTACCTCCTAGGCCTGATGTTTGGCTGTTGGCCTTGATTTGAGGTAGCACCGATGAAGCTGTTGTTGAAGGCACAAATGGCAACGAACTCCTAGTTAACATTGTTGCGCTTGAACTTATGGTTCCAAAGATCAACGCGAGTCCGACATACATGCCATAGCTGTTTGCGTAACTGTAGCTCCACGAATGCCATGCATTACAATAATCTCCACCGTTCTCATGATTTGCGCTGATTGGCAAATGAGGGTTCTCCACACAGCAACGCTCACGATTTAAAAAGAAGTTGTTGGTGCAGTACCCCAACTTCCAGTCAGAAATAGTGGCAACAGCAATATCGACAACAAAAGCTACGCATGCGGTTAGGGTTCCTATTAAAATGACGGCAAACCAGCCAGAACATGCATCGAGGAGGGAAATAAATTTGAAGCGGAGTCCTGGGCGAGACTGGGTATAGCGGAAGCGATAAGAGTCTTTGACCTTTATATTTGTCAATACAAGGCTCTTGTTCAGATAGAGAATAGGAGATATAGAAGGTGTTAAATCACCAGGTCATGGAGCCAGTCGATGGTTGTGTAATCATTGTACGGTAGTCGTTCTCCCACCGTGCTTCCAGCTAGGTGCTGCTCCTCCTTCGCCACAGTAGACGAAATGATTGATTGTGCTTCCTCATCCTGCCCGTGTTGTAGTTGGGATAACTGGGTAGAATGAAGTAAAGAGGTACGTTCATCCGCTGCTTCATGATAAGCGGCCATCTCGATACTGTTTGCATATCTATTGCATTGCAAGAAGCGTGAGGAAAGAGGTAGTATATCATATCCTTGGTAGTACGAGATTAAGAAGATAGAAAATATGACCCTTATCTTCCGCGGAGATTATCGAAAGCTTACCTGGAACCATTGTGGATGGCCCAGACTACGTAAATGTCAAGACCAGAGATAAGAACGTATATGGCGCTAACCGTTTTCAGCGACATACTCAACCCGAGGGTGCATGGAAATCTCGACAGACATCACAAGACTCCAGCGAGCTGAAATCAGATTCTTTATATCTCCAGAAGAACATTTGTTGAATAATTAAATCGCATCGCATCGAAATGGGTCAACAGACATGAGACAACTGGACTAGCCATGCCCAGGCTAAACGCATTCTTGCAGCTCATGGTGCGACCTAAGAAGTTGGAATCGTTTAAAATCGAGGCAAAACATACATGAAGCCGAACTCAAATGCAGTCCTGCCTTTTCTCACGTGAGGTATAGAACTGGAACGCCCTACAACCGGTCAAGATCGCGTTGTTCAGGGGAGTGCAGCCCTCTGCTGTTTAACCCTTGCCCGCTCCTCTACTGCTCTATCTTCGTACTTCTGTAGTAATGTGAGTAATGGTCACGCAAGTATTCCAGAACTAACATACCTTTCTCTCACTGGCGCTCAATGCTTTGAACTCTGCAATAATCAACTTGGTGGCATCCATCAAGGAAATGCCCTTCATATCTCCGCCAGCAAATCTTTCCTGGAGGAAGTGGATATATGGAGCCCGTGCTCCCTTAACATGTCGGTCATCTTTTAGCTTGGCGGTGTATTTACGTGGTTTCCCGTTCCCAACCTGCTTGTAGTGTTTCCTCAAATACGAGCGGGCAACGTTGGCAGCCATGATTTGTTTTGGTGTGTGCGACAAAATCCAGTCTTGATATTGGGCCATTTTGGCCGCGTTCTTCTCGCTCGCCAAATGGTTGTAGTGCTTAATAGCAAGTTCAGCACATAATCAGAAGTTGGTTCGCAGCGCATTAACTTACTTCAACATCAGCAGGAGTTGCACTTTTCCATTTCTCGGCTAACTCTTTCACTATCAAGACACTTTTGGTGCCCTCTGTAGCGACGCCGCTGTAATTGTCGGCGATGAAAGCGGCAAATGGAGTCATTCTCCCAGGTGATACTGGCTCCTTGAGGGCTTGGGTCTTGTATGCTTCGATCTTTGCTTTCTGCTTTTCTTCGGCTGTAGCCGTTTTTGCGCGTTGCTTCGCGGCTGCCTTCTTCGCGGCTGCTTTCTCTGCAGCTGCCTTCTCTGCGGCTACCTTCTTCGCGGTGGGCTTAGCCTTTGTCTTGGGTTTAGCTTTGGTTGTGGGTTTTGCCTTGGTCGTGGTCTTTGCTTTGGTCGTAGTTTTTGCTTTGGTCGTTACTCGCTGGCTTGCCCGCTTTGCAGCTGTCTTCTTTTTTGCAGGAGTTTTGGCTGCAGCTTTTGCCTTGACCGCCTTCGTCACGGTTGCGGTCGGCTTGGTCGCACTCGTTGTGGTCGCATAGGAGCGGCGGGCCTCGACGGCAGATCTGTAGGCGCGTGACAGGGCACGAATGGCTGGAAGATTCAAGGCATGGCGGGCAAGAAGGGTCTGCTGGAGGCAGCGGGCAAGCTGTGGAAGGTCACGCGTAGCTATCTTGGATGCAGCCAAGCGGGAAAGCGTGCCTTGGACCACCATTGCGGTGTTGAGAATGGGTTGAGCCTGATTGTAGAAGAATTGGTCGAATGCCTGTCTGCAATGGACGCGAAACGAAGTGGGATGGCAATATGATACTCGGGAGCTTGAGTGGAGCTTGATTGGCTTGGCGCCCCAAACGTCATGCAAGGTACCGTACTAGCTAAACCACACCACACAACACAACACCTTGACACACCAATACAACAGAAAGAGTCTGAACATGCAATTTCCCCTGCACTTACTAGAGTATGCATAGTATTCAGCCCAGCCTAGGGAACGCCACAAATGTGTCCAAGTCTACATAAACCAAAGGCCCTCTGCTTCCCTTATCCAACGTCTTACTAGAGCTTGTAACTGTTGTGGATTAGCGTGTATGCAATTAAAGCGTTGTTAATCACCTTACCTCCAAGGATGGTCTTCATCGCCATACGTAATACTCTCCATCCATTCCTTGATCTGCTGAGCAATGGGACCGGCTTCAACATGGTCCTCAAGCCCACAGTTGACAATACGTCCCTTCCAGCTAATCTTTCGTACAGGACTAACAATAGCAGCAGTTCCTGTGCCAAAGATCTCCATCATGCGCCCATCATCAGCGGCATCGGCTATTTCCCGCATTGTAAACTTCCTTTCAAGCACTTTCCACCCCTTTGGCTCTAGTCGTTCGCGTGCAAGGCTAAGAACTGAATCTCTCGTAACACCTTCAAGAATAGTACCATCGAGTGGCGCAGTAAGCAGCTCTGGCTGGCCCGTCTCTTTGTTCTTAATGGCAGCAAACAAATTCATAGTGCCTACTTCGGTTATGTATTCCTCCTCGCCAAATAACCACAAGTTCTGGTGAAAGCCACGACTAGCAGCTTGCATCTGCGGTACAATGCACGGCGCGTAATTGGCGCCGAGCTTCTTGTCTCCAACACCCCCAGGCCAGGCGCGCACAGCATAATCTGTAGCTTCTAGTGACACGGCCTTAAACCCAGTGGGGTAGTATGGACCGACAGGCGAAGCGATTACGTAGAGCAGTGCTGAGGCTGGAGGGCTAACACCTAGTGTACGCTGAGTACCAATCATGGTTGGACGAAGGTAGAGCGAGTATCCACGAGCACTGAGGTGTGTTAATCTATATGGCTTACAGACGAATTGGGCATGCCTACTCCGGAATAAAGCGCTGGTCTAATTTGACAAGTTTGCCAATGAGTTCAATCATGGCTTTGGAGTCAAACGAGGGAAGGGCGATTCGTGTTGACGATTTGTTCAACCGGGCCATGTTCATATCTGGCCTAAACAGTCTAACGCCGCCGTCCTTGTCTTTGTACGCCTTCATGCCCTCAAAGCACTCAAATGCATAGTGGAAGACACATGTTGCGGGGTCGAGACTGAGGTTCTGGTACGGTGTGATACGTGCGGGCTTCCATCCTTCTGATGCTGTCCATTCGAGCGAGAGCATATGATCTTGAGTTGAGGGTTAGCCCCAAAGATCCAAATGGCATTGAAGCTCCCACCTGAGAAATTGCGGCCAAAGACGAGTTCGTCTGGAGGTAACAACACGTTGGGCGATTTTGTGGTCTCGATTGTAAGCTTTGTAGGGTCGACATCTTGTATCTTGGTGCCAACAGAAGCATCAGCATGAATGCTGTAACCTCTCCGATATCGCAGCGATGCGCTGATGGGTGCTACAGCTCTACGAGGGGCACAATGTGATAACGAAGAAAGCAGACGAAACGACCGCTGCTGTAGCATTTTGTGGAGGTACAATGGCACAGTTGATGGGGGATGGCGAAGCTGGGAAACTTTGGAACTATTATTTAGGTCGAGAGCCGAAGCTGCCCGGAGCTCACTCTATATAGCCTTCCGTGAACCGTCATCGGCTTCAATAAAGTTCACCGCTGCCATGTACGCGTACACCGAAGACCGAACGGCGCAACCATTTCTTGGCCAATGCTTTTTTGCTGCGCAGACGGATACTAGAGGTTATTCACGTCGCAAGCCAAATGCGTCTTGGGTGTAGTGTAGGTGCATCTTCGCTTATGCTTATGTCATGCATGTGTGAATCCAGGGTCCACGAGTCCTGGCCCTAGCCATCATTATCATTCCTCCAGAGCTCGCGTGGGATCTTCAACAACCCTCTGTTCACATTCTAGGATAACGACACCTCCACCACTCGACGTGCCCTTCCATGACGCGCTCGCCACAAGACCTAGAGATCACCTCGCGGGCGAGTAGACCACCATGTTTTCCAATGCGCTGAAGTCGTTTACTTCCAACATATCGAGCAACTACATCATCAGTCCTCAACCCAACTCCTTCTCCGGGCCATGGAAGATATACGATGCAAAGAAGAAGTCGACAGGGAAGCCGGCTTCCATATTCGTCTTTGAAAAGAAGTCACTGGAACCTCCAGCCGGCTCTAGCTTTGGGGGCCGGTCTGCCGCCTCAGGGCTCAAGAGAGCTCACGAAGAGGTTGTAGAGAGACTCAAGAAGGAAGCTAGCTCGCTAGCGCGTTTGAGACATCCTAGTGTGCTGGAACTGGTCGAGCCGGTAGAGGATACTCGGGGCGGTGGGCTCCAATTCGCTACGGAGCCAGTAACTGCGTCGCTATCTGGGTTATTGCAGGAAAAGGATGAGCAGGAAAAGGCCGGTGGAGTTGGTGGGCGCCGAAGTCGTTACGTTATCGAAGAAGCAGACGGGCAGAAGCGAAGACGAGAGCTCGAGATTGATGAACTAGAGATTCAGAAGGGTCTGCTTCAAATCGCCAAAGGCTTGGAGTTCTTGCACGAGAGTGCTGGATTGGTACATGCCAACTTGACACCCGAGGCTATTTTCATCAACGCCAAAGTAAGCAAGATCATTTTCTTTCCTCTCTTAGACAGTTGCTGACCATAGTGACAGTCAGACTGGAAGATCTCAGGCCTCGGTTTCTCGACACCACCAGAAAACTCCACAAAGCCAACATCAGTAATACCAATATCCCTCTCAGAAGCATTGAACTACGATGCACGACTACCACGGCACGTGCAGCTCAATATCGATTATACTTCACCGGACTTTGTCGTGGACGGCAATGTCACTCCGGCTGCCGACATGTTCAGCTTAGGCATGCTCATCATCGCTCTCTACAACTCGCCACATAAGAGTCCAATGGACTTCAACGGAAGCTCGTCATCATACAAACGGGCTTTTGCGTCCTCATCATCAGTGCCGAACAAAAGCAACAATTTCATGTCCTCGCAGCCGGTTCCGAGAGATGTTGCCAACGGAGTTCTGGATCGCTTGATTACAAGGAGACCTGCACAACGCTTAGATGCCAAAGAGTTTCAGCAGGCGCAATATTTTGATAACATACTGGTTTCAACTATTCGCTTCTTGGACTCATTGCCTGCTAAGACTCCCAACGAAAAGTCACAATTCTTGCGAGGTCTGCCACGCATTTTATCACAGTTTCCCAAATCGGTCATGGAGAAGAAGATTCTGCCTGCATTACTCGAAGAAATGAAAGACCGCGAGCTACTTACTCTAATCCTACAAAATGTTTTCAAGATTATCACAATGCTACCAGCGGGGAAACGTGCATTCACCGAAAAAGTAATTCCTAAGTTGCGAGAGACCTTTCTGTCCAGCCCTGCAGCAAGCTCTAAAGGAGCGACGCCGGAGCGAGACAGCCTGAAAGAGGCGGGTCTCATGGTACTCCTTGAAAATATGCAGGTTGCTGCGGAGAATTCCAGTGGGAAGGAGTTCAAGGAGGACATTCTACCAATTATTAACTATGCCCTCGAGTCACCAACCCATTCATTAGTCGATGCTGCTCTTCGTACGTTACCCGTCGTACTTCCCATGCTTGACTTCTCAACTATCAAAAATGAGCTCTTTCCTGTCATTGCCACTATCTTCGCAAAGACTAGTAGCATGGGTATCAAGATTCGCGGGTTGGAGGCGTTGCGGAACCTTTGTGGCGGTGGAACAGACAATCAGAACGATGATCAGGGAGACGGGCTAACCGGCATGCTGGAAACATCCAAGCCAAAGAACTCTAGAGTGTCGATTTTGGATAAGTACACAATTCAGGAGAAAGTAATACCACTGCTCCGGGGTATCAAGACCAAAGAGCCGGCCGTGATGGTATGTACTTCAAACCGTTCCGTACCTGTAATGACTGACGCAATAATCAGATGGCTGCACTTGATGTTTTCAAAGCGATTAGTGGCCAAGTCGACAGCGATTTCCTCGCCATGGATGTTTTGCCCATCTTGTGGCAATTCAGCCTCGGACCCTTACTAAACTTGCCCCAGTTTCAGGGGTATATGATGCTAATCAAAAGCATGTCAGCGCGAGTCGAGAACGAACAGACACGAAAATTACAGGAGCTAGGGGCGAACAGCGCGACGGCCACAACACGCAATGAATTTATGAGTTTTGGAGGCCCAAGCACAACGAATGGATTTGACACAACCAACGGGGGTGGAGAGGCCGACTTCGAGGCACTTGTTCGCGGTGGACAGCCGGGCTCCTCTGGTGGATCGGATATGCTTGGTGGCGATCCATGGGCAAATGCTTCAGCATCCGCGTCATCTTCTACAATACTACCGTCCCGCCCAAGTGCGAATCGCTCGAGATCATCAAACAACCCATCGCCAGCTGCTACATTTTCTTGGTCTACTCCTCCAGTATCCCCACCTCCACCGAACAACCCAACTCTCAATGTAGCAAAGGCACAGGGTCGAATTGTAACCCCTGACAACACATTTGGCAGTCTCAACTCGTCATTCCCAGCCATGGCACCCAGTAATCCAGGTATCGGTAGCCCATCTTTTGCTACTCTGCAACATCAATCGAAACCAGCCATTAGCAATAGCATGATGTCTCCAACAACAACAACACCATCATATGGTGTCCAAAGTAGTAGTGGGGGTATTGACTGGAGCAAAGCTTCTAGCACTTCTACATTGTCATCAAACCCGTGGGGTGGAGCCCCAACTACAACAGCAAACTCGAGCGGGCTCTCGAGCTTCTCGATCGCTCCTCCGCCACAGCCTTCGAGCAACCCTTACTCATCGTTCAGCATCGCGCCTCCCAAACCGGCGAACAACAGTTCGTTTAGCATTGCACCGCCACCTAGTATGGGTAGCAGGACGGCAAGCTCGGGTAGTGGGATAAATATGAATAGTATGTCGGCGTTGAGGGCACAGACGCAGGGCCAGCAGCAGCAGAAGCAACAGCAGCAAAATCCTTGGAATGGTAGCGATAGTTTGATATGAGAGTATATCCGTGGGTTCTTATGTAAGAAATTTATAGATTCATGATTGTGTTTTTAGGAGGCGATTGCTTGTGGACAGGGACAGAATAGGACTCGTAAGGCGGAAGGAGTGTATCGCATAAGCTTCTTGGTGCTTGGCTTGTTACCTTTTACTTCTTTACCCATTTTTTACATCAAGCAAGCTTCATATTGTTCTCTTTGTTAGAAGGAATATTAGGCTGACATCGGTGGCTTTCTATGGCTATGAGATATACAGCATGACGCAGCACCGTTCATCACGACAATCTGACGCTATATTTCGACATTACCTGTGGCTGAATACATTTTTCACATTCGGGTTACAAGACCAAATAGAGTATCGTAACGCATGAGACGCATGCATGCTGAATTGCTTTTTCACCGTCCATAGTTCGGCTAACCTTGTGATCGGCGATAAGAACACGGATGTGCGTCCAGCGGAACGAAGATTAAAAAAGCCATGGTTGATAAAGATGGGATTTGGGCGCGGTGGGGACAAGGCAGAAAGCAAAGACAAAGCAGCAGCAATTGGTCAATTGGCAAAGCTTGATGTCGTGCTTGGGCGCCACAAAAGGCGCAAGAACCAAGATTTGCGGTCGGCTGGGGCACCTTGGCTGATGCTTACTGCGCCAGGATATTATATGGTGATCGACGTCATGGCGCCTCACCATGACAGTTTTGCCGGGGCGAACGTCTTGCAGGCTAAGGCCGCACATAGATGTGTTTGGGTTCTAGAGATGGGTCTTGTTAATACTGACTATACTCTTTGCAGATGTCGGACAATGAGTCCAAGGTGGTCGGAATGCAACTATGCTACTCGCACCCACGTGTGAAACTGCTTCCACGTGTTACACGGTTACAACAACGCGACATGTTCGATAAGCGGTCGGTTACGAGATGACCACTACGTCAGTGAGAAAGAGAAGAAGCCAGTTGACAGTGAGGGCAGTTGTCATAGCGTGGCGGCACAGCCGTGCAAAAGTATGCTTTGAGACGCTTTGATAGGCCGTTTTCAAGTTCCAAACAGCTCGACCTGGGATTGTAGAGGTGAGGGGACCCACATGGACAACCATCCCCGCAAGATTAAGCTAAACAGTTCGGTCAGCGCCATACCAGTCTTGCCTCTACTTGCTATTTAACTTTCATAACCACTGCTCGCCTCGCGCGGCCTATTTTACTCTTCACTTCCCATAGGTATACCCAACCCGAGTGATTAATGCCCCCGGAAATCGCATCTCGTCGTCGTTTCCCTTTCACTCCTTACAAAAAGAGCGTTCGCTGTGTAAAATGGCGATAGGCCCTTCTCGCTCCTCGAAGGGCGATGCCCACCGAAACAGCACCAGCAGCAACCATGAAGCCATCGCGGACAAGTCAGCCGACCCTGAAATGGGCAGGATTGAGAAACCCAGCAGGCGCGATGTAGATGACAGTAGTGAAGAAGGCATTACTGTTGGCAAGCAAATGGAAATGGAGGCTCAGAATGCCATCAAGTACCGAACCTGTAGTTGGCAGAAGGTATGTTTGAAATTTAGTGGACATTGTCGTCACTTCAAATCCCATTTGATACTAACTAGAAACAGACAGCAGCACTGCTGTTTTCTGAGTATATCTGCTTGGCCATCATGTCCTTTCCCTGGTCTTACTCCATTCTTGGCCTCGTACCTGGTTTAATCTTGACTATCGTCATTGCCGCCCTCGTTCTTTATACCTCATTGATCACTTGGGAATTTTGCCTCCGCCATCCCGAGGTTCGCGATGTTTGCGATCTTGGGCAGATGATCTTCTGGAACCAGAAATGGGCCTTCTACTTCACTGCCGTCATGTTTCTCTTGAACAGTAAGTCTTCATAAAGCACCTAGCTTGTCCCAGCTAACACAGACAAGACACCTTCATCATGGGTCTGCATTGCCTTGTAGGAGCTAAATGGTGGAACACCATAACTGGCCACGGTATCTGCACTATCGCCTTCTCGGCCATCACAGCTATTATATCCTTCATCGCCTCCGTCCCCCGAACTTTTAACGGCCTCGCCAAAATCGCAACTTTCTCTGCCCTCTTCACCTTCATTTCTGTCATTTTGGCCGCCGCCTTCTCTGGAGCAGAGGGCAAACCTGCTGGTTACCCTAGCAAAGGCGAACCTATCGTTCTCATAGTCCCAGCGGCGGGGACCACCTTTGTTGCTGGAATGAGCGCCTTTATGAACATCAGCTACACCTTCATTGGCCAGATTACGCTTCCGAGTTTCATCGCCGAGATGAAGGAACCGAAAGATTTCCCCAAAGCGCTCTGGGCCGTTACTATCTGCGAGATTCTCGTTTTCAGCCTGGTGGGAGGTGTTGTCTACGGTTACACGGGCACCCAATATATGACCGCGCCCGCATTCGGTTCATTGGAGAACGAGGTCTACAAGAGGGTTGCCTTCACATTCATGGTGCCTACGATTATTTTCCTCGGAGTCCTGTACGCATCTGTATCCGCTCGCTTCGTATTCTTCCGCATGTTTGCCGGTACCCGACACATGGGAAACCACACGCTATGGGGCTGGGCCAGCTGGATTATTATCCTTGCGATCCTCTGGGTCTTCGCCTTCATCATTGCCGAAGTCATTCCTTTCTTCTCCGACCTCCTCTCACTGATGAGCTCGCTGTTTGACTCGTTCTTTGGCTTTATTTTCTGGGGCGTGGCGTACATGCGCCTGCGCAGGGCAGAGTATGGCGAGGGTTTCTGGAAAACGCGTGGTATCCGTGGATACGCAGGTTTCTTTTTCAACATCCTACTTTGTCTGATTGGGCTGTTGTTTTTGACGGCGGGTACATATGCTACTGTACAGTCTATTATTGATGGCTATCATCAAGCTTCATTTGGAGGACCGTTTACTTGCAAGGATAATGGCTTGTAAAGGTGTACATGTATGCTTTGAGTTTGGATTAAATGAAACACAAGATGAAAGCTTTTCTAGGAAGAGGAGATTAATGACCATCAGGTCAATTAATTCACGACACATTCAACTTTTGACTTTTGGGGCAACTCGTGACATGACTGTCTACGGTTTAAGAGCGACTTAGAGCGGTTCGGGGAGCTGGGAAGCTATGACGTCTCGCTAACTACCGAATGCACATGTCAACATCCCCCACGTTGCAACGAGAACTCCTCCCACATCTTCTTATATCACCTATACCTACTAGTCCCAAAAACACGGTCTATTGTTACGCATCATGAGTGATCTTGTTGATTTCAGCCAATCCAGCCTGTGGAGTAAGTAGCTAGATTGAGCTTGTTAGCCTAGGTACCTAGCTAATAGAGCTTGGTAGTATCTGTGGGGAGCATCTTGTTCAATCCTACTTTTTGGAAGTAAGTTAGACAGGAATCTGACATGATTACGACGAAATACTAACTTTATTTCCAGTATTGCTGCACAACAAGGTACGCAGCGATGCAGCGACATAGCATACCCTTTGTAGCCCTCTTTAACAGAATTCAGAATACCACAACAAAGTTATCACCAAATTGTTTGGCGGCAATGCGCGACTCGGCTGTTATGGTCTCGCCGTAACCATCTTCTCGCTCGGTATCTTCAGGGACTACCTGTACGTCCACATTCATCAATCACCCGTTTCGACAACCACCTTCGCGCCAACTAACCCTCCCGTGTAGCTACAACGAGGCCCTCGCCGCTCAACCAACTCACCCCGCGCTCCTCTCTCCACTCGTCAAATACTCGGCTATTCCCCTTTTCGCCATCGGTAACACCCTCGTCCTTACCTCCATGTACGCACTCGGCGCCACGGGCACTTATCTAGGCGACTACTTCGGCATCCTGATGGACGCACCAGTAACCTCATTTCCATTCAATGTAAGCGACGCGCCCATGTATCATGGAAGCACCCTGAGCTTCCTCGCTACCGCGCTATGGTATGGAAAGCCCGCTGGTATATTCCTGACAGCCATCGTTGCCAGCACGTACGCCGTGGCGCGAAAGTGGGAAGATCCATTCACGGGCATGATTTACCGGAAGCGCGACGAGGAGCGTGCTCGCGGCAAGAAAGGATTGTAGGCCTGGGTTTATATTCCCTATATTTTAGCGAAGTATATCCAAGTACACGCAACTTCGCTTTCAGCCTGTTGGTGAAAAAAAAAACGGGACAGAATCATGATATAGAAGCAAAGCTTGGGAAGCTTAATATGGGATGGAATTCAACATATAAAAAGCACAGCAATGGCGCTTTTTACTTTTTGCAAGGTTTGTGGGCGAAATGTGGCATTCAACTGCCCAAATTTGCTATCATATAGCATTAAAAGTTATCTGTTTGATTTGGTTATCAGCCCAAAGCGACAATACCCTATGCGACACAATTTTTTGGCCTAGTGATACGCTTACTTCCTGTACTACGAGGTTGGTATCATGCACACAATTGGTGCGTGAGCAAAAAGTGTATCTTTGACATTAACATAGGATTTACATTACCCATTGGAAGAAGCATGAAACCCGTTTATAGATTCAACATATCCACTGATGTCAGGATACATGCATTGAACATCTAAAACAACAGAGAGGGAATCCAAGGCAAATGGGTTCTGGACAAGTCATCAGAAGCGGCGAGTTGCGCATGGTATACATTGAAGCGACTGGGCCATTGAAACACGCAAAGATCTCACAGAGACTTTAAACAGGAACAGAAAAAACGTCAATTCTATAGACATGAATATTAAGATATCTATCGCGGGACTAAAAGCCCTCACAGAACCCCATACTCTACCCAGAGTAAACCATCCTATTCTTCTTCTTCATCCTCCCCATCCCCACGCCGTAACAACCGCTCAACCCCATCCCCACCGGGCCCTTCGTCCTCATCACCCTCGTCATTCGCATCTCCCCTCTCATGCCCCGCATCATGCTCAGCATCAACGTCCTTGGGCACAGGATTAGCATACTCCACTTCATCCGTAACATCCTCGATCCTCCCCCTCTCAATCACCGCCTGCGCCAAATCAACTAAAACACCTTCCTCATTCATAACGTCTTCATCGCCATTAACCCCCTTTCCCTTGCCCTTGGTCACCACCTCCCGAATCGCACGCTGCATACTTTCCAACCGCGCCTTCTCCATCACAACCATTTTGCGCGCCAAATCTTTCAACGCGCGACGACCCATTTCCACGCGGTTTTCTTGCCAGCTAGCGAGTTCGCTGGCGACGACTTGTTGCGTGTATCGCAGTTCGCGGCCGAGGTCCGCGAGCTCGAGTTTGGAGCGATCCATCTTGTCCTGCGCGTCGCGTTGGACGCGGGATCGTGCATCATCGAGGAGGCCGAGGGGCCAGCGGTCTGAGCGGCGGACGGAGAGGTTGTGGCGATCGATTGCTTTTTGGGCTGTGGACATGGAGGTTATGAGGGTGGAGGGGCGGGAGAGAGATGTGAGGATTGCGGTGATGGTGCTGGAGATGGCGTGCATGGAGTAGTAGAAGCCGGACATGGGGCTGGCTTCGCTTTGGGATAATGTCTTTGTGTATCGCTCGAAGGCGCGCATGTGCTTCTCAGGTAGGAAGTGGAGTGTGCGGATGGCGGTGTTGGAGAGTTTGGCTGCGTCGTTGAGATCAGTGACTGAGGTGCGAAGCTTATTCGTGCGTCGAAGGACAGATTTCGAGGCATGATGGAGCGCGCGTATGTTTTCGCGCATGTGTTGTACGAAGAGTTCAACTTCTCGGACATCGTAGATTGGTGCATACTCTTCACGTAGCCTTTCGATGCGTAGCTCAGCCTTGCGTGCTGATCGCTCAGCGAGCATGCTAGGTTCTATATCCGGCACTAGGAAGAATTCCCATACCATTTCGTGGGTGGAAAAGGTTGGATGTCTAAGTAGTATTTTGAGAAATGCATCAAGCCTTATTTGTATGTCGCGCAAGATGGCGCGCGATGGTCTTGATGGTAGCAAGTATGGTGACGCCAGGTCATCGATAGTTGGCAGCCATGAAGCTGGATGTTCCTGCGCAAGCCACTTGGCTAGATTCTCGAAATCTTGGGATGACCGACGGCAGGTTGTTACTGTGATTGTGCCGTTACCATTAGGAGCCCCTGATTTCAAGACCAGCCGTACGGTACCATCCTCTACGAAAAAGGATCGAACAACTGTGGTAGTTCGCCCATCTGGTCCGGGCACATTGGAGAGCAATACAAGATCATCAATACGATTGCGAACTTCATCATCCTTGGCAAGCTCGACAGCTGTGAGGCCACGAGCATCGCGGAACGAGAGGTCTACTCGCGGATCCTGGTACAACACCCGTACCATTTCCGTTCGGCCGTACTTACTCGCAACCATGAGTGGCGTAAATTGCCTGTCGTTTGTAGCGTTGGCGTCCGAGTCGCAACGATACAGTAGCTTCGTTGCAATCTGAGGATCTGTACTGATATGTAGCAGACTATTCCCTTTGTTGTCCACATGCTCATCAAGATGCAGCGGCTGTCCGTCATCTTGTGCATGAGTTGCAGCCAAGAGCGCCTTTTCCACCATATCATGATACTGATCGTGGTCGTAAGATCTGCAGAGAGCGAATATGGGTGTCTGGCCATTCTTGTCCTTCAATCGCCATGGGAGGAGGTGTCCTATACGATCTAGAAGCCGAGGTTGATGGAAGAGATAGTGCGCCATACATCGCCCTTTTGCGTCTTGCTTGGCAAGATGTTCTCTCAAGGCTTGCGAGCTAGTACTGTTATCCAGAACATACGTGAGTATTGTGTCCGTCGTTTTCGCATGAGCCAATTGGACGGCTGCGCTCAGCAATGTTGTGCCCTCATTGTTGTGGTCTTCAAGAACCCAGCTCGGAGAGTAGTATTCGTTGAGACTAAGCAGATATTGTAATGCCTTATCTTGCTTACATTCAATTGCCATCATCAACACGGATTCTCCCTCAGCGCCTTGAGTCATTGTGAGTTTTTCAATAGATGTGTCGCCTTCAATACCGGTGATATGAGAGTCGAAAGTTGTTCGAGACATAAACGAATGTGCCGACCCGCTGGACATGCTTCGTGTGTCCATGGAAACCCGTTTCTTTAGTTTTGGTCGATCTGGGAGTGGAGGGGTTTCGGCTCGCTGGAACGGAAATATATGCGCCAGCGGGCCATCTTCATTATTTCGTTTACTCCGAGGTGCCCGTTGGTGTTTTCTTTGTGGGTCGTAGTCGCCATTCATAGTAGTGCCTTCGAGAGAAGCCAAATCTGAGAGGCTTGCTGCAAACCTTACAGGACGAAGATTTTCTCGTACATCGTCCTCATCCGAACTTGCATCCATGTTCTCATGGAAAGACCTGTCAGGCTCGAGAATGCTCTGCATTGTTGCAAGGTCACCCGACTTTGTTGCTTGCCAGAGCATCCGATTCCGTTGACTCGCCCTTCGCAAGCCGCCAGAGTCTAGAGACAAATATGATAGAACAACCTCAAAAGTGCTGAGAGCATATCCCATCTCACCGCTTTCAACGTCATCAATGAAGATGAAATGGCGCATATACGATAGCCGCGCTTGTAGATGTCGAACTGGAGCCCGAATCACTACAATTAGTAGAAGTGATACTAGTGTATCGGCGTTGATCGTGAGGAGAGGATCGTGCTTCTCTGAAATATGCTCTCCATTCGTTGGGCTTTTCAGATTGGTGTTGCTGGGTGTTGGCGGTGTATCTGGCATCGTGATGTGCTTCTGCACCCCCAGCAATATTTCTAACATTTCCTGCGGACTGCCTGCTACACCCATTTTCTTGAACATATCGACAGCCTTAGAAAGGCGTACTGCGAGCTCCTGCTTCCCTTTCCGGCCATTACCAATGTCGATGCCTACTTGTGAAATGTCGATATCTACCATTTGTCGTGTTCGTCGTTCCAATTCTACATCTTCGAGTCGCCGTATCTCGCATATTCGTGAAAACAATGTTCGGTGATGTACCTGCTCGGCGATGTATCGCTCAATCATGCGCTCTACAATTGGTCCCGTCAAGTCTGTTGTCGCGCCAAGTAACGACAGTTGTTGCTTGTCTACCATTTGGAATAGGTCGATAGCAGCTGTGACTGCGGTTTCTAGCGAGTTGCGCATCTGCACTTCCTCTTCGCCAAGCTCAATTTGAGACACAAAGCCATTGGGCCCTGACATGCTGCTGTGCATGGACAGGTGGGCAGTCTCCGCTGACGACACGGATCCACTCCTCCGTCGTGAATTTATTGACCGCGAGCTCATCGATGACGGGCGTGAACTCCGTGACGGGGTTGGAGGTAATGGCTTTTCTAATTCTCTCCCGAATTCCTTGAATAGCCTCTCTAGGCCAGGCTGCATCTGGCGTGCGATCATGGGGAAATGGTTCAGGAGGTCGTTAAAAGACTTGACTTCCTTTTTGCGCGGCATGGCCAAATTGGGGACTACAGAAGAGCTCTGAGCGGCAGCTTGTATGACAGATACTTCCCTCGTGGTCTCGAGGGTTGCTGGAATGATCGTAGCGGGCTCCCACGTCCCTATAAGCGGCCTCGAGATGTAGTATACGAGCCATGGCTGCGCATCGAAAGTATCGGGGTAGTAGATGGCGTCAGTCAAGAGCTGAGCTTGGTTTAGTGTCTTGAAACCTTTGTTACTGTATATGAAGGCATCTTTGACGATCACCGTCCGGCCATTCGCGGTGGTGTATTGCTTCGCCTTCCCCCTCGTCTCCCTAAAACTCCCTGCATCTTTGATGTGATTATTTGGGCCAACCCCTCCTGGTACGCGCAACACATGGCTTGCTAGAAAATCCTCGGAACCGCTTAGGTCAGCGTATAACGTATTCGTTTCTTTGTCGCGCGATGTGAGGAGGACTTCGGTAGTGGGGACGAGCAGGACCTAGAAGAATGTATATTCAGCGTTTGCGATACGAAAAACAGGGCTTCGCTAGATAGCGTACGTGGTGCTGAGCCGGGGAGCACTGGCTGGGGAGTGCACTACGGAAGAAGGCCCGTAAGAAGGGATTCAGCGCGGGAGGCATTCAATCGACATCAAGTTTGTTTCGCGGGTTGTTTAGCATGCGGGGAGCATCAGAGCTCGCTCGCGATATGGACCGGGCGAGCCGATGTGTAGTGGTGGTGGCCGAGCTTTTGGGTGTTGTGGTAGTTGCCTGGTGCGATGAATGGATAGATGAGTCTGATTGACGTCCGTCCGTCGCCTTCGGGGGCGGAAGGATGCTGAAGCTAAAAGCGAGGGGTGATAAGGGGTGTTTTTAGGCACAGAGAGGTCTAAGTCAAGGTAGAATGATTATAGATGATGGAGGCTTGAGATTCTGATAGTATCGATCCCGCTTTGGCTTGTGAAGGTGGTTGCAAGCCGTGTCCCTGACCAGCTGGCCAATCGCAGACTAGCGGCTCGGGATCGTCGTCATCGTTCCGCAGTTCCATTCGCGCTTCTCCACACTATATATGCACATCACTCTGTGAAACATCGAGTGCGCCATCAACGGCCGTCGTGAATTAATTTGCACAGTACACATATCTTTTCATATTTTGCATACTTTCTACAACTAAGCCTTCTTGCACAGCTTTGTGCCGTAGTCAATCACCTCCCATTTCTCTGTTCCAGGTGTCGTCTGCGTGTAAAAGACGCCGTTGGGATCGTACTTCTGACGAATCTGCAGAAGGCGTGCGTAATTCGATCCCCAGTACGCTTCTTGCCAGTTTGGCTCGTAGAGGTCACCCTGTATCGGCTATTAGCTTTTCACTCTCGAATCGTAGCGATGGCACGCAGACATACCTCATTTACATAACTGGCCCCAGTGGGTGAGACCTCTCTCAACGCCTTTCCAACAACATTGGTATTAAATCTTTCTCGCTCCTTCTTCACTGCCCAGCTCTCTTGTCCAGTTGCCAAAATCACATTCGTGATGACGAAGGAGCTTGCATTACGCCACGCAGGGTGGATGGCATTGTCAGCCTTGGGCACGCCGTGACCGGGGTTGACAATATGGCCCACGTTGAATCCAAGTTGCGTAGGCTCCGGCATCGCAGCAAATATCAGCGCATCACCAATCTTGTCGCCATTCTGCGCAATATCTGACTTGGTGAACAGACGTCCACCCACAATAGACACTGCATTCGGGGATTCGTCCTCGAACATGTCGATATAGAACTCGAAAAATGTGGGAAACGCCTTCGTATGTGTATCATATGGAACCTTGGCAGCATCAAGCTGATCAAAAAGCGGCTGGAGGACGGTCTTGAGCTTTGCTTGGTCCATATTGGGCCCAACGAATGGAGCAATGTGGAGGCGTCCTGGGCCAGGGCCTTGCTCGAAGTACACAAACATACCGTGGTCAGCATAGTGATTTGCTAGGTTGTGGAAAATCTTCACGCCCTTGTAGAAAAGTGCCGTGTCATTGGTGTGAGTTGAGTTGATATTAAGAATAGTTCCAGCAGTTGGAACCTCGGGGAAAGTTTTCACGGTGATCGATGTGACGACAGCGAAAGTACTGGGACCGCCGCCCTTGAGCGCCCAGTACAGATCAGGGTTCTCCTTGGCGTTAGCCGTCACATACTCGCCCTCCGCGGTGATGGCATCGAAAGAGAGGACATTATCAGCGCCCATACCATAGATGCCACTCAGCGGACCATGGCCACCACCTTGAATATAGCCACCAGCCCAGCCAACAGTCTTGTTGAAGTTAGTTATGATCTATTGCTGAGCGTTTAAGCACTTACCGGGCACTCTCCACCGACAATGACGACCTTCGGGCTTTGAGCAAAAGCCTGACGGAACAATTCACGTCCTTGCACACCCGCGCCAACAGTAGCCGCGCTGCCAGTCCACTCGCCTGGTCCACTGTACTTCTTGACGAACTTGGTGTCCTTGAAGCTATGGGTGTTGATTATCAGGGATCCATAACCAGTGGAACGCCCCCTTCATCTTCATTAGTATTAATTGCTTTGCAGGCCTGTATAGAGCTACTCACATAAAATCATGCCCGGTATTGCGGACAATAAGACGAAGATTACGCTCTCGCGCAAAATCGACACCAGCTTTAATGTGATCTTTCTTCTTAGCCACAATCACATATTGTCCGTAAAAGCCGCGTGTACAAGGCTCTGAGGGGTTCGAAGTTGGCAAACAAGTATTATTCGTGTAATATGGCCAGAGATTCGCAATTGGATGGTCAGTCCTAGTCCAACAATGAGAATTTGTTCTATGTCCAAACTTGTTAAAACACTTACAGCCATTGCTCGCTGAGCCAGTTCGCCTGTGTGTCTGCGCACTTCGCCGCATCGTACACACTAGTCGAATTACCGAAATTCGTGTGGCAAACAGCACCAGGTGGGATTGCCACCTGGAGTGTACCCCCGACAGTCTTATTCAATCTCTCCCAGTCTTGATTGGTAGGCCAGCAGGAATTATCAGAGTAGCATTTGCACTTGTAATCAATACCATCTACCTTCTTGACCTCACCAATCCACTTCGAGCCCAGAACACCATTGGCGGCCAAAAGCACAGGCGCAAGTAACGTGAAACGACCCATGTTGTTGCAAGAGAGACTGGGGAATAAAGCTGGCGGTGCCGCCGCAAGGTCCTTCGGGCTTCCGGTCTATATACCTAGGTATTCATCACCCAAGCATCCTTGCTATATTTGCATTCTGCTAGCGTACCTTGAATCGTCCAGAACCTCATCAAACAATAAAAGACCTTGCACCATGCCGTGTCCGTAGAGCCAACCGCATAATGGCCCCCGTCGAAAGAGTGCGGCAAGGGAATGGTGCTCCCAATGTCCACCGGAACCGGGCCGCTGGGTAATTTAACTTGAGTCGGATTAGGGATGTGTTGAATAAGTGGGGTAAAATGTAGATAAGTGTCTGCTGCGCCGGAAATGCCACGAGCGACATGCATATACCGAGATCTAAACGCCGGATATATCGTTCCGAACTGCTGGAACGGCAGAGAAGGCTGTCCTGCCCTGCCTTTTTAGAAGTCATTCAGCGCATATTTAGTAGCCCTGTACCTTTGGACCTTCCTTGAGCACATTTGGTTGCACATTTGAAAGATACCAATTTGTAGGTAGTACTTTGACAATTGATGCATAGACCCGGTAAGAATTGTATTGAACGCCCGATGACTCGTAATTTGGGTGGTCACAAGCGAGAATAGCCATATATGCACGCTTCAAGGTAAATGACGATTAGGCGAGACAGATATTTCGGCAACGGTGGCTTAGTGACACGTTTCTTGCATGCCAACCATGGCGCCTTGCCACTTTTCGTGTCTGTTCTCTCCGTCTAGATTCCTAGTCCGGTATGTGCTTTTTCCGGCCCTTCTTGCTTGTCGTGAATTACAGGAAAAACGTTCCTTTGCCTGAGTGAAACAGCGTTTGGCCAACAAACGTTCACAGCCCATCGTCATGACTCGTCAGGCTGCACATCTTCCGGGGGCCGAAAGACAGAAACGAATACCCAGAAAAAGGTATTGAATACCTTGACCCCTAGCTGTCATCTACAACGGCATTCTGGTAGATCTTTACAGCTGGTTGCATCAGCTCATGATATGATTGTAGAGTAGCGTCTGTACCTATGTCTGTGAAGGGACCAAGACACTATCCAGCATGATCGGTAGGAACAACACGGCCCTTGCAGAGCACACCCAGCTCCTATAATAAGAATGTTTGGGGATTTTCACTCTTGCTGTGTGAGTGTGAAATGTGGTTCGAAGAGAAGAGGTTCAAATGTAAAATTGTGCGATTGTTCTAGCATTTTTGAAGTCAACCAGGCATGGAACCCGTCTTACAATTCTTCATTGTTGGTAACCTAGGGCAGACAGTCAACAGTAGAGAGAGTCAACTCTTCCAACTATCAGGCTCTTTAGAGTTTTCGGTACAACTTCCGTTTGCTCAATGCTGATCTTATATAGCCAAGGATATTGGGGGGTGAGACGGCGATGGGGAGGCTAGGAACGCGAGGCTGTGCCAAGCCACTAAGGCCACAGCGTACTGAGTGTGTGATCTATGAGATTGCCCAAAGCCGAGAATGCCCTCTAATCCAATGCAAGTTCAACATAGTACTTCTACTAAATAGCACATCGTCTGGTGACACTCAAGTAGTTTAAGCATGTGCTTATGCAAAACTGCACGAAGCTCAAGTTTCTCGTGACGTAGCGCCTAGTAGGATAAGAGGCTCAGTGGGGTGTGGTGCGCCACAGTGCCAAGCCCTGTGCCGGAAGCTCTCATCGTTTCGTAGTCAAACACCAGTGACATTTTTCATCTTTCGCGCGCAGCCTTTGTCAGCCACTCAAAGACGAAAAGACGGGCGACTAGTTTTCCCAATGGCTTTCCTAGGCACCATCTTAAACACGGTCGGCACGCTGTTCCTGACGCACGCGTATGCTTTCCACACCTCACACAATCATTTGCCTAACATCATCCTAGTGTCTACTCTAGCTACGAACATACCACCGCTTCTACCTCGACCCCACTCCCTACAGATATAACCCTTGAGCTACTCTTTTCCATTTTTGTGCTCTCTACCGGCATCGTTGTATCCTCGCAAGCGCTGCGTCCAATAGAATCCGCGAAATGGGCAGGCAAGATATCACGCGAAGGACAGAAGCCAGAGGGAGAGTACACAAGAGAAGGCGAGGCGATATTGAGTGAGGGGGACCCATATGCCTTCCTGGGATTGGACAGTGGCTTTGGCGAGGGCCAGGGAAGCGGTAAGGGAGAGGGTAGGAGGGGGTTCTGGGATGTCAAGTCAAAGAGGAAGGAGTACGAGGATTGGGTTAGGAGTGGGAGCAAACAGTAAGAAAGAGCGATGACGTGGGCAGATGGCCACCTGAAGGTGACAGAGAAAGTTGGAGTCGGCCACGGCTTCACGATACGATGAACCTATCCATTCACCAATGGTAGCATCAGGAAGCTAGAAACAGTAATGTCATAAATTCGTCTTGTCTGTCAAGAAATAGCAAAACACCACTTTTGTGTCCCACCAACAAACTCCAAGAATCACAGACGCCTCGCTAGATCGATCAAAACCCCATTCAACTTCACAGTTTTGACATGACCAATTGCTCAAATCCATCATCTCACGCATCCCCAATCAATTCCTTGCCACCACCACAAGCGTGTACCTTACACGCCCAACACTCCTTCCCTTCCATCGCTTTCCCCACAGCCTCTACATCCGCACTCTTCCGTCTAGGTCCCTCGCCCCCACCACGGACATCAATACCGCTGACCCACCAAATACTAGCCGCTACGATATGCATAACAATCTTGACCTCGGCCTCATCTCTCGGCGCATACACCAAGACAAACTCTTTGGGCACAAAACGTCGACACCACCCTCCCCTCGCTAGTGGATGACGCTCACCCCACCCCTTCTCCAACATGACCTTTGCATCCGAGGGATGCAGAGTAAGATGCAAAGATCCGTCCGAGGGATGAGCATGGCAGATTTCTCCGCCACAAGTACGCGTAATAGGAATACTAGTAAACAGACCAGAGCTATGTTTCTCAAAGCAAGATGTTCGTTCTACGAGGCGATTCCTTGGATCCTCGGCCAACACCTGCAGACACGTAACTAGGTTTTTGTAAACGGGGACGCTGCTCTTGTGGGTTTGTTGGCGTTGGGGTGCGATTCCCTGGACGAATGGTCGTCCTCCTTTTCGTGGGGGAAGGGCGGCGTCATTGAAGTATCCTTTTTGAGGACGGAAGTGTGGGGGGATGGAAATTGGGCGCAAGGGGTCTCGAAGGCAGATGAGTGATAGCAGTTTGATTTTGAGGTAACCCAGTGGTGTTGAAGGTGTGCCGCCTGGACCTAGACTTAGGAAGGCTTTGTAGTCATAGTGGATGTAGAATGCGAGGAGCGGTGGGAGGAGTAGTGTGAGCGTCGTGGTGAAGAAGTAGACATAGGTTTCGGCCGCCATGCTTGCGAACTAGTATGATGCTCTAGGATTCACCGTGTTGGCCAATGTTGGAATTGCGGATTCATGTGCGGCTGCGATATTTGGTGAGAAGGAATGACTGGCAACCTAATTTCTCTGTCTAAGGGTCTTTTTGTGCGATGGCTGCAATTGAATTTTTATGGTTCTACTATACTCCGTGGAATCTGTGTTGATTGATTGACGATGTGGTGACAAGCATAGCAGGCAGGTAAAACTACTTTGCTGTTATTATAATTGATAATAATACAACCTCCGGTCTCGCACCTTCTCAACTTTATGTACTTTGGGACCTTATTCCTCAGTCCTCTCAGTGAGCAACGTCAAAGGATACAAGTAGTCAAGCTGGCACCACGTGCTAGTTCTGGTTCGAGTTAGTTCCCGCTCATAAGTGCTATTCATTCGTCCACATGGTCCTGTGACGCGCCAGCTTTCACGGATTTGCCCATGCATTTCTCCACATAGCTGCTCTGCAAGCTTCGTCACGATGCGCTACTTCGTCCAATTCGGTACGCTGCACCAATCGGGGGACTTGGAATTGTTGCCGTCGTAAAGCAGGGCCCGACTCAATATGAATGGTTGAGTCCCTACGTTGGTTGTGATATGTATTGGTATAACGACTATCGTGACTCAAAGGCATGTAGATGCATTACCTACTAAACTCAGTTATCTCAACAAAGTGAAAGTATAAATTCCTCGTCTTGACCACCTCAAAGGCCTTGAAAGTAGGAAGCTATAAGATTGCACGTGAGAGTATCAGGTGGTGCAGAGCTGACACCACAATTTCGAAGATTGGGTTCGTACGGCAGAGGCTGCGTCTCGTGACGATGTGGAGCGATCGGCTGAAAGCAGTTCTGCATGCCAATGCCACAACAGGTAATTTCCCAACATGCAGCATGCAGAGTTAGGCATTGGGTGCCAACGAGCGTGGTGTCGTGGCGGTCTGTGAGCACAGCTCCAGTCAGGCCGGGCTCGGAGGGCTGTTAAGTTCTGTGCTTCGAGTATTCGCCACATACTTGAAGATCATCGGTATTCGCATGAAGCTACTTGCTTCAATTATGATAGCGCTCAATACGTCTTGTTTTACTATGAGTCGGTCAATCTTTAGCGAGCTGATACACGAATCGAAATCAAGGCAATCGTAGTCACTCAGCAATCCCAACAGTCCTAAACAAGGAACGATCAAGATTCTACCTCAATACGCTACCAAGTCACATATTTCGTTAACGGTGTCTCTGGTACATGTCAAGTAACTCCATCGTGGTTTACTAGGAAAGGGGGAGGAGCACTACAGACAGACTTTTCGAAGTGTGCTGAGTCTAATTTTGGTAGCCTATAGACAAACTTACCGAGTAGTGTATATAAGTCGTGGGTAGTAGAGAATACAGGGGAGAGTAGTAAATGGTATGTGTAAAAACTGTCAGACTAGAAGATTTCGAGTACAGTGAAGTACTGAACAAGCTTTTGGCAGGTATATGATACCATGCGAGGACATACCTACACATCCTAATTTTACAACTTCCTACTTCTAACCAGGCCCTTCTTGATACCTGTCAACTCACCCCCATAATTTGCGCCACCTGCCTGCTTCTTGGCGCTGTCAAACACCGGCATCATACTCTTCAACTTCTTCTGCTTCTCCTTGTACTTCTCCTTCTTCTTCACCCGTGGATTTCTCACACTCTTTTTCCTATGTGGCGTAAGGCCCTTATTCTTTGCTATCTGGTAGCTGATCATACGGCGTCCGTCATCGCCAATGATCTCCTCTTCGATTACTGTGGCATTTTGTTTCGCTGCTTCAGCGTACGCTGCTGTCCGCTCAGACTTGGTTTGCTTTTTGGCATTGGAGCGCGCAGCTATCATGTCATAGTACCCTTCCTCATCTTCGTAGTCTTCGTTGCGAGGTGGTGGGCTCTCCTCCCCTGAACTATCGCCAACTTCGCCGAGAGTGACGCCTGGAGCGGTGTCCTTGTGTTGACCGCGCTTTTCAGCTTCGGCTTGGAGACGGGCTTGTCGGTCCTTCAGACGTTCACGATGTGGTATATCAGCATCGCCACCCTGGTCTTTACCAGCTGCATCTCGCTTATTCGCCTTTTGTGCAATTTGCGATGTGTAGAAACGCAGCGATTTCTTCTTCTTTGCTTTCTCGGCAAGTTCGTGGGCCGTGAGTGATGTCTCTTCACCGAAATCTGAATCCTCAGCGTTGAGCAAATTAAGCTTCTGCTCTGCTGTTCTCTTCTTCTTGATTGCTTTCTTGAGCGCCGATTTGTCAGTAAGAGTTGAAAGCGACGCCAACTCCTGTTCCGTATTTGCCAGCTTAGCGGCGCGGCGAGCCTCTGCCTCTGCTTGAGCAATCTCTGTGGCACGTTGTGCTTTGCTCTTCTTTAGTCTCCTCGGTTGCGAGTTGATCACAGCTTCAATCTCATCCGCAAGGGGACTATTCTCTTCGATCGCTGATAGGTCATCGTCGTTGGTTACCTCAACCAGAGGATCAGCCACCGGCAAACTCTCAATCTTCACCCACATTTTTTGGCACATGAGAAGGCTCTCCATGACTGGATGATCATGGAGCTCGGTTGGGTCTAGCGCAATGACCGGTGAACCATCGTCCTTAGCTGTTGACCCCAGCACTGCAAAATACATGGCCATGGCAGCTAGGTAGGCTGCACAGGCGCGATATTTTGTTACAGCTATAGGCGTCGATGGCATTTCTGCACTCGGATTTTGCGATTTGGCACTTCGTGACCTGATCAGTCGTTCGGCAGCATTGGCGGCAGCGGCAAGTTCGTCATGCACTGGTTGGAGCCGCAAATATTCCCTCGATATGTGCTCGAACTCTGGGTACCGGGTTTTCATAATCTTTAGCCGTTCTTCTTCTGACATACTGTTTGTGATCTGAAGGTGCGGTAACACCTCAGTAATCACTGCGCCAGAATCTGTATGCTTTGCGTCCTCCTGTCTTAACCACTCGTCCTCGTCAAAACCAAAATCTGCCTCAGTCATGGCCTGTAGCTGTTTCTTCTGTATGCGCCGCGCTTCTGCTTCTTCATCCAGAGCATCCTGCTCCGTTTCTATAGCATCGGCATTGTAGTAGTCTTTTTTTGAGGCACCCCAACCTCCTAGGTCTGGGTCGTCCTCGTCGGGCCGCGCTTGGCGTTCGCTAGCATCAGGATCTTCAGAATCAGCGTCATGTTCTGAGTCTTCATGTTCATCTTCGTCGTCGTCGTCACTGTAGCCGAGAACCTCTTCGTCGGATGGTTGCAGAAACTTGTCTATAATAAAGCGAGTCAGTCAATAGATTCTAGTTGCCTGGTTACAAGGTGGAAATATGTTTACCTTGTTCTTGCCATTTCCTCAGCTTCTTCGCCGCGGGGCCCTCATCAAGTAGAACCTTGTCGCGGTGGATGTGAAATTCGTCCTCCGAGTCTGCAACGTCCTCCCATGTATTAATTGCAAGTTTCGAGTCTTCTTCTTTGGGCGCCTTGGGTTCGCCATATGCGCGACCACCAGCTTTCCTCTTTTTGCCCATTTTATCAATTATTGTAACTGCACGCGTGCATGTATGATGTTGTATGTCTATGCCGCTTGAACTTTTTTTGCCAGAATCTTGGCAGCAACTTCACGCTAACATGACGACTAACTGCATTTGTGAATTTCCGGGCAGCACTTCCGTTCATCTTCGAGACTCAGCAAGCAACAATTTTGAAATTGAAATTAACACTACCGTTTTATCCACGATCCGAGGGTAGTGCGCATGAAGACTTATCATACTTCCTGTGCCTTTCTCTTGGATCTCTGACGCAACTTATAGCTTGACCCCATGGCTCAATTGCTCTTAGGAGCTACAATCCTCCTCGTAGTATTGGTCGGAATAACAAGCGCAGACATCATGGGTTTTGGATTCTGGAAGAGCAACAAATTTGTGGTAGAGGGGAAGGTAAATAATATTGCCCTATTTTTGCTGGGAAAATTACTAAACAAAGTATAGACAGTGCTCCTTACCGGTTCCTCCCAAGGCATGGGCAAAGCAATCGCAGGTCTTCTATCTGCTCGTGGCGCAAACCTTATCCTGGTTGCACGAACGGTCAAGAATCTCGAAATTGCTATCGAGCACGCACGCTCCAACGCAAAGAACCCTTCAGCTCAGCGTTTCACCTACATCGCGGCCGATGTGAGTTCCGAGGCTGAGAACGCACGCATCATCGCTGAGGCCACAGCATGGAACAATGGCCGAATGCCCGAGATCGTATGGGCTGTAGCGGGATCATCCACACCTGGCCTGTTCGTAGACACCAACACAGACACACTGAGGAAGCAAATGGAGCTCAACTACTTCGCTGCGGCATACCTTGCACATAAAACATTACAGGCGTGGTGGTATCCCTCCACACCCCACCCCACACAAGAGAATCGCTCTGTATCTGAGTCTCCCCGCAAACTCATCTTCACCTCCTCTGCCGTGGCCTTCGTTGGTCTCGCAGGATACTCGCCATATGCCCCTTGCAAAGCAGCCCTACGGTCACTTGCCGACACCCTCAGCTCCGAGGTCCTGATATACAACGCTGCACGCCGCTCGAAGACAGCTACCAAGGGTGTGCAACCTGCTCCCTTCGACGTCAATATTCACATCGTATTTCCTGGTACTATCCTCTCTCCGGGTTTCGACAACGAGGGAAAGACCAAGCATCCAGTCACACGTGAACTAGAGAGTTCTGATCCCAAGCAAACGGAACTAGAAGCAGCAACAGCGGCGGTGCGGGGGTTGGAAGGAGATAATTTCATGACGCCTACAAATTGGCTTGTGGGTTTGATGAGGTGGGGTGCGTTGGCGAATAGTCAACGAAATAATGCTATACTGGACATCTTTGGAGCATGGATTACAGCCATTGTTTGGTTGTTCATGATTCCTGACCTAAACGGAAAAATCTGGGCATGGGGCAAGAAAAATGGAATGCCAACATTCAGGAAGAACGCGCAGTAGGCCAGTGGACGCAGAATATCTTATAGCCTTGCAGTGTCTATGTCTCCTCTACGGGTATCGCTCACAAGTTAGACCTGTTTATTACGGATGTTAATTACTTCAATATTCCAATATATCCAACGTTACGATACTTGAATTTCGATAGCAATGAAAACGATCTATTCGTTTGGCTCGATTTTGAAATAGTACAGTGTGACAAAGAGTCAAACACAAGGCATTAGCACGTGATCGCAAGGTGAACACGATGGATGGACATAGACAGGCGACATTATCTCACTGTACGGCGTGTCCTCCCCCCACACAACCAAACCTCGGCACATGTCTTGTTTAGTATAAATTATGGCACTGTCGCCATCTAACATTGGTCTTGTCGAAGATGTCAAAAGAATCGTGTTGGAATATGTACAAACCCCACTTTGGCCCAGGCACCAGGAGACCAACTCACTGATTCATCTTATTCAGATCTCACTTCCCTCAGACACCAAAGCGCTATGCCTTGTGTCAAAAAATTGGAGCCTAGTCGCTACCCAACATCTCTACGCCGATATCGTTATCGATACGAATCATTTCCATGGCCAACTCGAAACCCTTGAAGCCAGTCTTCGATGTGGCGCATCCAAACATTTGCAGCATACAAGAAGCTTCAGTATATACGACTCTTTGGGTGCATGGGAGCATAGCGGATGGACAGGCTTGGTTTCGGATAATCAGAAAGCGGCGACACAAGAGACGATATTACGATTATTGCGTATGTTGCATGACAACAGGTTACACACATTCCGGTAAGTAGTACATTCCCTTTGAATGTTACAACAGCAATTATTATGTCTTCACAAATTTCCTTCTTCAGGCTATGCTGGCCATTTGCATGTCACAATCAATGACCGTCAATTGCATCTAAAAGATGCGAACGAGCTTAATTAGTTTCAACTAGCTTGACTTCAATGTTACACGAAAAAATAGACGGTATGAAAGCTGATGTCTACCAGATACATCTCTAATGATCCATTCGATGCTACCTGTATTGAATACCTGCATCGCCATCAGCAGTTGATCCAAAATCTACACGTTACACAGTGTGACCCTCTTCTACTTGTCAACCACTCTAGACGCAGCATCACTGCAAACTTCTGGACTTCCGACCAACTGAATTGTGCTTTAATTAAGTTCGTAAAATTACTACCTCCTCTTGAGTCGTTGTTCATGGGCAATCAATTTGGCTGGAATGCTAAGAACGAAAAGTATTGGGCAGCTAACCCTACCGATCTACTAGCTGGTACCAAAATTCGCGCAACAGAACTCGCCATCAGTGGCTGCATGTCTCAAAGCTTTGGCTCTCTCATGGACCACATATTTGATTTTTCCCTTGTAACTAATTTAAGTCTATACGATTTCAACCTATCGTTACTGATGGATCATATAGCTGGTCTCAAGACGCTTTGCCATATGACCCACTTTCAATGCAGATCCATCGACGCCATAAGTACTGAAATGGAAAATCCTCGGAGCCTCAACATATTGCACAACCTCCTTGATCAAAATAAATGTCTCAGGCATGTTAGGCTTAGTATCAGAGAGTTGGCGAGACTTCTCACTCGTCCGTCCGAAGATCGCTCTCTCGGAAACACAACCGTGGTACCACAATTCCTGTTACCTCTACGTCAACGACTTCTCAGCCTAGTATGGCATAGCCCATCAAGCACATACTATTCAGACAAGATGCGGGCATTGCGTGGCTGTGTGACCTCGGAATCATTCCAAGGTATCTGTCACAACTTTCCTCATTTGCAGCAACTTGGTTTAAGAGCACAAGAGGAGCCTTTTATACAGGAGGCTGTACCAACTACATGGAAAAAGCACCTCCTCACATATTTTGTGAGTAATTCAGTTCTACGGCTCTGCCCATGCCCATGAACTTACTAAAGAAATCTAGGAACCACTCTCAATGCTCCAAGATCTTCGGATTCTTCAACTTTACCAAGAGGCTTACAGGCCAGTTCACAAAGGGAAAAGTCTCAGGGGGGAAACTCGGATAACCTCTGAAGTTCAAGGTTTTGTGACATCCCTGTTCCAATGGGCTGATATACATTGTCCAAAATTGAATATTATCATCTGGGGCGCTCACAACGAAATTGTTCCCCCGTACCTGGAGGCTGACGTTGATTACGGCATCTTAGAACATTCTCCTCAGCTTTTCTTCATAAAGCAAGAGAACCCGGGCAATATAGGCCAGGTCTACGCTTCCATCACAACGCGAAGGCGGTTAATAGATGATTTTAGTGAATTGGGCTTGCTAACATGGGATGTTGGATTCATAGCATTACATCAACACATTGTTCGATGGTGATTTTGAACAGACATGCTACGAACAGGCATTTTTCTCCATGAGTTAGGCTGTGCATATATAGTCTATTGTGACACAAACCATTTGGCGATACAGGTAGTTGGATAATTTTTCAGTATTCGCAAGGAAATACATCATATGTTATTATCAAGAGAGAAACATCGTCGCAGTGTTATGGTCTTATTCTCCCACTCACATGTAGTAGTTACTACACAAACTAGCGTCTTGGTAGTCCCACTCAGTATATACCGGAGTTGTGCCAATAGTTAGATGAAGGAGCGCTTTATTCGGCCGCGTGATCCCGACCCAAGATATACCTAGCCTAGTTAGCAGCGCATGTGCGATACCTAGGTAGCTACAATTATATACCCAGCCTAATTAGCAGCGCCTGTAAACTACCTAGGTAGCTACAATTATATACCCAGCCTAATTAGCAGCGCCTGTAAACTACCTAGGTAGCTACAATTATGGAAAGTATAGGGGTATTATAATATTTAAACTACGTTTACTTATTTCGCGTATACGTAGTTTACCTATGTATATATTTACTACTGTTACAATTGAGCTCGGCTCAACCTCGGGTACAGAGATAGGTGTCTGTGCGCGTGATGCACGCCGAACACCAAACTCGCGATCTTATAAATGAGGCTGTAGAGCCACATACAATAGTTATTATCACGAGATTTTGTAGTGGAGCAGTAATTAAAGAACTGCGAGTAATTTGTACTATCTGAATTTTGATGGGAGGTTGACGTTGCGGCCCGAGCGAGTAGTTCGAGCTGGAGCTAGTGGTGTAGCACTTGGAGACTCTACAGCAGCTGCAGCGTCAGCAACTTGCCGGCGACGCTTGTTCTTTGGCGTAGATAGAGCTGAAGCTTTTCTCTTTACTGTAGCTGGAGCTTGTATAGAATTTTTGGTGTTGAGAGCAGCTTTTTGAGCAGCGCGCTGGGCGGCCTTGGCAGCTCTCTCCTTCTCCCTCACCAATTTGAGAGCAGCTCTCTCCACCCGTTTCTCCTCTGCTATCTGCTTTTTGTATCGTTTATTGGCCCGCTGTAGCTCCCTTCTCTCAGCTTTTTGGAGTTTCTCTTGCTCTCGTTCACGCTGCTTTACTGCCTCACGAGTCTGAGCTTCTCGTACCTTGCGCGGCGACCAAAATACGCCTCCACCATGGTACTCCTCTCTCTGCTGGAGGTTAAGAGGTTTGCTCTTCTTCTGGTGTCTCTGTTTGACGCGGAGAGCTACTTGTAGTCCCTCATTCTCATGCTTGAGTAGCTCGTTTTCGACTTGGAGACCGTGGAGTAGAGAGCGTACAGCTCGAGCTGCAGGCTGAGTAGTATCAGTTACTGCATGCTGGAGTTGATGATCCATCTGTCTCCAACTACTATTATTGAGTTGTAATGGTGAGCTAGAGCGCGAGCTCTTATTTGCTGGCGAGTTATCGAACTTTTTGAGTATATACTCAGCATCTCTTGGCCATATACCAGTAGCTTCAAAGGCCTTTAATATAAGTGGAGCTTTGAACGTAGTTATCCAGGCTCGCCAGAAGAGTGGAAAGAAGTCGCCTTTATTGATTGCAATAAGGCCTAGCGCGTGGTGGAGGTGTTGAGTGAGTTCGGTAGAGTAGGCAGATGAGAGAGGCTTAAAAACCACTACATCGAGAGGCTGGAGAGTATGAGTTGAATGTGGAGGAAATATGGCCAGTAGAATCCTATTTTGATCGCAATAATCAATAAAAGCTGGAGTAACATAGGAGCCATGCCCATCTAAAATAAGTAATCGATATGAGCGTCTCGCCTTACTCTTAGTATAACGATCAAAAACCTGCTCGAGCCATGCTAATCCTAGATCATCATTTGTCCATCCAGATGGAGATGAGCTTACGTGAGCGAGATGCTCTCCAGCTTCAATTTCATCTACCCATGCTGACCATATAGCTCCTTGGGCAGCCTCGTAGATAATACTGGGCGGCAGAGACGTCCCATCAGCGCAGATGCAAGCTAGGATAGTTATCCACGCACGCGATCCATCTTGAAGAGCCTCTCTAACCTTCTTTCTCTCCCAATCGCCGTGGCTGAATATACGTTTTGACCTGCCAGTTATGCCAATCAGAAAGCCTTTCTCATCCATATTATAGGTGTGCTGAGGCTCGATGTAATACTCCTCCATTTTTTGGTGTAATTGCTCAAAATATGACTTATATTTCATATAGGAATCAGCGGCGTGGCGGGAGCGATCAATGCCGGAGGTCCATTTTGATATAACTGAGCTCTTATTTCGGTTAATAAAGCGAGTAACCCAGCTCTCGCTCACGGGCTGGTGAGCTATTTGTGCAACCCAATTTTTGATCATCTCTCTCGTAGGTGGAAGGCCTCTCTCAGTGAGTTTTTTGATATATTTTAGAAGCTCTAGCTCTTGTGGTGGGCTGAGTATACGTTGATTGATTATTTTAGTTTTATGAGGGGTTGTCACGCCGCGGTGCCTTCGGCTGAGCATGCTGCGCTCAACACCAAATTTGGCAGCAGTTTTGTATACGAAAAAGGTTCACCATGCTCTCGTGAGTTAATTTCTTCAATCGCGGCTTCAATTCGACTCATATTGGTGGAGATATTGCGTATAGAGTTTGGGTGGATGAGACTCAGGTTTGGTGTTCGGCGTGCATCACGCGAACACGTGCATCACGCGCACAGACACCCTAATACGCAAATGAACAGGCATGGCTAAGTGACTGAGCCACTACAAGGTTTAGTCGGCCTGGACGGGGTGTGGCTTGGCCGTATTTTATAATTTGCTTGTTAAGCGAGGGCAGAACACGACAGATGATGGGCTGTCTTGCTTGATGCCCTTGAGTTGACGTTGAAGAAATTCATTAAATATGACAACGTTGCCATGAACGAGCTGAAAGTCCCTCGGTTTAGCGCCAGCGGCACTATAACCAATGGGCTTCCCCCAGAACCTAGGAGAACCCAAGTCCTTGCCTTGAAAACAAGTCTACGCTCCAACACGCGATCAAAACACTACTCGTACTTGGACACTGAGTGTTTGATGTGAGTCTTCGCAAGTAGCAGTGATGCCAGCTCAACGCGGTACCATATCGACCTCACAGTGCCTCTATGAGAACATGTGATGTACGTTATGGTCGCGTGTATTGCTTATTTTGCGCCTCGGTCGATAAGCCAACAGTCACAGAACCAACAGTCACAGAGCCAGCAGTCACAGAGCCAACAGTCACAGAGCCAACAGTCACAGAGCCAACAGTCACAGAGCCAGCAGTCACAGAGCCAGCAGTCACAGAGCCAACAGCCACAGAGCCAACAGTCACAGAGCCAACAGCCACAGAGCCAACAGCCACAGAGCCAACAGTCACAGAGCCAGCAGTCACAGAGCCAACAGCCACAGAGCCAACAGCCACAGAGCCAACAACCAACGTTTATCGTCTAAATATAATAGTCAGCGTAACCGCAAGGCACTGTTGTACTCACATCGGGCAATAATGATGGTGGCTAGACAACGGAAGAAGAGCCTATACATCAGCAGCCAGCGTAACCGCAGCATACCTTTGTATGGATGTCGCAGGAGGTGGTTGGTCCAATACATCAGCAGCCAGCGTAACCGCAGCATACCTTTGTATGGATGTTGTAGGAGGTGGTTGGTCCAATACATCAGCAGCCAGCGTAACCGCAGCATACCTTTGCATGGATGTCGCAGGAGGTGGTTGGTCCAATACATCAGCAGCCAGCGTAACCGCAGCATACCTTTGTATGGATGTTGTAGGAGGTGGTTGGTCCAATACATCAGCAGCCAGCGTAACCGCAGCATACCTTTGCATGGATGTCGCAGGAGGTGGTTGGTCCAATACATCAGCAGCCAGCGTAACCGCAGCATACCTTTGTATGGATGTTGTAGGAGGTGGTTGGTCCAATACATCAGCAGCCAGCGTAACCGCAGCATACCTTTGCATGGATGTCGCAGGAGGTGGTTGGTCCAATACATCAGCAGCCAGCGTAACCGCAGCATACCTTTGCATGGATGTCGCAGGAGGTGGATAGACCAATACATCAGCAGCCAGCGTAACCGCAGCATACCTTTGTATGGATGTCGCAGGAGGTGATCAGTAGAGTTGGGAGAAGAAGAAAGGGATAGAGTCATCAAAGGAAGTATTTTATTATAACCTGATGTGTCACGTTGTGCGTCAGGGTCTCTTGCCAAAGATCCAAAATGGAAATGACGATGATACCAGAAGCGCAAAAGATAAGTCACGCCACTCGAGGGCCGCCTGCCATCTTTCTAAATACTATCCCAAAGGGGGTAAGGATGCGAAGCAGGCCTATATAATATGTTATCTTAGTTATCACTACGAGTATTAGTTGATCACTTTGTAGCTTCACGAAATTATATGACATGAACATATAGAATTATAGCCTGATAAAAGTTACAATGAACTAGTGTGGCCATTCTAAGACGGTATAGTAAGTTACATAGCTCTCTGGCTAAAACTTAGTAGTTGTGCTAGTGATTACCTCACTCATTGCCTTGAGGAAGGCACTTGGGCTTTGTCAATAGTTGTCGAGCAAGTATCTATTAATAATATCTTCCTTGCCAATTACGCTATCAAAGGCATTATAGGTTTGACCATATTTCAAGCCAGAAGATACTAGTATACGTGATCGTATTTTCATTATTCAAGAGATGTGGGGTCATTACAAGTGTGAAGTTGTATGGTCAAGATTGTGGCGTTCGTGTCTGTTGATTGATCTGGCCATGGGGCGCTGAAGTGGCAGTCGCGACGGCCTAGTGTGGCATTTGGGAACGACTGATTATGACATATTTCTGCTCACCTTCAAAAATCTCTAATCATCTGCAAGCCTATCTACCTACCTGTGCGAATTCAAAACCAACTATCGTGTAGAGCACCTGTGCTTTCAATAAAGATAATGTCAAAACGCAAGAGGGGTTCTCGACCTACGCGGCCGCTTAAACCAGTTCGAGAGCAAATGAAGAAGGCAAGATTGGAGCAGGGACTTGTTCCCGAAAAAGATTTTTCGTCCGAAATTCGAGTCCAATCTACACAAATAGCTGAAGTAGATCAACGAAGTGCCGATAATCCTCAACCTAGTTCTTCTACAGAACGCCACAGAGAAGTGAATTGTGTTGATACACAAGGTCAACCTACACAGATAGTTGAGGGGCAGGGAGGACCAACTTCAGCCGAGTTAGATGATGCTAACGAAGTTTTTGGTGATTTGGCATCAGAAATATGGAATTCGCTCTCTTCACCAGAGCAGGAGGATGAAAACGAATTCTACCTCCAACAACTTCTTATCAGTGACGACATTAATGATCCTATAGGGGTTTCCCCTTCTATTCAGTTGATAGATAACGTACCTGCTCCAACAATACTGTCTCCAACTATCCAGAATACAGAAGAGGCCAATGAAGAAGATGAGCGCCCATTGGATAGAAATTCGTCTCCTATCGCTCAAATACAACCTCCTACTCTAGCTCCCGTCCGAGCTCCCGTCCTAGCTCCCGTCCTAGCTCCCGTCTTCGCCCCCACTCAGCTACCCACTCTAGCCCTCGCCCAGGCTGGTGCATTACAGCCATATGGTGACTATTGCCTTGTTATTTGTCGACTGTCTTCAGAGAAGAAGATACCAGACCCGACAGGTAAAATGAGCCTTCGCGAGCGGGTTGATGCGCACAATAATCGACGGCGGGATGAAGGCCTAGAGCTAGCTCGTCGCCTTAAGATCAACTGCCCTGAGCCTACTTCGTTTCAAGAGATTACATCGCTTTGTGTCGTACGACATAGTAATGACAGCACTGACTGGTTTAAATCAGTTAATGCCTCGTCTGCATTTGTGAACAATATCCGCGATTACTTTCATCGGCCTGAGATATTTAATCGTAAGATTACAGTACTTATCCGCGGGGTTGATGGCATCCATACAGATGCTGAGAGTTTTAAGTCTTTTTTAAAGATGATAGCGGCCTATCATGACAAGGTCCAATTAATCTTTCAATTAACTAAGATCTGCCCTATAATAGCCCCAATGAGGTACCGTAACTTTGAAGGCCTTGGCGGTACAGTAGATTTCTGGGCCCACGACTTTCTTAGTCACTTAGAAGGATGGGAGGATATTCCCGAAGTCCAGAGAATAGTTGATATCTGGGGGATAATCCGGAGGAGTAAGGCGAGTGGTAATGGCGTCCAAGATCGCAATACGCTGTTGCCAGCTGATATAAAAGCACCACCAATAGCCTTAAAACTCCGTGGACCTGTGAACCGCCTAGGCAGGTTAGGGGCATAGTAGTCTTAAAGCTACTGATAGATTACGAAGCGAGGGTTAATATCCGATGACTACTACCAACAGTGACTCGTGTTGTAGTTATCAAGCCTCCGTGTCTTGACAAGTACTATCAATCGTTAAGGCAAGAGCTGCGAACTGCTAGGCCAATTCAAATAAGCATGGGGACTGGCTGAGAACCTGTTACCTCGGTTGATCGAAGAGTATACTAGCCACCAATAATGATATATAGCTGACCCTTGACCAAGACCAGTTTACATATATTTAACCAACTTCCAACTTGTTTGATCCATTCAACTATAGCCCCAATCGCCAACCGCATCATTCCCATTTCAATTATAGTCATGTTACATGAGTATCACCAATGTTTCTCTATTATGAGGTCACATAGGCGGCACTAGTTGACCAACTCATCAGCTACAAGGCGATTTGATTAACTGTGACATGACATATATATATATATATTTCTGGTGATGCTGTCTAAGGGCCCAGTGGTGCTATTTGTGGATAGATGAGAAATGGTTCTTATCATCCAATATAAGCCACTTTTCGAGGGGGTCATGTACGAACTCACCCGAGCACCTTACTCATTCAAATACGCTCGAGCTCGATGATATGATGGCCCATACGAGTACGCAATCATGCGAAATGCGAAGACAGCCGGAATACTGCATATCATAGCACAACTAAGTTTCGCATAGAATGTGATACATCCGCTATTGCGCGACTCGGTTACTCGACCAGGCACACACTAAACTATTACAGAGTTCTTGAGAGCTACGACAGACAATAGAGTTACATAGCATAGCCTCGCAAACATCTACATCACCAACGGCATGGGCAGATCTAGGCCGTAGAGTCAGCAAATTCTACGGTTCAATCGACGGAACAATGAGTCGGGCCAATTCAGTCATTATAAACTAAGGCGTCGTGGTGGAGACGGGTTGAGTAATCGCTTTATAACTACGACGTACTGAGATTATCGACAAGTTCGGCCAGCTTACATACCGCGTGTATCCATTTAGTGTCAAGGAACGAGAGTCAGTCGACAAAACATACGACAAACTATATTGTATGGGGATGGTATGCTATTCTACCGAAAATTCACTGCTACGGTGAACAAATCTGCAAGGGTCGACCAATAACAAAATTGCAGTGCGCAACAGGTACCCAATCCCACTGATGGAAACTACAATCGAACGAGTATGTGGAAAAGCTATACTATCAGTTGTAGACATGGCAATTTACTTCTACTAATTATAGGTCGCCCCAGATGGTCGTCACAAGCAGACTTGAGAGCTGAAAGGTAGTGCACTGGCATCACATCGAATGCTAAAGCAGTTCAACATCGCCTTAATGGGGTTTGTAAAATCACCGGCCTATATTCATATAAAGACCGAGTACTACGCGAAACAAGTTATTCGGATTTCGTCTCGAGAGATATTGACGATTGTCTGATCGCGAGTGGCGGGGACGGGGGATGCCTTCACCACTTGAGAACATTGTTCTCGTCGTTTAATGAAAGAAACTTCACATTCAGTAGGCAAAACGCCTACTTGAGGTTCGAGCGTCGCAGTGCCTGTCCCAACGTTTCATTCAAAGAGGTGAACATTCTAGAGCAATAGTATATAGTTTTAGCGAGCCTTATGATGAGTTCTTCAGTCGACCAGTACTCTGAATCTCATATCAAGCGTGTGGTGGTAATACTAGTCCACTAAACATTCCATATCTGCTTGTCTCATGTGGCTGTCTGATACCGTCCTACTGCCTAACCATGAGTAACTTTGCTGACAGTCCCATCATCACCAACATGGATGTTCAGCCTTTCCGGCTTGTGGTCCATGGTTTTCATGCTATCAGGTTTGAGAATGCGGTGTTCCTTGGGCAGATCGGACTTTGCGAAAGTCTGCGGATGGAAGTGTCAGCAGGTATTCTTCATGTTATGTCGGATGCAGAGTTGCTTGAGCGGGCATATGGTGAGGATTACACGGGATATGGAGGAAAGTAGAGTGGAGGACGTTGGGACAGACGCACAATATCATCATGCTGATCACCAAGCTTCTTGCCTGCAAGTTTGCCCAACCAGTCATCACTTGAGTTTCCATCCTTGGACTGAAGACCGGGGACTACAAGAGGCATTTTGAGAGTCTGTGTACCGAGTGTTCTTGTAGTGTGAAGGCGTAAACGTATTGATTGTAGTATCGCGGAGATTGTGCTCGTAACGTAGTAGGTTGAAGGGAAGTGTAGAGTACTTATGCAAGTTACGCACCCTTGTTCGTACTTGTGAATGAGTTTCTTAGACGTTGATTCCTTGATTGAAGTGGTCAGGCTGCAGTGTTACCCTACTGACCCGCGGGGTGGTGTGACGTCACCCGCAGCTAGCCGCTCTATGATGGTTTGGCTTCAAACCGCAACATTGATTAAACAAAAATTATGTCTGTATACTTCCTTCATTCGCTACAGATGATATCTGCCCTCGGGTGACACAAAGACCTAATACAATCGCGTTAAATATGGTTCAGAATTCTTGTTTGTGCGCCAACAGAGTACAACCATCGGTTCAAAATCGCTCAGATATCGTTTCTAGGTGATTTTCTTGGGTTCTCAACTCATAAAACTGTGGCGTGGTACATAGCTATGTAGTTGATTTCGGCCCATGCGCCGCAAACCCAGCCTCAAACTAAACCGCAACATCCAATCCTATACTTTAGGTAGCAGCCTTGCAACTCACAAACCTTGCATATTCAGCATTTTTTCTGTCTGTCCAGAAGCCTCGCAAACCATAAACTTTTGTATTCAGCATTCTACCCATCTAGGTATCTTGCTGCACAGAAGCCGTTCTACTTTTATCACTACCTATGTCTCTCATGAAGGTTCTCCGCGACGTCTTCACAATTTCTAAAGAACATTCTAGAGCAACTGCAGCCCGAACTAAGTGGTTTAAAACCACAAGTATTGGTATGTAGCCCATTATATCCTCATTTGGACTAGTGCTACTTTTGCTACATGGGTAGTGAAGGAGAAGTCGGCGAAATCGCATACTGACTAATTATGGTTAAGACGATATTTACGACCAATTTCTTGGTACGGCTATCTCGCCATGTATAGAAAGGCACTGTGTACCCCCAAACCTACTCACGCCATCTGCAGTCAGTAGCTTTGATGCGACTGTGTGTACTTTTCGTCAAACGCCTAATGGGGAGATTGAACCGTCCGAAGTCTTTCGCTTCCTCCGCCATGCCCATCCAAGCCAGGCGCTTCTTATCCAATCCACACAGCCTAGCTTAATGTCTCTGCTGTATGCGCATGCGCGGTTTCCCTTCTCAAATCCTGTTCCTCTCACAAGAGATGCACTGTTGCGGGTAGTTATGCTCCTCACGCAACGAGGAACCGACTTCTTCGAGAAAAGGATCATAGAACCTCCAAAGCGCACCGATGGCGATCGACTTACCTACATTTTCAAGGTTCTTGCAACACCAAACGCAGGAATAGGTATAATAGAATATGAGGATATTGAGGAGGTCCTTCTGAGGCTACCCTTCCCCCCGCCCCTTCCAACATTTAATCCTTGAGGGCTACGAAGTCGTTTTCGGGCTATGGCCGAACGGTTAGACACCCCAAACGCAACTAATATTGGTGGGCTGTGCGAGATTCCGAGCGACGTTCTTGGAGCTCTTGCTAAGCTTGCAGTAGGTCTCTTGGTCAACTTCGAAGATGATCAAATTAAGGATGACTTTGTTCCCACAGCCAATATGAGCCTAGAACTTTTTTTTTAGCTTGGGGTACGCAAGCGCAGTTGCTCAAAACACTCGATAAGTTGCTTGAACCAATGTTACAGCTTGCTATGGCCGCTCTCTCTGAGTAGTCGCTGCTCAAGTTAGTGCCTTGACATTCGCCCAGTATGTACGGAGTTTCCTCCACTAGGTAGTTAGATGAACCAGCTTTAATTCTGCAAGGTAAACTTCACCTAGGATAGCCCCAAGAGCCAGTGATAACTCATTAATTGAAAAGAGAGTGATTAGTAGATAAATAGGTAACTAAGGGAAGAAAATCGAGGCATATATATAGGGTAAAAAGTCCGAAGAGTAAGTTGGGCCTGAAGAGGAAAGCTAGACAAATAAAAAAGAAAGAGAGTAAAAGGAAAGAAAGGAGTTCTACAGGTAGCTACTTCCTTTCACTGCTCTACTGGTTACCCCAAACTATAGCTTCTAATCTTCATGGCCTGTCTCTACCCATCGATCGAAACTACGTTTGCCATATTCTTGGTAAAGGTTTGACAGTTATGCCACAAAACAGTATAGCCTACTCTAAATAAATCTTAGAGTATATATAGACGACCTGCCCAATACCAGCGCCCCTAAAGCTATTAACAACTATTCGATATTGCTTATAGACGGTTCAGTTTCAAGGAGCACGACCGACCTAAGCTACTGTTAGGCAAATATATAGGTATCGGCTCTTTCTGTTCTTAGCTAAATACTATATTACTCCAAATATAAATGAATATTTTTAAACGCTAAAAAAATGGGATAAAAACAAAATCATGGTCACTACGCGGGTCGAACGCGCGACCTTGGCGTTATTAGCACCACGCTCTAACCAACTGAGCTAAGCGACCATTGTAATTGCTTTGATGGAGGTTTTTCAAATTGCATAAGGTATTAACCATATGCTGGGTCGCTCCTGCCTCTTTGACGAAACTACTACACCTTGTACCCTGAAACTTGTTAGGTGAGAGATTAAAGCGGGGTACTTAATTTAGTCATCTTACTCTTAGTAACTATAACTAAATGATTAGTTTTATCTAAAATATACTATTACGTAATCTTGCTTCTGTATTTTGTTTTGGAGCTTGCGATGTATACTAGAAACCTGAATAGAGCGGATTACCTTTAAAGCAACAGAAGTGTTACAACAAGTATTTCCCCCTCCTGTATTCTCTGAAGGCTCCCGAAGAGACAAATCCCAAGCCCATCTTCCTCGCTACTGCAAGAGTCATGTTACACGAATTTCCCACCAATGCAGTCTCAACACAGAGCTACAATACACTACATATCGCCAAACTCGCCCAGACACAACATACCCGTGAATCCCAACGCAGAACACACAGCCACATATCCACACGATATCTCTTCCATTCCCACTGACGCCCCACCCAACCTAGCCCGTGCGACCATCGTATTCGGCACCTTCGGGACTGTCAACACACACATTCGGGAAAATCGTGATGATCATGATTTCCACTGCATATGTCGTGTGCTACTGACGGGAAATGAGCCGCATACGTTTGGTTTCCAAAGGGTGCACACAGGTCGCATGTTCGCGTCGTCAACGGTACTACGCTCGGCGGCGGTTCCGAGTCGTCTCGCTTGGTCGTGAGCTAGAAGATAGTCAGAAGGCACGACAGGACAGGGTCCGGGGGACTGGTAATTCTCCGACCATTTGCGTACGGCATGGAGAAGCTATGATGGGGTGCGGAGACGGTGTGGAGGTTTTTGTATTGTTCTGCGTGGCGGAAATTGATAGGTATGTGGATATGGGTGCAGAGTGTAGCTGAAGATGTCGTACATGTTTCGAAATCAGCAAGCTCATGGGGGTAGATGTACGTTATATGCTGGTCTGTATGCAGCTGTTGCTGGCAATGTCTGGGTTCTGAAGTTTTCCCGGTGACACTGGAGTAGCGGTGAGTTTGTTCGTGGACTGTTTCCTGGTCGTTTCTTCAGACCAGGTGATAGGGCCCACGAGCTATTGGCTTCAATGTAGAACAGCTAATCAAAGAAGGATATGTTTGATTAGACATTCTCCAGCTAGGTTGCGCCGTGTAACGAGTGGCTATGCTGCACTACAATGTAGAAAGAAACCATTCAATCCTACAGCCTCCACAAGATTGTCAAATGAATACGCTATGCTTCTGGATAGATGCGACTAGATTATGGAATAATGATTTCGCCCAGCGCTGGGAAGTATCCCTAGTTTGAAAAATCACAAAGATTATTAAAATTGAATTGGTTGCGTTTATTCTTCTCAGGGTCGATTTTGCCTCGATTTAGGCCAAAGCCTTCAATCCATCATACTATGTGATACAACATCCTCAATGGATCCACCAGAAATCCTATTGGCAGCTCGAAGAATATAAATTAGGGTTCCGCTATTAGCCAAAAAGACGCAGGACACGACGAAAGTCGGACTGGGTATATGTCATATGCCTGCACGAAAAGCGGTCTTACGCCACCAGGTCCACATGCTAGATGCAGAGGAAAGCACAGACAAGGGTAACTAACGTGATATAGAGAGCAGATTTACAGTCGCGGTGCTTGCGGGGTAACAGAATTGGGAGGGGTCAAGTTATGAAAGGTGTGAAGAGAGCTAGGAACGCGGTCTAGAGAGAAAATGATATCAGCGTCGACAGCTAAGGTCTCCGCCTTTGAGAAGGATCAACATCCCTCGGATAGGGTCAACCTGGAAGTACTCGGCATCGAGCGTGGAGCACCAACTGTATAGGATGAATGTGTTCGTTCTCAAGTTGCAGCATACAAAGCAAGAGACCTGACCTAATTGATGGGACAATCGCAATCATTTTTGAATTGCTTGGCCCAGGGCGCATGGTTTCCTATTCGTCTTGTTTCCGGATCATGGCGACCTCGCCACCGCCCAAGATAGCATTGCCATGTCACAGATGCGAGCGAGAACTTGCTGCGAGCCTTGCCGGCTTTCGTGGCTGATGAACGACATTGCAACAACCAGCTTACTCAAGTCGCTATCATCAGCCTGGCTGATGATTGGTGGCAATGCGTTGGGAAACCCAGCCGTCCGGCTGCCACAGTGACGTGCTATCGCAATGGAGTAGATGGCATCGCGGACCTCCTGAACCTGCAACACGCTACGCATAATGCCAAGTGCGTAATCGGTGGCACCTTGAGGCGCATTCTCAGCGCCCGAGTACTGAACAAAATCGCCGAGATGTAGCCAAAAGTCTACTTCAGACTTCTTCTGGTCCGAAAGATCCGAGGGGTATGATAGCTGGCGCAGCGGATTGGGTGACAGATTCTGATTTGTAAGAAGACAATCTAGAACATCGAATCGCGCTCGTGCTTCTCTTAAAGTCAAATCCTCGTTGTCAGCTGGGTGCATAGACGCATGCATGCCGTTCGTGGGGGGTGATGGATGTTTGCAGGTGCCCAGCAGGTGCCAGATGAGACGTGCCTCTTGACTAAAAACACCCGCCATATCACCTGTGTGTGACTTGGTCCTCATACATTCAGTGAAGTAAGCAGCTTCTTCATGCAACGCGCGGTCCGAGAATACTCTGTTCAGTGCATTGTTATTTGTGGTGAACCACTGCGTTTGTAACATAACATCAAGCCCTTGGCAGTAGTCATTGGCAAATATTTTGGTGAAGTCGGTATCTACCTCAGGTGGTATGGGTGTAAGCCGAGCGGGTACCTCTGGCGGGCTATGGTTACAAATGCCAAATATGTCAGCCATGGTTAATGGTTTCCCTAAACTATAGATTAGCGAATGTGACCATACAAACATTATTTGTTAGACTAAGCAGAGAGTCCCGAACACTTTGTTTACAACAATGACAAGGCATCTGGCTACAGCAAACCGTGGCGTGTTCAAGAGATGGAGTGAATACGACCAACAACTTCTCAGAGAGAGACCAGCGTGCTCGAGTGAAGTTTCGGTATTACTATCCACTCGATGACCATCCAAAGTGTTCGGTGCCCTCTGCCAGGCGGCAATGGTTGGTACTAACCTCTAACTGGCTCAAGTGCCGGTGTATAAGGATTGGCGCCTGGAGGGCCCCTTATCGAAGGATCCATATTATGTACACCGTTGTAGGGCGGCTGGCCTGGATGCATTCCTTGTCCGGGAGGAGCAGCTAAGGCAGGGTCAATGGCGTTGAAGTTTTCTGATGAGTGCGCTCCACTAGTCGCAGATGCGGCAGGAGCATATCCTGACGATGAGGCTGGGGCGTAACCTTGGGGCACAGGGCTCTGACTGTATGTGGAAGAAGCAGGTGGTGCGGGGGCAGGTGCTGGGGTTGTTGAATGTGGTGCTGGAGCAGAATTGGGAGCGGGTTGTATTTGTGCTGGGCCGGGTTGCTGTTTGAAAATTGGGTCGTAGCCAAGACACTCGCGTTTGCTCTTTTGACAATTTCTGCACATGGGATGGGCTTCGTCGCACTATAGAGACCGTTTATTAGCGCATGTGCAAAGTTAAGGTGCGAGGTTATAATAAAGATTGGCAGGTCTTGGGTCGCTCGCTTCAATGGTGGCTCGGTTATTTCAGACCACGGGAGCGCAACGCGTCGCGTCGACCAATCACCCGATGAAGCTCGATAATGTACATATCACAGGTTTACAGTATTGGAGTTGGAGTTGGTGGATGCGCAAGAGCGCTGGTGGGAGCGCTTACCTTTATTCTTCTTTTGCGACAAGTCAAGCATCCCGTTTTGGTGCGGCGCTTGATCTCTTTTTTATGGCGACCGCCAGACAAGACGCGCTGGTCGCCGTGCTGAGGCGGCAATTGGTATCGCATCGCATTGTTGAACTGGGCAGGGCCCATGTTGGCCATCATGGGTTGGCCAGGTGGGGAGTGCTGGTGTTGGTGCGGATGCGCCTGGTGAGGATAGTACTGGGGCATGCCATGAGGTGGGGGAGGCAGCGAAGAGGCCATGGACTGCTGGGGCTGCTGAGGTTGAGGGGGCGGTGGTTGCTGTCCATCTTGCAGGCGTATTGGTGGCAGGTTGAGAGGCGGCAGCGACATGTTGGCGCCCTGAGGGGATGCTCGGTAGGGTTCATTGCTCTGCTGGCCTTGGGGTGGCGGGTAGGTGTAGGTAGGCTGCATCGAAGGCGAAGGGTAAGAGTGCGGTGAGGGATAGGCACCTGGCTGTTGTTGTCTTGTTGACTGCTGGACGTTCGGATCCGCCATGCTGGATTGCGAAAAGTGGGATGGGGCAGGCGAATATGGCGCAGAATGGATCTGGGTGGTAAATTCGTGTGACATGGGCCAACACTATGAGGCCGCCCAAGCGCAGCGCGAGGTTGCAGGAATAATTGGGAATTGACGACGACAGACTCGGGTAGGTAGTATGTAGGGTAGGTATCTCGCTAGAAAGAGAAGCGATGGAGAGGGACGGGGTAGGGATGCACAGTTGGCGAGCGGCCGAGGCGTGTTGGCGGAGCTAGCGACAGGGGATGGGCTCCGTGGGCTGCCAGCCTGCAGGTCAGAGTTGCAGGCCACAAGCGTGCGCTTGCACTTGGAGAGGGGAGATACGGATAGACAGGAATTGCAGGATTGCAGACTGCGTGGGATGGGTAGGTTAGCGACAACGAGTTTGGAAGAAGCGGCGGTGATTTAATTAGGTATTGCTAGTTCTGGGTCGTGGGCGTGCAGGTTTCTAGGGACAAGGTAGGTAGCCTGGAGCATAGTAATAACAATAAGGACCGGTGCAGCGGCAGGCAAAGGCAAAGGCAGAAACAGAGGCAGAAGTACAGTGCAGTGCAGCGCAGTGCATCCAGAAAAAAAAACACGTCAAGAATGCGGGCCATACATGGACATGGCATGGCTGGCCATGTTTGATGGCGGCAGGGAGGATGGCAAGACAGCAGCTGCTAGCCGGTTTGAGCAGGTCCTGGACGTGGCAGTGCGCGGCACGATGAAGTGGGCGCGCGAGAGCGATGGTGGACGGTGAACGGTGCTGGGGACTGTATTGCTAACTGTACTCACCTTGACTAGTGTTGGCTCGCTTGGATAGTCCCCGGTTCTCCTCGTCCGCTGTTGCGCTTAACAAGCTCGGAAGCACGGTTGGCTGACTGGCTGGCTGATGAGTGAAGTCTGCCGATGGAAGCCCCCCAAAAAAAGGCGTTTGGCGTCTGGTGTGTGGTTGGCGAAAAAACAGATGGATGGATAGTCATTAAAATGCGGCGGTTCCGAGAGAGCAATACAATACAATACCCAGCTGCAAAAAGAGAAAATAAAAGAAATTAGCGTCTTCTTCCACCTGGCCCTTATCCCCTGTCACGTGAGGGTCTCGCATGTTGTCTGCACTGGTTCTTCCTGCAATCAGCTTTCGATGCGGCGCTTCCTTCCACTCCACATTGCATGGGCAAGTAAGTAAGTACCTTTGCCGGCCAAGCTGTCATGCACTGTCCCTCCCTCTCGTCTTTGTCGCTATTGGGACGCACTGGATACATCATACAGTACATGCAGCAAGGCGCGCCCGGCTCTTGACGCGTTGTACTACCTAGCTTTGGGTGCACCGGTTTGCGTTCCCCAATCCCTTTCTGTCGCCGCCAGGCAATTTTGATTAAGGCTGATTGCTGCAGTGAGCTGGCCCCGGACTGGGGGTGAAGGGGGCGGGGGTGGGGGTAGGAACTCGCCACAGCCTGTGTTCTCCAACGCTTTGCCAGTCCTCCTTTGGTCCTGGCTATGAAAAAAGTACACCACCACTGTAACAACACCTTGCCCTGTTGCTCCCCTCGTCGGTGCTGGGCCATCTCGCTTCGCGGATAGCGCGCAGATCGTTCCAGACGCCCAGACTGGACAACGTGCGCCGCACCCTCAGGCATTGCACCACCAAGTTAGCACCAACACCCGCCTGCCATCATGACCTCATCGTTGCTTTGGATGATTGGGCATAGCGCATCGACCAAACTTCATCAACACACTCCGGCCCGCCTTTCCTTGCCCTCACCAACGGTGCGCACTATCATATGCTGACAAGGCGCGAAGTACTATGTAAATCTCCGTGGTGCACTCTCATTTCCCATCACATTTACCCGCCAGCGGCGAGATATCAAGTGCAGCCTCAACTCCCAGCCACCACAACAGCGCTGCATATCAGCAGGAACTGTTCCGTCCCAACAACGGCGCTCCCTTGTTGCTACTAGACTCAGCCTGAGTGCCGGCCATGATTTTGTGCCACTGAAACCTATCAACGGTTAAATCAGCGCGTACCACCTCTACTGCCATTGTCTGACCGACGTCAAGTGCACCCACCGTGTGTAGCAACTTCATTAGGCAGAAGCCCGCTCATGCAGAAGACCACGCCCGCCATGTTTGTGACAGTGACCCGATCTTGGGTTTAGGTTGTGTACCGCAATTGCCTTGAACCATTCTGGAGCATGGTGCTACTCGCCAAACAACACTGCTGAGAAAGCCTCTGGCCACTCTGTTATCATGTATTGCCTGTCCAATGTAACACACACTGTTGCCAGGCAAATCAACGTCATGTCGTGTTGGCCGGCCTCCAATACACACATGTTTATGGTGCAAGATGAATGGGCTGCTAGTAAGTCGCACGAGCGCAGACCCTGGAAGCAGGGCTGAGTCGAAGGCGCATGTCGATCCGGTTCGTATCACAATGGACAACTCTGACCTAGTATCGACTGCTCAGTGCTCGATCGTCTCTTCTTCCGACTTCCGGCCCACAATTGCAGGACTGCCCTCGGTCATGCTCGACGTGAGGTTCATTTGAGAAGCTCGCTTAATGATGATAGGGCCACCGGTGCAAGGCGAAGTTCAAGGATGCCCCAGCACCCCCAACGTATGGAAGATTCTTCGAACAGTGTAGAAGCGCCAACCGAGCGACATGCGCATCCTGCCGCCCCCAGCTCAGGAACAGCGACACAAGCAGTCAGGGTTGACGTGTCCTTCCATTTCCGTTCCGGCGGTTTTAAGGAAGCGAATGTTTCGCATATATGTTCCCAGCTACTTCAGCCGCAAGTACCCTTTTCTTCGTTCGGCTTCTGCCTGCCATGTCCCTTTTCGGACATGTGTTTTCAAATTGGACTATGGTGGCGGTCACACAGGTTGGATGCACACAGGGAATAACCTCGCACTTTGCACTCGAGAATATATCTTTCTTCTGCGATTGGCATGCTACTGCCGTTATTTTTCTTTGTGCATCGTAACTACCGCTTAAGGCAAAGTCAGCGGGACGAGATGCGCCGCGGCTCACACATTATGTAGCCTGCTATGCAGTCATCCTTCTCACGTACTCCCAACTCACATGTGAGGGACATGCGCAGAAAAGGGGTGCAGCCAGACGGTTAGCCTTGCCGTACCTTGGCTTCTTGTAGGTTACCGACCACTTTTGACGAACTTCCACGCCGCTGTCTCGGTTCCATTCCTCGGTAAACATGCCTTGCTTGCTAAAACAGGTAGTCATATAGGACAACGTTGCTATAGTCTTGCACTGGGTTCGCGATTCGGGACCGTAAGTGCCCTTCATTGATTCCCAAGGGACATATGCATATGAACACTCATAGAGTCGCCCAAGACGCAATTTATATTGAATTGCAGGAGAAGTATTTTATTGTCACAAGCTCGTTTGGTCTACAGTCTATAAATGCTGGGCATTATCTCAGGTAGTTGCCATTCAAGAGTGCAGGGGAGAACACATTCAGCGCCGCCGCGGCATCATCTTCCAAGCATTCAGCATGAGCCCACATGCTCTGGAACAACGTTCCTCAGGGTTCCTGTTTCTAGTGCAGATCGTACGTTGGAGATCGTCTTCTCCTCCATGGCGGCCTGTGTCTGCTCAACTAGTCAGCTTAACAGAACTCATCAGTGGCTCCTTCCTTTTAGAAACAAGCAAAACAAGAGACGCTCCGGGAAATGCGATGAGGAAGGTGCGACCTGCTAATTTAGCTGAACAACTTCCGAGGTCTTCGCCACGCATCCGTGTTCCCACACCCTTTGTTGACGCCATTACGCTTTGCGAGACGCATTGCAACATTGCAACCCTGCCGTAATGGGTACCACGTCTCAGGCGCTTTGCACCACCCAGCAAGATGCAGTGCATACATTGGAGCTTAGACTTGAAAGATTACGACAAACAGGGGAATGGGAAGGAGCAAAGTGAACTTTTTTTGCAGCTTACCTCTACAGTCCAAGTGCCCATATGCGGTAGCATCAGCGCGTGCGGATTTGATACTAAGCCCGGATGGATGTTCGGTTCATTTTCATACACATCCAGTCCAGCGGAAGCAACCTTACCGCTATCCAATGCTTTCACCAAGGCTTCTTCATCTATGACTGCGCCTCGAGCAGTGTTTACAATCACTACGCCGTCTTTCATCTGGCCAAACTCGTGTGTGGAAATTATGTGTCTTGTTTCTGCCTTCTCTTAAGTCAGCTGTGGAACACTTTTCATAATCCAACCACTAACAGTCACACTTACATTGAGGGGAAGATTGATGCTTACAACATCGCTCTGTTCCAGCAAATCCTCGAAAGTTACGTATTCCGCCGCTCCAGCTTCCTCGTTACTGAGTTTTGAGCGATTGTGGTAGATGATTCGCATGCCAAATGCCTCAGCTTTCTTGCCAAGGTTTTGCCCGATCCCACCCATACCCAGGATACCAAGGGTCTTATCTCGAGGATTGTAGCCAAGAGGGGGTTGCTGATGCCCACGCCAGTTTCCTTCTCGCAGTGTCGCCATCGGAACGTTCAGCCGTCGGATTGCCCCGAGTATGAGAAACATAGCCGTATCGGCGGTCGAATCGTTCACGATATCTGGTGTATTAGATAGCGTGATTCCTCGTTTCGAGCAAGCATGAACGTCGATTTGATCGTATCCAGCACCTGAATTGTAAACGGTAAGCAGGCTAACTTATTCGGATTAAGGTTTACTATGGTAGCGACTCCATTTAGTCGTTTCTAATAACCAAATCTCCCAAAAAAGAAAGGATAGGGTTTAATGAATTCTGGTCATACCATTATGACAGATAAATTTCACGGTCGCTGGTAGCAAATTGATCACCTCCTCATCGAATCGGCCCGTCGTATCAACACTTTCGAAGGTCCGATATATTACTAAGGCGTTATCGAGTCGTCCTGTACTGCACTCTTCGATAAACTCGATGCGATTTCTAGCTCGTGACTCGACTAATTCGGCGAGGGAAGATAGCGACTTCCATGAATTTGTGGCACTGTTGGTCAGCAATAGCGACTTAGCTGGCCAATTGCAAAATTGAAACCATTTTACCCAGATACAACATACGGCCATTGATTTCGCAAGAACAAGGCATATTGATACCTACAAATTTCGAAGGAAATTTCGATATCGCTAGTAAAGAAACACTCACTGTGCGATGCGTCCTACCAACAGGACCTTGGGTCTCATGCCTTCTCTTGTTTCGCTTGCGATATCGCACACGTATTTACCCAACCGAATCGAAGGAGCAATTTTGAACTGAAAATCTAATCAATGTTAGTTGGTTCCTATCAAGACGTTCAAAGCGCACTTTCGGATTCATGAAGCTCGCTCTTATATCAAAAATGGGGTTAATAGAAGTAATTCAAAGAGCTAGAAACACAGAACTGGAACGAAAGAACAGGCCATGACTTCAATTCCCACCCCACTGTGCATCATCGCCGGAACAATGTTACAATCAGCCTTTGAACGCGCTCTACACTACCCCGCTGTCCTCGCACGCGATTCGACCAGCACCCTACCGCACTAATGCAATAAGTCCCCTATCAGGATATTTCGGTCAATAAGAGTAGCGATAAATCAGGCGGTGAGTATATCAATGTCCATGGTATGCATGAGGTGGCAGCTTGTGAAAGATAGGTTTCCCGAGTGCCGGGTACCCAATAGTACTTATCTACTGGTGGGAATTTTGCCATGTGGTGCAGCAAGTTGTTATCTATCGCTAGTTGTTTGCATGCAAGGTTAGTCTCTAAGCGGCGTGTTGCGTAACTGCATGCACGCTGGTCGCAACAAACTGAACAAATACCACGCCTTGATAGAAGGATGAAGAAATGCAGGGTCCCGACCATTTCGGCAGTTCATGTAGTAGTTCCCTAGAACGAAATTGGGATCCACTCTTACGGAGAGATAAACTATGAGCTCCAGCCTGATACATTGTGTCGGGTCTACCTAGCCCGATTTAAGGTTCGTGTCAAGATGAAATCTCGGGTAGCTACCCTCGCGTAATAATTTTTCGGCATCACATTATATAATAGCTAGGAGGTAATAATGTCAATCATTGTCGCTCATGCCCTGATTAGACTAAAAGACATTTAGGCTTCACTATTTCTTGGCATGTTACCTGTTTGAATGATTTCCCATCAATGCACAACACATTCATTGTCATACACAAACACTTCACCTATAAGCATGTTAATATCATATATTCACTACTATAAATCGTTCACCGAGAGCCAGGCTCCACCGGTTGACGCTATACTCCATACTCCGTACTCTGTGCACCAAAATAAGATGCACATGCTGCTGTCAATATATCGTACTAGTATACACTAGATAACTAAGTGTACACAGTTTTGATCCTAGTAACAAAGCCATCGCGCTTAGCTATCTTGCCGCCTACACACGTAGTCCCTGCAGCAACGGGCTGCATCACGGCTTTACCCCAGTTGCAGAGCCCAAATTGCTTACCGTCACCGCTGCAGACGATGGCGCCGTCAGGGGAACAAGTTTGACCTCCTGTTGAACCGCCAGGAGCTGGGGCAGCAGGAGGTTGGGATGGGCCAGCAGGTGTGTTAGATGGTGCTGCCGGTGCTCCCGGTGGCGAAGGTGAAACCTGTGCTGGACTAGATGGAGCGCCAGCAGGAGGTTTAGAGGAAGCTAGTGCACTGGATCCCGGTGGTGCACTTGGTTGAGGTGTAGACGGTGCAGTGACTGTGATGATTGTCCTCAGAGTGGATGTCAGTTTGTTGTCGGCTGAGGGAATCACCGTGGGCGCCGCAGGCGGGTTAGCAGGTGCTTGAGAAGGTCCAGCTGGAGCACCTGGATTTGCAGGAGCCGGAGGTGCAGGAGGAACAGTAGGTGGAGCAGCAGGTGGAGTACCACCACTTCCGCCACCTCCACCACCACCACTGTTACATAGCGGAATCAACGGGCCCAAACCCTTTTCACCTACGGTGATATATTTTCCTGGGTTCTCGAACAAGTAATCGCTGCCTTCTTTCGTTTTGCAAGTACCTTGACTAGCAATGTTTGCAATAGCCATATCTGGAAGTGCGTTGAACAAGGCTTGGTCGGAAGCTCCACCAGTGACTGTGACGGGTGCGCAAACCATGTACATTTCGCGCGCTCCAATTCTGTTGAACCACGTCCAAGCCATGGCTAACTCGCCGTTAGGAACTTCCGTGGGGACTGTGAAGTCAAAGCCAAGGCTCGCTGGTGGGCTTCCTTCTGCGTAGTTACCGCCTTCCTTTGGAGGTGCCGGGCAGCCACCATGGACTGAATGAATGACTTTCCACTTGGACGATTTGGTAGGCGCTTTATCAGTTGTGACGGAAACCTGGCAAGACCCTCCGCCGTGCACTGCAGTCCCGCCCATTTCGATCCTTTGCTTCGAGCCGACAACCCAGTCGTTTTTGCCGCCAGTGTACGCCACGCCTTTGCAAGGAAAGTTAGCACCCGAGGCTTCGAGAGGGCCATTGTCGGGATTGCCATATGGAACCGGCTTCCGCATAAACATGTGGGCGCTTGCGGGCATTGGTGCTATGGCTAGCAGGCTAGCCAGGATTGAGGTTTTGGAGAACATGATTTTGTGTAGACCGGCTACGAAACCTCTGTTCGTGATTGTTGGGAGAGTGTATATAAAGAGTTATGTAATCGAAAAGAGACCGAAAGGTTTTCTATTGCTATTATAGACTGTGAGCAATTATATATATACGCGCACTTGAATGATGTGTTATATACCTTTAATTCGTGGTGCGAGTCGAGTCCGATGATTTTCTCGAGGAGATTATGTGGAAAGGTTAAGTAGACAAAACCGTAGTGACTGAAAGACGTTGTGCAGTCGAGTATCAATAGCATTGTCGCAAAACCCGGCAGGTACAATAGGATTCACAATGACATCACATGTATTGTGATTGGAAAAGTGAATATTAGTGACAGGATGGCTGAATTGCTCCATAATATCACGAAGTTGAGGTGAAGAGTGATTAGTGAGAGCACGAGACTAAGGAAAACTACCATGAGGATATGGAAAATAGTCTCTTCTGGGGTTGTGTCACCACAAAGGAGCAGTATGGATAAACCAGCACGATTGACATTGTGGGGCATTCGCTGCATTATGTACGTAGAGAAGATGAACTAAATCGCAGAACAAGGAGACAAAGAGAACAAGAATGCCTATTTTGAACGCTTTGCTATTTGTAGTGAAGATCAGTGTGAAAGTGAAAGTTGTGCAAGAACTCTGCTATAAAAATTTGAAAAGCTAGCCAGGATGAAGAATTGCGTTAGGCTTGTTCGAGGCACGAATATGTCAGGTCCCATTTAGGACAGTGGGGTTTACAATGGACGCTACTTTGATAGGTATGGAAAGAGCGAGGCGAAGGCATTTTCTAGCTTCAACTCCCATTTCCAGTAGATGGAGAGTGCCTTGGACTGTTGCCAATAATGTAGCTCGTTTTATGGCAAGAGGGTTGTTTGGTTATTCGAAGACTAGGTAGGTACGCAACTACGCTGTGAACTCTGGGTTGTCTCTGTTTACAAAAGATCAATTGCCTGTAAAAGAGAGTTTATCACATTTAGTATGGAAAGCAGTGCGTGTCCCAGTAATTGATGAGGCTGGGAAGAAACACAATCAAAGCTTCTCTAGTCGATTGAAATGGATTTCTAACTCTCTGCAAAAGCTTTCAATGCCCAAGGTTTTCAGGTAGGGTGGTCTACAAAGAACGTGTGATGGGGTGATGTCTCGCGAGACTACCGTAGCGGTTAGGTTTCGTGAAACTGTGCATACAGGATGTGCGCAAGTGCGCAAGTGCGCGAGGCAATCGATGGTATATCTGATTCTTTCCTATTGTAGAAGGTTGAATCACGAAGTGCCGCATATCTCTTCTAGGGCGAATGTCGGCATAAATATCAAGAATTCTTCGTACCTTACAACCTAAGGCATATTTGAATGACGTCCCATTCTCTTATCGCAGGCAATCCGCAGCAAACGACTTTGGTCTAGACGCTCGGACCCATTCCCCACAGTCGCTGCGCCTCTATCGATGAGCACGTGACCAAGCCACCCCTTGTTCACCGCCGAACATGACACAGCCACGGTGACCCTGTAGCAATCCCGCAGTATCTCAGCTAGCATGAGCCTCACAATTGAACCTACTACCTCGCAGTGAGATGGACAGCGCAAATGCAGTATCGATTGCCGGTAGAGCGCCATGACGTATTGGCCCATCTCCTCGCCCTCTGTCTTTGCGGCCACTAAGCACACGAATCCTGAGCAGACGCGGCTCTCCAATGACGGACTTGGACAGGATGAGATAGCCACTAAAGAGGTTGCCGAGGTGAAGGAGAACGAGAAGGAGGAAGCGCACCCACATCAACAGCTTGCCTCGCATGATTTGGTGGAGGATGACATACATGGCGAGATCATTGCCATTAGAGCGACGAGGAGCGGGCACATGTTTGCGACACTGACTGCGACCACATTGACTATATGGCAGACAAAGGCATGTCCACTGCTCTTTGCGCCATTGCCTTTTTGCTGATACGTTGTGTAGCCTACAGTTGTATTGGCTTCTGTTTTGCGCTCTGCGCAGTCAGTGAAGACGTACGGTCCCAATACAGACATTCTTCTGCGACCCGATTCCCATATCTTTGTAATACAAACAACTCTCGGCTTCTTGATTACATACTCTTTGGCGACAGATCACTCGTCTCGCGTATACAAGACCCAGTTTGCGAATCCACATGGAGGTCACTCACGGCGGAGCAGTACAATATCAGGTTTCAAACAACAACGCCAACACGATACCAACGCAGGTCCTGGAGAGGGGGGCGGCTTCAAGGAAGTTAGCCTCCGCTTTCGCATGGTGATTCGCGTTGATGCTGGGATTGTACGGGCTTTGGCTCTAGATGAAGAGCTCGTTGTGGCGACTGTAAAACCGGCAGCTGTGCAGTGTATCCGCTGGGCGCCGGATAGTAGCGGAAGCCAAACCAGTACTGAGCTATTGAATAAGATGTTGTGGCTGGGCAAGAAAGAAACACTTTCTGACATGGTGCATGATCGGCCAATGAACTTATTATGTTGGATAACTGGCGGAGGACAAGCCTTTGCCGTTCAACGCGTACGGAACAATGCAGCCCAGGAAAGCACCAATCTTTTTCGCGGATACGGCTTTCACAATCCAGAGTCTGACGCAGAGCACGGCGTGAAAGCTGCCATCAATGCAAGATTCTCGCTTCTTGCTGTTGGCTGCGCAAATGGTGACATCTGCGTTTACACGGCTCGAGATTACACAGGAAATATTCCACTTACACACAGAGTAAAGCCAAATGTGTCTTCTCCAGGCAAGCTGAATGTCTTGGTGTATTCGCCAGATGGATATTGTTTATTTGCAGGCTATGAACATGGTTGGGCGATGTGGAGTGTCTATGGAAAACCTGGTGCGACCAGCTTCACGATTGACCGTACGCTTTCGGAAACCAACAATGAGATTTGGTTGCTGGGTGTACAAGATGCCTTCTGGATTGGGTCTGGGGCAGAGCTTATAATTTTGGGCAAGAACAGTAACCGCTTGTTCGTCTTGGAGATGGCTCGAAGTGCCATCACTGGTTGTTTCTCCTCCGCCAATATTTCGAGGTCGCTCATGCAGACTAGCACTGGATTCATGATATATCGTGGTTACGACTTACCGGACCTTACCACTATATCTGCAGAGGTTTCGCTTTGGTATCATGTGCAGATTCCACCTCATTACCTCGTGGATCAATGGCCTGTTCGGTGTGCTGTTATCTCGAACGATGGCCGATATGTTGCGATTGCCGGCAAAAGAGGACTTGCACATTATAGCGTTAACAGCGGCCGCTGGAAACTGTTCGACGATCCATTCATAGAAAATGAGTTCACTGTTAGGGGCGGGATGTGTTGGTTTCAACATGTACTAATCGCTGCCGTTGAGTGCCAAGAATCTCACGAGGTAGGAAAGGCTACACCGAAAGTGCGCCTGGCTCTACTAACACATTGCATTCTAGATACGAATATACTCACGCGAAGTAGCACTCGACAACAACCATATCATGCATGTTCAAAAGCTTCCTGCTCCTATTGTACTAATTGCGCCATCGGGAGAGGACTCACTTCTAGTTTACACTTACGAAAACGTCTTGTATCATTATATAATCAATGTTGCAGATGCCGCTGTCAAATTGATACAAGTTGGTCAGATTGCACTGCATGGAATTATTAGGGCACCTCCAAGAGTTCGAGCTCTCAGCTGGATACTGCCTGAGGACCAAATCCGTACGTCTTCCATGAAACTATTGCCGCCATATACTAAAGTCGCTAGATCACGGGGACCCATCTCAGGATGTGGCGGTCGCCACCATCTTATTCCTTGTAGATGGCAAACTAGTGTTGCTACAGCCTACTACAACGGAGGACGGTGAACTCAAATATGAGATGCGGATCATTGCTCAAAATGTAGAAACCTATGCGCTTATGCGTGACCACCCCGCATTTGCCCTCGATCTACAGGCAAACTCCCTACCCGCTAGCCCATCAGCAGAGTTGACGGTGAACGACGTGCATGGCCACGACCTGCGCGACTCCCTGTGGTATTTCGATGGCCATGACATGCGTGTGTGGATTGACATGCAGGATGTTTTGGCTTCTGCGTCCGCCGAACTTGGCAGAGAGCTGCCCACGCCAGTCAAGATCCCAGTAGACTTCTACCCACTCTCGGCTTTGATCAACAAAGCCATTATTTTTGGTGTTGAATCGGAACTTATTCAAAGGCGAGACACTAGTTTTGCCTTTTTGCGTTTTGGAACCAGGGTAAGTGACAAATGCTTCCTAATGAGCCTCAATAGCGTATCAAGCAAACCGTTGCTGACATGCCATGCAGACACACCTCTTCCTTCCTGCCCTGCTGCGCTACCACTTAGCGCAATATAACCACCCCGCAGCGCTGCACCTCAGCCACCATTACCAACAGTTGCAGTACTTTCCCCATGCTTTGGAGATTTTATTACATGAGGTTCTTGATGAAGAGGTTGATACACAGCCACCACCCGAACAAGCACTGTTGCCGAGCGTAATATCATTCCTGAGTTCGTTTCCTCAATACCTTGATATTGTAGTACAATGTACACGAAAAACCGAGGTTCGTTCTTGGCGTACCTTGTTCTCAAATCTTCCGCCACCAGAAGAGCTCTTTGAAGAGTCGATACAGAAAGGCAACCTCAAAACAGCAGGCGGATACCTCCTTGTACTTCATACTTTTGAGGAATTGAGGCCGACTGGCGATCAAGTGGTGCGTCTACTTCAGCGCGCAAAAGATGAGCAAGACTGGGAGCTATGTAAAGAACTGGCGCGGTTTCTTATGGCACTTGATGAGTCAGGTGCGACGTTGAGAAGCACACTTGAGCATGTAGAGCTCAGAAACTCGTCGGCAGAGCCCGACAATGGGCGAGCTCAGTTCACGTTTGATACTACACGGCTAAGTATTCCAACAAGGGGCCGCAGCAATGGCCATCACACAGTAGGTAGCCCTAACATCGGCAATAACCTCACATCTCCTCGTAAATCAAGAGATAGTGGAAGCATAAGCCCTAGCGACGGTGCTGTCAGCCCAGGAAACGGTGCCGCACAGCGGGGAGCTGGAGACTATTTTAGACAATGACTGATATAAATTCTTTTTTCCATGGCGATGCATATATAATCCGTTTGCTATAAGAACAAAGCCAGCTGAAATCACTCGGAGCCCGACAATTTGTATCCCGAAGCGTACAAATTGTCAATAAGTTTTTGCTTGCAAGCTCGGAAGTGGCCCACATAATCTGCTGACGAAAGGTTACCACGATTGCGGGAAGGCTGGTGATTGGACCAATCTTCATCACCAAAGAATCTTAGATCCTGATAGCATTGAAAATACGATATACCCATGCTCCTTAAGAAGGTGATTGGATCAACATAGCAATGCCATCATCCGTCGCCATAGGCTTGCATGACTAGACTACCCGTGCGGACCATGGGAGCTGATATGCAACGCTACTTTACGGCGAGCAGATTATAGTAATCACTGATTGGACAAGTAGCCGATAGATGGAGGACAGGAACGATGGCTTGACATGTGGACTCACTTGGGGCGGTGTGTGTCGCTTGATCGTACATGGGCAGGCGGGTGGGTGTTGGGGATTCACTTGTACAGCACCAGATAGAGCACATAATTGTTTAGGGGAGGCACAAGGCAACTGGTAATAGCTTCTATTGTTATCGGGAAACATGAATATGATAGCGCAAGGGCTCGTTCTGTGTTCTGAAGACATACCTTCCCCTGTTTGCTGTCTTTGTTGTAACTTTGGATCGCAAGATGCAGTAAGCGCAGGATTCCGTTGCTTTTCCAGAGCCCATTTCCCTCTATGGTATCTTCCCATGGTTGCTGATAGGGCGCCTCAGTCTAGGCTAGTTCTTCAGGCGGTAAGGCAAGCCTGGCAATGCCTCCCCGCCCGTTGAGGTGGTTCGCTCGCCTTTGGAAGACACAGCCACAAGCATAATCTTCACCGTGCTGTACTGCGCATCTGTTGCGCGACACATGCGCAGCGAGATAAATGATGCATGACGCGCAACTACTGTGATGAAATACCTAGTGTGCAAGGGATCGAAACGCCTCTTTTGAATGGTGCGCAGTGATGTCAACTCATACCAATACATATAGTATTCGAAGCGGCCCACTCCTTCAGCCCTACGACCATCGATCGAGCCTCAGCTTACGGGACGAACTCCTTGACTAAATCCAGGCATGATCAGCACAGTGCGAACATTCCGCTGCTATTGTTGTTGTAAAACGCCCTCAAGTTTGAAGAATTAAGATGTCGGCTCCTCCTAGCACGCATATGCCCCTCTTCACTTCCGGCCCATACCTGAACCTCGCTTCCTCCTACATCTCACCTGCGTCGACCGTCGCATCCGATTCGAGCTTCACGTGGGCCCCAATGCCGCCACATCAGGAAACATTTGGTAAGCGAGTATTTTCTATCTAAAGGTATGAGTTGGAGTTGTACTCATCAAGCGCGGCCGTCAAAAGAGGCTGGCACGCTGGGAACCCTGGGATTGTACACGTTCACAACCAGCCGGAGCACCCACTACGCTCCCACGCGTGACAACAATGATTGATCCCTGTCTCTATGGACAGACGCTATGAAATGAATCTCGTAGAACCAACGCTAATATACAGCTCAAGCGCAAGGCAACAATTTCAGGACCCTAGCCGAACCAGCCAATCAGAAGCCACCGAACGATGTGGGCCTTACATTCATCATTGGCAGCACGCCAGCAGACTTCAAATCGAAAGAAACCATGACTGTTGTACGTAAGACGGCTATGAATGCTTTCCTAAAGGGAGGAGAGAGTGATAAATCGGCCAAGAAAGGGGGTAGCAATAAATCGACCAAGAAGTCGAAAAGGCCAGCAGTCGGCAGCGTGGACTCGGACTTCAAAAGTTCCAACATATCCAAACAAAGTGTTAAGAGTGAAGGTGCTGCTACAGAATTTTCGACCGTCCCCACAACGGCTTCGCTCGGTGCAGAAAGTGTGGCGCGAACGACGGCGAGCTCCTGGACCAGATCTTCTGTACAAAACGTTCACGAACAAGATGCGCCCAATGCCGAGTCTTCGATGGTGCGAGTACGGATGCATCCCAGCCCAGTACCTTCTGAAAGCCCTCACGACTCTGCACCTTCTGATAGGCAGATAGTCATTCCCTGCCGGAGCGATACCCCACTCCCTTATGATGCTCATCCGCCACCACTCTTCATATCGATTGGCAGGAGTTTAGACCCTTTCAGGACAATGTTCCAGTCCAGCCATCCTGGTGTCTCCGTCGAGCAGCTCAAGTATTACTGTAGCACATACTTTGGCACAAGAGCATTAGGAAGACACTGGATCCCGACTGCCCTCAGCTATTCTCACACCTTTCTCGGAACATTATGTCTGGCAACAGCATATCATGACGTCGTTAACGAACTTCCACTAGAGAGTGTACAGACAGTAGCGCTTCGCCAGGAGGTCATACACCTGGTTGGCAAAAACATGCTGAACGCGGAGGAAGGGGTGTCCGATCACAACATCATGGCAGTTATTCAGCTTATTATTTCCGAGGCCATTGGAAGAGAAGAGTCCGGCCTAGGGTATCACGAGGATGGTATCGAGACAATGATCAAACAGCGTGGCGGGCTAAATCAGCTAGGCAAAGATTCGCGCCTTGCATCGGCAGTGTCTTGGGTGTCTCTAGCAACAGCAATTCTGCGAGAAGAATCCCCTCGAACCATGTATGCCGACTACTGCGTCGCCAACTCAGCAATAAACTACCACCCTACCGCTATGATACCCGAATCCCCAATCTTCTGCCCACGTTCGGCATTTAAGACGATCATGAAATCACCAAAATGTACTCTGAAGGCACGAGAGCTCTTAGACGATATTCGGATAATGATTGACATCTTCCTTCACGAAACGAAGCAGAGACGCCGGAACGCACCAAGTCTTATGAATATCTACAAAAAGATCATCAATACAAGCACATACCCGCCCATTTCTGAGCTTCGCAATAGTTCGGTTCTCACAGAGAATGATTACAAATACGAAGCGATCCGTATCGTTTCTATCATCCAAGCGACCGCCATCATCAGACGGTTACCTCTCTCTGAAGCTATCTCAGTCGCTGCGGAATCTCAAACCCCTTTGACAATCTACACATCTGCCATAGCCTCCAGGTCAAACGAATCACTCATCTCACCGTTCGACTTTAGCCAGGAGACTCCATTAACAGCCTCAACTTCACCATCGTTTTCAATCAGCCCTGCCATACCCCAATCATATTTCCCTACCACAGGACCTCGCTCCTCAATCTCTTCAGTCTCTTCAGCCTACCGACCTCGCCCGTCATTCTCTTCAACATTCAGCGCTCAACGGCCGTCGATCTCATCCACGCATTCATCGTCTGAACAAATTTACTTCGCACCCCCTCCTGCACCGGCACCAAATCATACCACTTCGCTGCTGAAAAACCTAAAAGAAGCGATCGAACATTCAAACATATCAATGTGTTGGGGCGATATGGCCGGTGTGCTACTCTGGATTGGTCTAGTTGTTGGTGCCGCGAGCAGGTCAAACGAAAATAAATTGCTAAGGAAGTACTACTCAGCATTGACGATGCGTGCGGGTGTGTTGCTATGTTTCGAACACACTGAAGCAATCAACAAGACTATGCTACGCATGTGCGAAGTCGTAGAGGCACTGGTTAGTGAGAAGCAGAGTGAGGAAACGGCAGGCCGTAGTAAGAAACTGAGAGTGTGAAAAAGAGAAAACAAATGTGACCCGTCAAAGGGGCGTTCTAGGGAAGCTTTTTCGAAGAGGTTAGAATAAGCTTTCCCAGAGGGGCGGGCCATTCGGCGATGCCGAAGGGAACGATCTATGTCTGTGTAGTCGATAATGAGGCTGAAGATTGAACTCGACTTGGCAGATTTTCCTTTCTTTGTGTTTTATTTTACTTATACCCTTCATTCGTTGTTGATCTTATACATATTTGTCTTTCATATCGGGCGTTTTGGCGATTTAATCAACGCGATAAGATTGTATTGCACATAAAATATTTGGTATGGGCATATTAGACAGAGATCAGATTAGTCTTAACTACTGCGCTCAGACGTTTACTCCTTTGACACCACTATTTATTCCCCTAAGTCCCCAAAATATCCTACAATACACGTGCTTCCTCAAACCCTTACTCCCCGCCTTGCGCCGCCTGCGCCGCCTTCCACCTCTGCGCATTGGCCATGAGTTTCGCCAACTTGGCCGCACTCTCATCATCCGCGGGAAACACATAATCAATGTACTCCTCGAATTCGCCGTCGTCCAACTTTCTCCTCTTCTTAACCTTCCTCGGCATCTGTTTGTCAATCTTGTCCTGGTCCTCTGCATTCCCATGTACAGCTTCAAACGAACGCCACGCCGTGAGCAGCGCGACACGATCTGTTGTAGCGCCCAGATCCTTGAGACGTGTATGGGCGCGCGTGAAGATGGTGCGAGCGCGGGATTTCGCGGCTTCAGATACGGGACGATCTTCGTCTTCTGTGTCGGCGGCCGCGGTGTCGTCGTCTTCGGGGACCGAGAGTTCGAATTGAGCCCAGGATATCCAAACTTTGACGTGGTCTGTCTTTGACAGCAAGCGTTCGTAGAGTGCGCGCGTGCGGTCGTATTCGCCTTCGCCTTCTTCAAAGTCGATATATGCTTTCCAAAGCAGTTCTGGCATGTCGAGTTGGGGTTCGTCAACGGCGAGTTCGAAAATTGCGCGTGCACGATCGAGGTCGTCGAGACCGCGCTCAAGCTCGGCAAATTTAATCCAGGTTTGGCAGTTTGAGCCATTCCATTCAATATACTTTGTATAAAGTTGTCGACACCGGCTAAATTCGAAGAGTTTCATTTCAAGCTCGATGTAGCCTTTGAATAGCTTGTCTTTTGGACACATGCCGATTGCTTGTCCGAGGAGTTTCCGCGCGGTGGTGAGTTCGCTTTGTCGTACTTCGAAGTGGGCGAACATTAACCAGACTTTGGCGAACGTGAAGCGTTTGTGGGGGATGAGGCGTATGCATTCTTGATAGATTTGTCGTGTTCGTTCGATGTCGCGGGATGTGGTTTCTTCGTATACAGCGTAGAACAACCAAAGATAAATATACCTTCTCCAGTGTCGCTTTTCTTGTGTAGGTGGTATTTGTGCAATCGCTCGCTCGTAGATGTCTCGTACTCGATCTGTGTTGCCAGAGGTCTCTTCCAAGCGCGCAAAATCTATCCAGGCGTCATAGTTCTTAGGGTTCTCTTTGACTTGCTCTTCATAGTGGACTCGTCGTTTCGAAAGAATGACATCTTCTATGCCATCTCTGTCTCCGAACTGCTTCTCGAATTGGGTAAATGTCTTGTGCAGATTGACCGATTTGGATCGTGGCATGCGGTCCAGCGCAAACTTGTAGATCGCCCTCGCTCGCTCCAACTCTTTCAGCCTAGCCTCGAATTTGGCATACGCCATGAACAGCTTCTCATCCATAAACTCGTCGCCAAGAGTCTCCACCGCTGTGCCATAGACATCGCGTACGAGATCGCTTGTTCCATTCTCTTCTTCAAACTTGGCCCATTTGATCCAGTTCTTGGGCTCCGGGTGTACAACGGTGAAACGCTCGTAGATGGCCCTCGCCCTCTCAAATTCGCCATGCCTCTTCTCCAGCTTGATATAGGATGACCAGGCAGCCTCTTCAGGCTCCCACTGCATCCAGCGCTCGAAGACTGAGCGAGCACCATCGATATTACCAAGCGTTTCCTCCATGTACACATATTTGTACCACAGCTTGTCAATTCGCGGCAGGATTGTGACGGCCCGATCAAGTAGATTTCTCGCATGGTTGATGTTCCTGTGCTTCATCTCGGCTTCAATGTAACGAAGCCATAGGGCAACGGCAGTACTATCGACATCTAACGCACGTTCGAAGATAGATCGCGCCCGCCTGAACTCTTTCTGCTCGAGCTCCCACTGTGCATATCGCATCCAGTTGTTCATATTTATCCTGTTGCGCCGCACATAGTCTTCAAACTCCTTCCGTTTTCTGCCCTGAAATTCGTGCAGCTCCTCGAGGTCAGCGAAGCGCTGCGTTGGCGCTTTGAGCTTATCATCTTGACGGTCAACAGCTTCGCGAAGCAGCTGTTCAGCGCTGATTTGGACAGGCGCAGCCGCCTTATTCTTGACACGCGGAGGTCCTCGTGAGCTCTCCATGGTGTTGATTGCGATAGAATAGGAGAAGCGTATCGGAGCTTAATCGACGAATAGATGTAGATGTCGTGTCTACAAAGCGAAGAGGGCGCCGATTGCGCCTTGTTGATATTATATTGCTACTGGTGATGATTGATGTTGGGAAATTCAGAGACGGCGCCTTTACCGCCTGGCAGTATTAGATTCCATGCCAAGCCTGAACCTTTCACGTCACCACGGTCGCGACTTGGAATTTACCACCAACAACCACAACCACCGAGTCCACTTACAACACCCTCATCGGCGGCTGTGTCAGGCAAAGGTACGTAAAAGGTTGCGCTTATTTGAGCACTTCACTCAACCACATCGCAACAGGAGGGACACCTCCGGCCGCCTGGGCAACATTGCGACGACCGCACCAGCAATCTAGTAGTGGATTAAGATGGCGACCCTCGAGCAGGAGCTTATGGCCGATTTTGCCGACTCAGGCGACGAGGACCTGGCCGACTTAGAGAATGATTTTGCTGCCGAAGCTTCCCCGGAAGCTAATGGAGATGATGAAGATGAAGAAATGGTCGATGAGGAAGCACAGTACGCTGCAGACCAGGACAAGAAGCAGAAGAAAGGACCTGCAGATATCAAAGGCGCTCAGACTCTCATGAATAATCTACAGTCTGTCTTAGAACAGATCAATGAGGTCAAGGATCACATGGAAGAGGTCATGGATGGCGAATCCATAGAGGACAACCCCGAGTACCAGCTACTCAAGGAAGCAAACGAATTTTCAACCCAGATAGATGGCGAGATCCAGTCAGTACATAAGTTTATCCGCGACCATTACTCTCTCCGTTTCCCGTATCTTGAGGAGCTCATCAAGAACCCTGTCGATTACGCAAAAACCGTCGCCATTCTCCAGAACGAACCTTTAAACGACATCAAGACGATCGCGCAAAGGACAGATAACATTGTAGGCGTTCCATTGAAGAATATTCTAGATGCACCATCACTCATGGTTGTCACTGTCGAAGCAACCCGTGCTCAAGGTCGGGAGCTTGATGAGGCCGAACTTGAAATCATTGTCGACGCATGCAAGCTGTTACTGGAGCTGAACAAATCAAAAGATGTACTCATCGACTACGTGCAATCGCGTATGAATGTATTTGCGCCAAACCTCACAGTTCTAGTTGGCTCACTTACCGCTGCCCAATTCATCAACTACGCAGGAGGACTGGCTGGCCTAGCAAAGACACCTGCTTGTAACATAGCGCCCTTGGGCTCAAACAAGGCGTCTGGGCTTGGTCTATCGACCAATATTGGTATCAGACATCAAGGCTTCCTGTACCACAGCCCAATTTTGCAAACAATTCGTCATGACCTGAAAAAGCAAGCTATGCGCATTGTGTCAGGAAAAGTCATTCTCGCCGCGCGCGTTGACATGGTTCACCAATCCCCCGATGGTGCAACAGGCCTCCAACTGAAAGAAGAATGTGAGCGCCGTCTTGACAAGCTCACTGAACCCCCACCAAATAAAGGTGTGCGGGCTCTGCCCGCACCTGATGACAAGCCCAGTCGCAAGAGAGGTGGCCGAAGAGCAAGAAAGGCAAAGGAGGCAACTGCCATGACAGAAATTCGCAAAGCGCAGAACAGGATGGTTTTTGGCAAAGAAGAAAAAGAGGTTGGATACGGTGACTCGACAAAGGGAATGGGTATGATTGGTGCCACAGATACTGGCCGACTTCGCGCACAGCAAATCGATCCCAAGACGCGTGCTAAGCTTTCCAAAAAGCAGGGAGCTGGATGGGGCGGTGAAACAACCCTCGGCGCCGCATCATCGCTCAAGGGTTTCGGCGCTGGCGGAACGGCTACCTCCTTGCGTGCTCAGGGACTGCGAACGGGTGGGGTTGGACTTGGTGGCGCAGGAACGAGCTCGATTGCATTCACCCCTGTACAGGGCTTGGAACTCGTGGATCCCAAAACCCGGGAGGAATTGAACCGGAAACGAAAAGCAGATGAGGACAGATGGTTCAAGGGTGGATCGTTTACAAATCTAGGCGGTCCCTCAAAGGTCGATGCTGGTGGCTTTAAGGTTCCGGCACTGCCGGCCAAGAGGCCGAAGAACGGGTCTTCGTGAGACGAGATGATTTAGTCAGGAGCATTTACGGCGTTCAGTGGACTCTGTTCTCCACAGATACTTGCATGGTTGGCGTTGGAAGATTTGAAGAGATTTACTAGTGCAAATTTTGGATGATATCCACGTGTAGGAAATTATAGTCGCATTACACATTGTGTCAGTTCAGACTTACGTTGGCCCCATGTGGTAAGCATTACTACCCTATGTTATTTTGGACAACGTACAACTCGAGTACAGGTAGTCGACGGTTTAGTTCCAATGTCAGTGTTACTGCTCGGCTCCTGGCAAACTTACTAATCAGTCCCATAGGACATCTATCCAGATAAATTTCTGACTCAATTTTAAAGTGTTTCTTTACCTCGTCTCATCACACAACACCACAAATCGAAAATCTCACAGAGTCGGCAACAACACACGCATGCGGACGCACACGTACTCCAAAAGATCCAAAATGGTATCTCGATCCAAAGCATGCAATTCGTTTTGCTCCAAAGTATCTATAGCCGCGTAAACAAAGAACAAACCCATTGGACCAACAGAGTGGTATCTTGAACGATAAAACCAAAGAAAAGTAAGCAAACAAAGTAGGTCCAAAACAAACTCAAAGCAAATATCCAAATGTAAACTCCGGAGTTTAGTTCGATTGGGAACCCAAAAAAAATATTAATGCAGATCAGCCGCCCTTGAATATGGAAGGCTTTTGGTATCCGTTATGCTACAGTGTGAGAACCGAGAAACCAAGAAAGTTCATGGCGGTGCTTATGTACTCCGCTGGGAAGGCCGGTATGGTACAGGTAGGACGGCAGGACGAAGGCGGGTTCGCTTGAAAGGGTGTGTACATACAGGCTAGGGGGTGTATATAAGGATGTGTGTGTGTGTGTGTGTGTGTTGTCGGTGACAGGGCGGTGAGATGGGCGGCGTGGATGTGCAGTCGCTAGAAGGAAACATCACAATGGGGCCGCCACATAATTGACAGGTGTAGATGATACAGATGATGGCTGTGTGGATGGCAAAAGAAAGACTTCTGCTTCTTGGTCGGGGATAGCCCATTGTACTTCCATCTTCCTAGATCTTTCCCGCCCCGTCTCCGCGAGTCATTGTTGTTGTCTGAATTGACTCTCTTGTGTCGGCGATGATCGTGGCGATCGGCGGAGATTGGGTGAGCGTCGAACGGTGTCTGAAGCGAGGCCTGCAGCCGCAGTAGGCGTGAAGGGGGTCGTATTTCCGACAATTGGAGTTCCTTTTGCTGAACCGCCACTGCCGGTTGCGTGATGTGTGGCTCGGACTGTAGATGGTGTTGCTGGAGAACGGCCAGCAACACCTGGAGCTCTTGGCGTTGTGTCTTGACTGTCGCCTCCCTGAAAACGCTGTGTCCCTGATCGTGGAGTGTTTTCGTGGCTACCGCCTTCCTTTTGTCTGGGAGAAGGCTTACTGGTTGATGTTGATCGACTACGTGTTCCCCCCTTGGTTGACCTTGGGTGGCAGTATTTGTTATCGGAGGACCTTCAGCTGCCCGTCTGCTACTTTGCGGGCTCCGTTGGGCACTTACGATATGCGCGCTGACGCCGTGTCCATTACTACTACCAATCGCCTGAGCGCTGCCTTGTGTTACGGGCTCGGGACTGCTCATGCCAACGCGCGGTGTACCCTCCCAGCTCTTGCGTTTCATCATACGGCCCAGGATGCCAACAAGTTCTGCAGCATCCTCGAATTCAGTGTCATCCATTGCCTCCTGGGCACGGTATACGTCCTTGATTGCGCGTCTGGCAACACGTCGGGAGCCGTCATGGTCGTGCACACAATCCCACAGAAATGCGCTGTGTTCCAATGCTACAGATAATCTTAAGGGATGTGACCCATGAAGGAATTGTGTAGCATACTGCGTGGCTGTTGTGAAATAGCCATTCGCTAGAGGCACAAAATTCAGGGGCGGCAAGATGAATGATGAAGGTTGTGGAATTGGAATGGGATTGAGGCCGGGTGGCGCGTGGATTGGTGGTCCTGGGGATGGCGTAGCGACTGGGCCACCGGGTGCATAAGGGTTCGTGACAAAAGACGTTTCTGACACGATGGAGTCGATGGGTTCGCGAAGGGTTGGTTGTTTACCTGCACGTTTTGATGGTGGTGAAAGCCCGGTAGGGTCTCCTTTATGTCTTCCGTTTGCTGCTCGAGGTGAGAGTGGCAGAGGGGGGGCGCCCGGCATTCTAGAATCAGTAGAGGTCATGTTGGTGGTCGTTACGGGTGGTTGGTTGTGGAACAAGCAGAAAATGTGGTAAAAGCTGGCTCGTAGCTTCACACTGAGCACCCTACACTCGGGTCCATGTTGATTATCTTGAGCGTAAGGGAGCACGTAAAGCTCTAGGATAGACAGTCCTTCGCGGGACATCCAAAGGATGTGCTGATAAGCGGCGAGGGACGGCGTGTCTCGACTCGTGTCTAACTTGCGAAGCTTTCTTGCACGGATGAGTCGCCGTGCAAGTAATACTGATAGACCTAATATTTGATAGAGAGCGCCTGAAAGGAAGGGGTTGGAGTCTGCCGTCTGCTTGGCTATGCGGCCTAGAAATTTCTGGTCAAAATCCAAAGAGGCCATCTTATTGTGGTTTCCCTTGCTACCAACAGTAAGCTTGACATTCGTGAGGATGGAGCGACGGTGAAGGATGGTGTGGCTGGGAAGGAGCAACTGCTGGTAGGTAAACACAACCACAACCACGACCAATGACAGCTCCAAATGAAAATGTACACTGACGAGCTGCTACTACCAGCACCGCTTCCCTTGCCCCAGTGAAGAGAGTATACTTGAAAGCAAGTACAGAGCCTCATGGCAAAAAGGAGACTAAAATATGCATTCACTTACTATCAACCGCCAACCCGGACCGTTGCGCTGTATCTCCAAATCAAGACACAGTGCAGCCCGGCCCGAGCTGACTGATGGCGTCTTGCGATGACGCCGCCGGGGAGATGAAGAGGTGAAGAGGAACAATTGGTGCTAGCCAATTGATAGGTTTCAAGAGGCGATCAGATAGCCGTGCGCTTGGCGCCCTCAAGTGAATAGCGATTCTGGTGAGAGCCTCAGCCGGAGATTGACACTTGACCCACAATGTGATAGGCGCCACTCGGAGAATTCCTGGATTAGGCAATGCTGATGATAGTGATGGTGGTACAGAGAAGAAAAGTTGTGAAAGGGTTGAGTTACGGCCGAATTAATGGTAAAGTAGCAAAAATGCAAAAATGATGGAGTGCAGGCCAGGACTAATTGGGATATGTCTGATGAAGTGTCAGTCAGCATTCAACCCCAAATGTTGACATGTCCTCATTGCATGCGTGTCAAGGCTTGAAAATGTCTAGTTACCTCAAAAGGGACAAGTCGAGGCAGTGTTGCGGACAGAGTCGAATGACTACTCTCATTCGACGAATGGAATGCCTGTTGAGCCAATGACAGCGCTCAATTAATGAGGCAACGCGGAGACTTCTTTTGCGACAAGACTAGCAGATGTCAGGCATGGATTATTGCGAGGTACAGTGTGGCTGGAAGGTCGGGTTCTGTGGCCTCGCTCTGCGCATCGCGACTTCGTCCAACTTGGAGAATCCAGCAGTGCTCGAGGTGATGCGATGATGTTAAAGCTGCGACGTCCAGGCGGTGTAGGAGGGTCAGTGCAGGCTGTTTTAGACCCGAGGAAGCGAACTTGGCCACACACTCGACAACTCCAGATTTCTGTGGATATGCACGAGCATGTACCGTACGTTCGACCGCCTGTATCGGGGCGTTCTCCGGGTTTGCGAGGCTGGCAAGATGGGTGGTGTGGGAACGAGCGACAACAATGACCACGATCTGATAGTGCAGATGTGAGAAATCGAGAATTGGAAGAATTGGCAGGGCGAGCGCATACGTCGACGACGACGACGACGACAACGACCATTATTGTACAGTATTAGCTACCTAACTAACCCACGCTCCATCTGCGCCGGCCTCCTGGTAATGCAGGTGCAGCTCCTGCGTCAATCTGCAGAACAGGCGAGCGCTGTTGGTTGTTGACGTGTTCTCCGCTAAACCGCACCCGCTCTCCTGCATCCTTTTTTCCCGTTAATCGTTCATTCCGAGGCGTTGCCAGCTGGCATTGGAGGCTAAAGACCTGCCATCCATCTTTACCTCGATCGACAAGGCCGCCTCTGCGATGCCGCCGTTTTGGGGGGCTTGCCAACAAGCACCTGCAGGGCTGGGCTTGGCCGAGCTGGTCTCAGATGAAATACCACCGGCTGCCAGCGCATCAATTCACGGCTGAAAGTCCCAGCACTTCATCATCAATGTCCTTCGCACGGGTGGGAAGGTGCTTGACAGCCCTCGACAGCCCTACACATATGCTTGGACTACAGCCATGGGCAGCCACCAGCACGCACTGCTCGTTGTCGCAGTTCGAAACCACGCATGCTGACCCCTCGGTGGAGACCACCAGGATATTTACAGCTGACATGCTATCTGCCTCACAACAACAGGCCCTGGCCGCATCAAGGGCCCTCGGTTGATGCAAGCTGAATGACGCTGTGCTGGAGTTTTCTGCATCTCCCAGCCTTCATACACAACTGGGCGTCAAAGCAATGCTCCCGCCCACCTATATTTGTCCACCTTTGGACCAAAGAGGTTTAGAGGACAGACCACTGACCAGCATCACTTACTGTTTCGTCATATCTCATGTACACCGACTCGCTACTCTGCCGGACTTGCAACGAGTTTGCATCGACAAGCTCCAGTCGAATTGGCGGTGTAAGTGCGCTTCTATTGGCCCATATTTTCTAAAATGCTAGCCAACGCATGTAACGGGAAGACTACGGAGCATTTATTGAACATCATTTACCCACCACCAACCTCCTTGGCTTTACTGAGCGTCATAGCACTGGAACAGGATTAAAAGTTAAGATCTTACTATCTACTGGCGTCGAAGTCTTGGCAAAAAAACTCCGTACCCAGGTTGCACAGATGCTTATGAAAGGCTGTCGAGCGAGACTATTTATACCCAAATCTCACCGCCCATCACCGCTCATACTTCATATTGAATGATGATCATTGTCATGTGGACAATATATGGACGCTTTCGACCATATTCTAACATCTGCAACTTGCTGAATAATAGGAGGGTACCCTTAGATAGCTTGAGAATGCACTGTTCTTCTTGTTGACAACCCCGGGCAATAGATGGCAAAGAGACAAACATAAATGAACCCGTGCAACCCTTCCAGAAGCATGCAAGGATCCGACGGAAGGTTTCCGGGTAGCAACGTCGGTATAGGGTGTGAGTGCCCCAACGAGGAGAATTCAACCGAAAAGAACAAACATCATGAGCTTCCACATTGATATTATTCATTGGCCTTGTTGGACAAACTTTTAAGTGTTACTGTTATTTTAATCAAGGTTTGGGCTACTCCTGCCCCGTGCATAGGATCGTACTACACACGTAACTGCGCAGCGTTAACGACCTTGAGGGTTTGTTTTGCATTTGATGCAAGGCACCTTTCCGTCGCAGCTTGAAGGGTGTGCGTAATTCAACCTAGGATGATTCCAAGAAAGGATATTATTCTATCATTCAGTTCACGCACAGAGGGCTGTGAAACTACCATGGCTGTTTGAGGTTATGGTTTGCGAAGCGACCGGTATAGTCATGTTTGGCAACAGCATTGGTAGCTCTCTGTGGTGCTGGGGATACCTATTCGGATTGGCTTGTGGGTTGCTCCCGATGAGATCAGATTGAGCAATCGAACAACACTCGAACCACCTCAACTAGCAAGCGGCGTATACCCATATAAAGCATTGCCATGATGTAAAAAAAGAAAGACATAACAGACCATTCCAGTTATACACTGCTACATTTCCTCCTATTCAGCCAGTCCTTCTTCAACAAGCTTATTACTTCCAAGTGAAGTTTAGACACTATCTCAATAGAGCTTCATAGGTACGGAAACTAAGTATTTGTAAGGAAATGTATATGGGCGGTGCTTACATGTGCGTGAAAGACGATCCAAATTGCAACTGCAACGGGCTTGATATCAGTATCTTATTTACCTCGATAAATACGACGGCTAGCGAAATGTGCTTCTACCACGCATACACACACAAATGCGGTCACACGGAAATGGTTCTACAGGAACTCTGCGTGAAAGGCCAGATGATTCAACAGAAGTGTGCTCGAGGCCAAAATGGCACTATAATGGCTTCGCTTAAAATTGAGACACATTGTAGTCTTTGTCTCAAAAGTGTACGGTTTGCAGAAGTCAATGTTGAAACTCAACATCTTACTAACGTTTTGTTTAGTGATCAAGGCCTTCACGTTTGGAATGGATGAAGATGAGAATTGTTTCGCGATGATACAGGTAACGACAGTTAGACGTGAGATTAGAATAAATCTGATTGGTTTTCAACTGAATTCTCTCCCCAATATCTTTGCCTGTCCTCCTATACCATACTTTTCTCATCATGTACCCCGAATTTGGTAGATTGCAGCTCTCTCTTCTTTGTGAGTCGAATGAACGCGAGTCTGGTGAACTTGTCACACCAATTCAGCAATGCTAAGCATTATTCAAGGATCCTTCCAAAGGGCAAGAGGTGCATGGCGTGACTGCTTTTGCTAGTTCTCCAGATTTTTCACTGACACATTTACCTTGACATGAAGAAGTCTAGTTTTGCATTACAGATACATATATATATATATATGCGTCACTCTAATTTGCATCTCGGGCTCGCTTTCGCTTTCGCTCCAGAACACCGTTTGGTGAGACTTAGTACCACCTAGCCGAGGAGCACGGAATTTTGAGTTTCCATCAATGCCCATAATGTAATGGAACTATCGATCAGCTGCCGGACCTTGATGCGCCCGCTCTGCATGTGAAACTGCCGTCAGCCATTTGCAGCTCTAATAACGCGGTAGTTTCTAGGCGCAAGTCAAAGCGAAGCGGCGTGGGAGTAAACCTCACTGATAGATTGGTCTTGTGTCACCCTGATTGGCCACTCGAGCTCGGAACATGAACAGCCGATCCATCCTCCATGTCGGCTCGAAGCGCTCTTTTGACCATATTTCCGCTAGCGGCACACCCAACCGTACTCTATACGGTCATGGGTACGCTCGTATTTGGCTCACGCCATATTAGGATTGCTAGAGTCCTCCTTTAAATTCATATTTTTCTACCTATCTATTTGGTTTTTTTGGTACACTAAATATGCTACACCACTCTACACCATAACAAGCAGGTGTTCGATTTCCACAGTGTGAGACAAGCCCTGTCGCGCGAACGAACATCAGCAACTCAGTTGTTTTCTGCATTGCAAAACGATATCTCTGGACCGTACCCCCACTAGCTGGATAGCAGCACCATGACTGTCACTGACGTAGGTCCTGGGACCCAAACCGAAAGGAACGAAAAGAGCCCAGATGTTGGTGATGAAATAAGAAGTAATCATGACACGACCCTAGAGAAGAGTGCGGTAGCTCAAAAGATGGAGGATGAGAAACGAGATTCAACAACTAGCGAGAAAGCAGATGAAGAACTGGCAGAAGAGGTCGAGGACGAGTCGAAATATCTCACTGGTTACAAACTTGCCCTTCTCACACTTGGTCTTTGTCTCACGACCTTTGTGATCGCTCTTGACAACACCATCATCGCCACCGCTATCCCCAAAATCACGTCGGTCTTCAATAGCTTGGAGGATGTTGGTTGGTACGGATCCTCTTATCTCCTCACAACGACATCGCTACAACCATCTTTCGGCAAAATATACACCTACTTTGACGTAAAATACACCTATCTATCAGCACTTATTATATTCGAAGTGGGATCCGTCATCTGTGCCTCTGCGACTAGCTCTCCTATGTTTATCATTGGACGAGCCATTGCTGGTTCGGGAGCAGCTGCATTGTACAGTGGCGGTATGACGATTATCGGCTATTCTGTTCCCCTTCGCAAAAGACCTATATACATTGCTGCATTGTCGTCAATGTTTGGCATCGCTTCTGTTGTTGGACCTATTCTTGGAGGGGCATTTACCGACCGGCTCTCCTGGCGCTGGTGCTTTTGGATCAACCTCCCATTCGGCGGTATTTCACTGGCTGTCGTGTTCTTCTTCTTTACGAATCCTGAACGTAAATATTCGCACATACCCGTCAAGGAACGCCTCAAGAATATTGATGTTGTTGGAGCCATCTTCCTGATCTGCTCAATCGTTTCGTTGCTATTGGCGCTCCAGTGGGGTGGATTTACTTACGAATGGAAGAACTCGAAGGTCTGGGGCACATTGCTTGGCTTTTTCTTAATGATTGCAGTCTTCATTGTCGTACAGGTCCGCCAGGGTGACCGTGCAACGATACCTGTTCACGTTTTCAAGCAACGAACAATATTAGTCAGCTGTGTATTCTCTATGCTGATATCAATGGCATTGTACACGTAAGTCACTTATAACATTATTTTTATTTTTATTTGAGCTCATTTACTGACCAACATCCTAGACATATCTTCTACCTACCGTTTTATTTCCAAGCCATCAAAGGTACTACTGCCGAAGAATCAGGTATTCGAACTATCGCCTATCTTGTCAGCATCACTTGCTCCAGCATTATAATTGGCGGCCTTATCACTTTCGTAGGTTGGTACGCTCCCTTTATGTGGGGCGGCACCGCTGTGTTTGTGGTCGGTGCCGGCATGCTTTACACCCTAAAAGTCAACAGTCCGGCAGGCCAGTGGATTGGTTACCAAATACTGGCAGGTGTAGGTGCGGGGGCCGGTGTCCAGATCCCATTTATCGCCGTGCAGGTTGTCGCTAGCCAGAAAGACATGCCGACTGCAAATGCGTGTGTTCTCTTCTTCAATTCGCTGGGCGGTGCTCTCAGTATTAGTATTGCGCAAAACATATTCGTCAACACGCTGGGCAAAGAGATCCCAAAGTATGCTCCAGGCTTCGATGCCAAAATCATAGCGGCGGTGGGAGCCACAAATTTAAGAAAAGTTGTGCCAGCCGAGCTGTTACCAGGCGTTTTGGAAGGCTATAATCGGAGTATTATAACGGCTTTTATATTGGCGGTTGCTACAGGTTCAATTGCCTTTTTTTTTAGCTTAGGCATGGAGCAGAAGAGTGTGAAGGGAAAGAAGATTGAGATGGGTGGTGCGGCATAGATATCTGCGTTGCCTTTTATTTCGATTTTTTTAATACACATGACTTGAACATAATAGAGTATTCTTCGATCAGCTCTCGAAATCAAAGAGCGATATGCCAAGCCCTAAAATGCGGAACAGGACCATCAGCGTCGCGAATCTCTACAACGGTGTTTGATCTGGACGACCAGATGAATGGGTGAGCCTCGCTTTCACACGTTTCGTCAAGCTCTTCTTGTCACCCTCACTCAACATATCTATCATCTCTTTTAAGGACTCGGTCTCCTCATCCTCACTCTTTTCTTTTTTGTTCAATTTCTGCTCATTCATAATATGCAGAACCTCTACACCCAAGCGTTCAAAGTGCGCCATTTGAAAACCAAACAAATTTCCTCCTCCCTGAGCCCCCGCCATACCATCACGATGGATGCTATCTAGACCAGTCATCATTGCCCTGAGACCCTCGGGCATAAACATGTTCCTACGCTCTTCTTGCCGCTTCTTGCCATTCGTAGCTTCTTCGAAGGCACCGGCAAGATTTTGCCATGCATCGAAATCTTCCTGTGAACGGGTTTGGTCGTACTTCTGCTTGGCTGCAAAGGATGACTGACTCAGTTCTACAATCTTCTTAGCCTCGGTGCGTATCCATTCTTCGCGAGTAGCGCGTCGAGCATCGAGACGGGCAGCCGCCTCAGGATCGAGATTGAGGGTGTCTGCACTGAAGAGGGACGGAGGTGGGATGGGAAGGTCCGCACGAGAATGAGAGTCCGGAACAGAAGAAGTACCAAAATTGAGTCCTGCTACGGTGGGGCTAGAGCCCAAAAAAGAAGCTGTTGCGGAGAAGGGGGCCTGTGGAGTTGTCGGAGGCTTGAAATTTGGTAAGCCTCGGGCCTCTGGCTCTGTGGGCAAAGTTTGCTTCTTCCTAATATTTAATTGATCAGTGAAGGGATTAGAGATCGTGCGACTATGTCTGGTCCCGGAACCAGAAGGTGTCATGTGCGGACTTCCAGTTTCGTTTTCTGGTTTCTGAGGAGAGCTCAAGCCAAGCTCTCGCGCAGTCTTCTGGACCGCTGGATTGGATTGCATGTGAATAATGACTTTGCTGTGATTGTCCGAAAATGCGTTGGACGGTAATGACGACAGACGCATGAAAACTTGTTTCTGTGAGATCTCACCAGGACTCGGAGCACTGCTATCCTTTTGTGGAGATAGAGTATCAACAGCAGAATCTCGATGCCCTAGACCAGGAATCCAGGTAACAAGTTGAGATCTGTGTCGATATCTGCCCTGGAGGCTGTTTGTGGAGGACATGGACTTTGACTTCTGAGTTCCTCGATTTCCCCTCGCTAATTCTGATGGGTTTGAATTGCCAGTGCCACTATGTACCTCTGTCTTTGCGCCCTGGGTGCTTGAATTATTCTGCTCCAAAGATATTGTTGAATCAATTTCTCCAATGCCTTCTTCCACTGACTGTGGCAGGATCGGCATCGACGCAGACCTGCCGAATGTGGTAGAATATCTTGTCATGGTTGTGATGCGCCGTGGACGGGTTGATTATGTGTGAATAAGAGTTGAAGCGGGTGGGTAGAAGGTGTAGAGATCCAGGGAACTCTAGTCAACATAAATCTCCTCACTGTTTGTAATGACGTCGTTATATACGGTGTTGATTTATTGGAAAAGGTCGTCGAAGTGAATGAGGCGACCCACTTTTATTCCGAAGCGTTCATCCAGGATTATTCATGGTATATATCGATCCCAAAAATTGCGTTAATTGAGGAAATTCAGGGTAGCCCAAATGACAGGAAACCCTGGTCGTGGAAAGGAAAAAATTGGAACTCTTTAATATCGTCCAAGATCCCTGAGGGCCCTCAGGGTCTACATGAATCATAACTTGGTTCGTTTGTTAGGATCTCACAAAAAATACCTAGGTAAGGCCGATTATCGTGCGTTTAGCTGGATCATTAGAAATTCTTGATAGTTGATATAACCACGACACTTGAGTTTTATATTTTGAATAAATAACATTGTAGTGTCTAATTATGGTTCTTAAAGAAAGTTGAGTAATTTTTTGGGGGGATTGAAACATATAATTTTCTTCGTTCCATCGATCTACTCGAAGCATATTGGCTTCTTGAGAGCTTCAGAAACAGCGATTTCCAAAGAGAGGAAAAGGATGTGGGTCTACTCATTATTATAAGGTCTCGTTGAGAATCCAAGGGTTCCGATGGGACATAACCCATGGTTCAACCCGATCTGGAACTTTCGGGTCCCCTCAATCACGACTTTGATTCAAAAATGTTGAGGTTACACGTCATTGATGCTTGATTTAATGGCCTAAAGCTTCAACAAAGTGGACATAAATACTCAACACGATAACCGTGTTTTCCTGTTCTCATCAGACTAAATTTCTAAGATTATCACGTCTTCCCAACACAACCATTCACTACTCCGCGAAAAGGATACCAGTGAATCCTCGAATCAAAATCAAGATCAGAATCGAATTTCCCAAACTTTGACTCACGCTAAAGCAATCGAAGAATTCCTAGCCTTCAGGACTATTCCAGCCTCCTTGAATATCGAATAGCTTTGTGCTTGTGTGTCTGAAACATCATCGTGACCACATCCTCCGACACCCTACAATCGCAAGTTCCATCCACAGCCATGCAGCGCAGAGGACGCATGCGCTATCCCGGCGATCGCCACTACATCATCGCAGCCGCAGCCGCAGGTGTTACTGACGGAGGTCCAGCTTACTGGTGGGCCGCAGATGATGAGCATGAATGTGAAAATGATGAACTGAGCACGCGTGACCAATATTCGCCGCCCAACTTTACCGATAGCTGGTGGGTAAACCATGCTGAGTCAACCCAAACAGCCCGTGGGTCGCAATTGCAACAAACCCAAGCCAAGGAACAGACTCGCAGTGGGGAGATGGCATCCCTGGATGTGGGAGGTGCCAAGACTGAGAGGAAGAAGCAGGATTCTGGAGCCGTTGTTGAAGAGAAGAAAGATGATCAAAAGGAAGACCAGAAGACGGACCGGAAGGGAGATCAGAAGGGAGACCAAAAGGGAGATAAGCCACAGAAAGAGCAGACAAAAGACGCTGACATGACCTGGTAATGCGAGTTCCCCAAGGTTGGACCCCGATCTCAGCGAGAAACACGTAGGTGCTTTGCTATATGCTGGAGTTTTCAGGTAGCCTTGATGATAGTGGATTTGGGAAGCCGATGGCCAACCGGGATTTCCTCAATGCTGGTGTTATGTTCGACTTTGGGACAGCGCCATCCGACCGTTCGGCTCTTAGGTTTTGTATGGCATGTGAAAGCGGGAAAAAGGGCGATGAATCTCTTTAATGCTTCTGAGCAAACTAGTCATATTTCTAGTCCCCTTTATAATAGTATTTTTTTAAAATTTTACTTGGCTTTTCAATGGTGCACTCAGTATTACAGCACAGTAAAGTAAGAAATGGTGCGAATATTAGTGGCGTTTATGTATAAAAGTACTCTAGAGTAGGGTAGGTTAATTGAGATTGTCAGAAGATCATGCTTTCTCAGCGAGATGAATCAAAAGAGTCCAATCTATCGCACAGTGTGAGTCGTGACAGGCGGAGCCTCATAGTATTATTTTGCTGAAGCAGTTTGCCCGTAACTTTCTTACTTTCTTATAGCGTGATGAATAATGCTTCAATTTGAATAATCCATTGCATTCATTTCTGGTCAGGAAGAGAGGGCAAGCCTACAGATACAGACTGATGGTGCTATAAATAAGGCGTTTGTTAGTTCTATGCATGTGCTTGAACTGTGGGAGATAAGCTAGTGGGTAGATGGATGATGTTGATATTGAGGAATATCAACGCTCTTCAAAAGCTACTGTAAACCTAGGTAACCTATGGGAGCCCGGGTGTCTCCGGGATCTCGGGATGTTCCTCTAGTACATCCCTTACTAAGGGTTACCCTTAGCAAGGGGTCCCCTCCCAGGACCTAGACTCCATCATCACTATATATCTTGCACCTTAGATACCTTACAACAATAGACAATCATCTCTCACATTCTCACGTTCCCACAAGCTTACAGCTACCTATATAGTTTTTACATCTTGCAAGCTCTGTAACTGTTTAGTATACCCAGAATATGACGAGGCATAGTAGTTCCTTTGGTAGTGATGATTACTCAGCAGTTCTATCAAATAGTGAGCATACGTTCGTCCATACAAAATTTTCAAGTAAATCTTTTCATGCAGAACATTCTTTCGCAGCTCAAAGGTTAAGCTGGGCGCATTATTTGACCCTCATTTCAGCGTATCCCTTTATAATCGTTAATCTCTTGTTCATCTCTCCCATTTATGGCCTTGTTTGCAAGCGAAGATGAGGTCTGTACGCCCACCATCCCGAGCTCGCTTCGAGGCGTGATAATGTTGATGACAGTCGCCAGTCCGTCACATATCATGAAAAATATATTTACTAGGCAATAAGATCTATTTAACCTCACGCTCCTCTTTTTTTTTCTTCTATCAGTGAGACTTAGGCCCTGATAAGTTGGTGACATCGAAGACAAGTTATGCCGCGCTAGTGCTTTCTGCATCAAAGTGAAAGAAAGAAACCTCTGGAGGTTTGCCGAAAAAAGACAAAAAATTAAGAAACGCACTCCAGCGCCCAGTACCCAGCCAGTAAGTCGTACTCGAACCGTCGTCCGAGTCGTACAGAACTTAGCCCATCAGGATCTGTACTCCCTCAGCCGCAAGAGTACAATGCAGCGTCCCCAATGCCCACCTGCGCCATGTGGAGTAGCGATGACAGTATTACAGATTTAAAGCATTATATAGGCAGAGTAAAAGCAGGTCAATGTTGACAGGCGTTCTCATCCACGTTCGATCTAGCGTTACCTTTCACTGTAGTCTTCAGCAAACAGATGCTTTCACCACTTGTCAAAAAAGGCCAAGCGTACTTACTACTAGGCCAAGGCCATGAACTCGTGGTTGTTGGATATAGATTTCGTGCTGAGGGGAAGAGATCGATGGTCCGTATGAAATATGTACATGTGGGCATATCGAAAAGCTAGATGGTTTGAGAGATGAGATGTTTCGCGCGAGAAAGAGTAGTAATATTATCCACTGATCCTCAAGACGGAGCATTAATATTGCAATGATTTATTTTTACTATGTATGTTTCCAAGACGCTAGCTGTGTGCACTTAGGTAATTTGAACTTCGCGTAACAGTATACAACCACAATCGATACTGAATCTTGGTCACTTCTCGTCGTATGAACAAGCAGGCATTCCACCCAAGTCTCCTACGCAAGTTTCCCAGGAACAAAAGGCATTCCACCGCTCAGCCCACCGTCTACAGCCCAAGCCTGCGCATTGACATAGCTCGACTCGTCACTTGCCAAAAACAAGACTGCCCTCGCAATCTGCACCGGGTTAGTATGAACCAAAACCGTTTCTCTTGTGAAGTACTCACCTCATCCGGCTGTCCACCTCTCCGAAGCGGATTCAACTGCCCAATCTTCTTCTCACTCCCCCTCGCCCTCGCAGCATCATACGTGATTTTAGTCATGCCGGTCTCAATCAGCCCAGGACAAACGGCATTACACCGAATCCCCGTACCAACAAGCTGATACGCACACGTCTGCATCAACGAAATAACCGCTGCCTTTGAAGCCGAGTAATCTGTGGGCCCAGCATTAGACTTCAACCCAGCAACAGACGCAGTCCCAATGATACTCCCACCAGGATACGGCTTCGCATCCGAAGTCTTGAGCATAGCGCGCGATGCAAATTTCGCAGCCAGGAAGACAGATAAAGTGTTTGTTTTCATCATGTTCATGAAGCCGGCTGTATCTTCTTCCCAAAATACTTTGCCGCTGCTTATTCCGGCGTTGGCGAAGAAGACGTCGAGACGGCCATAGGTATCGATGGCTTCCTGGACGACTTTTTGGACAGAAGGTTCGTCTGAGGCGTCGAATTGGCGGGTGTGGATGTCAACGTTTGGGTAGAGGGAGTTGAGTTCGCGTTTGTGGTGCGCGAGATGGGTGGATGCGAAGTCGCAGATGTAGATTGCGCGGGCGCCGTGACGGGCGAATTGGTGTGCAGAAGCGCGTCCAATTCCTATGAGAGAGTTTGCGCCTGGATTGGAGGGTCAACTGGGCGATATTATGCTTATGCGGTTGGGAGGGGTGTACCTGTGACGATGATGACTTTGTCCTTGACTCGCCTGTTCGATAGTGTTAGCGTATTAATTCGAGATGAAATTATTTGAGTGTATCTGCTCATACTCACTGGTTCCCTAGATCTCCAGCTATAGTCCGAACTCCTGGCACGCCTTCAAATGTAGCCGACTCTGCCAAAGGTTCAGAGAGCTCTTTGCTGAGCCCTGATGGCTTTACTTTTGCTACAGCTGTTGGCATATTGATGAGTAGATTTAAAGTTTGTATATTTAGACAAGTCTTCGTACAATAAAAGTATGTAGTTTGTTGAGGAAGACTGGAGTGAGATTTCAGCGGTAATAGCTTGCGGAGTTGAAGCGGAGGTTACGAAATCTGGGGAAGTTGCCTCGGCAAGTTGACAAGGTGCCTTCGGGTGTCATTGGTGGATAGACAATCTATACCGAAGACTAGTCAACCATAACCAGAACCACTGACGAATTTACTTCTATATATTAATTATTGGCATTACAAAACTGTCACATATGATACCTACAAAAGACTCAAAAGAATATGCATACATTCCAGTTATATACTTGACTACGGAATCCAACGTTTCAGCATCCTCCATTCACCCCCCTCTCAAATTCCCAACAACCTCTCCGCATTCCCAAACGCAAACCCATCCATCTCCTCCCTCCCAATCCCACTTTCAGCCAACCTCTCCATAAACCCCCACCCATCCTCAAGACTACTAAACGGATAATCTACAGAATACATCACCCGCTCCATCCCCGTAACAGCACGCACCTGCACATACCCACTCACGCTGAAAAAAGCACTCGTAGTAATCCACACATTCGTCCGCCACACATGCGCAAACGTCGTCGTCTTCGTCGTCGTGCTGTTGCGTAATCCAGTGGAGTCGACGCGATCAATGAACATGGGAAGATCCTCGCCGTTGTGACCTAATATGACTTTGAGGTGAGGAAAACGCACGAAGACGCCTGCGCTGTAGAGTCTGAGGACATGTGTTCCGACATCAACGTGCCAGCCCCACGAGTTGGTCCCGAGGCGGCCGGCGGTGGCGGCGTCGTATGTTCCAGCGAAGAGGAGTTTTGCGACTTCGGGGTTGGGGCGGCGGGGTGGAGGTAGAGGGGGACGTTGAGATCTTGGGCCATGGCGAAAACGGGGTCGAAACGGGGGTCATCGTAGTAAGTGCCGTCTTTGAGGTGGTTCCACAGCATAGCGCCTTTGAAGCCGAGGTGTGTGATGCTGCGGTTTAGTTCGGCAGCGGCTTCAATGGGGGAGGACATGGGGAGGACGGCGAAGCCTGCGAAGCGAGTTGGGTTGCTGTCGATGGCAGATCGCACGGCGTCGTTCGCTTTGCGACAACCTTCTGGGTCATCGGAGCCCGAGGCTGATTGTTGGGAGAGCACTTGGAGGGAGAGATGGCCCGCGTCCATGGCGGCGATGCGTCCGGCTCCAACATCTTTGAGCTTTTCGAGAGTGCCGGGGGCACTGCGTTGGACGATGCCAGAAGCAATCACTTCGGCTTCTAGCGATGGCGAGACGACATGTTCTTCCAATGCAATAAGGCGTTTGGGAAGATAGTAAGATTTTGGGAGATTGGGTGGTGTAGGAATGCTACTCGCGCTAATGCTAAGTGTAAAGAGAGTCCCAAGATAAGAGACATGCATGTTGTATCAGTTACAATACGGTCGGGAACATTTCGAGGATACGGATGGTATATATACACATCCACGCTGGATTGGAATTAGAATCCTTGTGTAAACGCATATACTGCTCCTATTGATTCATGGGTATGCACTAGCATGGGATTTAGCTGTACGCGGAAAAGCATTGTGTAGCCTTGCCTAGAATGTGTGCAAGGAAATATGAGCTATTAGTTTTATTTGTCGAATATAGCAGTCATTTAACCGGTGTAGGAACTAGCTTACTATGTAGCTATCTGAGCAGCCCGTAAGCTAGCGGTTAGATACCTCTGAACCTGGCTATCACCCTGTTAGCAATCGCCACTTATTTTTATCTCCGGCCACTTCAGTCAACTATCTTGACTGCGCCTGCACTCAGAGTCTAGATTGAGATTTACAATCCCATGTCGTGACTATGTTTGTATTCCTTGAGCGACCTGCTCCTTGAGAGAACAGCCGAGTCCAAGGATACTGGCCGTATCTCGATCCATTACAAAGGCCGTTAATTCCAATTCCATTAAACATGCCGTTTATTTTAACAATACCATTTCATTACCTTCCTCTTCATCGTCCTCGTCCTCCCCTTCCACCCCCTCTTCCTCTTCCTTTCCCCCTCCCTCCTCCCCTTGTAATCTCATACACCTTCTCCCGCGCAAACGGTGTATCTGACAGTCGCACATAACTTGGGATTCCCGCATCTACAACCGCAAGAATGACATTCCTGACCCCATGTTTCAGTTTCTTGTACATCAGATCTCCATCCTTGGGTGGGTCGTCTGGGACCTGTGCCATGAGGTCGTTAATCTGTGCGCTGGTTGGAAGCGTCGTTTCTCGCGCGTTGACGACACACATGCGGAAGTCGGGAGGTCCGCGTGCGCTTTTGCGGAATTTGCCCGTGGTGCGGTAGAGGTCGAAGTGTAGGCGGAATGGGTTGTCTGATGAAGGAGGCAAGACGAAGGATGGCGGAGATGTGTGGTCGTGTGTAGGTATGAGCTGGAGGAGGCGGAATATATCTTTGTAGTTTCTGTACAAACCGGGTTTGACGAGTGGGCCAAAGGCGAGCTGTTCAGGCGAGACTGGGTCGTGGTTTGGTTGGCTTAGGCGCCGCCATATTTCGGCGAAGAAGCGTGAAAGGATGCCAGGCTGAGGTTTATCTGGTTCCTGTGGAGGTTGTAAGGTAGGTATTAGATCGCCTCGATCAGAATTCCATGTTCCTGTGCGAAATACAACATAGCCGGACCTCTTAAGCCCAGCGTAGACAGTGTACATTTCCAGTGTCAACTTCCCACCAACACCACCCTCAAACCCAATGAATGCGGCATATGCCGCTTGTAAACTCATTGGCGCTCCATCCTCCACCTTGTATTTGGTCTCATCACCTTCTTCGCGCTTAACTGGCCACCGGCAATCCAGGGTTCCTCGCTCGATCAGAAAGAGGGCTTCCTCTGGCAATAACCATTCTCTTCCACCTTCTGGTGTTCCCATAGTCTGGAAGTGTTGTGATTTAACCTTGTCTACATATGCCATGTTGCTCTTGGGATCATACATGGCTATGACATGATTCTTCTGTGTGTGTGTCCGCTGCCATGATAGCACGCCGTGCATGGCTTGCCTCGAGGCTTCGAGTTGATCTGATTGCCGGTTGGTCGCATGACTTTCGAAATCCTTTTCGCCTCGCTTGGGAAGGGTTAATACAGAACTACCACTGCCTACGCTGCTCCTCTATTAGCTTCAGAAAGCTCCAAGTTTTGTATGAGTTACCAACGAACGCCAATTTGTCGAAGAAGCGAAAGTCTTGTGCTTCCTCGGTGAGATCAATTTCTGCTGTATCTGGCGCGCGAAGATGCGAAAGGTCCTCGTCTTCGTCGGCCATTTTTATTCCTATTATTCGTTCAATGTGATAGATTGTGAATTGCGGGCGGTGCGGTGGGAAGCTTTTCTAGATGCCAATCGATAAGGAAAGTCGATGACTCGGTTAGCCTTGCTGCTATTCCTCACGATCTGTAAGCTAGGAATAACCAATGACAGCATACAATATCGGTAGACCATCCTTGTATGATTGGTGCTGAGATTATACACCATTCTGGTCGTGACCAGATATCTTCTAAAAAAAAATTGAACCCCTTTCGATCTTTGCATGATTTCTAAACCCATCACAGGGGATCCGCTTCATCCACATGTTCCCCTCTCCTCGCAGCCAAATAGACTCTCCCACTCTCATACGCCCCAAGATACAACCCAGCACCCACAAACGTCCACACACCTCGCAATGCACCCCCTCTCCACAACCCTTTGACACCCTTCTCCGCCATAATCTCCTGCCCAATCTTCCAACTGCTCGGTCTGCCCTTCCGCTCCCCATTCACCACTGGATTCAAGCTCCTCGCCGCACTCCTGACCGTATCCTTCGACGCCTCAACAGACTTCCCAAACGCATCTACCAACCCCTCTGTCTTTCCTTTCGTCTGTATTTGTGAACCTTGTTGCGCCGCATCATCCACCGCGGAGAGCATAATTCTCGTTTTTATCACATCTATAGGCGTCGTAATCACCGCCGCTACAGCCCCTGCAGATCCAGCACTAATAGCCGTAATGGTACCACTCTCATAGATCGTGCCCGTCGTCAGTCCTTTTCGATCCCTATGCTCGTGAATCATGAGCTTCATCCTCTCAAACATGGGGAACTGCATCGCGGTAAAGGGTAAATTGCGTCCTGCTAGTGCCGCATAGCCCCGCCATAGGGCGAGAGGATTCGATTTGAACTTTGCGAGGGTTTGGAGTGTGACGTTGGTTGGTGAGCCGGCTTTTACCATTTGGGCATTTTGCTTGATGACTTCGGCAGGCGTCAGGATCGCGCATGAGACGAGCTCTGCGAGCGATGATGCGCTGGCGTGGACAATGGCTATGGGGAGAATGCCATTAGGCGATGAAGAAGTTGTGTTAAGTCGCGTGAGGAGCGCTTTTGTGTGCTCATATGTGGTAAAAAATGCTCCTGCTATTATTCATTAGCTGACTTCTTCTGGGATTATAATTGTTAAAATCTGATCGTAGGCCTTGGGGAGAAATACATGAAGGTAGTGTTGCTATAATGACACTTCCAATACCCTGATACACTCCTCGGAAAAGCGCAGCATTGGGTTTGCCGGTTGAAGCACTCGTATAGAAGTGAGCATAATCGGGAGATTGTATTCTAGTCTTGATAGTATCAAGTGGATAAACAAGAAGGTCAACTGTGAAAGCAGCGATTGCGCCGGCCTAAAAATGGTTAGACTTGATCATCATTTGGTGAAGCACGACAGATCATAGATAAGGTAGGAATGATCTAAGCCTACCTACAATAAGAATATCAGAATTGGTATTACCAGACATCTAGAAAGTTGCTATGAGACGAGACGAAACACAATTAGTTTTTTTGAGGCTCACGCCACGGATCTACAGGGTCCGGCTATATATTATAGATGCAGACGTCACCAATAAATACAGCAGCACATCTTTACGTGCATTCATCTTTCAACTGCGATGTCGATGCAGACTCGGCGATCGTATGATCATAATTGTCTTATTTGATTCTTTCCTCAGGCTGGTGTGATGCCGCATTTCGACACACAATACTACATGCTATCGATACTTGAAGTATTGGATGCTATCTGCTGTTGAAGCGACTTTTCATCTACCAACTATTTTCGTCCGACCAGGCTCACTATGGCCACGACATCAACTAACCGTGATGGCGCTAATGAAAAGGGTATATGTTTAGCCCATGTTCTATTTCCCCCTTGAACACCAAACTGAAACTCGCAGAAATCACTTTTCATAAGACATACTTCGTAAATATACCATCTATGCGGTAAAGGGATAAGGGTCATCAAAGCTTAGTGTCTTGCCTTGTTAAGTCGCTGAGCCTCCGGAAGGGCTGCAGGGTCCCGTTAGGACCAGGTCTGGCTCTTGCTGTCTGTGTAGCGCTGCTGCCACTTGCTGCGGCGTTGGTGCTACCGGTAGCCCTAGCAGAGGAACTGCCGGTAGAGTTGGTACGATTGTGCAGATGCGAGCTCATTAGCCAATGCAGCTGCATCCGCATACTGTTGATGGCGGTATTACTGCGTAACATCTCCTCCTTGACCCGTGTGCTCTCATTGAACACCATCATGTTCGCACGCCCTTCAAGCTCGGTCATTGCATTGGTGATGCGCGACACTTCTTCGCGTAAGGAATCATGAAGGGTAAGGAGGTGGTGTACTTGTGAGTCAAAAGGTGGCTGTGTCTGGGCAGTCTCATTGTCTTGTGCAACAGGGGGAAATGAGGCCGGTGGCAAGGCAAAGTCTGGTGTTGGTGCCATGTCATTTGGATCAAGCGGATCAGTCACTGGAAATGATCCATCGTTTCCATTCGCGGGGTATAGCATATTGGTGATGTTGGAGAGGCCATCCTCGAGAATGCCAACTTTGCGGACTAGGGGTTCCATCCGGGCTTCATTTCGCTCGATACGCGCCTGCTGCTCTCGGAAATGAGGAGCCATTGTTGCCATAGCACACGTATTCTCGTGAAGGAGAACGTCTGCTCGTTCTTGTCTAAAGGTACAGCCGACAATGGCACCCTGACAAGATATGACGTACCTCGGACAGCTGGTGTTGACGTGGTTCTTCAAGTCTAGCCGAAGGACCTCAACCGTACACAGGGTGCATGAGATTGAGCGGTTTGTACATAATTTTCGCTGGTGTTCCTGTCAAGTAGAATGTTTAGTATTTGTCTGTGATATTAGATAACAAGGCTTACCTCGAGATCCTTCTTCATCAGGGACGTGTGACAATCCTCACAGCTCACAGTGTAGTGCAGACAACCCTTGTGGTAGTCCTTTTGAGCGATGTGCAGACGACACTCCTGCATAGGACACTCGACGGGGGTGTACTCGCAATAGAGCATGACGTGATCATGGACATTGACGCGGTGGTCAACCCAGTCGCAACCAGCCCTGGCGTTGGAGCACTTGACTACCAGCTCATCTAACATGTTCTCGACAATCTTCGGTACAGGACGAACATGTTTCTCAGTATCGATTTTGAGTCGGCAAGTGGGGCATGTTTTCCGAGCGGGAGGCTGGGGAGCCCAGGCATGGTGAAGACATTCACTGCAGAAGTAGTGTTCGCAGGGCAACTGGACAGGCTTATCGAAGGGGGCGTGGCAGATGAGGCAGACGAGATTGCTATCGGGTGTCGAAACATACTCGAGCGACTGGAGCTCGGGAGGGACTTTGACGATTCGGCTCCGTCGACGCTTCGAAGAGGGTGAGTTTGAGACGCGAAGTGCCAAAGGCGAAGGACTGCATGGAGGACCACCGACCATGCGCAACTCTGCGGGCGCTGCAGCCAGGTCGTCTGGTGTTTGGAGGGGCAAACTGGCACTGCTCGACGCCCGCGAACTTCGTCGGTCGTTTGGCGGTGGAATGGGCGAGGGTGCTGACATGGTGGTGGAGGGATGAGGGAAAAAGGTGACAGATGGGAAGTCAAAAGGCGGTCGGGGCGGGCGGTTATACTATATAATAGTAACAAGGGGCCACACAGACAGGAATGCTTGTGGACGCGTAGGCATAGCCATAGGCATAGTTCATATCTGGGGTTGTGCAAGAGCGAGACATTGACCGGTACTGGTTGTCATTTCCTTGTCGCCTACTGCCACTGCCTCTCGGAACTGTTCCCGGCCAGCATTAGATCATCGTCCTGCCCAGTCCCAGTTACCTAACTACCTAACCTTTAACCACCTACATACTCACCCATATATATACACATAACACTACCACTGCAATGGCCACCAACCCGCCCCAGCTGTTCCTCTTGGCCGACCACATCAAGTTGTCTCTACTCGAGCGCCAACGCGCCATCTCCCTAAACATCTCATCCAACACCCAGGATGGCCAAATCTCGAGGTCCCTAGAGCAGCTGCGCGCAGGCATCGAGTCTCTGCAATCACAAGTCGAAGACACATCAGACGAGTACGACCATCCATAACCCATAAAACCATCAACTTACTCAACATAAACACTAACTAACACTCTCCCTCCAGCGCAATCACATCGCAACTTCCACGCCTCAACTCTCAACTTAAAGACCTCACCTCCCAATTCACCCAACACAACACCACAGCTGCCCCCCCTCCTCAACCCTCCAACACCCCAACAACCCCTCTCTAACCCCTGACTTTACCGCCGCCCAAAAGAAACCCCGCCAAATCAGCAAATCCGTCCGTTTCACCGATAACCCGTCCTCAGACGACACAGGCGCATCCGACATCGACCCCAACCGCGCCGCCCTCTTCCCTTACCGCGACAACCCAGACCCAGACGCCGCGCCCGACCACTCCAACCTCGACAATCAGCAGATCCACGAGTACCACTCTCAAGTTATTCGCGACCAGGATGACCAGCTTGACCAGCTAGGCGCCAGCATCGGAAGGCAGCGCGAGTTGAGCATGCAGATTGGCGACGAGTTAGATGGTCAGGTCATGCTACTGGACGACGTTGAAGAGGGCGTTGATCGACATACCGCGCAGTTTAAACGGGCGAGGGGGCGCTTAGATCGGTTTTCGAAAAAGGCAAAGGATAATTGGAGTTTGTCGATTATTGTCGCTTTGATTATTATTCTAGTTTTGCTGATTGTCATTACAAAATAATCACAGGCGAGAACAGGAAGGAGAGCGACGATACGATTCAGTTCACGTCGCTTGAATTTTTAGCATGTATGCATAGAGTTAGGAGTTTGGAGTTTTTAAAGCATATATATATTTTTCCTTTGCCAACGGACATAATAGACACTACTTATGTAAATGGCGTCCTTCGAGCTTGGAAGTGATCTTTCAAATATACATTTCAACAATAGCTGCATTTGTTTGATGTATCTTTTCTTGCTTTCATGCTTGAAACACAAAATCGGCTTCACCATGCATCTTCGTTCAATTCGTCTCTACAGAATCCTGTAGCATCAATCACCCGGGGCGGACGCGCGCATGCTCCTGTAACGCCGTGCTAGATCGATGCAATGATAGTCTAATAGAGGCGGTGCGTATGTTGGCGCGTACCAATACCGGCTTGGGTGCGCCAAGGGTATCTTTGTGAGGATATACAAATGAAATCGCTATTGGAGGGCTATGTAGCATGAGGCTCTAGGTTGTTTTGTGTAACTTTGCTCTTTGGCTGTTGTAGCCGTGGGGCCGCGTGTCCGTGGTGTGCTGCAGGATGAATTTGGGTATCTTGGCCAAGCAAGCCTGATGGGCGTGCGACCTTGTGCGATAGCAATAAGTGGGGACAGAGTGAGCCATATATCAAGCCGCCACTTGAGTCGTATGATGTGGATGATGTGGATGATGTGGCTGTAGATCACCGCAAGCCGATGACCTTTTTTGATTTGTCGTAGACTACGTAGGTGATTGACACCGCAGGCACAACCTTGAGTAGATTCGGAGTGAGGCCTTTGAAGAGACCTCGGAATCCTTCCCCCTGAATTGTCTGTCTCGTCACATCCACGATGCCAGTGTACGTTCTCGGATGTAATACGGTGCCTTGGCTTTGTAACCGGGTCCGCAAAACGTTCAGCGGATATACTGCGCTTGCTCCGAAGGCTCCAGAGAACCCCCCAATAGCTGCTGTCATAAAGCCACCTGGCTCGGAATCTTGCTCATGACATCCGAGGCGTTTCGCATTACGTTGAGCAATGGCGCGCTTCAGATATTCAAAAGTGCCCAGGTCGAGAGCTGCATAGGGGAATATCCCACAGATGCCCATGGGTAACCCACGATAGTATGCGGCAACACCACCCTGCGCCCACATCTTCTTCGCCGTTGCAATGATCAAGCGATTACCGTGTAAACCACCAGATACAAGTTCGCATTGCATGCGACTTTGGACTGTCAGCTAGATAGGGTAGATCACGGGAGTTGAGCATACTCACAACTTCAGGGTATCAATGGGATAAACAGCGAACTGAGAGACCATTCCGGCAAGGCCACCGGCAACAAACTTAGACCATGAATGTATGATTGCCGGATCATTGTGGCCTTCAATCTTGGCGAAGACCCGTTTCGCAGCCTCGTATGAACCAAATTTGATTGCGGACTCAGGCATCACTTTGATCACGTTGAGACCGTTGCCTAACACAACCATCAGTAATTGGCATGCAACCACTCTCAAGACTACTCACCGGCGTAAAGACTCCGCATACCACCTGCTTGCCATAGCTCCTTCGTGGCGGTAGCGAGTGGCCTCCAGGCGTTCAGCGCAACTCTGAAGATATTTCCGGATTTTGCTGCGACAACAGCTTGTTCTGCAGCGCCCGTCTGGGCGATAAGGTAAACTTTCAATCGGTCGAGGGGCGCAGTCGAGGTGCGAGAAACAATTCCTGCAAGACCTCCCGCCACGAAATAGCCTGTATGGGGGACACAAGCAATCAGCACGGCTCCTAAGCTTTCTAAAAGCCCCGTGTGAACCTCAGCGAGAGGAGCATCAAGCTCCTCCGCGCCTTCAGAACGTGGCGGGAGTGGTTGCGACAGTGCGAGACTCGGAGCAGGTGATGAAGCCATTTCCAAGGGTGCGTTATAATTTGAAGAAAAAGAGGTATAGGGCGGCGTTCTCGCTACAAGGAAGAGAGAGCCGAAAAAATAATGAAGAAAACGCTGTGCAGTACCTAAGCCTTGGATTTTGTCGTCACTAATCAGGACGTCACCCTCCGGATTCACTTTCATGGTCGCTGAAAAATAAGACATGACCGCGTGGAGATTGGGTGCGCTAACGGGTATAAACAGAAGAAAGTCCCTGTTCTTGTCAGCAACGCGCTCAATGGCGGTTAGCCGGTGGTCGACTCGATGCCAAACCATGGTCGCAAGTCGCAGTGAGACATTATCTGGACTCGGCATAGAGCGTTCAAACGCGAACTTTGCTGTACCATCTTCTGTGTCTCCCCTGAACAGTGACCTATAGCCGTTCTGAGTGCGAACGAAGTCCGCTGGTACACGTACCGCCATTCTTCGAAACTGATATGCCCATCATTGTTCGTGTCTACTTCTGTAAAGAAGTTATCCAAGCTACTATTGGGAACAGCTAGCCCGGCGCGGCTCAGCGCGGTGCGAAGCTCGGCTTTTGATAATTTGCCGTCGTTATTATGATCGATGCTCTTGAATAGTGCCAAGAGCTCTCTTTCGGTCTCTTCTACAAACGATCGAAATTCTGATGCCTTGTGTCAGTGACAGTCATTGACACAGCGCGATCGCAGTAGATAAAGCTGACCATTGTATGAAATATTTCCATTTCCATCCGTATCAACAGCCTTCATCACCTCGCCCAGGAGCTGATCGGCATTTTTCAAGGCTACAGTGTCCTCTTAGCCAACGACATACATGTAGTCAGGCTAGCCTTACGGTGGTCCAGTTTACGCAGGCCTTTTTTTAGGGCTGCCAAATCCAAATGGCCCTGTTTGCGTGTGTCAAGAGTAGACCATAGTTGGTCTACCCTGGCGTCCGCGACGCTTGCGCTATTCGTGTCCATTGTGATGCTGGCTATCTTCGGTCTATCATGACTGTTGGTCTTGGCGCGAGAAGTATGGCAGCTCCCAGTCCTAGGTAGATAAAACGCTGGAGGAATAGGCGAGGGTGCAGGTAAAGCCTCATAGGTTCGACGTGGGGTGTGAGTATGAGGTCAGAGGATAGGCTTGGAGTTGCTGGCTGTCCAAAAAAAGGCTAGCCGGCAAGGCCATCATCGGCTGACACCTGATTGGCTATCTGGCACCACCAGTGCTTCTCAAGACAGCACGTACCGCACCACAACCACAGCCAGCACCTTCATCCAACCTCTTGAAGCGCCACTAGAGAGGGGCAACTACGACATTAGATCTGTCTTTGACTCCCTCGACAACCATTTGCAGCATTTCATTAGAAATCGTGCTGGCTATAAGTAGTAGCTATCAAATCTCACCGTCGCAGGCAGCATCCCTTACTACCTGTTAGGCTCATGCGCTCAGGTGACACGCCTTGATTCGCAAAGGATTGTTTGATTCTGATATTGCATCGTGAGCGCTAGCGATTGAGATAGCGTGGCCTTCGCTCTGAACTTCTCTGTTGCAACTTTTGGGATAAACACACAATCGCGCCATCTTCTGTTTTAGACGTGTTGGTGTTATTCAACCCTTCTGAACAGCAGTTTTTTTTTTGCACAAACACCTGGGTTCCGTAAGATAGAGGCTAATCACTCTAATATCACACGGAAACTTCATCCGAAGTTCGGTATCCAGTCAACGGGTTGCAACACACAGCTTCAATCGTACTGACTAGCGCTCGCTCCTTCCAACATGGCTTCTAGCTACTGGGAGTCAACACAACGCAAGTTCTGGACTTTCACGAAACAGCAGCTAGCCCAGGAACGGAAAAGAATCGAAGACGCGGAACGAAATTTGGTGAACTTATATCCTTTACCGGATAGAAGACATCTTAGCATATACTTCTACCACCGTAGGTATCCCAGAAGTACTTAGCGAGACAGCGGTATGAGGGCATGGCGCTAACTTTTGCAGAGCTCACCAAGATGGCAAGGCCTCTAGGCATAAGGCAACAGGCTTTGGCTACAGCCCAGGTTTATGTACGGCGGTTCTATACCAAGGTTGAGATCCGAAGGACCAATCCCGCGCTTGTGCTTGCCACTGCTCTCTACTTAGCTTGCAAAATGGAGGAGTGTCCACAGCACATCAGGATGGTACTTGCAGAAGCCCGTCACTGTTGGGGTACGTGAGGGCCAACTAAGAATCCACGAAGGTTTTGACTGACGTTCGTAACAGACACATCTTTCAACGACATATCGAAAATTGGAGAATGTGAGTTCACGCTCATATCTGAGATGAACTCGCAACTCATCATACACCATCCATATCGCAGCGTCGCAGAACTACAATCGCAGTTTCAGCTGACGCCAGAAGAGAGCGCGTTAGCCTGGTCGATCATCAACGACCACTATCTCACAGATCTTCCTCTTCTACACGCCCCACATGTGATTGCCATCACCGCAATGTTCCTTGCCGTTGTCCTCAAGCCGACACAAAATGGTATCCAGTTGAATGCGGCGGGAATGAACAGTGCTCTCCAGTCTCTTGGGAACGCTCGAGGCGCACCTCAGGGGACACAGGGTAGAGTTCAAAAATTAGTAGACTGGCTTGCAGAGAGCAGTGTTGATATCGAAGCAGTTGTTGAGTGCATGCAGGAGCTCATATGTCTTTATGACGTCTGGGAGACATATACTGATAAAACATGCAAAGATCAGATTGCAAAGTTTGTCAAAGCGAGAGGACTCGACAAATGATGTATCGTGGTTCAGATGAAACGTTATTATGGCTTCGAACTAGCAATGATTGCTGCTGATAAGGCTGGGAATGTGGCCATGGGTCTACCTAGATATTGCAGGCCAGAATGTTTAGCCTCCAGGTATGAACGTGCAAAGAGGTCAATGATTAAACAAGCTCAATAGCACTTGGCTTCAAACAACGCAAGAGACCGAAGCTTTGTTTTACAGTACTACTGGCAAGAGACGAAACGAACCACAATCATGCGGTAACGCGCTGTCAATGCACAACAAAACATGACCGACCTGCGCTACAAATCACAGAGATGAGAAAAAGCACCGCCACGCCACGAGCACTCAACAGTGCGAGAGTAATATGGATGTTAAGCAAGGGTGGTCAGCACTTAAAGCAGTAAGCAAGCCTTATTCGCGCTCTCGTCACTACTCTATGCTGCAAGTACAAGCGGTGCGACCGGCCTTCACATAGATTGATTCATCCCACTCGCGCACCTCCTGAGTGGGGAGATGGTGAAGTGAGGGTGTTTCGAGCACAGAGATGAGCGTTCATGCACCGAGGCTTGGCTTTGTTCCAGGGCTGTTTGCGATGCGCGGACTGAACGCAGTCGAGTCGCAAGTTTGCAGGAATACACGACGGTCTGGATCACGCTGAAGTAGTTGGTTGGGAGACAGCGAAGAATGACCTGAAGGTTCGCAGGTGGCATGTTGATCTCCAGATTGTAGCAGCAAAGGTACCTAAGTGTCCACAGCAGCGAGTAATGCTACGCGGGGCGCTTCGGGTCAGCTAAATTTGGGGCAACCTCGCTTGCGCCCATTGGCCATCGTTCATGCCGGCCCCCCAAGGCTGGGAGACGTCACGCAGGACGAATCCGGGTGTCCACGGGACAGGATACCAAACACAACGAGCGTCTAGACGAGCCATGGGCAAACGATGTGAAGGGTGTAGTAGGGTAACCCAAAGTTCAGAGTCCCTGGTGTGTGACCTCGCGCCATCCAGTCAACGCTCGACAGGGTAAAGTTGCTGCATTCCAGAACCGCTGAGAGAGGCTGGAGGAGGAAATGATGTGCACGCATCCCAGGAACTTGCCACCAGCCCACCCAGCAACACTCACAATACGCAATGTTGAACCTAGTGCAGCTGGCTGGACAGGCGCTGCCGTGCGCTGGGGCTTGGCGTTGCCTGGGGCACTTTAAGGTCAGGAAGAAAGGCTTCGAGATGGGCACTTGGACAAGTTGGACAACGCATCGTCGGTTTTGGTTAGGCGGGGAGGGAGGTCGGGCATTCCCCTGGGTCTATCCTGGCCACGAGAGAGGGCCTGCAGCAAGCAGCAAGCAGCGGTCAAGGCGAGTGGCTTGGGGTCACCAGCCCACTCCCCATTTGCACTGGCTGCCAGGCCTAGCGGGATAAGCGTTGTTTGATAATGCGCCGCCTTCTCAAAGGCCACCCGGGGGGGGGGGTGAGGGTGTAGGCAGTCAGTAGGCGCATCTGAAGAGGAGCGATTGACCACCTTTGACGGCCTCTGTGCGAGGCGGATGTTGAGGCCCTTGGATGGGGCTCTCATTCAGAGATCAGTGGTTATCATCCGCACCAGGTCGATTCGGAAGCGCTCAGGACAATGAACGGGAGCGCTTCTCTTCCTTGACCATCTAGCACCGACGCAGGCTAGTACATAAACAGGTTCGGTGGTGGCGATGTGCATGGCCTTGACACCAATGAGTGCAGATGAGACCCACTCCTGTACCGCACGGGCCCACAAATCTAGGTGGTAGGTGCTGGCCACCGGGCGCCTTCCTTTTCATCCCATCCCAACCCTCCGAGTCCCATCCTCTTCGTTCTGCACCAAAGCATTCAACATCTACTCAGCCTCGCATATCGCATCACAACTTCTAGTTAATACTCCCCGCCTTTCGCACCAAGTCTGCACCCGCCTGCACCTACCTCAAACCTGCTTATACCACCTCAGACGATTTTCGCCCCCTTTGTTTCGCCTTTGTTGTGATCCTCTGGCCTTCGTCTCGCGACCCCTCTACCTACTCAACAACAACAATAACAACAACACCACAACCATTCCATCTTAACTGTCATCAGCGCAACCTGTAATCATGTCGCAGTTCTTCAACTACGGTGGTCAACACCAACCACAACACCACAATGCCCATACCCATAACCACCATGGTGGCCGATCGCGGAGGGCGCCCAGGATGTCTGCTCAGCAGAGTCATAAACAGTTCCGTCAAGTGCGCACACCAAAAGAGTTCCACGTCGAGCCACCCACGACCATTGCATTCAAACGAGACTTCGAAGCCGCAAGGTCGTTCGATATTGAAGATGATGAGATGTTCTGCCCTTTCCATTTGCTCACTGAGGATGATGTAAGTTGCTTGGCCCACGATATTTGCCACCCACACATCATGTCACAGCCGCAACACGCGCTGACCCTCTACGAACAGCTCCAATCTATTCACTCTTCTGGTTCTGATCGCTCGTCGCTCTCAAGCGGTTCTCCTGAACAATCTCCTCTTCAGCACCAGCTTCAGCCAACTCCATCTTTTGTTCTATCCTCTGCTCCTAACCCATACACGCCTGTCGGATTCCACAATAGCTCTTCTCAAACAAAGCTTCACCAGCCACTAGCCCAGCGCACTCGTAATGCCATCCCAATAGTTGACCCCTCGACACGAGCTGTAGCTAGCCCACCACCATCTGTCTCCCCCAACCGACAGATGCAGCAACAGTTCATGTCGCGCGGTCGCTGGTAGAGCCTTGCAGGCACAAGGCCATGCGTTCTATTGGGTTGATATTGCGGCGTCTTCCGTTGTTAGGCTAGTGGCTACCCTTTCATGCACGGACGGAACAGGTCACCGTTCTGCTCCCACATGCTATTCCAGGATTTAATTACCTTTTCCCTGATATCCTCTGGAGGATCATACGTCTATACTATCGACTCCCCTGTACAAATCTACGATATCTCATTCGACATCTTGGGTATACCACTCGACTCGGCAACGGCGTTGCACTGAAGCGAAAAAAAAAAAACATTATTCTCATATAGAACGCATTGGTCTCTTGTCTTCGAGCGCTAACGCATTCACGGCGGCTTGCACACAACGGTGTTTTGGGTCGCATCCTTGGTCATCATCAGCGTATTATAAAGAGTTCAGAAAATTCTTGGTTACAGACATTGGTGTTCTGTAGCGTTACTTACTGTCTTACATTACTGTCGCCCGGCAGCCTTTCGGGCTCTACAAAGGGTAGATTTCTTTTGTGCGGTTGGTCCTTGCTTATAGCGGTCGGTATATACCATTGGGGCGCGACTTTCGAAGCGGTGTTGTCAAACGGTTTTTGGGTGCATGCGTTGGCTTGTCTATCAATAACTGTATGACGCTGGGATGATTCTACGCAGTCAATCGGCGCAGGGTTTCGTTGGTTTCTTTTCATTGTACGAGGATTTATATGATCCCGCGGCGAGCGGTTCGGGCGATTTTTCTTGAATGTTTTGGTTCTATCTTTCCTCAGGAGCAGTTCTCCTCTTACATTACACGCCTCTTTTCAGAGGGCAGTGAGTTATCTTAGGATACAGAATCACAGCTTATTCACAACAAAACTTTGTGCTCCTCTTCATGCAATTTGTGAGTTTGAATGAACGGATGCATGAACAACGATGGTAACAAGTTCGCCAACCACAGCCCTGTCCATTGCTTCGAACATGCCATGTCGCCGGATAGGGGAGAAGGTGAAGATGAATTGCGGGGTAGACAACAAACATGGTCTCTGAAGCGGTCCAGTGTCTCGGGCGGCTGTACTCGCTGTGCTCGGCCTCCACACAAACAACAACCACGGCCAGATTTGTGCGCGGGGCAGGAAATGCAGGTACAGCATTCGGCAGGTTACAGGTTACAGGTTACGGGCACGAGCGCAGGCGAGGCGCAGGCACGAGGCTATGCCCCAGTGACCCATGATTGTGCATCCATGGAGCGGAAGATGGCGAAGTCATGCTGCGGCGGCGGCGAGGCTCAATCGAGACCGTCTGCACCATGGCTCCGCATGGAACTACAGCAATACCTATGCAACGGGCTTTGAATACATTATCTAATTAGTGCTTTGAAACTGGTGTAGTTCGAATGGTCCATTTGTGCCCGGTCCCACAAATGACCACACATGACGTAATCAACAAAACAGAAGAAGCGCAATGCATTCCCTGGGCATTGCAAAGCTCGTGAAGCTTAACAAAACTATCTCGTTAACGACACCAAGCAACTCCACGACTCGATAACTGCAATTGAAACGTTGTGTCGAGACGCCATCCCCAGAACCTAGTCCAATAGCCATAGCTCAGCGGGACTCGCAAACATAACAATGGCCAGCCCAAAAGAAGCATTTATGCAGTCTATGCGAGCTCTCCAGGCTCGCAACTTTCCCCACTTCGTCCAGCGTGCGGCACTACATCAATCAAAAGCTCTTGCTGCTGGAAAGGAGTCTTCTCTGCGTACGTCTACACGGCATCCACCTTCTCCATCAATGGCATACTATTTGCAGTATAACATCTCAAAGAGTTCAATTAATATCTCATAGATGACGAAGGCCGCTCGGCTGAAATTGAGAAGAAGAAGCATGAGCAATTGGACAAGCAGAAAGAAGGCAGGGGCCATTGGGAGAGTGCGTTGGCATCAGATAGCGAGAGTGCTGTACGTGTCCCAACCCTATGTCCAGCATTTCAATTCAACGGCAGAGTAGCGATGTGCGTGTTAGGGTAATTGTTAACAGTGCCATAGATCAAAGCAGACCGAAACGAAAGCGGCACGAATACCCAAGAGCAGATCAAGAAGCTACAAGAAGAAGCCAAAAAGGTGTAGATCTAAGGTCTCAAATGCTTCATACGCTTTGGATACGGTATACTACAGTGTGTACAAAATTGGGGAGACACCATGTAGGATGAAGATTTTAATTGAATTTGGACAACTCCAGGTTACACTGCATTTTCTTCAAGCTTAGCCAAAGCAATGACCGCGATACAAATTTCACAACCTCTATCTACACGTACATGCTCGGCTATCGCTATGTCGTGAATAGGTGATGTGCTGGCCCACGAGTGACGAAAGTAGGTACAGTAGTGTTGAGATTCCTAGCTAGCCAGCTCATCCTACTAGCTGTGACCCACTCTGTACAGCGAGGCTGCCACACCGCAAAACACCACGATGCGAGGTACTACACCGCACCTCTACATAGATCCCATGTTCACGGTATTATATAATTGTTGAGATAATATAGGGCTTTTATATAGTGTACTTTATATACGATTAAGATGGGGCAAGACCTGCCTATCACATCACTTCAAGTGAGCCGAAGAAATTTTACTGCTAGGTTCACATCTGGTGGTAATACCTACCACCAAAGCTATCAGAAATCCCCATCCCGTTTATCATCCCAGTACATACATACATTTTGACATTACCATGACCTCCGAAAATTGAATTTCCCTCACGCATCCAATCTCTCATCTTTCCCGCTCATTTCTCAGCAACGCCTCGCACCAAAGATCGAGATACACATCAGCGATAACACTCATGAACAAGTCTCGTGTCTTTTCGTCGATAATATGATCCACCCGATCACTAACGCTTAGCCCGTCGTCGATTGTTTTATCAGCCAATGCTGCGCCAGCGCGATGCAGGACTTCGAACGTCTCAAGGTGGTTTCCTGCAACGGCGTGGTGTAAAGGCGTCCAGCCATTGATGTCTACGTGGTGAACGCTTGCACCATTTTGGATGAGTAGTTGTGCGATGACTGGGTTGGGACATGTGCACAACGGTGTTTGGTTCCTGGCATCTAGGGCCGAGACTTCGGCGCGGCAGTTCAAAAGGACAGCAGTGGTTTGTTCAAGACCATTCTGAACAGCAATGTGGAGTGGCATCCTATTCTGTGAGTCTAGTGTTGAAACATTCGCGCCTTGCTGAATGAGAGTTTGGGCTGCGGGCTCGTTGTTCCAGGCGAGAGCTAAGTGAAGTGGTCGGTTCTTGTGCTCGTTGGAGACTTCGATATCTGCGCCTTCGTCAAGTAGGCAGGTGATGAGCTTGGATGAGCCTTTTTCACACGCAAGGGCTAGCGGAGTCCACCCCATATTATCTTTTGTGTTCACATTGTGATAGTGCCGCTCGAGTGTTGTCGATACAAGCGTCTCCATTCCCTGGCTCGCGGCCATGTGTAGCATTGTTCGGCCATTTTTGCGCGCGCTGTTAATGACAAGCGTTCCAAACATTAGTAGATATAAGCTTATTTCCTCATTCCCTACCGTGATTGCCCAAGTGAGTGGGGTGCCGGCGTCGCCTCCAACGGTGTCGGCCTGCATGCCGCGATTGATGAGAAACTTGACGGATTCGAGCTGATCACCTGATATAGCAGCATGGAGTGTGTTGTGGGAATTTTTGTCTTTTGCACCAATGTTTGCACCTCTTTCGAGAAGGAAAGGGAGCATAGAAATGCCACGTTGACACTCGCGGAAAAAGGGTGTACAGCCCTGAGCATCGGTCGCATCGATTTCAAGACCTTTCTTCAAGAGTATATCAACCAGGTCTTTCTGATCATGTCGGACAGCGGCGTGTATCAATGTTGAACCGTCTTCTGATCTATCGTTTTGTATATCTGAGGCGTGTTCTAACATCCGGAAAGTCAAGATCTCAGCAACGCCGTGGTCCCATTCCTCATACTTGCTCAACACATAATCGAAAGCGGTAGAATTTAACCGGGCTCCCTTCATTATTTTACATCGCCCCGACCGGAGTAGTAAATTTATCACTGATGTGTCCCGATTTATGTCGTTGTCCAGGGCAATCAGAGCTTGGTGCAGAGGGGTGTAGTTTGAACCATCGGAGCTCCGGGCTTCTATCGCAGGGTCGGCCCCTTGGATCAGCAGCTTTTCAACTAGGTGGGGATCATTGCGTTCGACGGCAAGATTGAGTGGTGTATATCCAAACATAAGGTATTTATTGGGATCCACCCCGTTATCAAGTAATTCCTCCACTATATCCAGTCTCTGGTCGAGTAATGCAGTGAGCATCATGTTCGACATTGCTCGTGGTTTAATCAGATCGCCGCCTTGTTCCAGTATTTGATTGATGCTGTCAACTTCGTTTGGTAAAAAGGATTTGATGTACTCGGGACACTTGGCCAGGGCGATCTCGAGGGCCTTGGTCTCTGTTGGGTAATCGTGTCCACCTAATGACTCCAGTAGAACGCCGACTGTGTCAGAGTGACCTTCAGTGAGAGCAGCCTCAAGTACTGTGTTGCCATCACCATCCTCAATGCTCAAATCAGCGCCATATTCGATCAACACCTGTACTACGTTGGCATGACCAGCTACGGCCGCCGCCATAACTGGGGTAAAACCTTTTGGTACCGCGCTTCTACAGTCCACATTTGCGCCCTTTTCGATAAGCAAATTGACAATTTCTATAAATCCCAGACTGCTCGCCGCAGTTAACGCACCTATCAAAGTTAGAGAATGCTAGGATATTGTAGTGACACTAGATGCGCACATGATTTACAGCTCCTGGGGTGTTTGATAGCAGACATGGAAACTTACAAAGACCCGAATTGTCACAGTCATTGATATCGAGTCCCTCCTTTAACAAATATATGACTGTTTCCTCATGGTTGTTACACACTGCCCAAGCCAACGCAGTACCGCCGTTAAGACTTCTGTGGTGTAACTCAGCACCCTTCGCTAAAAGTACATTCGCAACATGAGTGTGCCCGTTTTCAGCTGCTAGAAGCAACGCTGTTTGACCTGTTGGGCACGTTTTCTCCATATCCATACCCTGGCTGATGAGAAAATCGACTGCATCTATTCGGCCATACTCAGCCGCCCAATGAAGTGCGTTGTACTGACAAGGTCCCGAGAGTGTGTTCAGGGTTGCGCCGAAATCTAACAGGAGCTGTATGAATCGCGGTGCTCTTACAAGCCCCATGACTGCACAAACAAGTGGTGATCGCGTTCCCACTTGTTGGTGCACATTGGCTCCACTCTCAAGGAGAACCTTTGCAATTTCGAACTGATCCTCGGTGATTGCGATGATGAGAGGGGTTTCTCCATTATCCCTTTTACGTCCAACAATCATGTCGAGGTGTTTGTGGACCTTGATAGTCTCGATATCTCCTTGCACGATTGCGTCGTAGAACTCCTCAAAGTTTTCCGCACTATTTGGCAAAGCCTCGTTGGCATTTGTTTGCTTAGTATTGTTTGAATTAGTGCTCTCTTCTTCATTTGGATCCGCATCTGGTGTCAACACTGCTGGCCATGATTCGCTGTCCCTAACATTCTCCATTTGGGGTGCGATCACCTCTGGCATGTCGTCTTGGTAAGTTTCGTCATTTTCGCCAATATCAGATAGTCTTGTTGGGCGATGGCCTCTACGGATCCCTGTGTAATAGGAAGAAAATGGGATGGCCGAGTTGACATAAGCAGGATGCTGTGTATCACTCGTGGCATTTGGTGATGATCCTACAGTTACTTGGGGCATCCTGAGCCTTGCTCAATCAAAATTTATGACACTAACGCTGCGATTATGCTATTGAGGTATAGATCCTACGAGAAGATGATAATTTGGGGAAAAACTAAGAGACCAGGTGGTTTGCGTCGAAACTCGCAGCCTTCATGATTGCCAGGCAGCAATCAAGCGTCGCACAAGGCACCGATGGAGGACACAACAAGTACAGACGACCTAACCTCATTGGCCAGTCGAAGCGCATTAGCTGACCATCTCTGGAGTTCAGCTCGAACAGGTCCCCTGTCAACTGCACATCAGCAATGGAGGTGGGGCAATTGTGGCGCAAGCAGTCGTCTCAATACCTGGCGAATCCTTGGACAGTGGCTGCATGTGGAAATGGATACAACGGCATGGCTTCATTGGCCTCGGGCGTTGCTAGGAAACGGTGAAGGAATGCAGCTAGGTATGATGTGTGTGCAAGATAGGCACCATGGGTGTACCCCTCATGACGTTTGGTGTGGCGCTACTTGCACTACCGCCACCTACCTGTTATGTCAACAGCTGACTGCGACGGTGCCCAAGCGATGCGACTGCAAAGTTTTGCTTTCTTTCCTTAACATCACCCCACCTAGATATCGCTTCTCACATAGTAACACATCATGGGGGTGTCTTCCAAGTATCTACTGTTGGTTGCGATCGCGGTTCTGGTCCTACTACCCACTCAAGCTGAAGCTTTTGGCGCGGGGAACATTGCGTCCATATCCAAAATCGAAGGCCATAACTGGCGCCATGGAGACATTGAAGATATGCTCGCCACGGTGGCTTGTCTCAAAGGTCACAAATGGAAATCGCAGATGATCAAGGTTTGACAAATTTCTGCTGTATAATGTGAGTCATTGCTCACTTCACGACAGCGTGTATACTTTGGCAACTGGCTTCGAGATTATTCACAAGTGAGTCTCACCACCCATGGCAGCCGCAGGATTGCTGACATCAACAGGCTGTCGACACTGCAACCCTGGCGAAAGTGCAAGCTGAAACCATTCGCGTTCTTGTTTGGGTCTTGTCTTTCATGTCCTTTGGCTATGCTACTGGCGAATTCGAGGTCACTGCTGAGCGCCTTGGCGTCTATCGACCTGAAGAGCACATTGACAATCCCAAAGACTATGCCGACAATGTAGACGCTAGGAAGTTTGACCCACGATTGCGACCCCCTGTCACAGAAGCGGAGTTAGCTGTTGATCCACATACCGGGATGAAGAATTACATAGCAAACGAGCAGGGAGGATGGGCAACTTCTACCGGTTATGTCAAATTCTCGTTCGCCCGAGCAATCCACTTTGGTCGATTGTACACACATGGCTCGTCCGGCCAACGCGGGCGAGAGGAAGATTTGTCAGAAGCGCTTCGCTGCCTTGGTCAGGGGTTGCATTGTCTTGAGGATTTCGGCGCTCACACCAACTACACCGAGTTAGTGCTGCGTGAGCTTGGCTACCGCGACGTTTTCCCCCATGTTGGAACACAAGCTGGTATTAATCTTAATGGTAATCATGTCTACCCGCTTGTGACTGGCACTTTTGGTGGAGTCGACTTCTTTCATTCCGTTTTGGGCGAAGCAACCGACCACATCACTTCCTCTGAGATCGATGAGGTGAACACCGCGCTTGTGGATGCCGTATCTAGCAATACCACAGGCAAGAGGGGTCCCGGTGGCGAAAGTCCCGCGTGTAATGGGCTCATTGACGTCCTCAGCAAGGTTCCAGGTACGGGGCATCTAATTCAAGAAGCTCAGTCCTTGCAGGCTGCATCAGACGCCCAGGCTGCCCATAACGCCCGTTCCGGAGGATATGAAGAATATGGCTCCCGTGCTGGAGGACAGGGTGGCTATCAACAGGCTCCCACATTCGATGCGCCTCCAGGGTCGGTTGGTGGGCCTCCAGGACCAAATATTCCAGGGACAGATACTGATCCTGCAACTATCATCCCCAAGATTTACCCAATCCTAGTTTTCAGGGACAACGTTGTTCGAAGCATTTCCGCGATCATTTCGAAGATCCCTGGCTTAGAGAAGCTCATCGAGACCATCACTGAGCGTGTTACTCTCTTCGTGTTGTCGCTGCTGGCACCTTTCATCTTGCCTATTATCAAGAACGCATCGACGCAACTTAAGAGCGGTTCATCTGCCGTCATCGACTCAGCAGCCAAGCATCAGTACGAAGTTTGGACAATCCCCACCTCTACTGACCCAACGCACAGCATGCTTTCCAAGGATCATTTCTCTAACGTCTTAAACGAGCCGGCCGGCCAAGTTGCAGTAGCCATCCTTCAGTACGTCGCCCCTCGTGTGATTTACGCTTGGGACCATCCAGATGTACCTGTGGATCAAGTTTTAGATGATTGTATGCGTGTGTTCCACCATCCAACTCTACGAGACAACCGCTGCGAAGTCCACGTCAGTATGTTTGAAGTCGTTAAGAAATGGGCACACAACTACCGCGGCAAGGATTTGAATAGCATTCTCAGCTCAGATGCTGTCCGCGCAGGCAAAAACCACAGCGGCGAAAATGATCACTCGCATGGCGCAGCTGCCCATGGAGCAGCAGGTGTGTCCGGATTCTCGAGTCACGGAGGTGGTCATAGCAGCAGCGGCCACGGAGGTAGTCACAAACAGTCATCGTCATCAAGCGGTGGTCTTCTCGGCTCCATCACCGGGAATCTTCCTGGAGGGCTAGGCGGCGCCTTCAATAGCCTCAACCTCGGCGGTGGAGGCCGAACCCGTGAAGTAGAGGGCGAGTACGATGCATCAGCTCCGCCTTATCAAGCACCTCCCTCTCCTCAGCCCTCCCAGTGGGGTAACTTTCAACCATACCAATCCTCGTATGCTGGCGAAGGCTACCAGCCTCCCGCGGATTATAGTCATGCGGCGCCCTCGGGTGGTTACGGTTCGAGTCAGAATCAGTACTCTGGTAGTCATGGTGCAGAGCCAAGCTATACGGTTCCTACTGCGTATCAGCAAGGCTACGAGAATTACGGTGCTGGACCAGCAGGGTATGGGCAAACTCCTCCCCAGCAGCACCCGCCTACAAGTGGCTATTCGTATGATCAGAATGCATCGTCTGAAAGCGGTGGTAGGAAGTGGGGTGGGGGTGGTGGCAACGCGGCGTGGTAAATGTTTCTGGGCGGTCCTTTGAAAGTATCTAGCGAAACGCGTGGGATTAGGAAGCAGATTCCCGTTTTTACTTTGGCGTAGGGCTACAAGTAATATTTGCGAAATCGAAGAGTGTAGCCATTGCCTACCACAGCAATTGATAATGTTCAGTGCAATAGAGTTGAGATTCTTTGTATTCTTCTCCCTTTTGGTTCTTCATCTAACATAAATCATCCCCCCTTTCAGACATAGCTACATGCACTGAATGTGAAAGAAAAAATCGCTTGCCCAAAGTCAAAATATATGTCCAAACGCCTGCTCGGAATGCTAGCGTGTCGTGATGTGTTTTTTTTCATAAACGGGCCATGTTGGTACATTACAGTACAGTTATATTTTATGAAGAGGGTTGGTTTCGTTGATATCAGGGTATTTTGATTATTGTCTACTCGTTGATCTTCGCCAGAAGCTCGTGATCGCGGAAAAGCGAGAACTCATCTTCGCCGACCTTGATGGGGCTACCACCGAACTGCCATTATGTCAGCACTTGCACCCTGCATCCAATTCTCGGAAAGCTCATAGAGCTTTTACCTACCTGGGGAATCAAAACCTTGTCACCGGGCTGTACGCTTGGGGTGATCCTCTTTCCGTCCCTGTCAAACGCTCCGGGACCAACCGCGAGTACTTTTGCTTCGTTCAGCTCCTTGACGGCTGTCTCGGGGAGAAAGATGCCGGTCGCAGTCTTAACCTCGGGCTTAAGGCGCTGCACGAGAATGCGGTCGAGGAGAGGGGCAATGGAGCGGATTGACTTGATAGCAGACTATATTATGCATGAGCTTTGATAAATAGAGAATGCGCAGCTTAGCAGGGTATGCTAGGGTGTATAAACTTACCATCTTAATATAAAGTATCAATGGGATGGGGTATGGGGTAGTATGGAATTGAGAGGTATGAGAGTATGAGCAAGAAGATGATGTTCTTCTAAAAACTCCAGAGAAATTTCCAGAATGCCAGAGGTCTGTGCGTCCTTTGGGGAAACGCAAACCTCGGAACGGCGACGCGCGCATTTCCGATCAGAATGTGACCATTTGTCGTATATTCCTCTTTCTAGTCATTCTTTAAGCTTGAAAACTCTTCGCATTCATCACTGCGCGTGCATTCAATGCTATAGCGCTGTATATGTGGAGAAGTAATGTCCTCAAACTGAGGAATTGTTCCTCTACTGGCCGTAGATGGTATGGCTCTGGAAAGAGCGTGCCAGTTACTGAGAGCGAGTTCGAAGATGCTCTGAAGACTATCCTACCGTGGAAATGGAATACCGAATACAAGACACAGCTGGGTATGTAAAGCACCAAACGTTATAGGAGCCAAGACTAAAAGCAGATTTCAGGTTTCTCAATCAGCGGTGGAGTTGATTCTATGGCACTTGCCTTTCTATATTCCAGAGCTCGGGAGATCAATCGACTTCTACCACAAGCTCATGGCTTTATTGTGGACCATAAAGCGCGCCCGGAGAGTACAGAGGAAGCAAAATGGGTGGCCGAGCAATTGCGTACAAAGTGTAAGCTACAGAAGCATAAAATCGACTCCTCTTCAATCGCTAATTAAACCTAGTTGGTATGGAGGCCTCGATTCACACTCTGAGCTGGCCAAAAGATCCCAAAGAACTCAGCCCGGGCGAGTTCGAGCGATTCGAATCAGACGCGCGCATATTTCGATACCAGGCCCTAGGCAGAGCATGTAGAGACAACAACATAGAAGCCATCATGGTAGCACATCATGGCGATGACCAGGCCGAAACGATCATGATGAGAATGGCCAACCAGAGACTGCGAACAGGTCTCAAGGGTATGCAGAGCGTGGAATGGATACCCGAGTGTGAGGGTATACATGGCATCTATCATAGCAGCAGGAAGCCGAGATTTGACACACCCGCCAACCATGCCTTTCCTATTGAGCAGGGTGGAATTCAAATTTTGCGACCGCTCCTAGCCCTAGAAAAATCACGGCTCATTGCAACCTGCGAACAGGGAGATGTGCAATGGGCCGAAGACAAATCGAATCAGATACCAACACTAACGTCACGTAACGCCATCCGCCATATATACAAGAACCACAAGCTACCGGAAGCATTGAGTATTCCATCGCTGGTCGGTACATCACTATACATGCAAAAACGCGTCGCGACGTATCTTTCTCATGCTGATCGGTTGTTCGATCAATGCCTGATGAAATTGGACATCCAAACAGGATCTTTGCTCGTTCGCTTCCCTCCTTTCTCTTCGTTGCTTTCCCGGCCAATTGAGACCGAAGCCGACATGGCCGAAGCCAAGAATACTGCATATTGCCTGATAGAAAAAGTCGCCGATCTGGTAACGCCGAAATTCAAATCTGCGCTCGGCCAACTAGCTGCCAGGATTGATTGCGTATATCCAGAGTTATTGAGATTTGAAGAAAAGGAAGAAATATTCGCTGCTGGGCACAATATATGCAGGGATAGATTTACGGTTTACCATCTATGGTGGCGTCAGTGGGACAAGGCCTCTCCTTTTCACAATGACTGCCTACCAAGTGAGGATTTTGGCTCTTCCGCACCACATCCAAAAGAATGGCTTCTGACTCGCCAAACACTGGAGCAATATGAGGGACAAAGATTGCGGATAGTGATACCACCTCTACAAAACCAAACACCAGATCTCAGGTCGTCATTGAGACCAAATGAAACATACCAGCTCTTTGACGGCCGATATTGGATTAAACTTCTGAACCACACACAAGACGACCTCATACTGCGTGCTTTCCAGAAAGCAGACATGCAGCAACTCTCCACCTCAAAAAGCGAGCAAGAAGTCCTGCAAAACCAACGACCAAGCCTTGCCCCGGGGCGCTTCATCCTTGCTGCCTTCGCCCTCCTCAAACCCTCGGATGTCCGCTTCACTCTACCAGCCGTGTTCCGCATAGACCGTACAACTGGCCAGGAAATTCTTATTGGACTCCCTACCTTGAACGTCAGCATGCATTGTTTAGGTTCACCAAGGAATATCTGTGACTGGGCCGTTCGCTACAAGAAAATTGATCTCGGAAGCCGTTCAGCTAGCGATATCGTTGTGCCCGGAACGATGAAAGCAGAGATCGTAGCTATGGAGAAAAAGATGCGAATGGAGGCGAAGGCGCTATTGCAGCTAAAGATGAAAAAGAGCCAAAGTTTAAATGGGACTGAAGAGTCCTTCGCAGGGGATAAGGGTGTCTCTGGGAAGGGCAGTGGAAATGGAACGAAGTGGGGATGGAAAAGGCAGGTTCAAACTATACAGGGCGCTATGAATCGCGATAGGATGGATGGTTTGGAGGCTTTGGAAGATGCTTCTGTGAGGCAGGAGGCGAGAAAGGGAAGGGGTAAGAAAGGTGGTGAGAGAAGGAGATTATGAAGTAGAAAATAAACTGGACAACCCAAATGATAAAAGTGTGCATTGGAATATTCAAGTATCGCGTCTCGTGGATGAAACACCTTTGCCCGGACTGAGCCGTCTCATTTATGGTTATTTAAGTTTGGTAATATTTCCAAGAACATGAGTATAAAACACAATTTCCTAGATTTGATTTCAAGTCTTAGAATCTCGTACAAGATAATATGTTACGAAACTAGATTGCATAGATGTACTAGTGACAAAACATTAAAATAGCCCTGAAAGGTATAGTATGTGAAAGAGTTTTTCTAGTACAAATGATGTAAATCTCTGAGTAACTATGCACCTTCTATGAATTAAACATATCAACCAAAAACCTTATAAATCAAGCAAGGTGTTGATTTAAAGTACGTAATATTTTAAACTGTGATTAAATCATCCATGTCCTTATACCTCTGATTATCGAGACAAAAGTGATACCTAGGTATATATCTACCATGACTATATGAATCCTATAGCGACATCAGTATTAACCCAGTCCCAAAAATATATCCACGCATTAAAAAAAACATATCAAATCCTCCCACAAACATCATTAAACCCCCCCACCACCCCCAAACACCCCATCTCCCCACAATCCTACCAGTCCCATTTCAACACATTTCACCGTCCCCAACCCAACCCAACCCAACCCCCCTTCTCCTCCCAAACAATTCCCACCAACAAAACACGCACAACCAAACCCGAGGCAAAGCACAAAACGTGACATAGCCACAATCTCAGCACATGACATGTACACACGCTCTAGTACGTACTCACCACCAATAACAGGGCCGATGTACATGCCCTCCTCCAAAGAAACTAGGCTCTTGGGGACCGCGGGGAACGTGGGTGTTGCACGGCGCGGCACGGCATGCATGGAGCATGCCTGTTTTTGACGCAGGGATGGGTGGTTTATACGGGTTGGGCGTTAATGGGGGGGTATATATGGACTTTGATATGATTTTGGGGTTAGAGGGGGGGTAATTTAACTGGAGGGCTGGGGTTGAAGTTGGTTTTGGTTGTGTTGGGAGGTTTATTGCAGGTGTGTTTTTGTTGAGTGGGGGATTTGGGGTGATGATGCTTGTGGGGGAGCGGATGTGGGTTTTGTGGTTGACGTTATGTCAATGCTAAGTTTCAAAGAGGGCTGTATAGATTTGAGAAATAATTTCAGTATGTGTTGGTTTGTTTCAACGTGTTGGAATCTTTGGGAAGAGGTAGCATCTTGTGCGGTTCGTTAATTATACACTCCTATCAATAGTTTCGAGAGCATCGGCTTTTAATACTCATGAGCTCCAAGTGTTGGTTCGTGGGACAAGTGTTGCGTTCTGTTTGCTGACGTTGGTATGGACTGTGATGCTCTGGTAGTGCTTGGGTACCAAAGTACTTTTTGGGGTGCAATTGAATCAGAACGATATGCCCAACACGATTACAGTATTTACGAATTCATGCAGAGCTACCGGTAAGATGCCAGATATTTCTTTGGTGTATAGTGCGGCGCAAGTTCTCATAGGGCTAAAATGAATGACGTTGCAACAAGCCACTCAACCAGAAAAGGAAGGCACACATGGTAGTCCCCACTCGCGCGCATCTTTTCTGTTCCCCTGCAGCCGCAGTCATTGAGCTTATTTTAACATCCTGAACCTGCTGTCGTTGAGGAGCGGTGACTCCTTGGTATTTGTTGAGCTTCCAGGTTATGGTGTTAGTGGGTTGCAAGAAGCGCTGGTCTGCGTTGTGCCCTCAGTACCTAGGTATGTAGGATGCAACCGACCAACATAAACATTGATTACTCCTGTTGGTTACAACTTACATACGAGACTCCGGATTATTATTACGTTTTTGCGTTGGGCTGCTCGCTGCTCATTAGGAATTGCCGAGACGGTTCAATTTTCAATACCGCCGTATGCTTTGAGAGTGCACAAGAACCTAATATTCCACAAGCAGCGTTGACTCGTATGGGTGAGGCGGGTGGAAAATGCATCGCTAATGGCTGGGCATTATTTCCAGTGGGCAATATTGAATTTGCGGACCCACAAGTTACTTGCGAGATCCACCACGAAAGGGTCCAGAAGCGACCAGAGAACAGATGCGCGCGGCTCAAGAAGTTTTGTATAACTATACACTAAAGTGAGAAATTGATTGCGCCATTGTTTCACTATGTCGCGTGGTATTGGTAAACCGGCGAGTTGATGCTATGAAACATATTTTTGTAAGCAGAGCGCAACGTCCCCAAGCAATCCAGAAAGTTGCAAGCATATTTAGTGTCCTTGTTAGGACAGAGGTCTGTGGCGTCGTGTAGATGGCGCACTGGCGTTGCGGCGATTATGGACGTGGAGATCATAACGACTGTTAGGGTACCATGCGCTCTGTGCGGGCCGCAACAACGACTGGAGATGAAAGGGGAGGTAATTTTTTACTGTCCAGGTAGTGTAGGTAGTAAGGGCAGTAGGAAGGAGAGCGGAGGGGCTAGAGATAGGATGAATGGGCGAATGCATTTTGATACACAAGAGTGCTTTTAGTTCATGGTTGTGGGTGCCACTGGTGCATGAGGGCGTGAAGTGTTGCACGAGTGGTATAGTGGTACGGTGGTACCCCTATTCACGTGAGGCCTGAATCAGCCGGCATGATGCTAGGGCCTGACTCGGCTGAATAGCATTGGATGTGGATCGACTCTCAGACTCGGGATTCTGCCATTTTGATCAAGCAGGTGAGTGTCAGATAGAATATATGTGGCTCGATTGGGAAGTGATTGGGAGTGGTAATTAATGTATCAGTTGATCGGTATTCGTAATCGTGCAGGAAGGGTGTGGCGTTGGTGCTTTCGTCAGACCTTCCGCAAGTCAACGGCAGATAGGCTTGTTGGATAGGGAAAGGTAATGTACTGAAGCACTGTGGTGGTACGAAGAGCGGTGAATTAGCGTGGGATGGCGACGCAGAAATCTTCTTGTTCATGGCCACTCGCCTGACATGGTCAACGTTGAGAGTGCGAGGGTGCGAGGGTGCAAGGGTGGTGAATGAATGGGGACAGGCGGTTGTGCGAATGCGGTGAGAGGCTATTGGCTAGTGACCAGGCGCTAAGAGACTGTCTAGCCTTGCACGTCCAAACATGTCTGGGCAAGATGTGAAGGGCTGGAGTTGTGCAAGATAGGGTTGGTGAGACGATTGTTGGGAGAAGACAAAGTGGACAAAATGGAGAAGAGGACAAGGCCGGGCACGGTGATTATGAGGCTGTTTGATATTGTTATGTTATGTTGGAGTAGCCAATGTATCGTAGTACCTACCTGCCTTGTTGGAGATACACTGTAGTACCTACCTACACAGCAAAGATAAGAGAGAAATGCTGCAATCAAGATTATGGGTACCTATCCTATCGTCTATCCTGACCAGGCTTGCAGACTCCATTGATAATCTTGCCTCAGTCCGTCCCAAGTGACTGGTCGAGGCCGAGCCGTGTTTTCCATCTTGTCTCGTGAGGAGATTCAGAATGAGGGGCAAGCAAGATCATGCGACCATGTTCCAAGATGCTTGCGCAAGATTTCATCACCGCCACCCTTAGCTTAGCTATGGCAAACCGACGAGCGTCTGCTAACACAGGCTGATGCTTGATGCATTGCACATGTTTCAGTCGTGAACGGTGCATAAGACTGGTGGAGAGCACTGAGGGTACTATTCGACCAAACTAATACCGCTTGGACAAGCGGGTCCGCCAATGGACGTGCAGCCGTGAAGCCAATTTCGTGTGCCGGGGGTCCCTGCACCCTTCTCCTAGCAACGCGCCCTCACCTTAAAGCCAACCCAGCCCTTGATTGTCGCTGAAAATTCTCTATCCTTTTTCCTGACTCCACAGCTTCTCAACCTTTTCCCCCAAGGCCGAGTTCGCATTCCCTCTTGCTGCCATTCACCAGCACAGAGCTTCCCCTTACCTTTTTTGTAATACACAAACAGAGAGCTTGTCTCCTACACGACATTTCACCTTCACCTATTGCACCCATCAATCGACTTTTCAAGCACCCTCACTCAATCACCAGAACAAGCAAAAATGTCTACCGCAGTTGAAGCTGCCAAGGTTGCCGACGCCCCAGTCGCAGATGCCGTCACCCCAACACCTGCTCCGGTTGTTGAGCCTGTTGTAGCCGACAAGGATGTTACCCCAGCTGCTGAGGCACCCGAGACGGAGGAGATCAAGACTGAGACCGACGCCGCCGCTGCCGCACCAGTTGAAGAGAAGGTTGAGGCTAAGGTCGCAGAGCCCATCTACAGCGGTGCTCTTGGATACAAGGCGCCTGGCCTGAAGAAGTAAGTACAGTTTTATTTTGAATAGAAAACTAAGCTAATCACGCAAATAGCGCCTTCCGCTTCTCCAAGAAGTACTTCTGGTTTGGCGAGGAGCCAGTTCCAGCTGCGAACTTGAGGGAGTACCTCCGTGGCGAGAAGCCTGAGGTTGCTCACTCTGTCGCTGCCTGGTCCAGCGTTACTGGCAAGGGACTTTTGTACTTTGTCAAGCACGCTGACCAAAAGGAACACCCCGCTGGTGTCCTAAACTTGGTGTGTACCAAAGTGTCAATATTAGATGAAGAGTTTTAACTAATTTGAATCAGGCCTACGCCACTGATCTTCACAAGGACGGTCCCATCGCCTTTGCCATGAAGATTTCAGGCTCCAAGCATGTTTTCGAGGCCGCGACTGGTGCTGAGCGTGATGGCTGGTTTGTCGCTGTGGAGAAGGCTCTCACCGAGGCCAAGGCCTCCAAGGAAGGTATTGAGTCTGGCGATGACTACAAGGAGCATAAGGAGAAGATTGGTACGTTTTCAACATTTTGGTTTCTGAGCGAATCGCGTCGCGAAGCACCAAAATGCCGATCCATTAGCAAGCACAGCACTGACATCACGCAGGCAAGCCCACTACGCTAGCGGCTGCTACCGCATCTGCATCCACTCCTAAGAAGAGCACAGACGCTACACCAAAGGCGGCCGAGACCGAAACCCCGGCTGTTGAGGAAACTGCCGCCGTTGTTCCTACTCGCACTGGTTCTTCATCCGGCAGCTCGGCTGATGAGGAGAAGAAGGCTAAGAAGGCCAAATCCAAGTCTCGCTCCGCCTCCCGCAAGCGTGCCTCCATCTTCGGTGGTCTTCTCGGAAAGAAGGACAAAGCGGATGACAAGAAGGATGAGCCCAAGGTTGAGGGTGAGTCTTCCAAGGCTGCGGCAGAGGTAAAGAAGGACGATGCTACCCCCATTGCTGATTGTAAGTTTCGCATCCTCTGCCAAATATCACATCTAATGCAAACTAGCTTCTACCACTGCCCCCGTCATCACCACGGATATTCCCAAGGCCAGCGAGGAGGTCAAGACAGACGCAACTCTTGCTCCTATTGTCGTCCCAACTGCCGAAGATTCCAAGACTGGAGAGTCCACTACCAAGACCGCTGACGAGAAGCCAAAGCCAACCAAGCGCGGAAGCATCTTCGGTTCGTTCTTCGAGAAGGTCAAGAGCCCCACCTCTGAGAAGAAGGAGTCCGACATTGTCCCAGCTCCTTTGGCCAAGGACTCAGAGCCAACCGTCGAGGCATCCAAGCCTCTCGACGAGGCTGTCGTCGCAGCACCAGCGACCACTGAGACTGCGCCAGAGCCTGCTGCATTGAAGACTGACGAGGCTAAGCCTGTGGAGACCAAGCCTGCTGTTTCCACTCCCAGCAAAGAGAAGGAGCACTTCAGCTTCGGCAAGCTCTTCGGTAGCAAGGATCGCGCCAAGTCACCAGCTGCCACCGACAAGATCCCAGAGGTAACCAAGGTTGATGCGATCGCCCCTAAGATCGAGGATACTACTGCCCCTGTTGTCTCTGAGCCAGCCGAGTCCGCTGCAGCTCCCGTTGCCGACAGCAAGGTAGAGCCCACCGTTGCTGACAAGGAGACTACCCCAGTCAAGAAGGAGAAGCGCAGCTCCATCTTCGGCTCTCTCGGCCGCTCCTTGAGCAAGGCTACCAAGAGCAAGGATAAGAAGGACACTACTGTCGCTCCTACCACTGTCCCCGAGACCACTGAGCCCAAGGACGAGACCGCCGTTGCTCCCGTTGATGACAAGAAGGATGAGACCCCCGTAGTTGCTGCCCCCGCTGAGAAGAGCATTGGCGATGTCGTTCCTGAGGCCGTTACCGTCGGCGAGGCTCCGAAAAGCAGCTCAGCTGTGCCTACCACTGCATAAAAAGGTATGGTGGGAAGATACCACCTTACTCAACGAGAGCCATGATGGAATGACGGAAAAGCAAAGATACCGCAACTCCCTCATCTGACCGCATTACCGCCATTGATACCCCCAATCACGCACTGGATCGTTCATGTTGATCCGTGCGCATGTATTGGATTGAGCTTTACAGATATCCATTTTCATACCCTGTTCGGAATTCCCTTCGACCAACTCCTGTCGCTCTCTCCCGTGGTTTACGATCTGTGCGGCACTGATAGGATGAGGCCTGTCCATCTTTCCTCCCTAGTATGCCTGCCTGCTTTTTGTCTAGATTGATACCACTTTGCCATTGTTTTTCCTTTTGATACCCCTGTTGGGTCTTGGAAGTACTGTCAGTCGTTTGCTATGTTGCTTTTATCGCGAAATACCCCCTGATACCCCTCTGCGTACAGCCTTATCAGGAGATGTACACAAGCGGCCACTAGGGCACCACACCCACGACGTAATAATCCCTAATTGAGTCTGCTTCTTTACAATAGTTATACCATATGTAGTGCTGTGTCCTTTTGTGCGAGTGACTTTCTTCTTTTTTCTATGTCTCCATATGACAGTTACTACACACTATGATGGTAATAAATGAGGATTGATGATGTGGCTTACTAATAGAGTAGTCAATGTGTTGGGTCACTTGAGCATATTGTTGGTTTTTCCGAGCCACTCACCACAGGCCCTTCTAGTCCCTAGTGCTTGCATGGATAAGATGTGTGGCAAGCTTCAACCATTCGACGGGACGACAAGTGATCACGGGAGCAGTGTAGGATGGGCAATAGCGGCTATCGGTACGAATGTAGGAAGCGCGCTTTCCTCCAAGATCGAACGACTGCTATACCAACGTCTCCACTGTGTCCTCACCCCGCAACACAGCGCGTTTTACTTCACACACACAACTCCTACGCTGCGCAGGGTACAAATCGCCCTCATGCGACCATCACTCTATACCCTCCAACCCCCTGTACTATTGGTATTGCGCCACCATAACGACCCCAGCCTCTACTAGGTAGTGGGTACTTAGCTACGTTTTGCCAGGATTGTGACTGAGGGGTAGTACAACTGTCTTCATCATGGTATGTTAACTCAGGCGACATGTCTGTCCTATTCCAGCCCTAATAGCTATAGGGATGTTGTATTTCACGCCCAGAAGCCGATGGCCCAAATGAAGCCATTCGTGCCAACTCGTCCTCGCGCAATATCACCGCTCCTTCTACGCGACCAGGTTCCATACCTTCTCCCCGCGGGTCACATGCCTCCCAGGGCAATGTCCATGCTTCGAGCAGTCGCCTGGATCCCGTAGATCGACCAAACACGCCTCTTAAAGCTATTCCCATGTTCCAGCGGTCGCGACTACCCAACAGTCTCGCATCACCCACCGGTACTGGTCGAGGGCGCATAATGCCCCTCACCGACTCCACCAACATAACATGGACGCGATCACGACTCGAGAAGGAGCGCAACGACTGGTGGGATACGCAAGTGGCAGGATCGCAAGAAGTGTGGGGCGCCATACGTCTAGCAGCACAGTCTCTACAGGCTGGGAAAATACGAGATGCCCAGCAGTGGCTTGAGACCATGGAATGCACTTGCCCGAGTGGATGTCTTTGGAAAGGTGTATACGATTCGACAGGCGTCATGTATAAGCTTCCAGAATGGTTGATTGTCGAGCCAGACGGCCTGGTCGCAGAGGAGGGATCTGATGAGGAAGCCGCTGCAACTGGAGTAGGCGGCGCAGAAGAATTGGCTCATGACGATGACGAAGAAGACGACGAGCCTGAACTTGTGCGCGTCAGAATTAGTCGTAATGGACGAGATGTGTTGATCAAGGCTCGAAGAAAAGAGCATGTGGCGTCCATTATCGACAAAATCAAGAAACAAGCAGAGGTAAGTTACACAGCATATGTTGACAATAAGAGAGTCGTGTATTGATAATCACAGTTGGAACCATCGCTCAAGATTCGCCTTGTCTATGGCGGACGCGTTTACCATGACAACGAGATTCTTGAGTCACACCCATTTTGGGATTTTGCCAATGACTTCATCATCAACGCATTAGTTCTGGAATAACTCTGGATTACTATGCCAACTAGGCCTAGGCAGGTGAAATGTCAGTCGCGACCGCTATCTCTGGCCGTTTTTGGAAGAGCACATGAGCCACTTTTATTTGTTCGACACACCAGCATTAAGGATTGCGACACTGGAGAACCCAGTACCTACTCCCGTACTAACATTAATATCGCGCACGGCATGACTGGAGCCTCATGAAGGATAGCACTATGTTCTATTTCCAGCCTTAAGTATGGGACCTTGGATCTTTCTCACTTGATCCATTGTCCATAGATAGCGCCATTGTCCGCATTTTAGATACCCCTTACCACAGATTAGCTAGTCAACATGTATTCCGGAAGCTTACTAGCCCGGGTCTATCTTCCGTCAATCATTATTATAATGTATAATTACCGTTTTTAGATGTCACATGCGCATGTGTATGATGTTGAAGTATTGATGGGACTCACTTTGAGAAGCTACAAACACTGTATTGGTCAATAGTGTTACAGGTGAGAAATGGTTTCAAGTTTTCGCGGTTTTTAATAACACTAGTGAAGAAACAGTACAAGGTATAGCTTTTTTAGCCTGCTCTGTCATTGCTTGTTCTATCTTACTGGGGTCAAATGGAATTAATAGATTAAGTAATGTTATATTATTCTATATAAATATATACTAGGAAAGAGAGCTTAATATATACGAAGTACACGCTTAAAAAGTATGTCATTTGATCTTTCCCCCCCCCCCCCCTCTGCCCTCCTCTGCCAAGATTAACCAAAATAAGCCCTTTTTATCTCGTTCAACATGCGCGATCATTCTAGAGTAAGAGATTAATCGCCTCCTAGCTTTAGTAGGCGTGGATAGATATGTGGGTGGAGGGTTGGGTGGGGTGGCAGCTCTGGCAGATCTCTGATCTCTCTGATCTCTCTGATCTCTCAGATCTGAGTAGGTAGGTGACTCGGTGGGCAGCTGGGGCGGCAACTCTGGTAGATCTGAGAGATCTGAGGTCTGAGAGATATGAGAGATCTGTGTAGGTAGGCAGCCTTGGGAAAAAATCAACTCTTTCAACCTCTTGTATATATGAAGTATAGTAGGCTGGATAGCTGTTTTAGCGGGAGGTCTATACGCATTAGTAAGGAGTTGGACATAGAGATGTCAAATGGAATAGACATAATCGATGTAGCGCTTTCGATTGGTCGTTATTTTTATGGATGAATAACGTGTTTTGATATATGAAGCACAGCGTTGAAGTTGACAACTGCTTCTCATACAACCCTTGGCCCTGCGGTGCGTGTGATTGGTCTAAGACTTTGCTCTAACTGCGATTAGTCTAGAAGTTCTTAGCGCACTACTAGCGCACCGAGGAGGCGCCATTAGGCGCCTCCACAGGGTATATCTCTTATGCAGCGGTTGGCTCGTGAGATAATCCTATGGTCATATTGCCTTATCGATAAGCTAACCCGCGCCCGCACGCACCACCCAAACTTTCTTTCTTCCTTTCATCGACCGCGGCCTAACACCTCCTAGCAAATACCTACTACCATTATCCTCTCACCCAACCCGCCTACCCATCTACACACACACACACACACACCCATCCGCAAAAATGTCCCAACAATACTCAAACGCCACCCAACCCGCGACCCAGGACACCACCGTCATCGACGCAAACGCCCGCACCGTCCACTACAAATGCGGCGACTGCGATCAAGACGTCCCACTCAAGCGCGGCGAGCCCATTCGGTGCAGGAATTGTGGACATCGCGTTTTGTACAAGCAGCGGACAAATCGGTAAGGATAAATGTCTATTCTGTTGTTGTTGTGTGGATTTGGCTAATGTGTTTTTTTTTGTTGTAGGATGGTGCAGTTTGAGGCGCGGTGAGGCGAGTGCTATATGAGAGGGGATTTGCGTGAGGGGATGGATGGATGGGTGGATGGATGGGTGGATGGATGGGCAGACATGGTGTGGGGATATTATGACAATGGGATTTGTCATTTGGATTGGGGTATGGAGTTTGGGGCTTGTGATAATGGGAGGGGACGATGGGGGAGGTTATGGGGGATTTCCTCCACCCACACGAACCCTTCTGGGATCTCGACATGATGAATCAAGGAAAAGAAATTCACATGCAACAATGCATATACTCAACAGGATTTGCCTTTCTTGGATTTCATTTCTCGCTCGCAGATATGCCTGAATGACTAATGCCCTTGTTTGCCATGGGCTGGACGTGGATAACATGGAAAGCATAAAGGGCCGCAAGACGCACTTTGCAAAAAGTTTCGTTTCCTCCCTTCCTTTCCATCCATTCCCCCATGCACATAGGCATTAAAAAAAAGACATAGGAGAGAGCAAAACTAACCTAAGATAGGATCGAACGCCTATACGATGCTCGTGTTCGTTATGATGGCCAAAGTAGAGTGAATCTCTTTCGTAATGCCTTGAAATGTGGTTCAAAGGATTCAAGGAAGAAGTTCCTTTGAACCATAGGCTGTGGTTGTGTACCTAGGGTCCTCGGTATGCATCGAAACGCTTGTACGTGTAGCCAATAAACGGTAAGCTTGTCGCATACTCGTCATCGCCAGCCTGTGCAGCCTGAGCTCTGTATGCAGCGCTAGTGTCGTTCTGGTCGATCTCGTCAATGGGGAAGTACTGCGTATCAACATTCGACGACAACTTCGGCTCGAATGGCGCCCTAATCCTGCGCAAGGCGTGCCAGTCAACACCACGGAAGAACGGATGCTGCTTAATCTCACTGGCGCCTCCAATGCGGCCAAGGCGATGTTCAGCATCGCAAATTAAACTAAAGTTAGTTCGTTAGTCGCGAGTCATGAAATCAACAACTCATCAGCAAACTCACCGCCTAACAAAGCCCTCGGCTTCAGCACCCAACTGCTGGTCTGGGGGGAAGTGTAAATTCCGTGGCCAGTCAACAATTTTGCGGTATGTATCATGTGGCTCTTCAGCACAGAACGGAGGCCAGCCGATAAGGCACTCGAACATGATGGTGCCAACAGACCACCAATCGCAGCCAAAGTCATAACCCTGACCACCAAAGATCTCTGGCGCAATGTAGTCGGGAGTACCCACAGTCGAATAAGCTAGCTGACGTCGAGACTTCCTCCATGTGTTGATCTGGGTCCGGTTACTGACTGTCAGTTGGATCTGGTCTAGGTTCATCGAATTTCGGTTGTCGCGAGCAGATTTATGTGCGCCCCCGGCCAAGAGTTTCTTGTAGTAGCCTGCATCGTGCTCCTTGTGGAAACCTGTGGAAAGACCAAAATCAGTCAACTTAATATGACCTCCGCGGTCTAGCAAAATGTTATCAGGCTTGATGTCACTTGGTAATGTTAGCAAAGTTGTCGCGTTGCGAATGTCGGTGACTTACCGATGAATGAAGCCGAGCTTGTGGACAGCTTCAATAGCAAGCGTAATCTCAGCCATGTAGAAGCGAGTAATGTCCTCAGTGAAGATTTCATACTTAATGAGCATGGTCATCAAGTCACCTCCAGGCAAGAACTCCATGAGCATGTAAAGGAACGTATTATCCTGGAATGTTGTATGCAACTTGACAACCCAAGGACTGTCTGATTCGGCAAGAATATCACGCTCGGATCGTACATGGGCCAACTGATCTTTCTTGAACTGTTGAATGTTAGCCTGGTGCTGTTGTCACCATGCGTTATCTGAAGTTGTACCATTTCTTGTTTGACAAGTGACTTCAAAGCGTAGATCTTGCCATCGTTCTTCCTCTGGACAAGCTTAACCTCTCCGAAAGCACCCTTACCGATAATCTTCAGAGTGGAAAAATTCTCAGGCTTCTCCTTGGTCCTCAGGAAGCGCAGATATTCAACCTCAGCACGCCGCATGCTGTTCTCCTTCTGAACCTTTCTGTTGTCTGAAATGGAGGGCTCCTTCATGATAGACTCCATTTCCAGAGCTCTATGTGGATGTTAGTCATGCTGATGGCGTGTGAGATAGGATAAATTATACCTCTGGTTTCGATCGCGTGCGCGCTGAACGCTGTCCTTGAAGAATGTGTTGATCAAGCTCTTTGACATGGTTGATTGCTTATCGACATTGTCCGAATACTTTTCAGGTGTCCTCTTTGGCGCTTCCTCGTCGTATAGCGAAGGTGGTCGAGGGCCTTGAGAACTGCCTCCGTAGCTCCCATAGCTTCCATAGCCACGGTTGTCGGCGGTGCGTGGGCGCTGGGGATTGGGTGAGCCCTGGCGGCCGTATGGGCTGCCAGAGCGGGCGCTGCCTCCCAAGTGCTGGCTGGAGAGCTGCTGGGCAAGACCATTGGCATCGAAGCGCTGTTGCAGGTGCTGTTGCTGGAGGTTACCTTGTTGGCCCTGGTATTGTGCCTGCTGGTAGGGGCTCTGGAAGTAGCCATTGCCCTGCTGTTGTTGCTGCTGCTGTGTGCCCCACACTTCCTGCTGGCCAGCCTGGTTGGGGTATACGGGCTGTGGGAATGTACTTGGTGTTGTTGGGAATGCCCGGCCACCATCTTGGTATTGGTTGTTGTTGCGGTCACCGCCACCAAAGTTCAGCTGCAGCCGGTTGGACTGCTGGTTGGACTGCTGGTTGCTGTTCATAATGAATGGGGGGGTGAGGAACTCTGGGTGCCTCAGGTCGGTGGAAGGTAGTGGGGACGGAAGAGGTACCCGCAATCGAGAGGTGCGGGTGGTGTCGGGGAGCTTTCAACGGTGAAAAGGAGCCCAAGTGGACTAAAGCGCGGGGGAAAGATAATCCCGAAGGAAGGAGCACTGTCACAGACAGCACAATAGATTCGCAGCCAGAGTGAAAGAGAGATTGCAGAGCAGGCAGAGGAAGCAAAAGTGAAGTGAAGTGAAGTGCACAAGTGTTCCAACAAGCCCAGATCAGTCAGGGATGGATCGACTTGTGGCAAGTGGGCCCGAGCGCGGGAGAAGAGGGGCGCTCGAGTGCAGCACTGCAATCCACTCCTACGGGTGCTACCATGGTACACAACAGGATAGTGGGCGTTAGTCGAATCGTTGCGGCGTGCTTCGAGTATCTATTGTGTGCATTGCCGAGTCACCATCACCATCATCATCAGTCTTGTCCATCAGTGCAACTACAGGTTTCCCGTACTTCAATGTATTGATATAAACTACATGGCGCGGCACCTCTCCTCTCTGCCAGCTCGCCTAAGAACAGTATTATTTGCATAGCACATTGATACATCTCACCATAATAGTACAGCCTCGACAAAATCCTGTCAGCGAGCATTACGAGTACACAACCTTATCCAAAACGGGTGTAACACCCAGATGGTACTGCCACCAAAAACAATGTCTCCACAGTAGTGTGCGAGACAGCCGCCAAAATGCTCGAGATTATGTAGCGCTAGTGTCGCTAGAGGGTATATATAACAGTGGTAGAGGTCATCTACCACAATCAAAGTTACTGAAAAATGCCAACTGGCAATGCCTTGTAATGTCAGGGTGCAATATGCGATTCGTTTTTACGCCGGTGGATGCCATATTCAAAAACGTGCGCCGGTGATGTTGAAAAAAAAAGTTCCCAAAGTGGTTCTAATGCGTTGCATCAGAATGTCGAATATAAGTTATTAAGTAAAGCGGTATGTCCAGCAAGCATCGTCATGTGGGTAAAAGTATTAGGCCGATTGCATGAGGACTTTGACTTTTTCTCGTTCAGCGAGAATGTCGGTTTGTAGTCTCCTGGTCTGTCTCATAGCCTCATCCCTAGTCGTCTGTTAGCAGTGATTTTTCAAAGGAATAATGCTGATTGACTTACCTCTCAAATTGCAGGTCTGCTACCTCGATCTGTGCCATGTTCATGCGGCCCACAACTTCCTCCATTTCACGGTCGGCGTCCCTAAGAGCCTTCTCAAGCTCCTCGACACGCTTCTCTAGGAACTCGGTCTGGGTGGCCTCAGATATGGTCATGGCTGGTCCGGATCTTGTCATTTCAAGACGAGGGGATCGTGCAGCGAATACTGGTGACAAAGGCATCTTTGGCGAGAAAGCAGCTGGGCTAAGCAGGCCAGATTTGACACGGCGCAGGTGGGTGCCATGGCTCTCTTTGAGGGCTTCTACTTCGACCTCGTGCTGGGCAATAGCATCCTCTGATGATTGTTGAGCAATCATAACCTTGTCTTCGGCAGACTTGAGTCGGCGTTCGAGCTCAATAATTTGTTCAGTGGATTTCCGCTGCTCTTCTTCACCACGAGAGATAGCGTCGGTTAGACGAGTACGCAGGGAGCTGTTAGCCTCAAGCTGCTTCTGGATTCGCTCTGACAGCTCGTCCATGCGTGTGGCGGCAGCGAAAAGCTCGCTGCTGAGCTTCTGCTCCTTACCTAGATGGTCGATCTCAGACTTCTGTAGCGCACGGGCTTGTTGGCGGTATTGCTCTGCCTCTTTTTGGGCAAATTCACGCTCTGCCTCAGCATCTGAAATACTTTGCTTCAAAAGTGCTAGAGTTCGTGATGTTTCTGCCTCAGCAGCACCAAGCGATTGGTTATCGCTCGACTCTAATTGCTGGATGTGTGCAAGAGAAAGAGCATGTGTGGATCGAAGCTCCTTGTACGCCTTGTCTAGGGATATAGGCTCACTGTTGAGCTGAATCTCGGGGATCTCAATATCATGTTCTCGGAGAAGGTCTCGGAGCGAACCGGTCTCTTGTTGTGCGCGGTCGAGATCCATTCGTAGTCCTCCTAAGCCTTTCTCGCACTGCCATTTTTGCTCAAGGGCGTCATCAGCACGACGACGAAGCGAGTTGACCTCCTGCCTTAGATCTGTGACCTCCTTATGGAACGCAGTTCTACGAGGGGTGAGGTTGAGTGCTGTATCCCTTTCGCCCTCCAGCTCTTTAATTCGGCGTTGGAACTCCCTCTGCTGCATGTCTTGTCGCTGCAAGAGGTACTTGAGAGCTTTGTGAAGTGCATCGCGTTGCTCCTCCAAGTCTTTAACGGGATTGCTTGCCATTGTACTCTCTCTCGGGGACATCTCCCCTGATCGGTCCTTGACAGAATTTGAACGTGAAAGAGACCCTCGCTTGGAGTTGAAGCCAGCACTTCTAGCCAAAGAGTTCGATCGTGTTAGTCCAATGCGGAGGTTGTTGATGGGGTTGCTATCCGACTCTTCTGCTATGGATTGAAATCGAACTTCTTGCGATTGTCTTTGTGCCTTGGCGAGTGCCTGGTTCTCAGTTCTCAATTGCTGTATCTCTTGTTGCATACGAGTGGACTCATAAACAAGTCTTTCTGTATCAGCCTGCTCAGCCTCTAGCCCTTCCAGTCGTGACCGTAGCTGTGGGACTACTTCATCTCGTAGATTGTCGGCTTCGTTGCGGTACTTCTCGAGTTCGTCCCGCATTGCTGCCAACAAGTCTTCAAAGTTTTCTTTGACCTGTCTCTCTTCAGCCAAGCGTCTCTTTGCATCTTCTAGCGATGTTGCGAGTTCCTTGACATGTGGTGGCTGCGCGACTGAGCCTGCTCTAGACTTGTCGCCCACCTGGTCTTCTAGTTGCTGCACTTGCTCTTCGAGGTCTCTGCGTCGCCGAAGTTCTTCTTGCAGGCGTTCGGCCATGCTAACTTTCAATTGAGCACGCTCTTGCTCGGCTCTCCTGCGTAAGGTCTCCACCTCTTCCAGTTTACTTTCAGGGTCGCTGATGGGGAATCGGACTGAGCTGGCTCCAGAGTCTGAGTAGTAGTCACTAGTTCTACGATTGTCAACCATGGGAGGCTGGCTTTCAGCTTTCCAACGCTCCACCTCGTCTTCGAGCTCCATTTCTCTTTGTATAGAGGAAGCGAGCTCCGAGCTCAATGCTCGTAGCTCGCGCTCCAACTCTTCTACATGAGCATTCATTTGGGGTGATGATGATAGTAGAGGCGTGCCAGGCACGTTGAAGTATGAGCTAAGAGAATTGGCAGCTGGTATATCCAAACCGTTAGGTTTTGACTTGGCGGATGCAGCCATGTTGCGTCGTGGAGAGTCTGCAGGAGACAAAGATTGTTCTGAGAATGTGGTTATCGGGGATTCTGCACCGCTTGGCTGTTTTGCTGAATTCCAGCCAAAGAAGGAAGTGAAACCTCCCGCTGGTGATTTTGGTTTGCCTGGCTGCCCCCTGCTATCCGGGCGTTCGTCGTTGAAATTTTCAGTCACACCATCTATCCTTATTCCGAGGTCAGGAGGTCTGTTATCTGATGTGTACGGTGGCATATTGGGCATGGTTGGAGACCGGGCGTGTGTCGCTGTGCTGCCTGCAGCGTTTAATCCTTTAGTTCTATCTTTCGGTGGTGGGTGAAAACTGCTGGCTGAGCGATCATGCCGTGGTTGTTGCGAACTAGGGTTCAAAGGCGGTGGGAAAGGTTTTTGGTTCAGGGTGTCAATTATAGGAGTCCTTCCATGAGGATTGCTGCGGCTGTTTTAGTGGGCGGTAATAGATAGATGCGAGAGAGAAGAGGCGTAGTGCTTACTCGTCTAGGTTCCGGGGCACAAGAAAATCCTCCTCGGTCAAAGACAGTGACAATTCAGTCTCTCGTGGGCGCAAAGGTTTTGAAGACAAAGAGGTATTGGCTTTGGAAGAATTATTAGGAAAACTAGAGAAACGGCCAACTACAGGAGAGTCTGCAGGCAGGGGCTTCCGTCGAACAGGCGGAGTCTGCAGGGCAAGAGGGAATGGGTTGGATGAAGTTGGGGACCGAAAGGTAGCAAAAGACTGGATGGGCAAAGAAGCCGGACTAGGAGGAGGCATCGCGCGAGGCAGCGATGGCGCGCTATGGGTTAATGCTTGGGTGTGCATTATTCGCTATTCGTTGTTATCCCCCGCGATAGGCATGGTTCTTGCACAAAATGGAGGAGGTGATGAGGCGCCAATGTGGCAGGCGCTCGTAAAAGGGGAAACTTGGATGCCGAGCAGCTCTAGACGTGGGTCGAAGCGAGGAAATTGGCTAGACGGATGGCTGGTTAAGCTGGTCAGTTGGCCCACGGACGGTTCGCGCTCGTCGAGTGGGAGCGTGCAGAGCCAGGGCACCTGCAGGAACGATGGGGGCGTGGCCAATGGACGCCCAGCGGCTAAGGGGAGAGTACGCTTGGGGCTGGAATAGGCCAGTGTTGTCCCTTTTGCGCTGTTGGGCAGATGATTCGAGCTGGGGAACTGATAGTACAGGGTAGAGTAGAGTAGAGTAGAGTTTGTAGTGGTGGTGTTCAGTAGGTATGACTATGGTTGTCATCGCGCGCTCCGGGTTTACCGGTTTAAGGATTTGACAGGTTGACAGGCTGGGTGCTGACCGCCCTGTTCCATGCCACAAGCCTTTGTGTCTCCTGAAACTCTCCCTGTTGCCGACTGTGCATGTTCAAGCAGCACTGAGCACTGAGCACTGAGCACTGTCGGTCCGTCCATCATAATCAACAATCAACAATCTCAAACCTAATCGCACTCTAAACTGCGCACAGTCAACGGGCGGCTTGCAGCTTACCTACCTTTTCTTATTTTTGCCTTCCGCGCGGGTCACTGCGCAATGATGGGTATCCTAAAGGAGTTACCCATTCCAGCCACTGGATCCGATTAGGAATCATGTGCCCCAAGCTTGGCAGGGGTAGCCTCAAATAACAGGAGGACTATCTATCTACTGTACGGAGTACATACATTCCAACCCTGTCCTGGGCAATCACTGCACATGTCTGCCGTCTTTTTACCACTAGTGTGCACCTTGAAGAATAGAATTAAGGTTCTTAATCGCCACTCTACTTGTTTACCATTACTACACAGTGCCTACCTATACCTACACAGTATTTGCATGTTTCAACAACCCAAGGATGTGCATGATGGCCCACACCGGTTCATTGCCCAATTCCACGGCAAATGAAGTTACATTCAGCCTCCCGAGCCGTGATTCAACCTTGATTTCCCTGACAATACCAGTCATCCGTGTCCATCCCAACAACCTTGGCCGTGGGGTGCACCCCATGGCACGAGCCATGCATCCCAGTCAGCTCGGCAATAACCGACACCATGTACTTCACCAACCGCATTCAACCAACCACGCATCTCACGTGAATTAACTGCTTCAGTATTCCTTCTCAACATGGCCTACCAATCTCCGCACCAGCCTCAAAGCTTTTATCAGTACAGTGAATCAACCCCTCCACCGCCACCGCCAAAGCCACCTGCGCGTCCAAGCGGTACGCCACTATCAGGTCCACCATTGCCCCCACCTCCACAATCACACGACAAGCAACACGCTTCAAACGACTATCCTCATAATGTGCCTCAAGTTGAACAGCTAGCCGTCCAGCCCCCAGCCGACGGATGGCTACCTGATATTTTACGAGACAAAACGTACGCCATATTCAAACCAAACAAACACCATAATCCTAACATACATACCAGAACAAAAGATCTACACCACATCCTTCAAACCCCAGCCCTTCAACATGCACTCGTCCACAACCCAGAAACAGCACATCCCTCCCTCGCAGCATCCACCGCGCCCATACAAGCTCTCCTCGCTCAAAACATAGCACTAGCCGAATCCCTCAAACAACTCGAATCACACGTCCAGCACCAACGCGACAACACCCAATCCCGCCTCTTATCTCTCCGCGCACTAGAGCGCCAATGGCGCGACAAGCAAACAGAGCAAGACGAAACGCTGCGCGAATTCAGTCCCCCGGCCATGTATCAACGGCTCAACGCTGCTGTTGCAGAGCAAGAGGCCTTGTGTCGGGGCTTGGAAGAGAGTTTTTTGGAAGGCGAGGGTACGGGTGGGGGAGATGTTGTGGCGAGTGAGCGGGAGGTTACGGATTTTGTGCGGAGGTTGCGGGAGGGGAGGAAGGTTGCTTATTTACGGGCTGAGAGGAAGGAGAGGTGGGATGAGGGGAGGGTGGGGGGGTGGCGGTAGGAGTGTGTAGTGTTGATGTGGGGAATTGATACTGCTTGAGTTGATTGTGTGAGAATGTGGCGACATTTACACACTCAGTGTTGGGCATGTTATTTCTATTTGTTTCCATTCAAGTCCACCTCATTCATCTCAACTTCATTTATGAGATAAGACTTGAGTTACTCTCGAGATGCTATAACCCTCTTTCTCTATCGCTTTGGCATTTTGGAGTTTCTATAGAGGCAACGACGCATCGTGCCTCTGTCACTTTTTTCCTTTTCTAATAACTTCAGTTACCTTGCTCTTCCTCTTTGATGATACTCACTTCTCAAGCTCCTACGCTTGATTTTAAGCCATAGTAACTTTCATGGTCACACACACATGTAACTCAATTGCCACAGGATATGAGGCTACCTTAGGTAGCCTAATCAATCTTATCCATCTAGAAATCGTATTGGGCAATGTCAAATCATATCTGTGTGGAAGGGGAACAAAAAGAAAATATTCGATTTGTCATGAAACCAAGAGACGCGTACATCCGCAAGAGGATATTTGTCAAGTATGTGAAAGTACCACAAAATAATTTCTTCCCCAAAGCATTTATCATTTGTTTTCAACACGTTTCGAACATCAAAGACAGGCCATATTATGGACAGCCCCTGAAAGACTAACAGATCGAAGACAAGTGACACACACACAATGATACATGGTCACCCCAGGAAATTCCTATACTGGGAATATGGACTTTGACGGGAGGGCCTATGTTCTCGAGGTTTAATAATATTTGTGTACAAGTTTATAAACATTCGTAAACCTTGCTTACATGATTTTTTCTTGAAACCGCGTTGATATTATACAGATATGTTATGCTGCACCGTGAAGACTCCCAAATAGTCATCAATATGCCATGCATTCAACGTTGTTACGACGTATATTTCGACATCTCAAACATCGTTTGCGTTCACCAACCAACATGACATAAACTACACGTGATCAGAATCAGCACTCACAAGCACGACACAAACATACACGTCCCACATCAAACAATACGGAATACTACGGGTATCAATTATCAACTTATCCTGATCCTCGCCCAAACCATACAAAACCCCCTAATCCTCAGCGCCTGCGCGAAGCCCCTGCCGCCCACGAGAAATAGCATCGCCCAAATCCATATTCGACGCCTGACCACGAACACCGGAAATGAAGCGACGCCCCCCATCCATATTCTTCTTATGTTTCGCATCCTCTTCAGCATCCTTGATCTCTAATTGACGGACACGCTCCGCACGTTGCTCTTCGAGAGACATGGCGGATGCCTGCATCTTGGCAAGTCGCTCGGCAGCGCTCTCTTTCTGCTCTTGTTTGGCTGGCGGAGAGACGCGTGGTCTATAGGGTCGGTTTTCTTCTTCCCGGTGGCGGGGTTTGTCGTATGAGCGTCGCGGTGGGGTGCGGTCGCGTCGCTTGTAGTCTCGATCGTCACGATCATCTCTTCTTCGTGGTGAGCGTGAACGTCGTCGGTCGTTGTCGCGATGGCTCTTTCGATATGGGGATCTTGACTTTGATCTTGTTCTTGAGTCTGAACGCCTGCCGTGGCTACTTCTAATGGCCTTCTCGTCTCGATCGTGGTGTCGATGTCTGTGTTCTCGCCTGTCTCGATCATCGTGGTCGTATGATTTTGACCGTGAGCGGTCTCGTCGACTGCGATGTTTCCGCTCTCGATCTCTGCTCCTATCCCTATCACGTTCCTTATCCTTGTGCTTTCGGTCTCGCTCCTTTTCCTTGGCTCGCTTTTCCTCATATTTGGCCTGCTTCTGTGCATCCTTCATTGCCTTGAGCTGCATCTCCATCTTCTGCTTCTGTATCATAAGAAGTGGATCCTCGAGGACCTTCTTCTGCGTGTCCCTTGCTGAGTTTGCATTCGCATTTCCCACCGCGTCGATACCAAGGGCGGCGCCTTTCTGTAGGCTCTGGGTATCGTTCGACTTCAACAGATTATCGATCCTGCGTTTGCCGAGTAGATAACCCTCTCGCTCCTCAGTCACTGCGCCACCATCACCGCCAGGACCTGCATACATCCAGTCTACACGTTTCGTGACAACCTTGCCTCCAGAGGCCTCTTGCAACCTTTGTAGCTCTTCGATCTGATGCTCCTCCTCCCGCTCCTTCCGTAGCTTTTCAATTTGTTTGCGCTCCTCAAGCGCCGATTTCTCCTCTTTCCATACGCGCTCCTGATTTTTCCGTAGATGAGGATGCCATGACTTCTTTAGATTGAGATCACCACCCATGTTTGCGGCCGGAAGAAGTTGTGCGCGAAATCGTTCGCGAAGTTAATGTTTCCCACAGTGTAGTGTGAAATGAGTTTCACCGGCAACTTGGGTATTGAAGTTGGAAGGGTGGTGAGGTATATAGTGAGCGTGATTGTGGTTGAGGAGAAAGAAAGCGGATGGCGCGCCACAACGACCAGCCATCTGCCAAGCCACTATAACTTCACCTCCGAACACTCCCCGCAAAAGTTTCCAGCAGAACAAGCTCACGGGCTAACAAATAAATTCCATTATCACCACACGAAAAAGCCGCGGGAAGACCCGCAGTCGGTGCATACTTTCTTGGCCGATCGCGTAACAACAGCGCCATTGGTTCGCTATAGTTTAGGGAAGAAGTCCTGCCAAACCGCCATGGCAACTCGGAAACGTAATGAGTGGCTTGATGCCGACGAGAGCGAGGATGACGAAAGGGGCTATGGTTCGGAAGAGGAGAGCAGAGCGCGTGTGATTCCATCCAAAAAGCGTCGAAAGGTTGATCATGCGTCTGAAGAGGAGGATGAAGACTTCGATGACGACGATCAAGATATACCAGACGACTATCCCAAGAATTCCGAACTGGCACAGCTTGAGAAGCTTGCTGCAGGACTTCCTTCGAATCTAAAACTTCAAACCACAAAGCTCGGCAAACCGATACCACTTTCGACGCCAAAAAAAGACAAATCTGGAGTCATATACCTCTCCCGCGTACCGCCCTTCATGAAACCCACTGTGCTTCGTTCTCTTCTCACACCGTATGGCGCTGTAGGCAAAATCTTCTTGACTCCCGAACCCGCCGCCTCTCGGACACAACGCCTGCGTGGGGGTGGCACACGACGCAAACTGTTCCTCGACGGATGGGTTGAGTTTCAGCACAAGCGCAACGCCAAATACGTAGCCGACAATCTCAATGCGCAAACGATGGGTGGCAAAAAGCGCGGCAGATGGCACGATGAGGTGTGGAACATCAAATATCTAAGCGGCATCAAGTGGAACCACCTCGTAGAGACAATTCAAAATGAGAACGCGGAGCGAGCGGCCAGACTTCGCGTCGAGATTTCTCGTGGAAAGTCGGAGAACAAGGCATTCTTGGAGAACTTGGAAATGGGCAAGATGATTCAAGGGATTGAGGCGAAGAAGAAAGAAAAGAGCGATAGAGACGGCAATGCGACAAATAAAGAGGCAACGGAGCAGGTTGCAGAGAAGAAGGTGAAGAAACCAAGGAGAGAGTTTGTCCAGCATGGCGTTACGACAAAGGGAGCGAAGAAGCCAGAACCAGGACAGGATGTAAACAGGGTACTGAGCAGCATGATGTGAGGAGTGTAAAATAAAACGATACCATTTTCGCTTTCTAATTCAAGTTCAAATTCCCATCTTCATTCCCAGAACTACTCATAGCAAAGTGTACAATGCTTTTCTGTCGTGCCAACTTGAAGACACCATAAAAAGAACCAATCCAGCAACGCCGCCGACTAACAATGCCATTTCGCAACCAGGGTATAGTATAACCGCCATCTCTTCCATATCAGACAGATATCATATCGCCGTTCCCCTCTCAAAACTCTCGCGAATCTCCGTCGTATACCGATTGTAGAACCGTGTCAACTTATCGTTGAACTGCTTATTCTTCTGGTTGATATACGTGACATCTCCAGCATCCTGCTCGTCGCGTATGCCTCTCGCAGCCCGCACCTTGAGTCGCGCCTTTTCGCCCTTTTCTAAATCGTCGACTAGCTTATCGATGGCTTCCTTGCTCGGCTTGTGGTCGTGCGAATAGGATTCTTCAGCTGGTGTGTTGATTTGGTTGTTGAGTGGATTGACGGTGTACAGATCGCCGGAAGGCGACTCAATCAGTTGCAGTAATCCAGACTGCACTTGTCGTTGTAGTTTCTCTGCTTTTTGGCTTGCGTAACTTTCAAGATCTACTTTGTCCATTTGCTTTAGTTGACGTTTGTACACCTTGTTTGCTTCCTTTGTGTAATCTGCGAATGCGACGTTATCTCTACTCCGCGCCTTCTTCGACATGCGCTTGTCCCAAATTTCGCTTTCTTCCACAGTGTAGTCCCAGTTTCTCTTGCGCTCGAAGTCTGGGTCTTCGGATTTCAGCAGCTTGTAGGAGGCTTTGTCGTGCGCGTCTTGGAGCTTTGAGATTTGCGTCAAGCGGGCAGTGCGGTCTTCGGCATCGCGGACCTCTTTCTCCGTGGCCTTGCGACCAGATTCTTTCTGTGCTTGGAGTGTCTTGAAGCGCGCCATACGGGCTGCGAGCGCAGTTTTGGCGTCTGGAAGCGCAGGTTTGCTGAAATCTGAGGTGGGCGCGGTGTCACCTGTCGAAGGTGCTGGATTTGCTTCAGACATATTCTCTGATGATTCTTGTGGTTTCTCTGCATCGGCCATGTTTGATGTCGTGCGTCATTGACAGTAACGATGTTTGTTTCGACAAATGCGAGAGGTTGCCGTTGCCAAGGCGTTAGCTCACTTTCCCTCAGAGAAACCACAAAATTCTTCTAGTCAGGAAACTTACTGTTTCGGTCTGAGCATCATGTTCTGTTGTATCAGCCACTGCAAGTTGACAGTAGTGAAGCAACATGCAGGGATCACCTGTACTTCGTCATCATATACTGTTGAATTCATTAGGGTCATAAACTGGGAAATAATTACCAAAGGACTAACTAGCGCTTATATACTCCCTCTTTCCTGAGAAACCTATCCATTTATGTTGTTCTACTTGATCACTTACAGTTCACTAGTCAACTCAGACTGGAGCTTCAAAAGCACTATAGTGCAATAGGTTAGTATCAAGACAAATAAACACCCCTTTTAACATGCGATATGTGTAATTAAAGGATAGTACATTCACGTTTTACCATAGCCTCTAATTTACATAGTCATACTATAAAAAATTACCTCCGGCCCACAGCTGGGATAGGATTGTATACTTAAAAACTCCAGCAAGTGCACGGGTAACTGCCCTGTTGTTTGTATGCTGCTTCACTTGGGCAGAGATTCGTCATGTATTTAGCTAACTCATCATCATTTATTATTGGCCCGCTATCCGTTGTTACTCTACATGAGTTTGTGTTGAGACAAGTCGAAGTGGATCATCTTGCCATACCGATTATCGCCACTTCATGTTCTGTGCATACGACGCTTAGCTACTGCATAGAAATATACCCTGCGGCACTGGCAGTTATCTCCTTTTGTCCCACCGTGGCTGTACATTGGCACATACCGCACCTTCTTCCATCCACTGCGGACGTTTCCAGGTCCCTTCAAAGCAAGACTATCAAAATGGTGGAGCATTAAGCAGACCTTGGATTCCAGCCGGCGGCTCCACCGAACCCAGCAGCAAATGCAAAAACAATACGGAGACTTTGTTAGAACAAGTGTGTAGGAAAACTTACAAGCATATATAAAGTTCGCAGGCTGACAAGATCAGGCCCGCGAGAGCTTACTATCTTTCATGTAGATACCATCCCAGCACTTTATGGAGTACAATCGAAAATTACCAAAAGGCATTTCTACGATTTACTGGAAAAACCATTGCATCTCAATCGTGACAAGCAATTGCATCGCCGACGGCGCAGGGTGTGGGACAATGCGTTTAAAGCCTGTCAGTGAATCTCGTAATATTAGGCTACACATATCATTCTAACTTTACTGACTCAAGCACTTTTGGACAACAAAAAAAACACCAAACCAAATTTCACATCACACCTCATTAAAAGCACATCTAATGGCCCAAAAGGTCGCGTTTTACTTTATATTGAATCCCGCCTCATCATAAGTGCCGGCAGCGAAACCGTCATTACTGCCATGGTCTTCATTTTCATCCATCTGGCCACTAATCCAAAGCACCTCCGTGCCGTCTGCGAAGAGTTTCGTGCTGACGCCTCCACGTACAACTGCCAACAATCTCTTCCCGTCCTTGACGCCATAATTAATGAATCCATGCGTATGTGGCCCTCCGTATTCTTTGCACAGCAACGCGTCATTCCACCCGAAGGCCTCAACATCAACGGCCGATTCATCCCTGGGAACATGATTGTTCAGATCCTTCCATTTGCATTGCACCGAGATCCAAGAAATTTTGTCAAGCCAGATGAGTTCATTCCCGAACAATGGCTTGATCAACCACAATTGATTCCACAAAAATATGCGTTTTTTCCGTTCATGGCTGGACTGTATAGTTGTACAGGGCATTAATAGAGATGAGAAGCGTGGCTGGGAGAGTTGTGGATAAGTTCGATATCGGGGTCCCGAGTGGCTTCGACAGCAAAGTTTATTGGGAGGGCATTCAAGATCAATTGCTGTTAACAAGCAGCAAACTGTGGGATTTTTTGAGCGTAAAAGCATTAGTGTGAATTATGCGGACTTGAATAAATATTTAGCACAGTATATTGTTAGATTGATAGATAACCATCAAAGTTGTGGATATAGAGGTATGAGTGGATTGCAATCGATACTTAGCGGTTCCTTCATTATTCCAAACAGAGCGGAGTTGATCGGTCATACCTGAGTTGATGATCACGGCTGTTAGAACATATAAGTGAAGTTGTTGTAAGAGATGGGGAATTAATTAAAGCTGTATGATGTCTGTGAAGCGAAGATCAAACAATAACGACTAATTAGCGACCACAGTTTATATACATCCACCCCAAAAATATTTTTCAAGATATTTAAGCGATAGGCCTTCCCCTCTATATACGCGCTGTGATATTTAAATCCTAGTAACTACTTTTCATTTCACAAATTGTTTCTTTGGAGCGGTTTGTTAGGGCAGGTATTGGAAATTTTGGATATGCTATTAGTGCAAATTTACACATACTCACATTTGCTTTCGTGCAAACATTCAAGGGATCAATGAGCTTTCTAGTTCGACTAAAGTATTTCATGTCACTCTTGTTTGTGATCGAAAAAATGCATATTATGTTATCTGGAGTGACTAAAGATCCACTTTGCATATCGCTATTTGGCGCAGAAACTTTCAGAATGTGAAGAGCAAGAAGCCTCTGTGTAGGAAGAGCACCCTTAGCCGAGCTCAACCACATCCTTAGTGTCATTGTGAAGAGAATTCATGAGTTAGAACATTTCAATTTATATTGAATTCATCTTTTGACAGAGGGGTATTTTACTTGAAGTTGTGTTTCGAGCAATTGATAGTAGAGTTTACCGACGTGTTATTTACAGGCGCTAAGATGATCTGTCAATCAATTGTTGCCTCAGTGGAGCACCAAGGCTTCTTCGTTTATGAACATACTCATTTCAATCATAGCAGACGCCTTTCGAGGCACTGTTAATAAGGCTCCAATTTAAGAGAAGAGGGCAAGATGTGTGTAATTAACTCATCGAATGGAAATTTAGGTATGTAGTTAGATATGCCTTGATGATCGGCAAAATAATATACAAGATCGTCTGTGATAGGACTCGAGTATACCGCTTTGTCAATATAGCAGTATATCTAAGCTGGTTTTGGTATTTGTGGAGAACCACTGGGGATTTACCACCTAAAAATTACGAATCATAATTATCCAAAGGCTCGGGGACGCACATGTTGCAACCCTCCTACCTAATCACATTTTACCGCACCAGGAATTCTTTTGTAAAAACTTGGCAATACCGGGGAAGGGATCCAAAATATCTAGATAAGATTTCACTTTGCAGCAACAGATCATGATGTAGAACTTTGGATTAGGACATCTTATGATATTTCGGGGGACTTTTTTTTCGAACAATTAGAACTGTCTACCAAGCCGTGGCTATGCAGTTGATCAATAATTAATCATTTTAATCTTCAACAGAATTTCACAATATACAATGCTACTGAGATTAGCAGGAATACATTCGCCCCACTATCGTGTTGGGAACTCCTGTTGGCGTTGGATGATACTTTTTCTAGAACAACCTCGTGTTCTAGCTCGCTAGGACCATTCATGAAACTGACGAAAAATTCCGCTCTGTAGCCCCTCAGTCTATGCTCCGGGATGTTGAAAATCCGAACCTAAGTGCTTACATCGGATAGGCAGTTGAGTCCTTGCAGGCATTCAAGCCTGCAGGTTTCCAGGTTCTCGGTGTCCGACAAAATCGAATTATACCTTCTCTTGACCAGGGCCCATGTCACTAAATCAACTATTTAGCAATTAACAATAATTTTTACGATTCAGGCATGTAATTGGATAAATGGGAGTGTTTGCTTGATTTTAAATATTGGGGCTACTGTGATCAAGATCCGAATGTGCAGCGGGCATGTAAATGGTAGCACACACTGAGGTTCTTCTAGGTTAAATATATTAAAATTAGCTATTTGTGTACAATACCCCCTTTGGGGCGCAGTGATCTTATTGCTGAGCGGGGGATTGCTACCTCTCCTGAGTTTGATGGAAAGACATGCTCCACACACACAAGAAGCATGTGCTAGATGTGCACAAACAACATGCCCCGCAAACCGTGCCTGTCTTAGCGGCTAGATGCAGGGTTTTCTCACAGTTTGTCTGGCCTAGATTCAAGGATGTACTCGCGAAATTACCGCACTAGGAGCATACGCCACATGGTATGACGCACTGATGTAGGGGGTGAAGGACAAACCGCAGAGAGGCGGGTGATGACATGCTTGCCTAGAGTTCCTTTTACTTTGATACTAGTAGTAACAGGCCTAGTGAGGTTTTCTACTAACAAGAAAGATATCTGGGTTTGGTAAGTTTGGAATTTATTCATCTTTATCTGCTCTAAATAAATTCTTCGTAATAGAGTATTCTTGGTATTGTTGTGAGTCAAAAGAAGTAGTGTGCGAGTTCCCGCTATTGGCCTGTCTCACCTCTTCAACCCTAAAAACGAATATTAATTTGCATACTCGACTCTGTTGGTTGCCAGCTCTGAGCATACTTCGGCATCATGTGCCGCTTCAATGGATCGCTGGTTCAAATGCTTGAAATGATAAGGCAGATATCACATCAACACGGATCCCTATTCTGCCAACTTTTGTTGGACAACGTCCCATAGCGATGATGTATGTGGAAACGCCGCAATCGCCTCAAAAGCCAGTGTATCAGGTAGCGGTGCCATAACGGTGCCACAATGGTGGCGATAATAAGGCTCAGTAGATGCTCATGTGAGACATGTGTCACGGGCCCAGCTATATGCTTTGTCGCCTAGTATACGAGCTCATCGTATGTGGGGTCCTGGCTGTTGTGACGACGAAATAGCTAGGCTGGAATCGATGGAGATTTACCATCCTTATTTTCCCTATATTAACAAGAGATGGTCATATTTTTTAAACGTGGGGGTACTTTTTATTTTCGAAATAAGATATTGTATAGTTTTCTCAGTGTTTTACGGAGTCCTCTAGCATCGTCCGTTTTTGATCCTCGGCTATTTCAGCGCGAAGGAAGCCGTCCGTTCGCTGAGACTTCGGCTACGAACCTGGTATTGAAGGATGGCGTTCAAGTCAGGCACAGGCAAACGTGCGGCGCAAACTCATCTCAGGCTGTGGAGAACGATGCAAAAGTCTGTTGACCTATAACCCATGTCACGAACGGGCGGTGGCTTCATGTTTCAGGGCGAGACATGACTAGGATCTGTGGGAGCCCGTTTTTTACGAGGGGCCTGACGCTTAGGATCTCAAATGAGCAATCGTTCGTTTTTGAGTGACCTCGTCCCAAAGTAACGGGCTCATGCAAGATTCGGGAGGTGATGATTATTGATGAGGTGTGAGTTGTGACGGGCTGCCGATTCGCTCGGCGCCTATGTACGCTGTGCTCGTGATATTTCTCAGAATGGTGCAGAGGAGAGGGTGAATAAGCTGGCGCGCTCGCTGCAGATGGTCTTGAGCCGATGGCCAAGCATCGCGCGTGGACTAGATGAAGTATGCCGGCGCATGGTGCGGGAGAGCTGCCCGCGCCGCGAGGGCGCCGCTTCTGAATCAGGTCGCCGTCCGCCTCGCCAAAAAAGATTCTGTACGCGGTACGTGCGTGCTCGTCACCTACCAACACTACAGGCATGCAGCGAACTCAATCTCGAGGGCCCAATTTGACCCTGTAGGGTTTTTGCTCGAACTCGCCGCATGTAACCTTATAGCGTGTGTGGATAAGCGACGATCATGAACAGCCTCGCTATTGTGCGGGTCGGTCAGCCTTGTGCCTATCGACTGATCGAGGCTGAGCACAAAGTAGCACCTCATTTACTACCTCGAAGATAGATTTGTTTCTATTTTGCGACACAAACAATACACACTGTCAGGGCAAGATTGGATACTCCGTTTTTAAGGCAGATACACGCTTCGGCTTCACATCAAAGCCGGACGCGCAGTACCAGTCGAAGGACAAGGACGGATACACTTCCCAATGCTGCTGATGACCGATCTTACGGATGGTACGATTTCTGAACACTCAATCAAAGATCAAGTCCATGGGCTTCAGCGCCATCTCACCGCGACCCTGGGTAGCGTTCGTTGATCGTTCGCTGCCCCATTGACGGTGTAGAGGCTGTCCCACGTTGTACTAGATCCTAGTCTTGGGGAATACCAATGACACCCCTACATTTCATTGAACAACACAGACGCCCGTTTCATTATTATGGCCACTATGATGTCAAGGAACCCAGTTTTCAGGCATCTTGACCCCAGAACCCTAGACAGAAAGACAACTTAGCTACCACGCGGCGTTTGCTTCTGCGTTACCAAAGCTGAATCTATGAAGTCAGCACTAGAGCTCGAACGCGCTCACTGGAGCACAATTGGGTGAGAGTTAATTAACGAATATTGTCTACAGAAGCAAGGGCAAACTGCACTGAGGGCCTGCCATTGTGGTGAACGACTGCCGCGCTGCAGGACTGATGGAGTGACAACCAGAACGTCGGAACCATCATGCGCCCTCGTGGACGCAATGTATCCATTACATACCGACAATTTCCTCTCGCGTGCAGCCCCTCCTTATCTCACTGGGCCCCATTGAGTCGTCCCAACTGGCGGGTCTGCTATAGTCCTCCCTAGAAATTCTTCACCGGTTACCGCGCTCTACACAACAGGGAGATCTACGACAAGGCATGTAGCCCTATTGATCGAGATTTTGACATCATTAGATCATAGCAGGCAAATACGAGGATTTCTGATTCCTACCCAAGCTCGTACTAAGCTCATAGTATAGTAGGAGGAATGCACTTAGTTCGAGCTGCAGGCAACGAGGACCACTTTAGTCCTATGTGAGAATATGACTTGCTGTAAGCCTTCAGCCCCAGTCTAACCAAGACCGCCTACATTCGCTGCAACAACCTTGACCCTTGATTCCCCAAGCGTCAGCTTAACGCCCAGCCTGCCACACCTGCGCCGGCGAATGCAAGTCTGCGTGCGCACGCCGCATCCTTCGAACCGTTTACGTCCTAGCTCAACTGGTGACGGTTGGTCCCCACCCCATAACCATATATAACATACTCCTCGTCATGCCACCACTAGCCTTTATTCCAAGAACAAACCCAGACGATACAAAATGTTCCCAAACGTCCCTCAAATATTTGTACCTCAAAAGTCACCATCACCAACTCGGGGCAACATGCGTCCTTCCCCAGAAAACATTGTCATGGCGACTGGCCCCAAGGGCGAACAGAAACCTAGAAAGATGCGAGCTTCTTGCGATGCCTGCTCTCGTGCTAAAGTAAAAGCAATCTTGCCTGTTACCATGAACTTGAATGCTAATTTTCTTCAGGTCAAGTGCGACAAAGTCAGACCAACATGCCACAGATGTGGCAATATGGGTATTTGCTGTAACTACTCTCCATCGATGAGGTATGTTTGTAATTCATGGATTTCAAAGTTTAGGCCTAATTCTTAAACAGACTGGGCAAGCCACGCAAGAACAGGAATCCTGATGGAACCATAATGCGCGATGTATCACCAGCCAATGCCTGTGGACCGATGGCACCGAGACTTGATATGATACCACGTACTAGCAACACATACACTGCCGAGAGCTCTCCGGAACCTGCAGACCCTTTTTTCTTTGGACCTGCTACTCCAGAATACCACTACCAGGACGCTTTTATGGCCAATGGATTCGATGGTGGCCATTCACCAGCATCCTACTCAGAAACAGGTTCAGTACCAAGTGGCTGGTCGAATGAGGATCAAATGATGTTTGGGAGCCCAGCAGATGTCTATACCCCCATCCCCCAATTTCCAACAACAGCCCCCTCATATGCTGGGCACGTGAGAAGCACGAGCTCGCACAGCCAGGCCGAAATGTACACGCAGATGGGAAACTTGACCTCGCAGCCGCTTGTTGGTCAACCGTTTTATCCCGTAACAGACCCAATGTTCACACATGATAAGATGGTCACAACTCCTCCTCCAATGGTACCTGCGCCGCTACCAACACCACCTATCTCTGTAACTTCCCAGAGCCACGACTGCACACAATTTGCCTTCCAGACATTGAATAGCTTATACGCACCGCCTTCCTCGCAACCGCCTGCAAACGGTTTCGGTGGAGGGCTTGAGGGCTTGCCAACTCTGGATGCTGTCCTATCTACCAACAAGTCTGCAGTTGACAAGTTATATGTCTTACTCAACTGTCCTTGCTCAGCAAACCCGCACTTCTCTACAACAATTGCGTTCACTGTCACAAAAATCCTTTCTTGGTATCAAGCCATTGCTGGGGTGAACGACCAGGAGGACTCTTCCGCCAATACCCAGATGGAGGCTTTCATTCACACACCTATTTCCCTTGGCGACTTCCGACTCGAAGTTGAGGATGAAGACACCTTCAGAACCCAGCTCGTGCTTGGAGAGTTGCGCAAGGTGGAAAAGCTAATCGACAAGTTCTCCGAACGCTACTGCAAGAATGCCAATTCTACCGAAACAGGCATCGATGGTAGCGTGTACGGTGCATTAGAGCAGCTGCTCCGCACAAGGGTGCGCGATACTTTCAAAATAACCATGCGCACCGCCCCCCAAGACGTTAAGCGACAGGTAGCTTCGCGCTCACAGAACCGTGCGCGATTCAACACCTTGTAAATAACCATACCGCACTTGGAGTGCTGCCGCTTGGTTGCCGTTTTTTCCAGCCACTGTTTCTACGATTTTCAAAACCATTGCCGATCAGGCATTTGCCGTCGGGCCGTGGTACTGTATAGAATTCCATCTCACGCGCATATGCACGTTTCCTCACGGGGAGGCTAGTTGCCTTGTAAATTTCTTCTCTGTAGTATAATTATCTTTATTGGATTATTTGCAATGTCCCTTTTGCCATGTCCGCCTTGATCTGCCTATTAGCATCTCACACGTCTGATAATTTTGGCTGTTGGTGATGAGGGGTCCTCAGTACTAGCTGTATACAAGGATAAGGAACAAGGGAATGGGTCACGCCCCTACCGAGAAATGCAACACCCAGCCGCACTTGCAACCTAGCCAGCCACGAATGAATACTACGTTCCAGAGCACCCTCCCTTTTTCCGGAAAAATAGCGGCTGTTGGTTCAGCCGCTACCCTCATCTATTCCCTTTGGGTCGGGTAATCCACGATACGAACGATCTTGAATGAAATTCGTCATAAAACGTGAACCAACAGCAGGCCCTGCCATGCTTCCCTTCGTCTACAGAAGAGTGGATAGTCACAGGGGCCGCAATCCTTCATTCGTCTAATAAAGAAGGTAGCTACCTACTTATCTACGTACCCAGTTGAGGTGCACACCACAATCCACGGCTCTACCCTACCCGATACATTCTGTCTTGACCCCAAAGGATCGGGATGTCACCGACCCAACGGGCACAAATAAAGTACCGATGTAGGGCCATTTGTCGAGTAATATGCCCCCAAACACCAGGATTGGGTATATTAACCACCCAACTTGAGATAGTTTATTTACCCGGCAACTTGGTATCTAGCACGAGGCAGACTCGCGATGTGATTGACAAGGTTTTGGAGCTGTGGAGAAGGATAGGCGCCCCTTACATCCTCGGGGCAAACTATGTAATTGCAAATAATTCAACTTCCTTTCCTGACGGGTAGCTGGCAGAAGAGGATTCCACCGCCCAATCGAGTTTCCGCATCGACACTTGGCCTGCTGTTGGCACTGGGAATAAAAAAGGAGTTTCATCCTTTGCTGCTTATGCGATGCGATGCAATGTATCATAGGACACGAGCCAGACAGTTGGGTAGGAGGGTTAAGTCGCTATAGGTAGGTATTTGCGCACATCAGCAACATATCGTCACAATCGGCCTGTGATGGATTCGACGACGTGTGCCGTCATAACACGCCTTCATTCGCCACGGGCTGGTTAGTAGCATAACACACTGTGTTAAAATTTAAAAGGCGTAGGTTGCGATAAGCGCTTGGGGTTGGTGTGCGGGTGTGCGGGTGTGGTGCGAAGGATGTGAACCGTTGTGAGGAAGACGGGGCCTTGCGGGAAGGCTTGCTGCGTGGCTGATATGCACACTTACTTGTGCCGAGGCAGGGCCGTGCAGTGCCGTGGATGGGGGAGAGCCGATGACGCACTAATGGTACGAATACGATGAAAATCTTTTGTTAGCGATCAACTTTTTGTTGATGCTGATGCTGTGTAATGGTGTGCTGCACGATTAAAATGGAATGCGTTGGTTTTGTCTGGGTTCTCAGCCGCCGGGCAAAGATTGAGATATCTAACATCAACTAGGCATAGGGCTTTTGGAATTTGCATCCGCAGTGATACCGACGGTCTCTTAGTCTTTACTACATAGGTACTGCGATATTCCTTCATCGCAAGCCTAAAATGGACACTCAGCCAAATTTGGTATCTAGGCTGTGCTTAGTTTGTGCCTGTACCTGGTAGGACGGGGCGTAAATGTTCGTTCTTGATTGGAGAGAATTGCACTGACCAGTAGATGTAAGGCGTATCTGCCAATTAAACTGCAACAATAACCGCCATCAACAAGGTTCCTGGCCTCAAGCTGCAAGCTGATGCCCTGGGTTGATGGGGCGTTTTAGCCCTGCTACCATAGGTCAGACAAAAAGAAATGGCTGCGGATGGATCCGGCCGTAAAGGTGGACCGCGCCCAGTTATTCTCGTCAAGGCTTCAAGCTCAACTCACCTACCGCACCCTGTCTCATCACGTATGACCACTCCACTTTCCTGGCTGACACTGCATCTCCTTAAAAACAGGGCTGCTGTCTTATAACCTATCTCTGTGGAGAAGTATGTCCTGTCTCACCAGCAGACGCACATCCCACACAAGGTTTCTGACTTGCAGTGCTCGAGTCCTCGAGGAGACTAGAGAATATGCAGCCCTTAATGACAAAAATCTGCAAATGGAAGGAAAGACCGCCATGGTAAGATAGGAGTCGAGGGCTTCTGCTTGGGTATTGCACCATTATTCGTCGTACTTCCTGCTGTGTGAATGCCATGCACCAGGTCTCCGATCCCACTGCAATGGGTCGAATACTGGTTCCAGTTATACTGCAGAACTTGGTGGATATCTGGTCAGTTTGGATGCGCACGTGTGGGTCGGCGAGGCAGCGAAAGAAATCTTTTAAGGACGACAGGGTTGGGTAAATCGAAATAGGTGATGAGCGATCGCATTACTAACTCTATTAGGACCGGAGGGGCACCTCAACTGACTTATTTCGCGATCGCAATAGCTACTTTTACTAACTGCTCCACAGTGGGTGACACCTAGCTTGTCGAACCATGTGCCGTTCACCGACACGAGAAACAGGCGGAGAGACAAAATCAAGGTACGTCGTGCAAGTGTCGCTGTGGCTGGAACCGCTCGGACGATCGACGTGACGCTGTTGTTGATGTGCAAGCCGAGCCTACTCGGTACTACTCCGCACAAAAAAAACCTAGATATATTTAAATATCTAAGGCCTCCCACAGCTATCTGTTCAAGGCCGCCCATGGCTATGCTGATAGCACAGGCTAATATTTTTTCGTTCGCATCAGACCACATCACAACTTCAAGATAGCACTCTGGATTTCACAGTCGGCGCTTCTTGCAACTGTCGGACTACTCCGAGTACGAGCTGTCAGATTATACCAGTCGGCGTACGCAGTGCCAAAAGCGGGCCCACAGTTTGTCCTACACTCCATGTCTTGGACTTCCCCAGGTCTTTGTCGGTCCAACTTTTTGTACGCCCTCGACGATCAATCCCATGATCCGGCAAATCTACGATACACAATTGGACGACGCTGCACCTCGCCGATTAGAGCTGACAGATGATCAGTCCCCAAATCTACTGCTTACTTTCGATATGGTGTAGACTACGATGTTCTGAACTCTTGTCCCACACAGCTGACTGGTTGGTTGTGGCATGCTGACCGGCGAAAGGGGGAACAATGTTGCGATGATCAGCTCATGATAGGAAATTCTCTTGTCTTTTCAGCTGATTGGTGACATCATTTTTACCTTCCTCTTTAGGTGTTTTCAGGCGCCAAAGTGAGTAGTGCTCACTATCAGTCTCAACTTGGCTATCTCTCGCCTGTTTTCGCCTAAACAAGATTTTTCTTGTCTCTGTTTCTGATCCTCCTTCACCTCAAGTTTGGTCCCTAATGACTCAACTTTGTCATCAACGATGATCTAATATTACCTAAAATAAGCCACGCGTGGCTGCATGTGTATGTCCGTGATGCACACCAATGTAAACTCTTTGTCCAACGTCCTAGCTTTCTAGCCCTCTTCTAGAAGACTGCCGAGTTCGACTCAAATCTAGCCTCCTCCTCGCTTCTGCACTGCGTCAGCCCATATGATGCTACTTTTGCTATTATGGGCGCTTACGCATATAGTGTTGACCGGATAAAGCGGGAGAGTTTTGTCTTCTCTCAAGGTACAAAGCCGGTAAAATGGACCCCAGGAACTCTTTGCATAGACAAACGAGAGAACCGCGTGGTCGAAGCTGGTTCGGGACGACAGGGCTTGGACGTCCCCACCGTTGATTTCAATCTCATACTTGACCCGAGTGAGTGGCTGCTTCCTTCAGAACGGAACCGTGAGATTCCGATGCTCTACCCTGAGCAGTACGAGGTATTGCATCTAGATGTATCTAGGTATCGTTATCCTAATAAATCATGTCTCGGACGAATTTAAACTACTCATTTTATCTACTGCTTCGCTTATGCAACATGTGCAGTTGAGATTATAATCAGCTAACATCGTCGTGTTCATGCATCATCACCGTACCCTTCACTTCGCTCCAGTGGATCTTGAAGGACATTCACCCGACGATACTATCTTGTTCATCTTAAAACAGACCCAGTACATTGGGTTGGAGCGCGGGGGGGGTCCAAAGGATGCTCACCGCATCCAACCCAGCTTGTACAGGGGAAATAGCATGCATGCAAGAGTGAATTAATCAAAAAATTGTTGTGTGTGTACCGGTAGTCCGGTAGGCGCGACTAGGAACCGCGTTCCGCTCCCGTTAGGGAAAGGAAGCCAGCACGATGCGAAACACGTAAGCTGTGATTTCTACAGTCAATAATATCTAAAAACTCCTTGCGTCAACATCGGTAACAAATTTAGGCTCCATCTTGCAAACTCCTGAGTTTGCTGCCCCTTCTCCTATCCTTCGGCAATTGTAATCTTACTCTTGGTGTACAAACAATTTCAGCCAGCCGCTTGATGCTCCCACTTGCCAGCAACTCCAGTACTTGTAGAATTGCTTCAAAAGTCCGCGTGATGAAATTTCGCACCTCAATCACTGTTAGAGAATCTAATGGGTAGTGGCTAAGCGCGCGATTGACATCGAGTTCCTCGGGTTCCATAGATATAACCTCTGCGACCTTGTTCACAAGAGCGTTGCATGCATTCGTTTCAGCGTCACCCCGCGTTGCTGCAGATTTGAAAGCGGCACCCCAGGACACTACTGTTGTTGTCGACAAGGTTGAAGCGGCTTCAGCAGCGGTGAGTAGGTGCTTGGATTTCGCATCGTTGGACTAGAATGGAAATGGCGATACGATGCCCATGCCTGTAATCGGATGGTTATTACAGCTCGTCAATTTACCTTCAATGGCCGCTTGAATGAGAGTGAGCACTTCCGTCTCGCATATTGTGTTATTGCCAAAGTTACGAGCTACCTCAGCCGCTTTTTCTGTACCCTAGGCGAGATACCCTGCATCAGATACAGCAGACAAGCCGATCGAGGCAGAATTTATGCCCTTGCTCAAAAGGTGTTGGGCAAAGCCGTCGAGGAACGTATTGGCTGCGGCGTATGCAGCTTGACCACGGTTGCGACTGCTCCTGCCGCAGAAGAAATGACGATGAAGAAATCAAGAGGGATGTTTGAGAGTGCGTGGTGGAAATTCCATGTACCCTTCACTTTTGACTCCACCACGGAGGTGTATTGTCCATGCGTCATCTTTTCAAAGAGTACATCCTGACATGAATTAGTACAGATTGGCAATGAGTGCCTCTTCATAAAGACTTACATGAAGCACCATTGCGCCGTGTATAATACCTCGTACGGGAGGCAGACCGTTCAGTCCTGAAATCAAATCTTCAACTTGAGTTCGTACAGTGACATCGCACCGACGAACTGGGATATTTGACCCAGAACTGTTTAACTTATCGATCTGCTCTTTTGCCTTTCCTTTTAATGCACCAGTTCGTGAGAGCAGTACGATAGCAGTACGATATTTTTTGCGCCTTTTCCTACCATCCACTTGGTCATGCTACGTCCTAGACCGTCAGTGCCTCCTACTAAAAGGTACGTCGCGTCGGCTTGAAGGAGAGTATGCTGCTTTGCAACTCGTGGCGCCTTGTAGAGGATTAGCGATGTAATGACTAAACTCTAGATTTTCAGTACTCACCACAACAAGCTCATCTTCGCGAGGAAGAATGACGATCCTGCCACAGACACTAAGTGTTTTAGCACTATACAGAGTAGTCGCAGCTTCCGAAATCCCATAAATCTTGACATTGTGGATAGGCTGAATCTTGTTGTACTTCATTAACCTACCCACATCAGCGAGTATGCGCTGCAATAATCTTGGACGATGCACAAGTAGTGCAGCAACGTTAGCTGAAAGAGTAGTGATACTCTTCTCAATTGGTACATTGTCGAGCGACCTATGTTCTGTGCCAACATTGATGAATCGACCAAAGTTGGTGATGCAACTCCAAGTCTCTTGTAGAATGTGAGCATCCAGACTCGTGCTGAATACAACTTGAGCACCGTCTCGATTGACCGATGCTTTTAGACAGTCGGCATTGCTTCACTAATAGCGTACCATATCCTGTCCTGAGATACCAAATTCTCTCATCAGCAAGTCTTTCTCGTTCGAACTTCTTACAGATACGCATATTTGTGCGTCTAATATATGTGCAATGACAAGAGCGGCCTGGCCAACGGCGGTCCCACCATCGCGAATTAACACGGTCTCGCCCTCAACTGCCTTAGCCTGCTCAACCAGCGTATAGATTGCTGTGCAGTACGCGATTGGTAGTGTTACGCCTGACTCAAATGAAATATGATCTGGGAGTTTGAGAATAAGAGAAGCGGGTGTGCGCGTGACTGTAGAGCAGGCGCCGTTTGGTGTTATTGCTGCAACACGATCACCAATTTTGAGGTTGGTTACCATAGATCTGACTGCGGTAATGATGCCGCTACATTCAATCCCAATCATGGTATGAGATGTAGCATCTTTTGCGTTGATCCCTATAGTTTTCACTTGAATTTTGACAGGATCATCAAGGAGAGGAATGTGAACATTATTGTCATCTTCGAAAACAAGACTTTCCAGTGCGCCCGGTGCAGTGGCTGATCCTCGCAGTGGTATTCTGAGGCTTGAGAACGACGTCGGCTCTGTAGATGAGGGATGTGTCTGATCATGCACGTAACGATTCAGAACATCATCATTGATAATGCGAGGCGTATAGAGCTGCCCATCCCGTACCGCAAATTCAGTTCCTTCGATCTCACTATCGACAGCAAGAGTTCTTATAAACAAATCACATATAGTGAGAACGATACCCGAACGGTTATTGACCTTTGATGTCTCGAGATCAAGAGTAATAAAGTTCATGAGTGTGCCTTCGGAGCGCAGTGTTCGACTCAACCCAGTTATCATATTGGCGTCAAGATTTTGTGTTTCTGCATAAGCACTATGCACAATCCATAGACAACCTTGCACACTTGTGAGGAGCTGTTGTAGTGAATCAAATGCTGATGTATCCAATATTGGTAGCAATTGTTCACCTAACTCAGCAAGAAATATGCAAAGTTTATCTTTCGCTACTGGGGTAGCATATGAAAGAGTGCTTATAATAGTGTTTCGCCTAGTCAAGCACTTCAATTGTTTTGAAAGCATGGAAGCTAACGTATACTGAGCGTCACTTTTGCCCCGAATAATCACAATCTCAGCGTCAAACATCGGTATTTTAGCACCGACAATCTCAACTTCAGACAATGCGGGTACCGGCTCCCAGTCTAGTTTGTAACAGAGTTCACGGGCAATTTTTGCTTCTGGATTGACATTGGTTTCGGGAATTGGGGAGACGGTAAGGTTTTCGATCGATATCATCGCCTGACCCACGCGATCCAGAACGAACATGGATAACGAGTTCGATTTCACACCTGAAAGTGAATTTGAAGGCCGCAAAGCTCTTGCGGGCACTCAGAACCCCTGAGATATTCGCGAATCCTTGAAGAGATCACGATTTTGCCAATAGATGAAGGTAAATGAACTGTCTTCAATTGCCCAACTTTACTGAAAATTGGCCAGTACATTGAAACCAATTGCTCAAGTGAGTTTGGAGGCAATATATAATGGGTTTGCTCGTTGTGAGGCATCTTTGCTGCGGTATCAACATTGACCAGTTGTGCAGTAGCAGCAGTTGGGGAAACGCGGCAATGTTGTAGGCCCTGGAATGCTGCTCCGTAGGAAACGCCCATCTCGCCGAGTTGTTGGTAGAGATCCAAGGTAGAGATCAGGCTCAGTGGCTGCCTCACTGACTCTTAAGATTTTGGATTTTGGATTTTTCTCTTGAACCTGTTGCACTCGTGTGCTATCGATCTCATTTTTATCGATTAAAGCGATAGACACTGAGCCCGTGTAGTGCTGAACCCAACCTGCACTTTTTGACCACGAACGAATGCAAAAGTTTTGCGAAATTTTGTTTTCGTTAACTTTTGAATATCTTTTTAGGATTATCGTCATTTCCAGCTCTTCTTCTGTCAGTACAGCTGGTGCTGTCACGTCGAGATTTCGGACCTCAAAATTGTCGTATTGGAAGTCTTCCCATTGGGCCTTCTGAGCAATTGCTTCGAGAGCCATGGCTACGAAGCCGGAGATGGGGAAGACTGTTACACTTTGCATTCGATGATGGCGCAGCCATGGTAAGTCGTCTAATCGGACGATATTCCTCCATACTGGTTCAAAGTCGTTTGAACATGGTGCTAAAACGCCAATTATATCGTTTCTAGGCGCGCTATGGTGTTTGTGGATTTCGGTAAGTCGAGATTCGTGGTAGAATTGAGACGCATGATTCTAAGGGTACCGTGGCATATCAGTCAATACCTGAGGTAATTTTTCAAGTGGCTTAGGGAAATTAATTTCCCCAATAGCAAGAGTAACACCTTTAACAAAGAGCGTACCAACCAGCCCAAGGGCAGTCTGTAAAGCGCTTTTTTTTCTTGTTAGTACAGAACTATATGGAATTTTTGAAGCTAGGCCAATATGTTTCAGTGATTGCTTTATTGGGCCTTGCAGTGCAGCATGTGGACTAAGCTCAGTAATAAAGTCAATGCCTGTCTTAAACTCATCGCAAACTGAGTGACACATGCTCTGGATAGCCTCATCAAATCGCACTGCACAAACCAAATTCTCCACCCAGTATGTCGCACCTAGCTCTGCAGTGGAAGCAAGTCGGCCGAGTAGCGAAGAATGGAACCGTACGGTTGAAGGCTTTGGGATTTTGAGGCTACTCAGTGACTTTGTATAGTCCGCAGCTACGAGATCCATGTGATGCGAATGGTAAGCTGTGTCTACCTGTAATTTCCGGAAAAACATATCTGGAAATGATTCTTTGAGAGTTGCTTCCAGCTTTGTGATGGCATCTGTATCACCAGAGACTGTTACACTTGCCGGGCTGTTGATACAGGCAACTCGTGCCACACTGTCGTAGACCGCCATATACGCCTCCTTTTGTCCCTTGCTAAAAGATTGTTTATCTTTGTTGCTGAAAACACGGTTCTGGTACCCCTAGGAATGAAATTGCCATCATTCCGTACGTGTAGTATCTCGACATATATAGCTATGATATTTTGCAACTCAACCAAGGCTTTGTCTGTAGGCCAGTTTTCTCGTTACATCCGGCACAGCAATGAAGTCATTATCCTGGATTCTATTCTCTGGACTATTGGCACTCATTCAGTTGCCGTTGGGAAAAGCCGCCGCGCCCAGTTGCCCATTGATAGGACCCGAATTCCCCCCACCTCAACGATTATCGCAACATCCTATCTGGGGGAGGGCTTTAGCAAATCTTGACGATGTGTTTAATTATATTGACCAAAGCTCAATTAAGGGAATAAATGAGGTATCTTGTGCGATACAGGGTTTCTCAACAAATCCGGGCCCACCAATTCTTTGGGAGCGGTATTAAACCGCTAAGAGTCTGCCGGCAGACACACCCGAGGTGAAACAAGTAGATGGTAACACCGTTTTCCAGTTGGGAAGCGTTTCTAACATCTTTGCTGTCGTAGCATTTCTCGCCGAAGCTGGCGATGTTTATTGGAACTACCCAATTACTAGATTCATCCCAGAGTTGGCCAATTTTGTTGGTAGAACTAAGGCGCGGAACTTTGGCATGGTCAGGGAAACCGCATGGGATGACATAACACTGGGAGCACTAGCATCCCAAGTATATGGTTTAGGGCGTGACTTTAAGAATTCGGCTCCTCCAATAAAAAGAAAATTAGTAAGTCAATAGATGGTGTGCTTGGAGAGATTACTCAGACAGAAAAAGCACCTGATCCCTGGAAGGTGGGGTTATATACGTTACCTGAAGCCATGAAACCATCATGCGGCGCGTGGCCTCGTTGTACCAGGAGAGGTAAGGGCTTGCCTCATTGTAACTCCTCAAACAATAACTTGACTAGCTGTCTGAAGAATTTTTAGAAGGGGTTGCTAGAATGTATCCCTCATACCCACCATGGCAAACAGCGACGCATTCAGATGTAGGGTTCCAATTACTAGCTTATGCCCTTGAAAATATATCGGGCAAGAAGTATACGGATATTCTTGATGAAAGGATTATCAAACCACTTCAACTGAATTGTACATATCTTGATTATGCGCCTGCTTCTGTTGGTATTATGGATGGCTTGATAGAAGACTCATATTGGGACGTTAGTCTGGGAGATGCAAATCCGCATGTACTCAACTCAGCTAGAAAAGTAAATACTCACCAAGACATAGGAGCGGAAACATGTACTCATCAGCGAACGACCTCTCCACATTGGGTCGCGAAAGTGTCTCTTCAAAACTCATCAAGCCATCAATTACCTGTCGTTGGCTTAATCCTGTCACGTTTGGTTCTGAACTGCGCGTCTTGATAGGCGCGCCATGGGGAGTGAGGTGTATACAACTTGATCCGTGGAGGCGGCCACATAGCACGCTAACCATGTTTACGAAAGCTGGCACTTTTCGCAAATACACAGCATTTTTGTCGTTGCTCTGGGATTTCAACATTGGCTTCGCCACCACCATGGCTAGCTTAGTGGTGACGAATTTCTAAGGGGCAAATATGATTGGTGGTTAACTGATCGCTGCGTATGATGCGGTCGCTCGTGATGAGGCAAATACATTGTATGGTGGCATTTATTGTTATAATGGTACCGCTGGATACTCGTGGCTAGTTATTACTACCAACCCCGGCAAGCCTGGTCTTGGTGTTGGGCCGTGGATTAGCAATGGAGTTGACATGATTTCCACAGCGACCAAGCTGCAGTCGGGCGCGAGTCGAGTCTTAGGTCTAGAAGCGCGTCTCTATTACTCACAGTTGGAGTCGAGAACAGCGGACGGTGGAAAACGACAAGCTTGGAAGGCAGTATACGAGGATACTGGAGGTTTTTCACCTGCGACGCAATTATTTCTACCACTTGTGGTGCTTGGGTGGGCGTCACGGGTATTACTTACGGCAGTCTTCCTTTGGACGAGTTTATTTTTAACTTCGACAGCAGTGGTAAGGTCGTGAGCGTCGAAAACTTAGCACAGAGGGTGAAGCTGCTCAAGTTGAAGTATTGAAGAAGCCTCACTTCCAGGTGTCAGCCTCAGTTTCATTGTATCATATTGATTTCCAACAGCCTCTTCGAATGTAGAACTAAAGTGATTTTTGAACACGACACAATTATACCTAGCTCTCATCAATCGTCCTATCCACAATCTCTAAAGCTTTTCTCAATACCTCGCGATCATGCTCAAACAAAGGTATGTTCACTGCCTCGTCACAATGAAAAAATTCGGGCCTGATGATATCCTCACCAAGCCCCCGTTCTTGATCCGTATCTAGTACCGCAATAAACCACCAAATCATCCTAATCCTGCCCTGGCCGGGTAGCTCCTGAGACGTGCACATAAAAGGCTCAGTTAAATTGTCACGTAGAATGGGGGCATCAGGGGCATCAGCAGGGCCATCTTTCAAAGTGGCTCTGGTAGACATCATGACTGGGAGTAGTTTGCATGGATACCCTGTTTCTTCGTAGACTTCACGCACTGCCGTTTCTTTTCTCGATTCGTCGATGTTGCGTCGTCCCTTCGGAAGCACCCATTCGTTTGTATCAACTATATTGCATAAACAGACGCGTATGTTTGAGGGGTCGGCGAGATCGAAGAGAACCGTGCCGCAGGATTCGAGGAATATTGATGAGTCGTATTGTTGGGTTACGAAGCTGCTCTCAGCTCCTAGATTTGTTGCCATTTTGCGTACGGAGGTGCCTTTCAAAAGTCCTTGCCCACCTTGGCGAGCAGGGCATGCGTCACCGCCTTCAAGTTGCCCCACTACCCTGCCCAGCGTTAGGGGGTCACGCTCCCCTTCTTTTGGGGGCTCAGCGCCTGCAGAATAACGTGTACAGCCCAGCCTAAAGGCGGGTAGCCCCCGTATCAAAGGCAGGTAGGGCGCCCCTTTTCTGCCGGCAAAATTCGAATTTGGAGGCGGTGATGCATGCCCTGCTCGCCAAGGTGGGCAAGGACTTTTGAAAGGCACCTCCGTAAGGTGATGGTGATTAGATTAGATGCGTGTGGAGGCTCTAGGCAGCCTTATTTGGTCCTGTGCTGGAAAGGATCGCAAATAGAGGGCGAGGATTGAAATGAACGTACTTAATGTGTACAATGATCAGGGCTCAGCGTTGATAGATAAACTCGCAAGCTTGGATTCATACATACATAATAGCTATGGTGGTGTTGCCACAAGCATGGTCAGGTGCTCACGTGTCAGTCTCTTATCTCCGAACTCACCTGGTAAACCCGATCAACCTCACTCGTTTTTCATGATCCCGAGTTCAAGCTTCAGCGCAACGGTGAGATTACCTCAGTATTCGATGAAGAGTGGTTATTGCCCATTGTCTTCAAGCGACAATTGCTCGACCAAGTCTTCGTCTAATAACCAAAAAAACTTTCGAAGGTCCAATAAATCACAACGTCATTAGCACACCATGACGGTGATGGACCCTGCACCCGTGCTTCTACATCTCTCCCATATCAACACAAAATGTTTGTGTCTCCAATGGCTCGATCAATTATCACCACTTCTGCAGGAAGATTTGGGCAAGTAGCTGGACAGGCGCAACCCCTATCTACAGCCTCGCAGCAGCTTAGAATAGCTCATTACGAAACGACATTTAAGCTCAACACTGGAGTCTCAATACCTGGCAAGACAAAGGGGCACACTCAAGGACCTCAACACCCCCTATCTCGACCTCTACCTCATGCACTGGCCCTCACCCTTCGTCCACAACCCCAAAATGTTCCCCAAAGACTCCGCCGGAAAAACACAGCCCAGCTCCACAGACTACATCGACACGTACCTCGCGATGCAAGCGTGTGTCCGCAAAGGCAAGGCGCGCGTCATCGGCGTTTCAAACTTCAGCAAAGCCGAGCTCGACCCGCCTGATCAAGGGGACAAATCTCGTCCCAGCCGTTCACCAACTCGAACTCCATCCGTAACCTGCAACAACACGGCTTTTCTGCGTTCCACGCGCAGAAAGAAATCCACGTTACGCAGTACTCGCCGTTCGGCAACCAAAACGCCGTCTATGATGCGGGCAGGGATATGTGGAAGTTTATGGACGATCTGGTGCTCGTTTCGGTGGGCGAGAAGTATGGGAAGACGGGGGCGTAGGTTGTGTTGGCGTGGGGGATTGCGAAGGGGCGCTCTGTGATTTCGAAGTCGAAGACTGAGGCGCAAATCAGGGCGAATTTGGAGGGCGATTTTGAGATCGAGAGGATTGATGGGGTGGATAGGGGGTTGGGGTTTGATGATCCGTCGGAGGCGTTTGGGTGGGAGTTTTATGGGGATTTGGAGGGGAAGAAGAGGGAGTAGGGGGGAGGGTGGTTGGGGTGGTTTGATGGCACGATAGGGATGCTGGAAAGGGGAGGAGAGTTTGGTGTTGTTGTTCGTTTACGGTCGTTTCATGCTATGGAGTGAGGTCGTGCTTTTGTGAAAGGAATGATAAGAGAGCGGATAGACACATTTAGAAAAAGGGATATAGAGGAACACAGAGCGTCGTGAAATGCGTTGGACAATCGGAAAAAGCGACCAGAGCCAAGGAAAAGTCGTATAGAGAAAAAAAACGAGACATACATGCGGTAGTCATGACCTATTACCAGGAAGAAAATCTGCAAAAAAAAATGTAAAAGAAAAAAAGAAAATCAGATCGCCTCCAACACTTTTCGCGCTCGCAACGAAAACATCTAAACGAAAAAAAAAAAAAAAAAAAAAAAGAAGATCGCTCAAACCACCCTATCCTACTCTATACTTCACTCCTCTACTCGAGCCCTCGCAATCCTCCTCGACGCCCTCCTCTTCTGCCCACCACCCCCCACCTTCCCCCCACTCTTCCCCACCCCCTTCCCCCTCGCCCCCCTCCCCTCAGGCACAAACCGCGTAATCGCACAAATCGAACACGGCCTCCCCAACTGCTCCCTATGCGCATCGTGAAAGACGCGCGTCCCATACAGCTGCAGCGCGAGCGCCTCGACGTCGATGCGCAGCACCCAGACGGAATCGGGGTTACCGCGCACGGCGGGCGAGGAGGATATTGTTGAGGGGGAGATGTGGTATTGGCTGTTGATTTCGTCGAGGGTCTGAGAAGAAGGCGGGGGGGGTCAACGGTTAGTCTTGTATTTGATAAACGATATAGGTGTGTGTGTGTGTGTGTGTTTTATATGTGTATAATCAAGATATTGGAGGAAATTTTTTTTTGTATAAATAATAATAATAAAAGTGGGGTGTAGTTACGAGTGTCTGACGATAAAAGCAGTCCTGACAACCAGCTAGGAGGCGCTTTAGCAGGGGAAACGGATACGTGTCGAGGACGGCGAAGCAATATATGCATTTGCGCGGCGCATGTTGGAGCCAGAGGCGGCGGTAAACAATGGAGTTTAGGTGAGGCCATACGGCAAAAGGGCCGTTTTTGTCGAGGTGGGCGAAGGGGAGGTTGAAAGTGTTGTTTGAGCGGACTTTGTGAGCGCAGTAGCTTTCGACGAGAGTATTGCAGCGCTTGGAGGTTAGGGAGAGGGTGTGGAAGGGGTGTTGGAGGGTGTTGTTTGTGAAGAGGTCTGCGGCCCAGCGATGGGTGTCTGGTGGGGAAGTGAGGTCTTCTTGGTTTTTGATGTGGGTTCTTGTTTGGGCGGGGAAGTCTCGTGAACTTTGGGCTTCGGAGAGGCCGGGCAGGCGGGAACGGGGGTGGGTGAGGTAGGAGAGAATGTGGTTTATGATTTCGATGGGGAGCGTGATGAGGGTGTTTTGTGAGGTAGAGCCTTGTTGGCTGGTGGTGTTACACGAAGAGGGCATTTCAGTACTTTCCCGTTGATCACTGAACGCTGAACACAAAAGGCCGGGAGTTTTTTTTTTTTGAAAACAAGACCAAAGGAAAACCGCGAGAAAGGAAAGCAGACTGGTTAAGAAGATGATATTGAAAGAGAATGAGCAAGAGAACTCACGCCATGGCTTTACCATACGTCTCATACTATGCAAAGGAGCGAGAAAGCGACGGGTCAGAGGAATCACGGCAGAGCGGTGACATCGGGATGCCGAACCACATACCCCTCACAGAGGATGCTTTGTTTTTCTACGGGCGGTAGGTCCCGCATGCAAGTTTGTATTTGCCATGCGACGATTATGCAGGCGTCGTATCGCTCGATTTGATGATGTGCTGCTGCTCGCCACAACGAGGAATGAGGTGGTCCGTGGAGACCATGCCCATGGAAGGGAGTCCGGGTATCTTGCATGCGTCTGTCCGTACCTAGGTAGGTAGACATAGGTATCTGAGCAAATTGAATTCCTGATGATGGGAAAAGCGTAAAGCCATGCCAACACGTGATCTGAATTTTCCCATATTCACCCAATGATCATCTAATGGTCTGGGCGTTGTTTCGAGATGAGAGTTGGCTTTATTTCGATGACGCTATACCGGTTTAGGAGGGTCAACGTTTGGCAGTCGGACCACCTTTATCCTTTTAACACCTTGGAACGCAAATGCGCAGGCAATCTTGCGGTTAGGTTGTGATTCCAAGTGCAAGTGCCAGCGCAAGTGCCAGTGCCAGTGCCAGTGCAAGCGACAACGACACAACATAATGGCTGCCCATCCCTATTCGGGGCCAGTGGCGGTGCAGGAAATGGTGCCACCACCGCACATGGGTGCCAAAGGGGAGGGACCAGAAGGCAGGCCCAACCTGGCCAGAGTCAAGGATAGGGACGAAGACGTGTCTGCAGTTGACAAGGACGACGAGGAAGAAGGCGGGGTATGGGAGGAGTCAGCATCGCTGTATGAGGAGATACTGGATGAGGTCGAGGCCTTTGAGTATTCGACCAACGGCGAACCTGGCGTGGACATATGCACTGCCGAAGAGGCGCGCGCCCTACGTCGGCGATTGCACGAGGTGGGCGCAAGTCAATTCGTGCTGGAGAACATCACGAGTGAGAAGACAACGGCGCGCAAGCTGTGTACCGCCTTTGGCATCAAGATACCCAAGTTTCTCGAAGAAGCCTCGGACGAGCACTTCTATCAGTTGCTTGGTCTGGCCATAAACCGCGAGCTGAACAAGCGACCGCGACTGGGCCAGTACAGGACCATTGACGATGCAGCCAAACTGCTTCAGGAGCGCAAGAACATCATGGTCATCACCGGTGCTGGCATCTCTACCAGCCTTGGTATCCCCGACTTTCGTTCCAAGAACACGGGCTTCTATTCACGTCTCCTGCAGATGGGCTACGAGGAACCTGAGCAGGTCTTTGACATCAATAACTTCGACGAGGACCCGCGTACCTTCTATGCCCTCGCTGGCGACATCATCCCGGACCTCGACAAGTGGACCCCCACGCACGAGTTCATACGTCTGCTGCAGGACAAGAACAAGTTGCTTACCAACTACACCCAGAACATCGACAATGTCGAGTCCAATGCCGGCATACGGAAAGAGAAGCTCATCCAGTGCCATGGCTCATGGGCCACTGCGACGTGTCGAAAGTGCAAATACAACGTGCCAGGCGAGGATATCTTTGACTCGGTGCGCGCCCAAAAGCCAGCCGAGTGCAAGAAATGCCTAGAGCAGATTGCGGCACAGCAGCCTGGGCGAAAGCGCAAGCGAACGTCGAATGCCAATGGCGCCAGGAAGAAGCGCTCCAGCGACGAAGACTCGGAATCAGACGGTGCATACGACATTCCACAGCCAGGCATCATGAAGCCTGATATTACCTTTTTTGGCGAAGCACTGCCTAACGATTTCTTTGATAGGCTCAAAGAGGCCGACAAAGACAAGGTAGATCTCGTCATCGTCATGGGTACTAGTATGAAAGTAGCTCCCGTCTCGGAGATTCCCAACTTCTTGCCCCGCGACGTACCGCAGATCTACATTTCACGAGACGTAAGTTGTGCACATGGCCTGCTGCATACTTTGACTAACACCTGCACAGCCAATCCACCACATCAACTTCGACATCAACCTCCTCGGCGACTGCGATGTCATTGTAGCCGAGCTCGCTCGCCGTGCCGGATGGACTCTGACGCACAAGATGATACCCGAGGGCCATGAGAATGAAGTGGCGACTGTCAACGAAACCGATCACGTATACAGTGTCAAGGCACGAGATCTGGCATCACAGCCGATCAGAAAGGAACTTCGACATGAAGCATTTGACAGCGTTGTAAAAGGCGTGTAATCATGAGCATCACGAAGCAGGACGGGGCGCATATACTAGAAGTGTTTCTGGGGCATTCACCAGGGTATTAGTGTTTATATCAGTTTCTATTCGTACTGGGAAGGTTTAATTGGAGTTTTCTGAAGCGGTCATGACGACGAGGCTGGGCTATCGAGGTTATGAGGATTCTCTTCTTGTGCATGAATAGATTTCCTTGAATAGTAGTATATGACATATGACACTTATCACATGGTACAAACACTTCATGTTGGGTGTGCAGCGAATCCCGAACAAAGTGCTCACATGTTAACGCGTCAAGACTACGCGTCGTGGGGGGGAACTACGCGACGGCAGACTTCCGCCCCACCCAACATCCCGCGCCGTAAACCCTGGGACCAAAGCCACAATATTTTATTCCAGTCTCGTCTTCACTCACTCCACCATGCTCGACCTTCACCGCCCGGACCCCACGTCTACCCCAAAAGTCTACTTCACCCACACCATCCTCCCATCTTATATCGACCCCCACAACGTCTCCACAAAAAAACAACCCTTCGCAACCATCGCCAAACAACCCCACTCCCACACCCTCGACCTCATCCTCCCACGCTCCCTCTACGCCCTTATCGCCCCCAAACTCCCCTCTCTCGAATCACACTATGTCCGCCTCCGCCTCTCACTCACCGACATCCTCTCCCCCACCTTCCTAGAAACATACATCAACCACGGCACAATCACCCTTCTTTCCGAACCCATACAAAACACACACTTCACCCTCCAAAACGCTATCCTCACACTCACACTACCCCGCACCACATACGAGCGCTGCGGCCTCCAACAAACATCGCCCAAGAACAAATCACAATCTGCCTTCACCCTCACATATGACCTTCGCACCCCCGCCTTGCGCCCCGGCAAACCAACATTCACACGCCTCCAATGGGCCGCCACAAACGTCCTCACGCAGCATTTCGCCTGTCTGTTTTACAACCACGTCCCCGGTGCGCGCAAAGCACGTGATGAAGGCAGAGACGGATTAAATGCGTATGCGCCGTGCGCGCGCGCAATCACAGCGTGTGTTACCGATCTTGGAGCATGCGTGTACCCCGTTGTACCATCTACACGTACGGATACGCAAACACACGACGCCGACGAAGGGTTATTGCTCGATATATTGGAGTACGTGCATCTACTCAGTCTCGCCTCTCCGCGCGTTTTGGCTACAGATGGCGGTGTGAGTCGCGATGTGGCGCGGTACGAGGTTCCGGATTTGGGACGTGGGAGGGCGGTGGGCGGGTTTGTGAGGGTGAGGTGGGAAGGGTTTGTTGTAGGGGCGTTTGTGAGGGAGGTTTTTTTAGCGGTTAGGAGGGGGTGTTTGGGAAGGGTAGGGGGGGGAGTGGGGATGATGCGGACGGAGATGTGGATATGGCGGAGGGAGAAGGGATAGAGTGGTTTTCGTTGAGTGCGCAGGAGTTTGGGGATGGGACGGGGTGGACGGTTATGCAGTTTGCGAATGGGGAGAGTTGGACGTGGGATTGTTGATAGGGAGTAAGGTGTGAGGTTGGATGGGATGGGTTGTGATGTGTACAGTATTGAGGGTTTGTGGGGAAGGAATGTTTGCGGTAAACGCATTATATGAGTGAATTTATGGTAAGTTTACTTACTAGTGTAGACTAGGTTGCGACTCGGTAATAGTACGCTTGCTCGATCAATAGGTATGGACGGATCTACCGCTAATGGATTAATTGGTGGCTGCTCAATTTATCAATTTGCCTTTTCTCTTCCTTACATTCAAATATTCTTATAAATTCACCTAGTGAATACCTATATCTGTGCAGTTCTATCTCTGCTATTTGCATATTCACTCTCTTTGCATCGTCTTTTCACTCTTTCTGCTTCTATTGCTTTTTATTGTTGTTTTCATTTGCTTAATCATTTATTTCTTTTTACCATATCCAACACCGCAGCTACGATACAGCCAAAGCTAACGTATTGGCCTATTGTGGTCGACTTATTATGTGCTCAGATTGAACAATAAGAGCTCGTGACAAGATCTACGTGTTGTTACGTCAGTCCTCGAGACGGTATGTTTGCTCTATGTGCTGTCCTATGCTGGAGCCATCCATCATTGATTGCTTCTGTACCTCCTACTTCCTTTTTTGATGTAGTGATATAGATATACCTTAGCATAGAGCAAGTCAATCTCCAACATCAACTGTACACATTTCTCCAAATCATCAACTTATGTCTCCAAAGTCCAACCTACCTATAGAAATCAACTAATCCATCATATTTACAAGTCTCTTACTCACCTCGTTTGCCCCATCGCCAACCAACACCCACCTTCACCTCGTTTGCCCAATCGCCCACAAGACATCCATTCCACAGTGAATTCGACTTCCACCCTCCCTCGCCCGCCATCCATCCATCTATATAATGCCTCCCACCCTCCCTCCCCAACCCACCAACCTCCACCAAAAAAACCGTTCCTTCCAAAAACCATCCAAACAAAATGTTCGGCGACTCCATCTTCACAGACGGCCTCCTCCAAAGCGAACGCACCCTCGTAAACGAATGGAAAGACTTCATCCTAGGTAATCCCCCATCCCCCCATCCCCCCATCCCCCACCCACCCACATTCTAACCCAAAACCCCAAACCAACAAAGCCCACCTCCCCGCCGCGTACCCCCGCCACTACACAACCAACACCCTAAAAGGCTACAAAGTGCTCGTCCGCACCGACAAAGAAGGCTACGTCGCGTCCGCGGTCGCCTCGCTGTCCATCCCCGCTTCGCTGGGTGAGGGCTTCGAGGTCGTCCTGGAGGACACGTTTCTCGAGGTATGTGCTGAGGATGTGTTTGATGCGTTGGAGGAGTTGTGGGAGGAGGTTGAGAGGATGGGGGGGAGGGGGAGCGTGGGGGGCGGCGGAGGGTTGTGAGGTGTGTGAGCGATGAGTATGGTGAGGATAGTGGGGTTGGGGGGATTATGGATTGGTAGTGTGAAAGAGGGGTGAGATGGGGTTGGGGGGCTTTGATTCTGGGGTCTCGTATTTGGGGTGTTGGGGAGTTTTTTTTTTTTCGGATTGCGAATTTGGAATCGTATATTCTGAGGGTACAGGTTCTTGGGGCATTTTCGGGAGGGAGGATTTGAGGAGAGGTTTATATTGCTCGAGAATTGACTGTGCTGCATCAATTTGTTTCTATAAAAGGTGACATGTGTATGTTGAACAAGGAGTGAACAAGAAAATGAACCGGACGGAAACATAAATGAAAAAGAAGTTCAAGTTTACTCCCGCGTTCATATTCCAGAATCCGTTTGCTCATATGGTTTCTCCGGATTGCCCTGGAACCAGTACTTATCCCAGTCATCACAACCTGACTTCAACACCCCTGTATCTCCTAGGCTACCACCCTGCAAGTCACTATACCGCTCGCCAAACTGCATGCTTAGCCCTTGAGAAGCATGCCAGGCTATATGGCAATGCATAATCCACATGCCTGGGTTATCAGCCGGGAAAGCGATGAGCAGATATCCGTCAGGAGGAAGCGTCGCCGTATCTCGACGCGTCGGATTATTGAAGTTCAAATTATTAGTCGTTCCATCCCACACGCCTGTTCCCTCGCCGACGATGTAGAAATCATGGCCATGCAAATGAATAGGGTGAGCAAGCTTGATTGTTGCTGTTGATTGAATCCACCACAGATACCAAGCGTCTTTAGTTTGCATTGACTTGACGTTCGCTGTTGGTCCAAAGTTCTGCGATCCCGCGAGAATTGTCTCCAGGGTTGGATTATTCCAATCCACAATATGGGGAGATCCGTCGATCAACCAGCGGAAGAGGTTGTTCCTTGTTGGGTCTGAAAAATGGCTGAGGTTCATCCGGCCCGCGTTTCCAACGATGTTGGTGGGGACCTGGTTTGGTACGAACGGAACGAGGCTTTGGGTTGACTCGTCCGCGCAAGTGGTTCTCATGGTAACGTCTGTGGTCGAAGTGGGGTTTGCGTCAGAAGCGCCTTCGTAGTGTAGCACGGCTCCAATCTGGACGCCTTTGCCAACGATGCGGTTGCGTGCGCATAAAGTGCCTGGTGAGACTCGAAACCAATAATTGTCCACAGTCTGATTAGCGCTGATTACTACGTCGTATCTTTGACCAATTGCGAGAGTGAGTTGGTTCGTAACCCATTTCTTGACAGGTACAAAATCTGCGGTAATGACTGTGAATGGATGTCCATCCATGGATACGGAAAAGAACGCATCAACAGAGGTGTTGATAATTCTAATGCGGTATTTCTTGCCCTGTGGAAACGTTAGCCAAGTCAGGCGGAATCCAAACGACGAACACACCTTGACAACATTCATCTTCGCATAGTTTCCTCCACCATCTGCGTTCACGTGAGTTCCATTTACTAAGATGTTATCGGCTTGTGGCGGGCCAGAGTGTTGAGCTACTTCATTTAGGGTAAAGGCTGTAGGGTAATACCAGTCAGTGAGTGGTAGGGTACCGAGATCTTCGTCGTAGTTTTCCGTAGCCGGACCGTCAATGATAATTGTACCAAGGACACCATCACCGTACTGCGCAGACCAATGAGAATGGTACCTGGGGGCAGAAGCATTAGCAAATTTGTATGATGGCCACTTTCGAACAGTATTTTGAGCTTCACGCCGCCTTATGATCTTTGAAGGCGAACGATTACAAAAGTATACCTTCAACCATACAAAGAAAAGTTTGGAGTTACCATTCACTTACCAGCTTGTGCCGAATTGAGTCGCCCGAAATCTGTACTGACGAGACTTTCCTGGCGCTATCGGACATTCTGTTACTCCAGGAACACCATCGTGCTGACAGGAGTTCAACTGTCGAAGTCCGTGCCAATGGATGCCGGTCCCATTATGCTGAAGATTGTTCTTGACGTTGACAACTATTGTGTCACCCCATTTTGCCCGAATGAGTGGCCCCGGATATTGTCCATTGATCAACATAAGCGGTCGAATTCCGCCACTGCCATCTGGATTTGGCCGCGTAGTATTTGATATCTCAAGGTTGTACTACAAATGGATTAGTAAGATCAACTATGCGCAATCCGGGACTTGAGCTTACCGTGACAGTGGTTCCATCAGGAGGCGACTTCGCGTCAAAGTCAGTGGCGATAGAGTAGCCGTTACTCCAGCAGGCACGTGTTCGCGGCCCGTTTGTGCATTCTCCATCAGGTACAGGCGATGCAGAACTAGCCTGTCTATTAACAAGGACAGGAGTAGGCGGATCGGCCCGTGGAAGTGCTAAGACGATGGACCCAAAAGCTAGCCAGGAAGTAAATGAATAAAGTAACATGATGTATAGGCAATATATTGAACCAAACACTGAACGATAGTGTTGGAAATATATATACGAAGCAAAGCCAGTGAGGCCAATGGGTGACAAACGTAACAGGGTATCAAATGAAGTCCGAAAGGCGTAATGCAACAATTTATATTAAATTCCCAAGGTTGAGCTAGCATTTGCAATGATCATTAGTGTGATGTAGATGGTCAGGTACATACTGATTATTGGTGTACGTAGGCTCCACCGCCCTTGCCAAGCTTACACAGCGTGTGAGCATAAACCAGGGACGCCTTCGTCATTCCACGGAGCAAATTTAGACAATCTGTTATCACCTCTTCGTACTTGGGGACGGAGTACTCTGACTACCCATGGTCGCATAGTTCATAGGTCGGCAAGACGAAAGCTATTTTGAGATCCAACCGTGGCGTGTCTGCCTGCGTAGGATTGGATTCAGGTCACTTGATAAGTTCGTAAATGCCGGCGGCCTCAAGAGGAGATTACCATAAGAAACCAGGGACGCATGGACTACCTTTAGTCGTGGCTTGTGTTGGTAGCCCTCTAGAGAAGCATAGGCCTCTGTCTCAACTGATAAAAGTTAACCGAGTTGAGTGCGTGATCAACAAGGGCTTTTCTATGCTCGGGAGAGGCGGGTCCAGCAACAAGTTGTGTGAATACTACGCCTTGCATGAAGAAACGATCTATTGGCATGCAGGGCGGCTGCATCTCCCGCGCATGCTGTGTTACTAATGCAGAATATTCGTGAGTGTGCCACCTCGTGTGAACCGACCCAACAGGTGGATCATCCAAATCCAGAAATGTGGGCCAGTTACCACTTCAGATACAATTGTGTACCCAAGAGGCCTTGTGAAGGCAGGATGAAAATCCCAGCAACGAACTAGCCAAAGAGCCAGAGCCATGTTCAGCTCTTGGGCTCTACGAATTGAGAATGATTGATGGAATAGACATGCCAAGCAATGAATTTGCGGAGATGTCAGACAATTACGCCAACGAAGGCCTGAAGGTATGAATCAGAGGGCTGTACATCATGGTCCGGCGTTCTAGTAAAACTGATCAAGGGGGGTGCAAGGCAACATTCAAGATTAGGATTCGTTGCTTATGCTGACTTCTCGAAGGACTTTGTTTCCTTGTGATAAAAGGTGTTATGTAAACTCGTTTAGTACGTAGTTTCTGCGGCACCAGTCAGCTGAATAGTCTTAACTAGCCTTGTGACCAAGCACTACTAGACGTCACTTTGAATGCACGACTTTGCACGTGAAGAGCTGTGGTGGTTGTTGATTTTCTTTTCGCTAATGCAACAACAAGCTATGGTGAGCTGCAGCAACCATGTATCAAATGATCGGTCTACAGCGAAGGTGGCTAGCATACCCTCATACCGGTACTTCGAGTGTGACCCAGCTGAAAGGTTTCAGATACTCGGATGCGGCGTGTGGCAGACGTAGTGACGGATAGATTACCGGATGACTTCCGGGCCATACACACCAGGGTAAGGCCTTTAGCCGGTAATAGGGGGCTAACAATAGCAATTCATCTGCCTACAAGATGGGTTGCGGTGGCATGCACATTGTTGACGCTGAACGGACATGGAAGCGGTGACGTGAACAATTGCTCTAGAATCGTATCTGGCTTAGCGCGAACCGCAGCACTGGCGTTGCACACGGGTGCACTGATCATCCCAACCCGAGTGGCTTGATTGCCTACAGGCCGCATCGTGGCATGGCTTCATTTTCTAAACTATTCACCAGATGTTACCACACATTCCTATTCAAGTACGTCTTACTGCGTCAGCGTGGATGAGTTTTACAACACGAGGCGAAGTCTGCCAATCAAGGATCATAGCAACATGCTTACACTTCTGAACTGCCGAGACCAGGCCAAGCTGCCTCAGCCCGTTCCGTGGTGCTCCGTAAAGGCAGATACTCGACATAGCTATTTTCATGTGTGTCTGAGACGCCTGACCATGCCTTGTGCTGCTGGGACTCGGTTGAGCGAAAGCGATGATAAGCCACAATTATGGTGTGTTCACGTAGCATGAACATTGAATGCTACAAAAGAACGTATCATCCTCTCTTGTTGGCACGAATCTAGTAGTCTAGGTATATATCATTGTTCTCACAGTTGGCCATTGTAGGTTCCTAAATCATGACTTTCACTCGTTCTTCCTTCCTGGTAGCATTGGCTGCTCTACTTTCGTTTGCCAAATCCGACCCTAATGCTATCTGCTACTCTTATGGCGTTGACTTTGTCGATGAAGGACAATACTTCATCGACTCACGGCTTACTGAAAAATTCAGTTCTGTTTCCTACTTCAAAGGATGCAATCAGGACATAGCTGATGTTCTACTCGTCGAACCTGAGGGTGTTAGCTCCCAGGAGTATCTGTGTGATCAGATTCCCACCTACCCAGAAAATGAACTCAAAACATCGAACTGTCCGATTCAGAAAAATCAAATGAAGTCAGGACATTGGCTTCTCCTCGTCATAGGAAATAACGGTGACGGTGGACAGCCTTTTGCATGGCAGAGAGACCTTTATCTCACTGTTGGCACACAAGTTACATCCACCGTTACACCAACAGTAACTTTCAGCATTACTTCTACTCCAATACAAACACAAACCACAACAACAACATTCACAAATGTCATTACAACTGGGCCCCTTTCTACTGTCACACTTCCTAGCGGAACTGCAAAAGAAACAAAGACCGTCACTCCTCCAGCTACAACTACCACATCCACTAAGATCATGACAAAAACTTTGATCTCTCATACCAAGGTATTCTCCATAACTACTCGGACAGTCACAGCGACCTGCACCACTCCTGGCCTTCCAGGCCATCCAGACAAGCCATGCCGCTACTCGCCCACGAAGCTACACCCCGCGGCGATGGTTACCCCCACCAAGATCCCAAAAATGCATCGCTTCATGCGCAAAGCCGATCGTGCAGTCGACATTGACTGGGCTCGTGCTCGCATCGAAGCTGCTAAAGGAAGGCGTGCGGAAATGGCTCGTGGGGCTGCACCTCTCCAGCGCCGAGCGCCAGATGCACCAATTCTTACTGTCACTGGCAGTATACCAGTGAATACAACCACCACTATTTTCGCGCCAGTTACGACGACGACCGAGACTGTGCTGCTCAGTGCTACTACTACTTTGACTCTACCACCTGCTACTGTTTTGGTTGGCTTGTTCACCAGTACAGTCACTCTTCCAACCCCAACAAAAACGCAACTCAAATTGAGTTCCACTACAATAACGAAAGTGACCACGTTTGGAGCCACGTTCACGAGATATACAACCGTTACGCCAACGTCAACTGTTAGCGCCTGCAAGAAGGCGGGCGGACATTTCTGGTGAACGGTTCTCAAAGATTTTGCATATCAAGGTCATAGATATTCGTTTTTTTTTGTTTGAAATTTGAGTCCCTGATATCGCGTTCCCGCACGAATGATTGTATTTAGCACGAAGTAGCAACTAGTAAACTCAATCCAGCTTCAGTCTCTGCTGTACCACCTCTAAACGCCCGAAAAGCGCACGACAGGCAACGCAGCTTTGCAAACTAATGTGCCCTGTATGATGTATCTGACCTACATATTCCTCATTGTAAATAACCTTTATCTTTACTATTGTATTCTTCAAGAAAACTTTCCACAGATGAGATCACACAACATCAGTATTCTGGAGCATCCACAATTAACGTGACTGGAGTAGGAACGAGGTTGAAGTAACCTACTGTGGTACAACAAGCCTCCGAGAACTTGTCTCAGCCTCTTCGCGTACCCCTGCAGGAGCGGTCTTACATGTGTTATGCACTGCCAGCCCACATCAAATGATACATCGGTGTGAGGGCTGTGCGTATACGAGGGCCATGCTGGCGGCCTCCGAGTTGTCCGATGTAGGCCACGGCGTAACAACTGTGCCTGCAGTATCGTGAGCTCGTGACGCGAGAACGTGGTGTCGCGCGATCTTCGCATGTACTGGATCTCCGCTTTCAATGTCCGGAGGTCTGGATCTTGGCTTGCTTTTGTGTTACATCAAGGTTCCTATCTGAGGTTTGTTCATGAACTGAATCGGCGAGGTCGGAAAAGTGGAATTCACTGTTGACACGGCATAACCCGCGTCAACGAGATGCCTAAGTGAGATCTCGTATGGTATTGTGATTTTTCGATGGGATACTTCCCTCCGTGCCGAAAATTGTGGTCCACAAAGTTTTGATTGGTCGCATGGTCGATTACTCGCGTCAGCTTACTGTCTCACTTCTCGCATCCTACGCATTGGGGCCATTGATTGCCTAATCGTCTACCTGTGACGTCTTGATACACGCGTTAGATTGACTAGCTATGAACGCTATTCTTCGTACCTGAATGACACTAACAAGACTTTTCACGAGTTCAATGATGTCAGAAAAGAATGCGAAATAAGGCTGACAAGAAGAAACCGGAATATGAACTCCGACTATGGGTGGCCTACAAATGTGTGACCTTGCCGCACCAACCCGATACTTCGTGGCCGATCGTAACCTGACTGCCCTAAGATATCTAAGGTTTGCGATCATGTTATGTTCTGGGCTGATTACCTCTCTAATACAACCACCTGCACGAAAACTACACAATAGGTAAGCCTCTAATGCGTTTAAACTGCACCGAAAATGGAACTAGCAAATCTGTGAAAGCTTCTGCGTTACCTAGGTACGTTGGATCTTGGCTTGCATTTCAATCCCGCTTATCGGTACTCATCAGAACTTGATTAGATCTGCGACAAGTAAGCCCTCATTTTGATGCAAGGCTGCAAAATCTAACAATGTCCAACTTGCCCTTCAAAAATTACAGATTGCCTGCCCGTGGTTGTGAAGTTGTGAACGTAGCTCCCAAGCTAGATATGAGGGTATGACTCAAGAAACTCCAAATGATAGCTTGAAGATTGACATCCGGTCAGCGCCGTGAAGCTCCACTTCGAGTACCCATTCTCTTCTGACTCGTAGAAAGCACGATGATCTGTGCGGCAGGAACAATCTTTGAAGGGCTTCTTGATTCAAATGTCGGTGTCGCGGCACATCCCAACCATTCGGCTTTTTCTCACTGACCCGCCTGGTACCCTGTTCGATATATCAGTAAGAATCCTACGATGCGTGGCTGATGTTTCATTTCCTTTCCTCAATGCACGAAGTTACGTCGTAAGCAAGGACTTGGTCAGGCCATGCAGTGACGTACAGGTGTCCCAAAGGGGTGGTCAAAGACTATCCAAAGTAGGTTAATTAGGCACCGAGTACTCGTATGATAAGGCATGTTGATTTTACTACAGGATAGCGGCAGGATATCAGTCATTTTCGACGCGTACATCAAGCATTTCATAGGTATCTACCCAAAATACAAGCAGACCGTAATGTCTATATAGTAGCATAGGATCTTAGAATAAAAAACTGACATGTTGTATCTACTCAGTAGATAGTCAAAATTTCTTTTCCAATCCCACACGATAAGAAAACTTGAAGTTATTTCTATTTGCCTGTCTTGTGCCATCCTCCACGCATCTTGTGAAAAATTCTTTGAAAAGTCACCGTTGATACCGAGATTATGAAGAATAGGCAATGGCTTTAAAAAGGGCGCATAAGGGTGCAAGGTCAAAAGACAAACTAAATTATATTGTGGTTTGAGATTGGAGACGAGGTGCCCACCAAGATATTCCAAGGTTAGCTTGTATTGAACAACACACTATCTACCCCACCTGATTCGGTATTATTCTATGTGTTTGATAAAGTGCATTGCCTAACTGTTTTTTAACAACAGGTGCTTCCAGGTGACGCGGACATTGTGCACGTGGATACTTGGAGGTGTGGATACTTGCGTTGCTAGTTCCATGACTACGGCTGTCAGGAAGCATTACACGTCATAAATTACATGGGTTCGCCACGGTACCCGTTTGCCCCACCTAACACAAAGCTTTACGCTCAATCGTCGCTACATAATCTGCTTCCACATATGAATTAGAAAATTCAATAGATGTACATCAACTTCTCCAAGGCACTTTGGCGGAGTGGTTAACGCGCTGGCCTGCTAACCAATCGGATGATTGGAAGTTAGCCAGTTCCTTCGGGAGCGTGTGTTCGAATCACACAGGTGTCGCATTATACCGAAGAACCAACTTCTCTTTTTTTGCCATTTCATGTACATGAAGATGCCATGAAGATAGCTTTTACCGATGTTGATCCCTTTTTTTGGGACAGAGAATGATCGTGCATTTATACGAACGAAATATCTATTGGTGACTAGCAACATATATCGCTTTTTTTTTTGCAAATGTAGTGAATTAGAAGGTAATATACACAATGGTGTTACTACCAAATTCTATCTACCAGGATTCATGCCGTGCATGAGATCAGGTTTATCTAGAATCATACCCTGCAGCAGAATCCACTGCCTCAAGCCCTCCCAATCGTCACCCTCCTCATCACCTCTCCTCCACGTCTCCTTGAAGCCCCAAGCAAGCGCAATGCGATCCAGCGCCGCGCGCTCATCTTCCCTAATGTAGCGATCATACAGCGGCATACCCGGTCTCCAGACGACGCGATCATGGTGATCGTTGTGTGTTGTCAGCGCGACAAAGCCGAGGGTGCCGGTGCACAAGACGTAAGTGCTTATTCCTGCAAAAGCGTACATTTTGAAGAGGAATGGATCGATGAAGTTACTGTATACCGATAGTTCTTGGGCGATCATGTAGATTGCGAGGGGCATGATGGCGGCTATGGTTGAGGGTAGGCCGAGCTTTGTGAAGGCGCGGTGGCGACGCCATGCTTTTGTGCGGTATGTGTGGTCTACGACTGAGAGGGCGAGTTGGAGGTTTTTGGCTTCGATGGCGGCGGTCATGGCTTCGTCAGCGAGGTCGGCGGGGATGGCTTGTTTGGCGGAGTTGGGGAGGGGTGCAGGTATTTGGGGGGTGAAGAGCCTTCTACGGGGACGGGCTTGTGGGCGTAGAGATAGAGGGCTTCTGGGATGGCTAGTGGGTTGGCGAGTAGCCGTTGGAGGTGGATGTAGAGGCCGAGGACGTTGGGCGAAATGAAGACTTTCTCATGTTTGATGAGCTGTTCGGCGAGTTGTGAAATGAATGCTGGTGATGGGAGGGCATCAAGTCCCAGGGGTTTTGGTTTTGTTTTGCGGTTTGTACTTTCAACTTTCTCTTCCCCGCCCAAGCCTGATAGTATTGCGCCTGCTGAGCTTTGTCGGATGGGGGCCTTCGCAGGCAACGGTTGGCGTGCCCGAATTGCGATGGCTTGGCGTGCTACATGCTCCAGCTCGTCTAATACGTGTAATATTACATTCTCTTTCTCAATTTTGGGTGAATCATATATTGCCTTGATCTCTGCTATTGCCTGATCAAATCTCGCCGTTAATGTGGCAATACTCTCAGATAGAGACACATATCCCTTGCCTAGAACCTTCAGCTCCTGCGCATCTCTGTCTTCGATATCTTGCAGATAGCTAGACGTGGTGCTGACGCTCCGTACAGGAGTTCGTGGTCGTGCTATTTGTCTTCGTATCGAAGGTGTCTTGAGAGTTGGCACGGTCAAGAATGCGCGGCGATTTGTAGGCTGGCGCAGTATGAAATGGCATAATTGGCATACTGGTCGGGATGATAGGCAAATTGGCAGGCTTCCGGGTTTCATGACGTGAAATGGGTGATTGGCATTTGCTTCAGTAATTATTAGATGTTGAATTCGGGAGTGACGCGCAGAGACAAACACGTGCGAAAATGAAGGCTTTGCTTGGCAACAGCTCACACGGTGGGCAACGCATGGAAAATGGCACTTTTGCTGTCTCCCACTACATTTTATGGCCAGGAAGGGAAATCCTGCGCAAGCAATATATACTCTAGGTATATTCTAAATACTGTGATAAACAGTATCGTCAGTAGCGAGGAGGCGTAGGTAGACAAGACCGGTTACACCATGGAGAGCTTCGCTATTTTGCAGGTGAACTACCTAGGAAGGCCCATTGCCTATTGCTCATGTCCATGTGATCAGAGTACTCGGTCCATTGCCCATTGCCCATTGCCCATGTGATCGTAATAGTCGAACAAGGATATGTCACCCTGGTAGTCGAACCAGACTAAACACTCTTCAGGGGACTTATCGGGCATAAATAAGGGATCATGCTGTAACTGGTATAGGAAGGCATTTTCTGCAACTTTACGCTGCTGGCTACCTTTCTTGCCCCACACTATGTGCATATTCGATATTTCCTCTACGCGATGCGGATCGAAACCTTCGACCCTAGCAACATGGTCCTTGAATAAAGTCCTAAGCTGTTCACTGGGAGGGACAATAGCTCTTGCTATGTGACCAACATCAACACTATGGGTCGCCCATTGGCCTGGCATCGTAAATTGTACATTGCACCCAGCCGTAAGGCAAGTACGCGTTTCCTGTGGGTTTTTCAGGTAATACGCCTCGACGGCCTGGATAAAGAGTGGGCGATAGGCGTTTACTCGATATAGATAGCATTGGTAAGCATATTGATGACGGTAAAATGTCCCTACAGGTCCACGACGTGGTTTGGGAGGTGGAAGCACGCGCTGTCTTATCCACCCCGAATGACTAACCTCCCACGCTGGTATTTCACCATGATGAGAGTAGACCTGTTGCCATAGGATCCTTGTTAGCCGGTTTCTATGGCGGGCCTCCTCTTGGAAACAGGAGATGGACCTAAAGGCACCACCAGTGCAGTCATTATTTTCTCTACCCAGGTACGGACTATGTGGTGGTTGTAAGGGAAAGAACAGGGTGTTCCAAATGGTGTAGACTACTCGATTGCCAACCCGGGCGTAGCGTGAAAGCTGTAGGTATTGGGTATTGCGTATGATGGATGCGCAGCTGGAAGTCTTGGCAGTGACTGCACTCGAATGTTCCAAGGAAACAGTCCAAGACACACGACGCTCAACACCAAACTTCAGCAAAAATTAGGCAGCAAAATATCACCGAAGCTGCACATGTTCCTACACTAAAAGGAGATATACTCAACACCAAACGAGAGCGCACACGTCACAATGCCCGCACCACCACCTCCCCCTCCGCCCATGCCGCCCATGGGACGAGGCGCCGGGGGGCCACCACCACCGCCGCCAATGCCTGGAATGAAAGCACCAGGAGCAAAACCGCCGTCAGGAGCAGGGAGAGTACGTCATTAGGCAAACCCCAGGAGCAAACAGACGCCGTTGACATGGGGGAGAGGAGTTTGGCAGGTACAACGACAACTAACATGGCATAGGGAGCATTGCTGTCCGATATTGGCAAGGGCGCACGGCTCAAGAAAGTCACACAGATCAACGATAGATCTTCACCGATAGTGGGCAAAGTAAGCGATGGTCCTAGTGCACCACCCATAGGAGGAGCACCCCCAGTACCTGGAATGGGCAGACCACCAGCGCCGCCTGGAGGACTTGCGCCGCCGGTGCCTAGAGGGGGAATCGAGCGAGGAGCAACAGTGATAGTGGAGGTGCAGACAGTGCCATGGCAGCAGCAGCACCACCCCAACTAGGCGGCTTGTTCGCTGGAGGCATGCCGAAATTGAGGAAATCGGGTGGAGTTAAGACAGGCGCTGATCAGGGCAATACCCCATATCTATCTGACCCAGAGACATCGCGAAGCTCAGCACCCAAGCCGCCCCGAGGCTCAGCACCAAAACCTCCCGGAGCACCACCTGCACCACCCATTCCTGGCGGACGGCCGCCGCTTAATCCTGTATTTGGCAGCCTCAGGGACTCGAGACCATCGTCTGTCGCCTCTAGTATAGGTATGAAGCCCAAACCACCGCCTCCAATTGGAAAGAAACCACCTCTGCCACCACCAAACTCTCGCAAACCTTCTGGTATGGCCCCTCCACCCCCAGCATCACCTGCTCGAGCGCCGCCAGTACCAGGTGGTGCACCTCCAGCGCCTCCACCACCACCCCCATCATCGACTCCAAGTGCACCACCACCACCGCCTCCAGGTGCACCGCGAGCACCAGCACGATCAACTCCTCCTCCACCACCCGGACCACCGCCTTCAAAGTCGCAAGCAGATGATGATGACTACGACCCATATAAGTACGATGGCGGCTCTTCACGAGCACCACCAGCACCAGCACCAGCACCTCCGCCACCCAAAGCCCCAAGCGGTCCAGGTCCTTCACTAGCCGAACAAGCAGCCAGAAACGCCTTCGGTGCCTCCCATGGCCGCACATCACCCGCTGCTCCACCACCACCACCACCACCCCCAGCATCCGCCCCATCACCACCCTCAGCCTCTGCACCTCCACCCCCACCAACCGCTGCACCAGCCCGCCCCGCCGCCGCCTCCAGCCCAACTCCCTCACGCTCCATGCTCGACGCAAGCTCCTACACCTTGACAAACGGCGGTTCACTTCGCAGTCCCACGGCCACCCCTGGTATCCAGGTCAAGGGCAAAATCATCCCTATTCATGACCTGAGATGGCGCTTTCAGGATGAGGCGCAGTTTCCAAGACCGAGGGATTTTTCGCATGCGCAGAAACGGTATCGGGCTGGGAGGGGGAGTAGTGTGCCTTTGGATTTTAGTGCGTATGAGTGAGTTGGTGGATTGGGAAGGAGGGAAGGGGAGAGAGAAACTGTGTGTGTGTGTGTGCTGGGAGTGGGTGAGATGGAGGGGAGAATAGAAAAGAAGAGTTTTTTTGTGTGTATTGTCAAGTTTTGAGATTGGTATTGGGTTTGAAAATTTGAGGATTAGCCATGGCGTTTTGGGGGGGAGGATGGAATGGATGGGTGGTTGGTTGGTTCTGGGGGGATGGATATACCTATTCTGTAGTGTTATGTTCAAATTAGATCGGTTGGTGGTGTTTTTGGAAGTCTTTTTCTTCTATTTGCTATTGTGTGTAATAGTGTTGGTGATGGGTTTGGTTGTGATGTTAACTTGGTTTGCCATGTCAAAGATTGTGAGTACGATTCTGCAGTTGTGGCTAAGTGGGTGAAGAAAGATGCTTAAGTTTGTTGTTGAATACTAATCTTATTTATACATATATTCTATATTAAACGTCTGGTAGGTATGTAATGATGAAAATAGTCTATGAATAATGCAGGAAAATAACATGAGAGAGCAATACCTCTATGCACATGGTGGTGCTCTAAACTTTCGAGCAGGATGCGACGCTAGGAAGCTCCAATGAAAACGCAAAGTGCCAGCCATACTCTACACAGAATGTTCTTGAGCGAAATCTTCCTTACGCTTTCTTGACCTTCTTACCCTTGGGAACACGGAACAACCAATACAATCCAATCGCGCCCGCAACATTGAAGACAACATACACCCACAACAAGCCAAAATCTCTCCAGCGCGTATCCCAACTGGAATGAATACGCAACAAAAACTGGTTCGTGGAATCCATTTGACAATACTGGCACTCGTTTACGGCTTTCGGGTCGCGAAGGAAGCCGCCCGCCATCGAGATGTAGTCGCGCATGTATTCGGCGCAAGTCTGGTTAGCCGGCGCGAAGAAGGTTTGAAACTCGGTGGATGAGCAGGAGGCGGGAGCTTGACCCATTGTCACGGCCATGAAACTCGAGACCAGATAAGTCATCGGATTTACCTTTGCAAATATCAGTACAAGTAAAAACGAACTTGCTTCTTTAGGGATAACTTACTCGATACATAAAGATCCAGAAGCGCGGGAGTTGATTGGGACCTGACAAAATGCCACAAAAAGCATACAACATGATCGAAAGCAACGTCGCAAAAGCCCCAGCGATCTCCTCATTTGGTGAGCCGGCAATGAGCAAATGGGCCAAGGAGCTCGCGAATATAAACGCCACGACGATAATCATAAGAGTATGGAATCCACGAATGTGAACCGCGTCCGTCCATTCCGCATTGCGACGAAATCCAACAGGATAATACCAAACAATGAAGCAGAAAATCGCCATGAACTACATCAATCACCGTCAGCAAATCGCCTTAAATCACACATAGACTGATAAACTTACGGCATTCCAAGCAATTTCAATCGCAATACTACTCAGCACAAACGCCTGCCACGCATACGTCCGCGACTGCCTCTCACGCGCCTCATACATAGTACGCTGCGTAACGAACATGGGCATAATCTGATACAACAACTGGATAATAACAAAGAGGAACACAAACACGCCAAACATTTGATTCTGCAATCCCTGCATCGTGTTCTCGCCGTTCAAAAACGATAGCCCGATGAGGAACGAGGGCACGATTGTAAGCGTTGCTTTGGAATACATATATGATGGCGTTCGCCAGTATTGCTGTGCGCAGCGGAGGGCGACGGTGTGCAATTGCGTTGCGAACGATGCGGCGAAGGCACGTTGGTTTTCGTTGGCGGAATCCATTTCGGACGGCTGGGCAGCGAGGTCTCTGAGTTTGGCGAGTTCGTCCTGGACGTGTGCGAATTCCGGGCTTGATTTCCAGACGTGGGGCCAGTCGATCGAGGTTTGTGCGCCGGGGGCCGCGCCTATGGCTTCGAGCATGTATTCTGCGGGGTTTGTGCCGGGGTGACAAGGGGGTGCGCCGTTGCGAGTGAAGTAGCTGAGGAGGACTTTGGAGTCGCGGCCGATGTCGCCGAAGTAGACTGTTCGGCCGCCCTTTGCGAGGAGGAGGAGGCGGTCGAAGCGTTGGAATAGGAGGGAGGAGGGTTGGTGAACTGTGCATAGGATGGCTTGGCCGTTGCGTGTGAGTTTTTCCATTAGGTTGCAGATGGACCATGAGGTTTGGCTGTCGAGACCGGAGGTGGGTTCGTCGAGGAAGAGGAGGAGCTTGGGACGGGCTGCGAGTTCTACGCCGATGGTGAGGCGCTTTCGTTCTGGGTGGTGTTAGTGGGTGTTGTGGGATGGGGTGAAATACGTACGTTCTACGTTCAGACCTGAGCCAGGTACGCCGACAACTGCGTCTGCGTATGGTTCCATGTCTAGCAAAGAAATTACGTGGTCGACGTATGCAATTCTCTCTTGGCGGGAGTACTCCAATGGCTGTCGTAGAAGGGCGGAAAATTCAAGTGCTTCTCGGACTGTGGAGGTTTCTAGATGAATATCTTGCTGCATGACGTACCCAGTCTTCCTTTGGAAAGACTCATCTCGTTCGCGCCCATCTACAAGCATATTGCCGGAGATGACGCCTATGGTAGTTCGACTGGCCAGAACATCGAGTAATGTCGTCTTTCCGGCTCCTGATACGCCCTGTTGATATGTAAGATTTTGCGTTTTCACGCCCCTCGACGTTACATACCATGAGTGCTGTCAAAGTTCCTGGCTTGATCCAGCCATCGACGGAATCTAAGATCGTGCGTGTTTCGCCCTTGATTTGAATTTCATAATTAACCTTCTCCCAATGGAAAATCGAGACCTGCTTTTGAACGTTGTGCTCCGAGGAACTACTGCTGTTGCCGAACTTCTCCCCATTGTGAGCGGAAACGGTCCCAGTCTCCTCGTCTTCAGTCGCTCGCTTTTTCCGCTTCTGCATCTTTGAACGTCGAAAAACTAGAACTTCGCCTTTGGAGCGCTCAGAAGCAACAATCTCACTCATTACAAGATGAGCAGCAAACAAGGCGATAGTCAAGACGACGACAACCCCGTAGTTGCGCCAGCGATGACCATAGCTGTAACGGAATGCGGTTTCGACATAAGTGGTGCCAGAGACAACGTTTGAACCAGGTTGTGAGCCTTGTACGGCGCATGCGCGTTGGTTTGCGGCGATATTTTGGTATGATGGGCCATTCGGGACGAATGAGGAGCATCCAAATTCACGACCGTTGAATTCATTGACCATGACGCTTTCGAATCCGTAAGAAATCGGGTTGAGCCATCGAAACCAACTAAGCCACCTGTAAAAGTTAGTATAATTCGTTGAATAGCCGATTATGACTCGAAAACCAAGTCTGTGATGAAAAAAAAGTTCATACTTTTTCATGTAATCGATTGGGATAGCGAATCCGGTATACAAGACAAGTAATAGGAGGATGATTGAACTGGGGGCCAACGCTTGGGCGATTGTCTTCGTCATGGAAGCGAACAGTCGGAAGAACATGCTCATCGATAGCGTCATTGTGAACGCAACGAGCAAGAAAAAGAAGAAGGCCCCAGGTTCACGTCGAAGATTAGCCATGAAGTACAGTGTAGAGTTGACAATAAGCGAGTTCGTGATCTTGTAAGGCAAATCAACAATCATCGAAGAAAGCGCTTCCGCACTTGGATGGTACAAGGCGTATCGATTATGCTGGTTCCCATATTAGCAGCGTAAGGGCAAGTCGATGTGAGCAAATACCTTTTCGACAATCGTTCGTTTTGCATACAAGGACATGATCTCCAACATGCTGCCGAAGGCGTTCAGTATGACCTAACCCATACAATTAGCTACCGTTTGCAAAGCGTTAAAGGATACTAGCCATCATGAATAAAACACCACCACGCATAAAGAATGAACCAGTCGTCTGCTTGAGGTTGTAGAAAATGCTTGCAATAATGAGGGCTTCAAAAAAATTAACGGTCAGCATAGTCAGCGGCACCGCCGGGTCGTTTTTTAATCTCTGCACCTCACGCCACATGCAAAGTTTGACCTGTCCCCAGTATGATAGGGTATATGGTGACTTCTGGCGTTGATTGCTCGACTTCTCCATCGTTCTTGACTGAAAAAATTGTTCGTGGTCACCTCCGCCAATTGGGTGAGCTTGGCAGTACTGCTCAATGTCCAGGAGTAATTTTTGCCTTTCGGGGCTTTCTTTCCAGCAGCGGGCGAAATCATCAGAGGTTCGAGGGGTTGTATTCTCAAATCCAGTTCTAATTCGACGTTCGGTTGGCGAGGTCATCGATGTTAGGAAGTCAGGAGTTGTCTGCGATGGAGGACATTCGAATCCAAGGCGTTTAAAATAATCGCGGGCATCCTTGGTTGAGCCGAAGAAAATTTGTCGACCCTCATATAAGACAGTGACTTTGTCAAAGACCTGGCACATGTTAGTCATCTACTTTACTCTTACTTCGGCTGCAGAATGCATTGCGAACTACTGACCTCATATGCCGCCTGTGGTGCCTGATAGATAGCTACGCAAGTAGACGCGCCGAACACATCGCATTGTGTGCGCAGAGTCTTGCAGAATTCAACTGCGTTAGCAGAATCGAGACCTCGTGTGGAGTTATCCCAGGTCTGTAGTGGTGCAAAACTCAGGGCAGCTTCAGCAATAGTTACGCGCTTGCGCTCGCCTCCACTGACACCGCGTACAAAGTCATTCCCTACTTGTGTGTTTATTGTATGGCTTATACCAAACATTGCCATTATGACCTAAAAAGGTCAGTATCAATAACGAGGAATTGGGCAAGATCGCTTACGTCGCGTAGGTGTTCGGCATAACGTGCCCGACTAACACCACCTGGGATTTGTCGAGGAGCACGAGCCAAAGCAGCAAAGTAGAGCGTATCTCCCACACTCAGTTGAGGGAAATGTGCGTCTACTTCCGCTGTATAAATAGCCTCACCCCTGAACTTGGTATTCATGTCTTTGGCTTCAATACCTTGATAGTTAAGCTGGGAGTCTGGGCTAACTTGGAATCCATGTGTCTCCCCAGCGATGGTCTTGAGGAGTGTGGAGCAACCAGAACTATGAGAATTAGCAAACGGTGCAAAAAGGAAAGCAAGAGGGGTGAATTACCCAGGTGGACCTAGAACGCATAACTGCTCGCCAGGCAGTAGTAGCCCATCCAGATTTCGTAAGATCTCAATTTTCTGTATACCCTTGCCAAATATGGATGGCAGCTTCAAGATCTTGTTTCCCACGGTAGATTGGAAGTCCGTTGGAGATCCTTTACCCCAAACATTGAGGTCTTTGAAAGCAACACCAGCTACACGAGAAAGCGCTTCGTCGCTGCTGTACCGCAGATCATAAAATGCCCTAGCCCAATCTTTTGCCCGAAACTCTTCGCTCTTTGGATCCAGGCGGCTACCCTCAGCAGCAAGAAATGGAGACCCCAGATTATGTTGCTCCGACTGGGCTGTAAATCTCCGAACCAGATTCAAAACTTCCTGGTCATGTTGCTCGTCCTTTTTTATCGTTTCCGTGTGGTCAACTATAGAACTGGAGGAACTTGATTCCGCAACGTTTTGATCAGAGATTGGAACCTTGGGGTGCGTTATGCCCTCTATAGCACTCGTCCTGGCTGACATTTTTCGTTGCCAAGATCTCAGGTGGTAGTGTGTAGTAAAGCCTGGCCTCAGTACCCCTAGTGGCTCATTAGACCAGCTAGGAAATTCCGTATTTCGCTAGAAGGACCACGATAAAGCTGATTTGCGCGCAGCAAAGGAATAAAAATGTAGTAGGTACCGCAGGGAAGATGGCTTTAAACGACGCCGTTATCGGTGGGGATGACTGAAAATGTCGATTGGGATTCACGTTTATTTATTAGAAAGGACAAATCTTAATGATGTGCATTTCAACGAATGCGTTTCAACAGCACAGTGCTGCGAAAGTCCGAAAGTCCAGTCTACAACGCTACCGGCTCAGGGATCACGTAATCTTGCCAGATTCATAGGGAGTATATGCATTGTACTAGTCGTTAGTTGTGCAGAGCCAAGAAGATGTGCAAAGAAACAGATTTCCTCATCAAGTCTTTGCTGGAGTACCCAGTCTGCGATTTCTCGATCATGAGGAAGACATGATGACGCGCTCAGAGCGACAGATACAATACCTAGCCTTGCTAGATCATGTCAGCCTCTGTTGTAGGCACTTTCATGAATCACCCTAACCTTAACCAGCTGCACAAATTGTAGTCACCGATCTCAAAATAAACCGATCCGCATCTCAGAAACTAAGTCCTTAGTATGTAGCAGTCGCCACGGTCGAGACTTGAGAAAAGTTGGCAGGGGAACCATGAAACGCAACCGGATATTCGGTGTTTTCGGATGCCGCGGACACGACCAAAGCCTTGTCCTCAAACTCGGTCTCGGCCCGGCTTAGCGTTTATGGCCAAGTCGTCCTCTCAGACACCATCGGCTATTTGGAACCCCGAAATCCCCATGCCACAAAACTTTGAACACTACCATCATTTGTGAGTCAGTGGTCTACTGACTTCATTTTCAACCTATGCTATGAAGCTTTCCGTACTGTACCTCATATCGCGCAAGTATTACTCTACTGATGATATTTGTAGTGCCAGCGTTGCAAACATAAAAAGGTTTGTACTGCACCCAGGGGCCTAGTTTCCGAGCGCTGCATATGTTCATGCTCATCTTCAAATAATTAACACATGTCGAAATATTCACATCATAGTTGAGTACTAATATGGTTAGATCAAATGTGACAAGGGTGAGCCAAACTGTCACCAATGCCAATCCGCACAGGCCGAGTGTCAATATGTAGAACGACGTCAAAGGCCTAGAATGGCGCAACAGCGCGCTGCAGTAAATCATCTTAATGAACGACTGCAACTGATAGAGAAACAAATTAGCAGCTCTAACACGGAATCTTCAATGTACGTCTTCTCTATTTGAATCCTTATAGCACCGGTAACATTCGTCTTACTTGTAGGGCTATGCCGACACCCAGATCTTCAGAGCCAACTGAAACAGAATCCAGCATCGATTTGGTTCCATCTCCAAAGGTGTCTTTATTGGCTGGCGATGGCCAGGAATGTAGGTGCTTATCATTTCAGTATTTCAGGACAAAGCACTTACACTACCACCTCCATACACTTTGGTATACTGAACTCCCACAGCATGGATATACCGGTTGGCCTCCGACGTCCGCCGCAACTTTCAGAGTCAAGCCACTCCAGTCACTACCCCAACACCGCGGATAGACGATGCGATGTTGGCGCTCAACGACGCCCTCGAGGAACTGGGCAAGCTCAAGATACGGACCGATGCGTCTAAAGTTGACTTGAGCTTATCGCCTGAAGAAGTAAGCGCAATTCTAGACGCATTTATGTTCCTTATGAAGGATTTGATCGTGCCTGAGCTCTTCGCTATACCAATTGATTTTGAACTGCTTCGTGTAATACCGAGCATCATGAAATCGCCTTACGTCAACATCGATCCAGGTATGTACGTCATGTACTACAATGCCTTGTACTATGGCCTCTTTCAAATTCGTGGGCCCGGAGACCCCGTCGCTCAGGGAATGTATCTCAAAGTTCTAGAGGCTATTCCAAGATGGCTGGACACCCCAGGTGATACAGAAATAGACGGTTATACTGCCGCTCTATCAGCCTGGACGGCCATCAATAATCACGATTACCAACTCGGCTGGAAGCTTCATTTAAAGTGTTGCCACTACATTAAAACACGGAAAATTGATCAGATAGACGTGGTGCCAGCCAAAACTTTTGAAGAAGAGGATAAAAAGGAAGCCGAACGATATCTATACTGGCATGTTTTAGGCATGGATATACTATTTCGTCTATTTTATGGAAAGCCCACTGTGGTAGGTACAACTCCAACAATTCTTCGTAGAGGACCCTGGAACTTCATCTTACATTTCTTTATTTCCACATAACTAGCACAGCGCTTTAATTTCATTCCAACAGTTAATTTAGTGAAAGTAAATTATGCTAACCTAACAAAAGATTCGATGGGTACCTTCCAAAGTCAGGCCTCCAACTATTCTTCGCACTAGTAAGACGCATATGTCTATGTATCAGGTTACAACAATGATAATCTGGGTACGGTCTACGCTGATGACGGCAGAAATGCTAAACGAAATTGATAGCTGCACCTTACCCGATGGAAACGGAAAGCTTTCACAAAGTGTCGACGAATTTTGTATAAAACTTAAGGATTTGGTGACGGAATGGAAGTTAGAGTCGACCATGAGGGACAAGAACACGACAGATGAACTCCGCTGCTTCATCGCGGATCAGTTCATGATAGTTCAAGCAATGATTGTTGGTATCAAACGCTTAGTTCGACCAGCAGGAAACCCATATGCAGTTGACGCGATCGCTCGTGAGGCGGCTCGAAATGTTGCTCAGATTACTCTTGATTTCAGCACTAATCCGATATCGCAAAATCGTTCTGTGTGTGTGCAGTAAGATAACCAAAAAAAATGGTAAACATTTGTTGATTGTGTACGCTGATAATCTTGCAGCTTCTTGAGTTTTTATCCATTTTGCGCAGTCTTTTCGCTATACGAGTACATACTAGGTTGTACCGATCCAGATGATTGTGAACAAGATGTGTGCCTTCTAGAAAGGATCGGTGTCGCGATGGCAGAAGCATCTATATCAATGGTCGATTTTAAAACGCTTTCAAGAACCATAAATGCGCTAAATAAAGTATCAAGGACGATTCAGGACGAGCGGCGAAGAGTAAAGACGGTAGATCCTTTAACAGGAGAGATTCCCAACATTATGCCCGACTTCAATGCCTCTTTCTTTGCATCTTATCCAGAATTTCCCTTCAACTTTGAGGATGTTCCTCAGCCACTAGGCTTTGTCCGAGCCCTTGAGAACGACTTTGTGACAAGAAATTGGCATGAAGGATGGTGGGATGTCGGAGATGACATGGAGGATATCATGGATGCCACAACAGGAAGGTAGCTAATCTACCATCGCTCACCTTGTTCTGGACTTGCAGTACTAATGTATTCACAGTGGCGCCTCAAACTAGACGAAATTTCCGACACCATCGCCATATCCATCGTGACAAATACAACCCAGGATGTAGTTTTCGAGGCTCATGGCATGCGCAATGTTTTTGTCACATGATCCTGAATAAACGTTCTAGAACTGAACTTTTCATTCAGGTGACGCGCCATATTTTCTGTTCTACCAAGCTCAAGCATCATAGTTATTGCCTTAACATCGTTCTTATTTCACTTCTTTCAATCAATACATATGATCGGCACTTCACATAAATAAGTCATCGCGCTCACGGCAATGAGATGCGCTTGATCTTGGATCCCTATAGCTACCTCAATACACCTCGCCGTTCTGTACGCTAGTTTCTTGTGTCTGTTTCCTTTTCCTCTTAGATTATTCTTTGTTTCACCGGATTTTGATCATCTTGAAGTGTAGAGCTCGTAGGTGACACTATAGGTGCTTCTATGTCTTGGATACTCTCATCTTCACGGGCTCGACGCTTTTCATCCTTGCTCTGTAGTAGCCTAAGGATGAGAGACAACGAAATCACCGCCACGCCTAACACAGAAGCGGCCGTGAATCCTGCCTTGAAGCGTGGAGCGTCGGCTGTCCTCCATACCGCGATGGTATACCAGATCGACATTATATAGCTGAACATGTTCGACGCTGCGATAACAAATCCGCGCATCTCGTGGTCGTGCGGGATGAGATCACTGTACCATGCATAATATGGACCAGGAACTCCGGCAGAAAAGTACGTAAAGTAGTAAGCGACATACTTCAAGTTATCGGGCGCATTCCATGCAGCCAAGATGACAGTACCAAATAGTGTACCGGCTTGCATTACAATAATGGCTGGCCAGCGACGCCCCTTCAGCAGGGGCGAATCAGAGAGCACTCCGGCCAAAAGTTGTACAACGACACCAACTGCAACCTGTCCAGTTGGCCAAACGTTTCTCTCATAGACTGTATGGCCTTTTGATTTGAGCCATAACGCCATGACAGGCTGATAGACGGGGAAGCTTCCTTGGACGAACCAGTAACCGAGGGGCAAGACCCAAAACTGCCACTGCTTTACGATGCCAAAGAACTTTTTTCGATTCCAGGGATTATGTCCAAGAGGTTTCTGCCCTTCGGCTATTAGCCGCTTACATTGCTGTTCAGCTTCTTCCTTCGTAATGTAGAACGCGCGAGTTGTTTCTGGGAAATCAGGGATGAACCAGAATCCGGTAAAGGCGATAGGCAAACTGATGATTCCACACACGATGAATAGCCACTGCCAGCCTTGCCTACCATAGACCCCACCTAGTCCACCGTACGCGCCGGCCTGAAGGTATCCACTAAACATGCCTGCCAGTGCTGCAGTACAATAGAACAAACCCACCCTTTTACCCCGCTCTTCTTTCGTGTACCAACTACTGATCAAATACTGGAGATATTTAGTCCATTGGCCTATGCACAACAAATAGACCACAACACTTACGATCATAACTGGGAAGTAGCCGGACTCACACAGCCCAACCAAAAAGCGAATCGTATAGAGGTGAGAAACATTTTTGACCAACGAGGTGCAAAATGTCAGAACAGACCACAGTATCTCAAGAATCGGAATCAGAATCGATGGGCGGACCCGAGTTGCCAGCATCACCGCTGGCATCTGACCAAGTACATAACCAGCAGTAAAACAGTTACCAGCGTAGGTCAGTTCACTACCACGCATATTCAACGCTTCTTTCATCTATCATAATGTCAGTATGTCAAGAAAATTGCTTGTTGATGCGGATACCTACTCCTGAGACGTATGCATTTCCAATATTCGATTGGTCCAGGTTTTTGCTGAAATACCCCAAACACGAAGCAACCAGGAGGAAGGTGTCCAGCTTGAGCAGGAATCGCTTCTCTGCTTTTGGCTTATCTGGGTCATCCCAGATGTATCGCTGAAATGTCCGCAGCGCTCGACGGATCTTACCAGTAGGCTTTGGTCTCTCTAACGATGCAGTGATATCCTGTACTTGTGATATTGATTCGTCGGATGATGGGGCATCATAGATTCCCTTCGCCTGGACCTTCACTTCGCCTTTTGATGCCATATTCAGTCACTGGTGATATTCGAAAGCGTAGCTAAACGTCTGCTTTTTGCGGGAGTACCGCCTGAGGAACAATTTCTATATACGCTTCGCAGACAAAACTTTGCCGAGTCCCAAGATTTTCACCCATTATTGCGTTATCAGCCCAATTCTGCCATCATCGATGCGATTTGGCCTGGGGCATCAAATGGTACAGAGCAACGGAAATTCCTCGGGGCGCCAGGGACAGTGGCGTATCAGATATCTCGAGCGGAGCTAAGATGGTCGCTATATCTTCGGTAATGATATTCAGCGTGCTCGCATATATGCTGTGACAGGCTCAGTATGACAAGGTGGCTCTATGCGAGATAATCCATTGATTGTCATTTGCCAGTTCGAGTCATGCTGTACTTATATGGGCTTACACAGGAGTTTAAGGCGCTAGATTTGATGCGTTCGCAATCAGACACGTTCATTGCGACATAAGTTCAGGGGTGGGCAATCACTAGCGCTCGTAGCTGTATGGCCTGTTTAGGAGCAAGTGTGACCCAACAACACTAGCACCCCAGTATCTCCTTTGCAGCGCTATCTCCGGCACCCATAATATCATCCTACGAGGTTTGTATACCCATACAGGCGTTCAGGTAACTGGGTGGTGTACATTCTGACAAATGCGCAACTTGGATAACGCGATGGCGACATTGAGGGGTTGGTTGATGAAATCTACATGTTTCCCCACATCGAGCAGCCTCAAGGCCAAAGAAGCATGTTTATAAGTCCAACAATATATAATCTCAAGAGAAAATATCACTTGGTATTTACAAGCATTGATTGATGGCCATTGGTGGTGACTTGTTTGAATAATTGCCCAAGCCTTTATTTACTTACTTATTTGTATCAATAATCATGGCTACCACAACTGTACAGGAGACAGTTTCCAAGGAAACGATTAAGAAAGATCTCTCAGAGTATGATTTTGCCAACTTAAAGCCCTATAAACACCCACCGGAGACGAAGGAAGATTTACCATGGTCAGAGCTCGTAACGCTTGATCTCGAAGACTATGGTCGACCCGGTGGCAAAGACCGACTGGCCAAGCAACTCGAACATGCTGTGCATCATGTCGGATTTGTACGTGACTCTCCTATTTCGAAAATGTAACTGACTCGTAGATAGTTCTACGTCAAAAACTTTGGCCTCACCCAAGAGCAAATCGATCGTCAATTTACACTTGCAAAGCATTTCTTCGAACTTCCAACATCAGAGAAGGAGAAGTACGAACTGGACTACAAAGCTGCCGACTACAATGGCTGGCGCCGACCTGGCCGTGCGTCGATTGCCGACACCAGAGACAATATTGAAATCTACAACATCCCCAAGTTCACCGACGACTTCAAGGGCAAGTACAAGCAACCTAACCTACTCCAAGCGCACCTACCCGAGATCGAGGTATTTCAGAAAGCTCTACATGCTAATGTAGTTCTTCCTTTGCTTCGCCTCTTTGCCATTGTGCTTCAGTTGCCAGACGAGGATTATCTCGTAAAGCAACACACATATGAGAAGAAGTCAGAAGACCACTTCCGGTACATGATCTACCACGCGCGCACTGAAGAGGAATGGAAAGCTGCAAAGTACGGAGCAACTGGCGGTCACACAGATCTTGGCACTGTAACCCTACTATTCCGCCAGCCAGTTGCAGGTCTTCAAATCCTAGGCGAAGATGGCAATTGGACTTGGGTCTCAGCGCAACCCGGCACAATCACCGTCAACCTTGCAGACACCATTTCACATCTTACCGGTGGATGGCTGAAGTCTTCCGTTCATCGCGTCGTTGCCCCGCCCAAAGATCAGCGAGAGTATGAGCGCACAGGCTTACTATACTTTGCGCGTCCGCACAATGACACCAAGTTGCTGCCAATCACTGATTCGCCAGTCTTGGAGAAGGCGGGGGTTAAGCCACGATTTGACTCGATTGTGACTATGGAGGAGTGGGTGAGAGCGAAACAAACATTGCAGCTGAATCCAGATATTGCGGCGAAGAGGTGGGCGGAAAGAGGAGACGGGAAGGTTGAGGTATTGGCTGGGTTTCATGATCAGAGGTATAAAGAGTAGTAAAGTTTGGCTATACTGAATCTACTACTTTCATTTAAAACTACATTCTTTGGACGTTTTGAGGCAAAAGAGGTGATAAATTTTGGTTAGCTCTCTGCCTAGTTGTTTAGCTAGAAGTGAATGCTCACGCTCACGTGACCTGTATCAGTTCGACCTGGACAGACTTTTCTTAATGATGAACCTGGAAGTCCCTCCCTCATTGCTATAATCGTTCAAGCGGTCATCCTTTCATTGGAAAATCAACTTTCTTTGATGTTTTTTCTAGCCAAGAAAAGGAACGTACCACCTGCAAGATCAAGCATTTTTCTCCCGTAATATCGAACAATTTTGGGTCGCACTGGCCATCGCACTTTACACTGCCACTACCGTCGATGAATCACAGAATGACGGCCTCGTGCTTATTGGCTAGGTAGCCTTCACTTTAGGAGGCAAGGCTGAAGCCTGAGCTCCGCCTTGCAGATGCAATCTCACGATTTGAGGCAAGCCTTTCAAGCGACCAAAAGGTCGCTTTTCATACGCAAAGGAAAAGTGCGCTGAAATCCCCCCCAATTCTTGGCGATGTTATGCGGTTTACTGCCGATATCGACCGTCGCAAGTCAGACAAGGGAGGACGGTGCCTTGGACCACGCTTCACCAACTTCATGCAAGGCGTTCAACAGTTTGCGGCACTAGGAGATGTCATAGTTGGTGGGTCTCAGAACATCATCGCATGTGGCGTGTGGTCGCTCGTTCGCATGTCCATTCTTGTGCGTTTATTTGCTGAAAACGCTCTGTTCTGAACTAATCTAGATGTGATAGGCTGTCGTCAATTTCACCTCATACCTTGAGAAAATCTCCCTTGTGTTCATGGAGATTGGTCGCTCAATTCCTCGTCATCAAGAGATGGCCCTACTTTACCCACGATCAAAGGATCTGCAAGCGCACATAAACGAATACTATCTTGTAATCGTTGGCTTCTGTCATAACTTTGTGACATTTACTCAAAAGTCCGCCGTACGGCAGTTTGCGTCCACTCTGAGTGATGCAATCATCAAGACAACATAAACAGAACTCGCACAATGGGCACGTGAGATCGGGGATGAGGTGCGCCTATTGATTGCAAAAAGGATCGAAGAGGAAGCCGAGGAGAATTCGCGATACCGCTCGTTATCAAAGGTATTCTCGAAAACTGTTTCACATCAACAGGAACTTGCTGCCAGACTTCGAATCTTGAAAATGTGCTCATCACATGACTACGAGACTACCTGGAAACAGATTAGAAAGACTGGGAGCACGACATGCTTTACTTGCGATAAAGAATACGTAAAATGGAGGATGAAGCCAGAATCCAACACTCTACTGTACCTTGGTATATTAGGGTGTGGAAAGTCGGTGATGATGGCTAACATGGTCGATGACCTCAACAAGTTTATTGAGAACCAGGACGCACTTGTGGTGTACTTCTTTATTCGACACGAGATGCCGGAAAGTTCGAAATCTCGGACAGTCATCGGTTCCATAGTCCAACAGTTACTTCGTTTAGGACATAATTTCACTGGCGCTACAAAAGATAGTGGTGATATTCTCGGGGTGGAGGAGATGTTGGCTCTTCTTCGTGACTCGCTTTCTCGGAATAGCAAAGCATACCTTGTTATAGATGGCCTCGATATCTGTGGCCAAACGGATAGAGCGGAGATTATTGATTTCCTATGCCAGCTACAGCAAGACAAGCGGTTGTTTGTGTGTGCATCCTATCGTCAAGAGCCTAATATTGCAATAGGTTCACTACTCCAAAGTTTCGAGCCAGTGCGAACAGTGCCAGTACCCGACAATGGTTCCGAAATTGAGTCATTTATCGAAACCGAATTGACACGTCGTTTGGAGGCTGGCTCCTTAAAAATCGGCCATGCACCACTAATCTTGGAGATTCAAGATGCTCTACTTGGAGGATCGAAAGGAATGTTCCTGTGGGTCGCCCTGCAGATTGAGATAATATGCACTCTGCAAACAGATGAAGAAATTCGGAATACGCTCGCAGACCTTCCAGGGGGTCTTGGGGACATATATTCTCGCTTGCTTCAAAAGCAAAAGAACCCAGTATCAAAGTATCAACAACGCATCCCCGAACTAATCACGGTGGCACAACGTCCGCTAACTACCAATGAGATACGAGAGGCTCTTAGCGTCACTCTGGGAGACACAACTTGGACAGCTGCAAAGCTTCTCAATGATGTTTACCCCACGCTTGCGACTTGTGGATGCCTCCTGGTCATTGAGGAAGAAGAGCACACTGTCCGATTCTTTCACCCCACTGTAAAGCAATTCTTTCTTGGACGTTATGTCGATACACAGACCATCGCACGTTGCCACAGTTCAATGACGGAGATCATTGTAACCTACCTCAGCTATGGAATATTTGAAACTACAGTATCTACTTTCCGCATTCCAGAGATCGAAGTCGGGTCAGTGCCAGCCAGGATTATTGACTCCACCAAAGTATCTTCATCAAGTGCACAAGACCTTGCATTAAGACTCTTGAAGCGTAGGAAACAACCCAACATCAGCATCGGCAAGACTGTGGCCGAGAGAACCCAAGTGAATTATCAGCCCCCAACGATTGTACACCATTTTTGGCCTTATGCTAGAGCATGCTGTTGGCAACATACCAGTAAAAAATCACAAGATAGGATTGTCCATCGACAAACTACTTACTGGTCTGTTTGATAAATCAAATATATCAAATGAGCACCTTATATGGAGCATGGCGATTGAGGAGAATAATGTCGAATTGGTAAAGTTGCTCTGGAGCACGGGGCGTATCAACGATGGGCTGCTGCACCTGTATTCACGTGCAATTTGCAAAGGCCACGAAGAAATCGTACAAACATTCAATAATCCCGGAATGCGTGAGATTACAACCAGGCTTCTTGATTCATCCTCCGCAAATATGGATGCCTGTCTTGTGGCATTCGCTGGAAGTCCCCATGCTATGCAAAAATGCATTTCTCATGCCAGATCTACTCAAAGTCCTGCACATATGTGCGAATCTGGAAGAAGTCCAATCGCATGCGCAGTATGGGGCTGTAATATGGATACATTTCGTAGTCTACTCATTGAAAACTTCTGGGGCATTAATTTGGGAACAAAACATATAACACCCATTTGGGAGGCAACGAGAAGTGAAAATCGGGAGGCGTTGGAAAGGCTGATTAATACAAGGAGGGTGCTTGTGGGACCTAGGGAAAAGGAAGAACTCCTTAAACTAGCAGGAGATGGCGAGATTCACGGACTTCTACTGGGGATGACGCCAACTGTATTTAAGAAACGCCCAGTAATGCAGCGTAGCAAAACCATAGGTTCAGGGTTGGGCACATTCTATAGGCTCCAGGAAGGCCATGAGAATCCAAGTGAACTGGACTATGGGGAACCTCTGACAAAACCAAACCAAACCGAAGCAGCAACGCGTTGAAGCTTGCCACTCATTTCCCATTCCAACCCCACCCTACGCCTTCGCCGCACTAGGCTGTTTATAATACTTACTCTGAACAAACGGCATTTTCGTAACAACCGCACTCCTCCTCTTCCCCCTAACCACAACGCCAACCGCCGTCCCCGCCTTATGCATCCCGTCCTTAACATACCCCATCGCAATATTCTTCTTCAGCGTCGGCGACGGACACCCCGACGTAACAACACCAATCTCCTCACCGGATTCATCCACAATCGCCGCGCCCTCGCGCGCAGGCGACCCCTCAACAATGAGCCCAATACGTCGCCGCGACACGCCGCCGCCTTCAGATTTCTTCTTCAGCTGCTGCAGGATGACAGAGGAGCCGTGGAACCCGCCGTTTGCGCGCCGGTCCTTGCCTATAATCCACGAAAGCGCTGCTTCAACAGGCGTAGTCGTATCGTCGAGATCGTGGCCATACAAACACATGCCGGCCTCCAGACGAAGCGTATCACGTGCACCAAGGCCAGCGAAGCGCAGCTCAGACGGCGCCGTGTCGAGGAGGTACTGGGTAACTGCTTCGGTGGCGTAGGGCGGGATACTTATTTCGAAGCCGTCTTCGCCCGTGTAGCCGCCGCGGCTGACGAGGACGGAGGCGTCTGTTTGCTGGATGGTGGCTGTGAGGCATTGGCCGAAGTAGAGGGATTCGAGGGCGGAGGCGGATTCGGGGTTGAGGATGCGGGCGAGGATTTGTGCGGATAAGGGACCTTGGAGGGCAATGAGGCCTTGGCCTTCGAGGATGGTCCATTCTACGGGTTGGTTTGGATGGGTTGTGCTCCAGGCTTTGAGGTATTGGGTGAAGTAGGCATTGTCTTTGTCGCGGCAGCCGGCGTTGGTGACGACGTAGAAGCGGTCGGCAAGGCGGGTGATGACTGTGTCGTCGGCGATGCCACCAGTTTCTTCATGGAGGAGGGTGGAGAGGGTGGATTGGTGTTTAGGGAGCGCAGAGAGGGAGGTTGGAGTGATGCTTTCGAGGAAGGCTTCTGCGCCTGGGCCGGAGAAGTGGTGCTGGACCCTGGACAGATAATCAGTCCTTATCTGCACGTGAGAAAGTTGGGTTTGGATTGGAAGTCCTTACATGTGCCCTACGTCGAACAAGCCGGCCTTCTCTCGTGTCCAGTTGTGTGAGTCGACAATGCTCATGTCACTGTACTGCACCGGCATCGCATACCCGCCAAATGGCACGAATTTTGCGCCATTTTTGGCGTGAAGCTCATACAAGTCTGTTTTGCCCAATTCCTCTTTCGGTGCCTCGGATGAAACATATCGGAGTTGTGGGGGTTGCTGTTTTTGGCTCTGGTTGTGGTGTTGGGTGAGCTTGCGGGGTCGCGAAGCTTGACTTGATAGTGCTGGGGTTGTATAATGCACCTTTTGCACTTCTTCTACCCTCAATAATCTTGACCCCGTGCAATTGATCGCCGGGCGCAATACTGTGACAGCTCTTCTTGAAGCCATTGCGTGTGAGTAAAGTTCAAAGAGAAAAAGAGAAATTCCCAATCCGACGGGTACTCACGGCGCGGGCAGATTATATACTGTGAGGGCCACAGTTCGCCCAATTAGGACTAGAGGCGGCCAGCTTCCCCGTCGGAGCTCGATAGCCCACCTTGAACCAGGACTCGATACACCAAAGCGGACATAGATTGCATACCAGACCTATCCGTCCCCGACGCCAGCCCTTTGTACACCTGCAACCATGTCCAAGGGCACCAAGTATCTGCTGGTGTCGCTGCCGACATCTATATCGCCCTCGGCCCACGCCGACGAAGCTCTGACTGCCCTCAGAAGCACCGTGACATCAGATGCCGGCAACACGTTTGCCTTTGCCATACCAAACTTCAAGATCGGAACCCTAGATGCGCTGGTGCAACAGGCTGATGACCTCGCCAAGCTCAACTCGGCATGTGAGGGCGTGGTGAACAAGGTGGGCGACAGCCTGCGAACCATACTCGACGATGAAGAGAAGGTGCAGCAGCAGAAGACCATCAACGATAGTACGTCAGGTCTTGGCACGCCATGTGTATACACACATGAAAATATATCAACAAGACAGCCCAAGCTTATGCAGTATATATAGAGCCCGTCGACCAATACCTACGCACATTCCAATGGAACAAGGTCAAATACAGAGCAGATAAGCCCATCGCCGACCTCATAGACTCATTACAAAAGGTCAGCCACAACAACACCTACATACCATACAATCTCACCACTAATCCACCCCTCCAGGAAATCCAAGGCATCGACAACGACGTCAAATCCAAATTCTCCCAATACAACCAAACCAAAAGTGCCCTCGTCGCCGCCGAACGCAAACGAACCGGTAACCTCGCCACAAAATCCCTCGTAAACGTCGTCTCCCCCTCCTCCATCATCCAAGACTCAGAATACCTCGACACCCACCTCATCGCCGTCCCCAACCTCGCCATCAAAGACTTCTACTCCTCCTACGAACAACTCTCCCCAATGGTCGTCCCCCGCTCCGCCACAAAGCTCGCCGCCGACGACGAGTTTGCGCTGTTCGCCGTCACCACGTTTAAGAAACATTCGCCAGACTTTGTGCATCGGTGTCGCGAGAAGAGGTGGACGCCGCGCGAGTATGCGTATAAGGAGGGCGGCAAGGAGGAGGAGGCTAAGGAGGCGGATCAGTTAGTACGGGACGAGAAGAAGCTTTGGGGTGAGGCGTTGAGGTTGGGGAGGACGGGGTATAGTGAGTGTGCGATGGTTTGGATACATGTACTTGCTTTGCGCGTCTTTGTCGAGACGGTCTTGCGGTATGGGTTACCACTTGATTTTGTGTGTGGGCTTGTTCAGGTATGTTTCTCTCCCATTTCCCCATATCTCTCACTTCATTTTTCACTGTTTTGCTAATGCGTTCGATACAGACGAATACCAAGGGCGCGAAAAAGGCGAAATCAAATCTCGACGCAAAGTACTCGTACCTTGGCGGTAATGCGTTTGGTCGCGATAGTAAGGGGAGGGTTATGAAGGATGATCAGGCTACTTCTGTGGATATGCAGCAGGCTGGAGGCCACCTGGGCGATCAAGAGTATACCGCTTTTGTGTATTATGAGTTTGAGATTGTGTAGGGGAGAAAGAGAAGGGATTGATGGATGAATGGTACAGTCATGACTTCCTCGTTTGAAACAAAGTAAGGGAATAGATGGGAAAGAAAGATATCAACTTCATACTGTGGTAGGTGTGTTTTATATCTGATGTGTGTGCATGTGTGGTATATGGGATGATTCAATTACTCAACCTAGATAAAGTAATCATGAACTCCCTGATCTCAGCCTCGCCCATTTAACTACAAGGCTTTGGCATTATAATAGCCGCTTCTTTTTCGCTGTCAATTCACTGTTGACAAGAGATTTCAAGTAAGGTTCTATCCGCTTTCGTTTCACACTCGTGCCCAATGCTTGCTTGTACAGGACAGTGATGTGCACGTACATTGAGTAGTGATGAGTTCACCGCAGAATTATAATTCAGTCCTATGTGTGGCTGTATTAGGGTAGTGCTCGGGTGTCTTGTATGCTATACTATATTATATTCAAGTCCTCGCTTCGAATTAGTACAAGTCGAATTTGTTTTATGTTAGTTAGGATGACTATAGACAAATATAATAACTGGAAAAGGGCAAAATTGCACCACTATCCAGACTTAGCTTAGCTCTTCTCATGGCATAGCTTACCGCGCTTATAGCATATGGAATTCATTTTGTGTGTAGCAAAAATCTCACTTTATATATAGCAGCAGTCAGATTTGGAGGGCAGGCGTATAAAAGTAAGATTCAATATTAAGTGAAATATATGCGAGGGAGCTATCAAAATGTAGTATAAAACTCATTCGGTAATGTAAAATGAAAAATACACAAATCAGAAAGTCGCAACTTGGTTTGTGCTGATAGGTGACACTACAAATGGACCTCGGGAGCTTGCCTCTTTCTTGATCTGAAGGTGAACTCTGTTTTAGCTCTCATCGCTTTCAGAGCAATACTATTCGAGTCTATCAATAGAAATGAGCATAGAATTCAAAGCCCAACAATAATGTTCAAAATTTCAACTTCAAATTGAAATAATTTCGACAACAGTGATGGTAATTAATACACTTTCCCCTCTTCCAGATAAGCCCGATTTGATATCATTTATCGGTTTCTATTTTTGACAATGTACAGCTCGCGCGGCTAATAGTTGTTGAAAAACCTCGTTAGACATGGCATCTTTAACCTGGATACACATTTCTGCTGCGACATTATCCTTTATCTCCAAGTGATCAACTTCCTTCCAGCCCTTCTCACCGATTGGCCCATTGATCTGCATGGCTTTTTATGCGGTAGAATTGTTCATTATGATACGACTATTTGTGGCATTTTCGCGATGGTCGCTTGGAGTGGGTAGTCCTGGCTAGACACTTGTCAGTGTATTGCCGTTAACATTTGTGCGAGAATATATACCATTGTGTGTTTGTCCTTGAATAGTGAATTAACAAGATATGCTGATGAATGGTAGATTTCGCAGTTACTCCTTGGTGTCAGATTTCGTAAGATTAGTGTTCTGGCATGAGAGCTACGTTGGCAAATAAGCGCCTATGTCGTTTCATCTCGGCCGATCCCCAAATGAAGCCCGCTTGAATCTTCATTCTCGGACGCAGCTTTGGATAAATTCAAGAAAGAGATACATGCAGAGATTGTCGAGCAGGGACTACCGGAATTCATGATCATACAAAATATAGTTTGTTTTGTTAGCGTATAATCGCCAGAACGGGGCCAAAATAACCTTGGAATGTCAATTGTTCAAGACGAAATTAAGGTTCACAATCACTAAGTAAATGGTCAATGCAGCGGCATAGGGTGTCTGTGCACCGCGTGCACATGTTCAGCCCGTGCACGCCGAACGCGAAACTCCGTCCCATCTACCCAAACTCCACACGCGATATCTCCACCAATATGAGTCGAATTGAAGCAACGATTGAAGCAATTAACTCGCGAGATCATGGTGAACCTTTTTCGTATACAGAAACCGCTGCCAAATTTAATGTTGAGCGCACCACACTCAGCCGAAGGCACCGCGGCGTGACGAGCTCAATTCACGCTGGTACAATCAATCAACGCAAACTCAACCCACAACAAGAGTTAGAGCTACTCAAATATATCAAAAAACTCACTGAGAGAGGCCTTCCACCTACAAGAGAGATGATCAAAAATTGGGTTGCACAAATAGCTCACCAGCCCGTAAGCGATAGCTGGGTTACTCGCTTTATCCGCCAAAATAAGAGCTCAGTTATATCAAAATGGACCTCCGGCATTAATCGCTCCCGCCACGCCGCTGATTCCTATATGAAATATAAGTCATATTTTAAGCAATTACACCAAAAAATAGAGGAGTATCACATTAAGCCTCGGCACACCTATAATATAGATAAGAAAGGCTTTATGATAGGCATAACTAGCAGGTCAAAACGTATATTCAGCCGCAGCGATTAGGAGAGAAAGAAGGTTAGAGAGGCTCTTCAAGATGGATCACGTGCGTGGATAACTATCCTAGCTTGCATCTGCGCTGATGGGACGTCTCTACCGCCCGGCATCATCTATGAGGCTGCCCAAGGAGCTATATAGTCAGCATGGGTGGATCAAATTGAAGCTGGAGAGCATCTTACTCACGTTAGCTCATCTCCGACTGGGTGGACAAATAATAATCTAGGGTTAGCATGGCTCAAGCAGGTTTTTGATCGTTATACGAAGAGTAAGGCGAGACGCTCATATCGATTACTTATTTTAGATAGGCATAGCTCCTATGTTACTCCAGCTTTTATTGATTATTGCGATCAAAATAGGATTCTACTAGCTATCTTTCCTCCACATTCAACTCATACTCTCCAGCCTCTCGATGTAGTAGTTTTTAAGCCTCTCTCATCTGCCTACTCTACCGAACTCACTCAACACCTCCACTACACGCAGGGCCTTATTGCAGTCAATAAAGGCGACTTTTTTCTACTCTTCTAGCGAGCCTAGATAACTACGTTTAAAGCTCCACTTATATTAAAGGCCTTTAAAGCTACCAGTATATGGCCAAGAGATGCTGAGTATATACTCAAAAAGTTCAATAACTCGCCAGCAAATAAGAGCTCGCGCTCTAGCTCACCATTACAACTCAATAATAGTAGTTGGAGACAGATGGATCGTCAACTCCAGCATGCAGTAACTAATACTACTCAGCCTGCAGCTCGAGCTGTACGCTCTCTACTCCACGGTCTCCAAGTCGAAAACAAGCTACTTAAGCATGAGAATAAGGGACTACAAGTAGCTCTCCGCGTCAAACAGAGACACCAGAAAAAGAGCAAACCTCTCAACCTCCAGCAGAGAGAGGAGTACCATAGTGGAGGCGTATTTTGGTCGCCGCGCAAGGTACGAGAAGCTCGGACTCGTAAGGCAGTAAAGCAGCGTGAACGAGAGCAAGAGAAACTCCAAAAAGCTGAGAGAAGGGAGCTACAGCAGGCTAACAAACGATACAAAAAGCAGATAGCAGAGGAGAAACGGATAGAGAGAGCTGCTCTCAAATTAGTAAGGGAGAAGGAGAGAGCTACCAAGGCCGCCCAGCGCGCTGCTCAAAAAGCTGCTCTCAACACCAAAAATTCTATACAAGCTCCAACTATAGTGAAGAGAAAAGCTTCAGCTCTATCTACGCCAAAGAACAAGCGTCGCCGCCAAGTTGCTGACGCTGCAGCTGCTGAGGAGCCTCCAAGAGCTGCACCTCTAGCTCCAGCTCGAACTACTCGCTCGGGCCGCAACGTCAACCTCCCATCAAAATTCAGATAGTACAAATTACTCATAGTCCTTCAATTACTACTCCACTACAAAATCTCGTGATAATAACTATTATATGTGGCTCTACAGCCTCATTTTTAAGATCGCGAATTTGGCGTTCGGCGTGCACGGGCTGAACACGTGCACGCGGTGCACAGACACCCTAGCACCAATGGACTAAATATAACCAACTTTTTCTAGAATGGCCAACTGGTGAGTTCGAATACATAAAGAAGAAAATGAAATAGATAGCACTGAATGAAATGTATGAGTTCATATTCATTTTTTTTTCTTGATCACTGGGTACGCTAAGTCAACATCACTGATGGTAGGTAGAAATATCAGTGGCGAGAAAAATTACTCCCCAGCCATAACTATGATACATCTCTTTTGTTGAGCTAGATGCGCCCTCGAAACCTATCACTAATGCTGCATCTCCATATACTATCTCCATTTTCTTCAATAATCGTGAGCATGATGTTAGATAATGCAAAGCGAATATAGATGCACAAAGACACGATTCCGAGGCCTCAAACCAATGAAATCGTATTCTGACGGGATAAAATCGATCACAATGAATTTTAGACCAAAATGATATAGAACAAGAAGAGCTGGTCTCTGGTCTTCGAGTAAAGTTGGGGTAATGGAGAGGGATTATCACGTGTAGTGTGCAAAGCCGGGACTCAGCCGCTAAGTCCAATTGGGTCTTGGCGGTCACGCTAGCAGCATTGTTCCGCGAAAAAGTTGCCCAAGAAAAGAACAGCTCGAAGAGTAGAAGTCTACACTCGACAATTGCGACCATGCCATCCACACACAAGAAAGAAAAGCCTTGGGACACAGACGACATAGATAAATGGAAGGTATGTCTTGCAACTTTGCGCGCACGGGAAATCGTACCCTGACATGATTCGCAGATTGATCCGTTCAAACCAGAAGACAATACCGCTGGTGCCTTCACAGACGAGTCGCGTTTCTCTACTCTCTTCCCCAAGTATCGCGAGCAGTACCTGAAAGGATCCTGGAAGTTTATCACGCAAGCACTTGCGAAACATGGCGTGGGATGCGAACTCAACTTGGTGGAGGGCTCCATGACAGTATGGACAACGCAGAAAACGTACGATCCAGCAGCAATTTTGAACGCACGCGACCTCATCAAGCTTCTTGCAAGAAGTGTACCGGCCCCGCAAGCAGCCAAGATCCTCGACGACGAAGTTGCCATGGACATTATAAAAATCAGAAATCTAGTTGGCAACAAGGAGCGATTTGTCAAGAGGCGGCAGAGGATATTAGGTCCGAATGGATCGACATTGAAGGCATTAGAGTTACTCACAGAAACATATCTGCTAGTGCAAGGAAACACAGTCGCGGCAATGGGCCCTTTCAAAGGCCTGAAAACTGTACGGCGTATTATTGAGGACACAATGCACAACATTCACCCCATATATGCGATCAAGGAGCTCATGATCAAGAAAGAGCTTGCCAAAGACCCAGAGCTAGTTAATGAAAGTTGGGACCGCTTCCTGCCAAACTTCAAGAAACGATCGCTCAGCAAACGACGAGTACCGCACAAGGTCACAGACAAAACGAAGAAGGTGTATACGCCATTCCCACCACCACAAGAGAAGAGCAAGGTCGATTTGCAGATCGAGAGCGGAGAGTACTTCTTGGGCAAGCATGCGAAGGAAAGGAAAGTAAAGGAGGACAGAGAAGAGAAAATGAAGGACAAGATGGACGCGAAAAGGAGAGAACGAATGGCAGAATATGTTGCGCCGGTGGAGAACAGTGAAAAGAAGAAAAAGAAGCGGAAGCACGAAGAAGGCGAAGAGAAGGAGAAGGAGAAGAAAAAGAAGAAGAAACAGAGCTCCATAATGGAAGTCAATGGCGACGCGGAATGATTGATCTGTTGCGCTGTAGGATATATATATTCTCGACACCGTGATTAGGTTCAAAATGGACATGGCCCAGGTTGCTGACTGTAAGTGTGCTTGGGAGTATGTACAAACTGGCTTGTCAAAATAGCATTGGAAGGTGTTTAGTTTACTGTATCGAAGTTAAAATACCCATTCTATTACTACGAAAATTTAGCCAAGTGAGTTGTTCAACACCCGACAGAATAAAAGCATGCTTAACTAAGCAGGTTGCTTGGCAAGCTATGTTCGTGGTTCGCGACATCTTCTGTTTCAGAGCTACGAAATGCCAGGACAACATTTTCAAACGTGTTACTGACCTGATCCTGACACCATCTCCAACAACATTAGATATTCCCAATACGTGTATTTAATGTATTATTATATACTATCTTTCCTGCCAATCATCACACTTTTACCCTGGGCAAATGCATATACTCTTTTAGACCAACAATGTTGGCACGAACATCCACTTCGCACAGTCAATATATACTCGTCACAAGATCATCAGAAAGAGTACGCATCTACAATTCACATAAAAGAGAGGGATTATGCACCCTGGTCCTACCCCCCAGTATGCACCAATGTACTGCAAAGCATTAACGACAAGCTCTGCGTATATACATCTACATCATTTTCGAATGGACGAGGCATAACGATATTTACAACACCAAAAGTAGCATCTAGATTTACTTCACTGCCCGGCTTTCGTGATTCATCAATCTTCCAAACGAAGAACATCAATACCTTCTCCGACACATGGCATGCAACTTCCATCCCCAACAAAGGGATTGGCATGCTGGCTTCCAAACCACTCAAGTTCAAAGACCGCGTAACATCGTACACACCCGTGTTTCTTGCTCTTTTGGAAGTGGAGTTCGGAACGCTCGAGCGCGAGCAGTGGTGGCGTCTCGCAGTCGAACAATTGCCTGAGAAAATGAAGAATGAGTTTTTGTCTTTAGCTTATGTCATTGGCGATGAAAGGGTTAGGGTGCAAGATATTGTCAAGTCGAATACGTTCCAAGTCCATATTGCGGGCGTCAATCACCTCGCCGTGTTTCCAGAAACGTCGAGATTCAATCATGCCTGCAATCCCAAGTAAGTTGTATCTATGCATTGTTGAACATGAAACCTAATCGTATCCTAGTGCTCAATACGTTATTGACACCGATCAACTAACACACACTGTACACGCGACACGTCCGATTGCTGAGGGCGAGGAAATAACAATATCATGTACACATTTGCATCCCGTACGATCTAAACTTAGTTTACTAATATGAAGTAGACACTTCCCCTCTTGAATCTCTCAAAACTCGTCAAGATCATCTGGAATCGTTTCACTTCACCTGTACATGCCCACGTTGCACAGACCCAACTTCCGACACCACTTTATCCTATATCGCATCCCTGCAAGCACAACTGAACGACTGGTCGCCCACCTCTACCGGCTCTCCGGCCTTGGCCGAACAGTTACTACAAGTGCACCGTGATGAGGGGCTAGAAGGGTTTTTGGACATTGCGTATGGGTTTGCGGCGCTGGCGTACAATGCGGTTGGGGACGAAGAGAGCGCGAGGGAGTACGCAGAGAAAGCAAAGGAGGCGGTGTTGTTAAAAGATGGCAAGTGGTCTGCGAATCTGAGAATATGGGAGGAGATGCTGGGTGATGTTCGACAACATTGGAGTTGGAGACGGAGATTGTGAATAGAGGGTGTAAATGGATTGTCATGATTGCTGGCCAAGTGGCATTTGTTAAAAGTATTTCGTGTCCAGACCTTTCTAGGGGACGAAGGTTTGTTGATGGAGCAAGCGTGTTTAAGTAGAGCCACACAATGGCAGGGAGCACCTTTGTGAGGCACAGGTGGCATAACCTGTATCATAGTAGACCTACGAAAAGGAATCGATATTATAGCCTTGGATATCTGCAGTTAACTTCTATGCACATGCTTCAAATACCCACTCAAGGAAGGGGAACAATGCAAGTGATGAAAAGAAATAGCAACATGGCATAGTTCTCTCCCTGAAATAAGCCAACAGTGCTAAAATAGCATTATTATGGACATGTGTGAGACCGAGAGATGCTGCGTGAATTATTTTTACAACCCAGTGTAGAAGACAGGAGGCCGACTTATCACAGTGGTAAATCAGACCTGGGAGCGCTTGTGTTGATGGCAGTAGGTATAGCTAATGGTGTATATCTTGAGCTACAAGATGAGAATCTTAGATGTACATGCAGTACAAAGGATGTTCGCGAAGGAGTCGAATCATGCAAGTGTAACGTGCAACCTCCTGTCAATATCCTCCGATCGATACCTATTGCATGCTTTCCCACTTTGGTAAGTGTTTTGAAATCTTAGCGCGACAAGCCAGGCCTAGCGTGCACGTGGATTCGAGGTCAGCGCGCGACGCGACTTCGATGCATCGTCATCGCTCCCGTACATGTAAATGTACATGCACGGCAATGAGCAGATTAAATGTTGAGCAAGCTTTGACTGGGCTTATTCCAGCGCTGAATGGGCCTTTGCCACCAGAATTAGTAGACTTGACTCTTTCGCTTCTCGCCCGCTCGCGTAGTGTTGCGCATTCACTCAAACCTGATGAAGAGATAGCGCGGCCATATGCATGTGCTCAGTTAGCATGCGAGAGGTATGATGAAATATGAATAAGCTTAATCGACTGCATAGCTAATCATGGTAGGTCTAAGAAACGGTTTAACCTCCCAACCATCGTCTCCCGTCCTCCATGTCCTCCTCGGGTCTACAAAAAGTTATACAACTACCTGAGCAGTGTGTTGCCTGCTCATGAAGCTACCAGAGAGCCTCAGACACCCAGCAAAAAAGCCACTTCGGCATCCGCCTCTACAAGAACAACACCCAAAACCCCACGCAGTACGAAGAAACCCAATGGCACTACTGCCGAAGTACCAGAATGGGTCATGCCTGTGATACGTAGTCTCTTGAAGACTTTCGACTTTCCGAGTGCCGCACCACACATTTTCACGGGTGTGGAGTCGATTCTACCGCTACTAGAGCGTATGGCTGCAGCAGGCGCGGTACAGACTCCAAGTAAGCGACCACAACGGACCGCTACACCCCAGGGAGCCTTTGTCAATGTAACCAATGCTCGCATCCTTGGTCTAACCTCCATTGTGTTTCTCTATGTATTCACAAAGATGAAGAATGTCGATGTCACACCTAAGCAATACAAGGAATGGCGGGAAACGGCAGTGAACAGCATTCTTGAGCTGCCTGTTGGGCAGGAAATTAACTACGAGGAGCTGTCACTCGAGATTGAAGAACTTCTGCCCATGGCCCAGGCCGAGGGTTGGCTTCAGATGGAGTGGTTCACAAATGTATTGCCACAGGAAGACGCCGAAGTCATGGAGGGTGTGGAATACACAGATAGTAGTGGTCGTCCAGTTGAAGGAGAGGGCATAGCCACGAAGGCTAATGGAAGCGACTACATCGGCCTCGGTACTATGATGCAAGATGCTACAGATTATTTGGGTGAGCGGCAAAGGAACGACTATAAGTCATGGAAGGATAATATTTTGTCCCGCATCGAAAAGATTGAGGCTAGGTAGGATTTGTTGAAGTGAAACGTGACTTCAATACATGATTCACTGCTAAGCTATGGTCCAACCTCGATTAATTGTTATATGCAAATGCGTGTATTGCAATAGAATGTCATGGCCAGAATAACAGAGCACGCCCAGTCTAACTTCAACATGAATAGCATTCAGCCCAGACCAGACCATGAAAGCGCAATTGCAAGCGAAAATGAAGTGGCGGAACGTATTACAAAATCTCGTTCTAATCTAATAGCGGGATAATTTGAACTTTGTGTCATTGGTTATACAAATATTTGTACAAAAAAGGTGGAGATGCTGATCAGTAGGAAACATGAAAAGTGGCTGCGACACGCTACCGTAAAAACTTACGTATAACCTAGGTTCCCTTCTCCCTATTGAAACATATCCTCTGAATCCAGTAAAGAGAGCATGGACACTATTCCTTTTTCTCCCGCCTCCCTCACCAACAACTCTTTCGTAGTGGGCGTGAGAGCCTTTGCGCCATGCTGCACTAAGCATTTAAACATGTTCAAATGCTCCGCCCAAATTGCATAGGCAATTGCAGGGAAATATTCGTCAGCATCGTCCGCATCGGCACCATGCTTTAGTAATAACTCCACAATGTCTCCGTAGCCTCTTCGAGCTGCAGCTGCAATAGCTCCAGTGGTCCTAGGGTTGTGGTCGAGGAGTAGCTGAACAGTCTCCAGGCTGCCACTCCCTGCAGCCAAAACCATTATCCTATCTTGGATCTTAGCTCCATGTTCGAGCAGCAGTTGCACCATATTGCAATGGCCATCCTTTGCCGCCACCAATATACAGCTACCAGCATTACTCGGTCGCCATAAAGACCCATCAGGACACCTTTTGTTTTGAAGAAGATGTTGAGCCATATTGAACCAGCCTTCTTTGACAAAATTTGACAGATGGAATTCGTGCAATTTAGGACCAATAGGCAGGTCGTATTGTCGATGTAAATCCATGATATAATCCTAGACCGCAGGGCTTGGGGTCGCGAGTCCCTCTTGCACCGCCCGGATTGCAATGGAACTCTGGATCTGTCTTCACAGTGAAAAGGCCAGGGTATAGACTTGATTTTCCATGTGAAAATGAAATCAATTACATCGGCTCGACCTTCCTCTGCCGCCCATTGCATCGCGCTGAATCGATCGAGTTGTCGGTCGAGGTAGCGTCCGATCGTCTCCTTTGATCCGTATCTTACACTTAGTTGAAAACAGTCTCCAAACAAATTAGTGGAATCTAAGGGCACGCCCCAAAAATCTACTTCAGCAAGGTGGTCCATGTAAACCTCGGCATTGTGCAAATAGTGCTCCAACCGATCAGACCCCAATATCTATGATTCTCGATCGTTAAAAACATACAAAGGATTGAGAGCAGCTAGGGTGCATAACGACTTGATGTAGTGTGGTACCGCTTGTGGCTTGGGAGCTAAATGTTCAGCGACTTTCCGGATATATAGTAGCGTAAGATTGCCATCTTGAGGCTCACTTTTGACGCGATGTTCAATGATGCTAAAAAGGATGGTGCTTTCGGCCGGGAAGTTGTTCATTTATCCTAGTTAAATAAATCGTCGAGCATTTCGTATATAAAGAGTACGGCGTGTACTTGATCTGAGAAGAAGCCTGAACCTTGTAAGTACATACTTTGAAATTTGAAATTTATACACACGGTTGATAAGCCTAAGCCTTAATCCACGAAATGTACCACGAACTAAGATCATATCGCGAAGGATTTGCTGGAAAATTTCTAGTGGTAGATCCTGGATGTGGTATAAAGACTCTTGTGGTAACGTAGTTTACCGTGCACCCAATGCACCTACCGCCTATCAGTACGCTGCTATGACTTTGTCGCAATCTGTTAGAATTCCCATCACTCCATTATGCCGCCGTCAAGCTTCGCGGATCGCCCATAAAGCCCCTGCCCAACCGGCTCGTACCATAGGGAGGGACGTTACAGTATTTCTCGAGATTTCTGGTTGTAATATTCATGGCGGAGCCTTTGCTAAATGATGCCTGACCAAGGCCAATCAATCAGCTGACAACAGAGCACTCTAACCACGTGAGTTGGTACTCATACGTCCTCAGTACAGTATTCGATTTGGATAGGCGCAGCCAGGCTTATTCATTTATTCAGATATTTACAAGCACATGCAACGGGGACAGATGAAATTCTCATTGTCACTGTGGATGGTACTCATGGCCAAGTGTGGTGCAAACAAACGTCTAGTCGGGCAACGACTCATGCCCTTGTCGTCCGAGGCACGAGCTTGTCAATCAAGCTACCTAACAGTACTTGCCAGGGCATCTTCAGGCGGCGGGGTATGCCACCGCGTGACCAGCCGCATCCGATGAGGTCGACACACAGCACATCCCAGGAAACCCAGCTCTTGTCTCTCAGTGTACGCAACTGCATCCCTTTCAAGATTCAAAGCTCGAGTTTAATATCGCATTTTGAGAAGGGACCAACGTTGCGAAAAGAGAGTGAATCTGAACAAAATCCAAACTCGAAAATCGAAGAACGCTAGAAGCGATAGTGGATTAGAATCTAGAACTAGCCTGCTTCTTTCAATGAGCAGGCCAAGGGAGCCTTAAGTAAAAAAAACCTACTATCCGCACATTGTAGAACAAGGGCAATTTCGAAAAAAAGAAGTTGTTTCTGAGTTGGGAGACAAGATTGAGGCAGTATCTCAATTTTCCGTAAGTATATACATAAAAAATGAATTTCCATTCATCGGAAAACATAATGGGCTTGTGGTTTGGTGGATACTCCCTTAGCAATTAAAGTTAGAGATTCACATTTCAAAAGTAAAATCTTGTTTCGACTTTGAGAGAAAGCTAGTATCGAAGCGTGTGAGTGCCTAAAGCGGTTCAGAGGCGAAAGTTCGATGCGGCAGCTGTCCATAGCAAACAGCTACTTGAATGATAACTGCAATCGTCGATATGTTCCTTTCGATGGCCTTCCCAAAGCGCCTGTGGCAAATGACCGAGATAGGATCACATAGTCCTTTCAAAGTCCATAGACGCACTCGGCTTAAGTTTCATAATTGCGCAAGGAAACGTTTTCGATTGTTCCCTTACGCTGTTGCATACTTTGCTAGATCATCTTGACTTGCCTCTTTCTTACAGTTAGCACAAAGTTTCCGCAATTAGCTAAAACATGGCTTGTAGGTGCTTGATGATTCCAAAGTTAGCAAAGAAAATTAGGCACATACGTTTCCGTTAAGATCGGATAGAGCAAGACATATAATTTATGTATCTACTCAGAATTCTCCTGATATGGCCAGAGTTTGGAGTACAATTCTCGTTCTCCTTCATTTTCAGCCGCGCTAAGGAAGACTTCTTTATACTTGTGGCAGTTTTCAATAGCAGTCTGATAGTACTCAGGTTGTACCATGCCATCTGCTGGTAGAACACCTTGTTCTTGAAGCAGCGACAGCATTTTCCCAACACCACCCATGTTCTCTTCTTCCTTCGCATGCAATTCAAGCTCTTCTGTTGAAAAATTTATGGGGCATGGTGTATCTTCCCCAAAGATCCCATCCCACTGGGCGACGAGAGCAATCAGCGAGTCACGCAAGAAGAACAAATCTCGATTCTCCCATACGCCGGTTACGAGCCAGACAGGCTTTCTAAGCACATGTACTGATGATCGCTGCAGAACATCCCAGTGAAGTGGTGCACGTTTCATGGTTTGAAGTTCGTAGTATTTGTGTATTGTTTCGCTCTTCAGATCGTGATTGATTTGTTTTTGCTCTTCAAGGCCCAGGGTATCGAAATTTTTGGGCTTCTCGGGCATGACCCAGCCCTCTCGGACAGTTTTGTAGTGTCGGAACGCTCGATGGACATTAGCCTGATAGAACAGCGGTGCTACAACCGCCGATTGCCAGTCCACAATTCCAGTGATCTTGTGCGAAACTGGATCCACGAACATGTTGCCGAGATGGAGATCGGGATGCCAAAGAATTCCGGTGGCAGCCGACTCGTCATTTGACGCTTGAACCAAAAGTGGGGCGACTTTTTCATATTTCGCGAGTAATTCAATCGCGTCTTCAGGGAGCTCAGGATCTTTCAGCGACCGGTAGTAGTTCGTTCGAGGTTTGGCATTGTTTCTGATCCATGATGCTTCATTGGCACCTAACGCTCGCGCATACGCTTGTGAGCTATTCCCTGATGCTGATCAGCATCTGCAGCAGGACCTTCGATTAAGCGGTCAACGTACATGGACCTCGATCAATATCCAATGGCTCCTGAGCGTTGTACCAAAGTTCCGCCTTTGTCAAGGGTCCCATTGCATATTGCTCAAGAGTTGAGTCTTGCTGGCTGAAGTTGACTTGGATGGCCTCTGAATTTCCGGTCAAGCGTTGGAGGTCTTCTTTGAAATATATGCAACCATGTTTCTCGAACTTCACGGCGCTCAAAGAGGTATCGAATTGGACGGTCTGATCGACGATTGCCAGCTTTTTCGCCCATGGCAAATTGTGCCATACCGCACCTAATCGCACGCCAGAAACTTTCTCCTCAAGAATATATTCAGCTTGGACTGAATTATTCACAGCATCACAAGACCACGCAAGCACGCGAGGGACAGGAATACTGAAGATGTCTCTGAGCTATTTTCATCAGTCATATGTATTTTTCAAGCTGGCACGTACGCATACCATATGCCGGGTGGCGACTTCGGAGGCAGTGGTGTAGTAAGCCGGCCCGGCGTTTGGATTTGGAAGTTTCGCAAAAACTCGTGCGCCATTATCCATAGTGAGAATAAAAGCCTTGTTATGCAAGCCTTCAATGCACTTTAGGACTTGGGTACCTGTTCGCGAGTTTAGCGACAATGCCCATCGTAGGACACAGAGACAAACAGCTTTGGGCTCCCTTGCAAACGCTAACAGCTTCTTTAAGCAATTGCGGTAGGTTGAACTTCAGATAGCGTTTTTCCAGCTCCCGTTGCTCATTCTTCCTATACACATATCGTAAGCAAACTCCTTAGTGGGTCTAGCGAGAGGTCGCTCTTACAGCCACCGTTGACAGGTATAGCGATACAAATCTGCCTCAGGGATGCTTTCGTCTGATTTCACCAGATTAGACAGTGAATATTTGTGTCAAGTCAGGTTGGGATCATCATACTAACGCCACGGCCTGTTTCTGCGAACAGTTTTGCAGTTTGCGATGCAGATTGCATCTTGTTAGTAAGGCTGAAGGACCGAAACTTCATGTTGAACACCCGGTGACGATAGGGAAGGGCATGTAGGACCAGCCAAGTGCCTGAATTCGAGTGGCCGACAAAGTGGATGGGTAGGATTTCGTGCACTTCCTACGCGTCCTCTATCCTAGTGTCGTGCAGTCGTGGAGAAGCACATATAAAATTGAGCGATTCCAAGAAGTAAAATGCTAGAAGCTCAAGATTCAAGGCTAGATATGCGACGGACTACTGGTAAAAGTTGTAGTCCCAGGTTGAGAAGGGGGGTATCCCTTCGTCTGCTGGAGTTTGCCCTCGCCAATAGAAATCCCGTATCAACTCTGCCCTCGCTTAACCTAGCTAATAGGAATACCCCTCTGTGTTAAAGCGATGCCGCTAATTGGCTGATTTTCGCGAGGACAAACTCCAGCAGACGAAGGGATAAGTAGTATGAGTACGCTGACGAAAATAATCTAGCTCTACTAACGTGTCCGTGCGCGCAACGATCCAGTTCGCGCAACGATCCACCAACACCATTTTCAGCAATGTAAAGATGAGGCTATAGAGCCACCCACAATAGTTATTATCACGAGATTTTTTAGTAGAGTAGTAAAAGGAATCATGCGATAAATTTGCACTACTTGAATTTACTTGGGAGGTTGACGTTGCGGCCACGCCGGGTAGTCTTTGGCGGTGGTGAAGGTGCACGCTCTATAGCTGCACCAGAAGCTGCACCACTACCTCCTCATTTCTGACGCTTCTTCTTTTGAGTAGGCGTACTTAGAGCTTTCCTCTTTTGATTCTGGGGTGGCTAGAGAGCTTTTTTGGCATTTTAAGCCTCTTTCTTGCGAGCTCGCTCAGCTGCCTGATCAGCCTTCTCCTTCTCCCTTACCTTCTTAGCTCTCTCTCTCTCCACACGCTTCTCCTTAGTAATCTTCTACTTATAGAGCTTAGCAGCTTTCTTAAGCTTAGATCTCTTAGCTTTTTATATCTGTTACTCTCTTTCTTCACGCTCCTTTACTCTCCTACGAGCACGTGACTCTCTAAATTTGTTTGGTGACTAGATAATACCTCTACTATAATACTCTTTGCGTTGTTAAAGATTAAGAGGCTTACTCTTCTTATTATACTTCTTTTTAGTAGTAAGAGCCTCTCTTAAACCCTTATTCTTATAGTTAAGTAACTCATTTTAGACAGAGAGATAATAGAGTAAATAAGTAATCTTCTTTACCTCTCTTTCTACCCTATCCTTTGCAATTAACTAGACAACCTCTCTTACCTTTCTCTAATTAGCCCTATAAAGAGGTAGTAAGCTACTCTTTAATTCTTCTTACTCTAGAGTCTATAGGTAGAATCTTTTAAGTATAACCTTAGAATCTTTTAGCTATATCCTAGTCGCTTTAAAAGACTTTAATATAGTTTCTTTTCTAAATGAAACTATCCAGGCGTTCTAGAATAAAGGAAAGAAGTTACCTTTTTTAAGTAAAATAAGGCCTTAAGACTTTTAGAGATAATTAGTAAGCTTAACTAAGTAGGCTGATGAGAGTGGCTTAAACATTACTACATCAAGTAGCTAAAGGGTATAAGTTAAATAAGGAGGAAAGAGAGCTAGGATAATCTAATTCTCATAACAGTAGTCTAAGAAATCCTAAGATATATAGCTGCCGTAGCCATCTACGATAAGTAATTAGTAAGAGCGTCGAGCTTTCTTCTTAGTATGGCGATCAAATACCTACTTAAGCCATACTAGGCCTATATCATTATTTATCTAGCTAGAGGAAGATGAGGTAATAAAGACTTCGTACTTTCCTACCTTAATATCTTCAACCCAGCTTAATTATATTGATCTAGAATCTAACTGATAGATAAGGCTTAGCAGCAACGCTAATCCATCTACATATATACCCGCTAGGAGAGTTATCCACTCTTATAACCCATCTTAAAGAGATATTTTTATCTACTTTATCTCCCACATCTATCTACTAAACACTCTTTTTAATCTTCCAATAATACCAATTAAAAAGCCCTTCTCATCTATATTCTACGTATACTAAGGCTCTATCTTATATTAACTCATCTTTTAGTAGAGAAGATTAAAGTAGAACTTGTATTTGGCTTCTAAATCAGCTTTATGGCGTTTACAGTCCATACTAGTCACCCAGCGTAAGATAAGATAGACTTAGTATCTATTAATAAAGCGAGTAACCTAGCTCTTACTTAGAGGCTCTTTAGTAACGTATAACGCAAAATTCTGAATCATTTTTCTTATAGGTAGGAGGCCTCGCTTTGTGAGAGTTTTGATATATTCGATAAGCTCTAGCTCTTATTATAGGCTGAGTTTCTGCTAGTTGATTGCTTGGGCTACTTTTAAGGCCTAAATGCCCTTGCATCTTCGCGCTAGTGTAGATCTATCTACACCATGCTTTACAGCAGCTTTTCTATATAATAATTACTCTCCTAGCTCTTGCAATTCCATATCTTCAATTGCAGCCTGAATTGGGTCCATATTGGTGGAGTTATCGTATGTTGAAGTTGAGCTTGATTTTAGGTTCTAGTGCGGGGTGGATCGTTGCGCGCACGGACACGTTAGGGTGTCTGTGCGCGTAATGCACGCCGAACACCAAACTCGCGATCTTATAAATAAGGCTATAGAGCTACATACAATAGTTATTATCACGAGATTTTATAGTAGAGCAGTAATTAAAGAACTGCAAGTAATTTGTACTATCTGAATTTTAATAGGAGGTTGACGTTACAGCCCGAGCGAGTAGTTCGAGCTAGAGCTAGTAGTGTAGCACTTAGAGACTCTACAGCAGCTGCAGCGTCAGCAACTTGCCGGCGACGCTTATTCTTTAGCGTAGATAGAGCTGAAGCTTTTCTCTTTACTATAGTTAGAGCTTGTATAGAATTTTTAGTGTTGAGAGCAGCTTTTTAAGCAGCGCGCTAGGCGGCCTTAGCAGCTCTCTCCTTCTCCCTCACCAATTTGAGAGCAGCTCTCTCTACCTATTTCTCCTCTACTATCTACTTTTTATATCATTTATTAGCCCGCTATAGCTCCCTTCTCTCAGCTTTTTAGAGTTTCTCTTACTCTCGTTCACGCTACTTTACTGCCTCACGAGTCTAAGCTTCTCGTACCTTACGCGGCGACCAAAATACGCCTCCACTATAGTACTCCTCTCTCTACTAGAGGTTAAGAGGTTTACTCTTCTTCTAGTATCTCTATTTAACGCGGAGAGCTACTTGTAGTCCCTTATTCTTATGCTTGAGTAGCTCGTTTTCGACTTAGAGACCGTAGAGTAGAGAGCGTACAGCTCGAGCTGTAGGCTAAGTAGTATTAGTTACTGCATGCTGGAGTTAATAATCCATCTATCTCTAACTACTATTATTAAGTTATAATAGTAAGCTAGAGCGCGAGCTCTTATTTGCTAGCGAGTTATCGAACTTTTTAAGTATATACTCAGCATCTCTTGGCTATATACTAGTAGCTTCAAAGGCCTTTAATATAAGTGGAGCTTTAAACGTAGTTATCTAGGCTCGCTAGAAGAGTGGAAAGAAGTCGCCTTTATTGATTGCAATAAGGCCTAGCGCGTAGTAGAGGTGTTGAGTGAGTTCGGTAGAGTAGGCAGATAAGAGAGGCTTAAAAACCACTATATCGAGAGGCTAGAGAGTATAAGTTAAATGTGGAGGAAATATGGCTAGTAGAATCCTATTTTAATCGCAATAATTAATAAAAGCTAGAGTAATATAGGAGCCATGCCCATCTAAAATAAGTAATTAATATAAGCATCTCGCCTTACTCTTAGTATAACGATCAAAAACCTACTCGAGCCATGCTAATCCTAGATTATCATTTGTCCATCTAGATAGAGATGAGCTTACGTAAGCAAGATACTCTCTAGCTTCAATTTCATCTACCCATGCTAACTATATAGCTCCTTAGGCAGCCTCGTAGATAATACTAGGCAGCAGAGACGTCCTATTAGCGCAGATGCAAGCTAGGATAGTTATCCACGCACGCGATCCATCTTAAAGAGCCTCTTTAACCTTCTTTCTCTCCTAATCGCCGCAGCTGAATATACATTTTAACCTGCCAGTTATGCCAATTAGAAAGCCTTTCTTATCCATATTATAGGTGTGCTAAGGCTTGATATAATACTCCTCTATTTTTTAGTATAATTACTCAAAATATAACTTATATTTCATATAGGAATCAGCGGCGTAGCAGGAGCGATTAATGCCGGAGGTCCATTTTAATATAACTGAGCTCTTATTTTAGTTGATAAAGCGAGTAACCCAGCTCTCGCTCATAGGCTAGTGAGCTATTTGTGCAACCCAATTTTTGATCATCTCTCTCGTAGGTAGAAGGCCTCTCTTAGTAAGTTTTTTAATATATTTTAGAAGCTCTAGCTCTTGTGGTGGGCTGAGTATACGTTGATTGATTATTTTAGTTTTATGAGGGGTTGTCACGCCGCGGTGCCTTCGGCTGAGCATGCTGCGCTCAACACTAAATTTGGCAGCAGTTTTTGTATACGAAAAAGGTTCACCATGCTCTCGTGAGTTAATTTCTTCAATCGCGGCTTCAATTCGACTCATATTGGTGGAGATATTGCGTATAGAGTTTGGGTGGATGAGACTCAGGTTTGGTGTTCGGCGTGCATCACGCGAACACGTGCATCACGCGCACAGACACCCTAGCGGGGCGTTAAAACCACTTGCAGTTTTAAGTAAATTTAAGTAGTACAAATTTATCGCATAACTCTAATTACTGCTCTACTATAAAATCTTATAATAATAACTATTATAGGTGGCTCTATAGCCTTACCTTTACATCGCTGAAGATGGTATGAAGTGGGCGTTGCGCGTTAGCGCCATTGCAAAAACAGCTTGAATCCAATTCGAGGCACGTCCGGATGAGGAAGATTCCCTAAGGCTGGAGATGAGTTATCTAGTTCGGCAAACAGTATTGGTAGTAATTAACATACCTTCACGAACATGTAACTGCGCTATATGATTGTGGAAGGTGATGTTCGCAGAGCGGTAAACAAATACCTAGTGGCGGGCCGTTTCAACCAACATGATCGTGTCGATACGACCCGGCCCAAATCACAATGAGCGGGCAAACTGAAACCCGTGGTTATCCCCCCATATTTTTTTGGCAATACAGTTTTAGCGAAAATCTTTACAGATTCTTCGTTGCCCTAGGTATTTGAATGCTTGCGTCAAACTACTAACACCTGAACCTTGGAATAGTACCTATCAAGGGTATAGCGATCTCGATATTAGGGACAAGAAAGTATATATACATCTAAACAAGCAATTCGAGTCTTTATAAGGTTACGATAATGTACCCAAATATAAGACACGGGAATAGAAACCACAGACGAGGTTGTACATCTACAGCAGATCCCCCTGACACTGGATTTGTCCATGATGTAGGAGTTGGAAATGATGTTGGCCTCAATGTTGTTAACGATGCTCTTATTGAAGATATCGACTGATTGCGGTTCATTGCAGATGTTGGCGGCGACTCGCCATCGTCTGGTGAATCATCGACGGGCACATCGGGTAAGCCGGGTGGCTTCACAGGAGTAGTTCCTGGTATCGCAGGCTTAGGAAGCGACGGAGAACCTGGCGTCACAGGCTTAGGGAGCGATGGAGGATTTGGTGTCACAGGCCTGGGAGGCGATGGAGGATTTGGTATTGATGGTGCACCCCTAGGGAGGATAGGCAATAGTGCGTGTTCCACTTTCCTGACTCCAGCATTTTGCTCAGAGCATTCTATACCTACTCCCAGTATAAATAAGTAACGATTTAAGTAAGAAAAATTGTTTGCAGTTTATCTTACAGGAGGCGGCTGATAGTCCTAGAGAAAGGCTACTAGTAGCGACTAGAAGCAGTATTTTATTCCAGCGCACGTACATGGTGAAGTTGGGGTGATTTATTTTATTTCGTACTTCGATATGCGTTCAAAAGTGAGTGCTGGGGGGAAAGGCAATCGGGCAGTGGGTTTCGAGCCTTCCTCTAGCTTATACGTGAAGGCCATTATATAGTTAGTCGACAATTACCACATCAGACCCTTGAGTGTGGGTAATCAAAGCATTGATCTTCAAAAGAGGCATTGCTCGTGATTTTCACACATAAGTTTGACCGCCGCAGTTCGCCTTGCGCTACGGCCTCCTCACTGGGTAGCCTTAAAGCAATGCCTCGTGGTGCAGTATTGCGGCACAGACCAATCAAGCAGTAGGTGTGCACCTAAATTTGGTGGGGCGGAAGGCTGAGTCGAAACATTCCGCCCGATTGGATTAGTATGGAGGATGCCTGTCCATGAGGAAAAATGGGGCCCGAGTAGGAGATCAAGCGAAACACGTTCTAATCGTGCTCTTACAGTCTTCTCTAAAATATTGAGAACTCGTTCTGCGTATAAACTGAAATACCTCTAACAGCTTAGAGCGAATATTCGCTTTGTTTTGCAGCAATACATTGTCCTAAAGTGAGTCTGGTGCCCGATTCACACGCACGAGTCATTATGAGTACGACTGATCAATTTTCCTCCCAGTCGACAATAACGAGATTGAATATTTGGGGACATATTACGCACTCAATCCAGCCGTCCTAGAAAATCATATGGCATGGCTAGCAGCAGGTAGGGGTAGCACGCCAAATGAAACAGTGATGGCGAAGGACAAGGAGGATATACAGTTGATCAAGGTCTTCTTGATATCGGCGCATGACGAGATTGTGAACAATATTGAGGATTCTTACATCGTTGAGGGAGGTATATTGTCAACGATTGCAAACATTCAAGGCCACCTCACCATTGGCCAGGCGACCGCGGGTGTGAAGTACGTAACAAATGATACTGGTCGTATGGAGTGAGTAGTGGCTTTTGAACCCGTTTGAGAAGGCCATGGGTCAGGAATGCAAGAAGAACTGAATGGGTGACAATGTGGTTGTGATTTTCGGGTTGGCTATGCATTGCATTAACCCTCTCGGAGCTGCTAGTTAGCATCTTGTCGGAGTTTAGGAAAACCAAATCAAAGGAATATCGACAGCCTTCGTTCTCCAAAAAACACGTGCATGTGAGCTCGATGACTTGGTAGCCAAATTCCTTGCGCATCGTGAACATCTTAGTTCTTTGGTAACCCAGTTGGCTCTAGTATGACCTGAGATAGGTGCACACTATCGCACAATGTTCGACATGATCTTGCGTAGTTTCGATACTAAGATTTCAAACTAAATTGATTAGTATCTTTCACACTCTTTGTGTTGATATACGGACCATCAAGATAATCCGCTGCAATCAAAAGCTCTAGACACAGCTCAGGCGGTATATCCATGTCAGAGACATCCTTGCTCTCTGCGTGCTTCTGATTGTAGTATAGATATTCGCAGACCTTCTCAAGCACGACGCCACTGGTACAGGTAAGACTCTTGGGTGCATACATGGGAGGAACATTCTTACTTTATGGTAGATAGATCAACCCGATTCTGCGTTGTCTCCTTAAAGCCAGCTTTTAAATGCATTAGTTCTCGAATCTTCGTTATCTCTTAATTAATACTAACACATAGGGTCTAATGCCTTTTTGATCGTGCCCGCGATGCACGCAGCCGAGCGCAGCATTTTGAACTCGTAACCATCGTTGGAAACAAGTGTAACATATTCGTTCGCTTTGCTATCGGTCATTGTGAAAAGACGGAAATTTTGTTGAATAGATAAACAAAGGGTATTGAGAGTTGGGTGTGGAGAGAGCGGGGAAACTGCGCGCCATCACGATGTCACGTTTTAGCGCGTAGCCACCAGGTGTTGCAATAATTCGTGCGCGATGAGGTAATCAACCCCACCCATCCGCATCATCAACAATAATCAAACCAAACTTCAACATAACACTATCTTACTCAAAACGTGACATTTTTAAGAGATTCTTATAGCAATGGATAGCCCGAAGACTCCTGAACAAGATGATATCCTACTTATACCTGATACTGAAGAGCGCGCGCACTATTTCTGGCATTTCGATCATCAAGGTCCTGATAAGACTATGGCTGACGTTTCCGCCGCTCATGGGATAGATGAGGCTACAGGGCGCCGCTGGAGGCAAGATCGAGCTTAATTTGGCGACGCACGACGTGTGAGGAAGCAGAAAGCTGCAGAGAAAGGACATAAGCTTAGCCGCCCATAGCGAGTCTCAGAAGAGTAGCTTCAAGGCCTACTTAACGATAAAGAAAACCCAGTTCAAGACGCTCTAATCCCTATTCAACAGCGCAAGAACAACATCCCTCTATACCCTCAGGCTCTCCGCTATAACCTTAGTAATCGCGAGGACGCTTATATATATGTTACAGCTTACTCAGATAAGGTTTCTAATGCTAATAAAGGTCACCGCGTAAGCTATAGCGCTACCTATAAGGATAAACTACTACGAGGCTTCTAGGATAGTGTATACTTTACTAATAAAGCTTATTTCAACCCAACTAAAGGCTTCTAGTAGCCTTATATACTATAGTATAAGGTAGAGCATCTTAGAAGAGGGAACGTTCGCACTTATAAGCTAGTTAAAAGTACACCTCTTACGCTATATATATACGCCTTAGTAAACTAGTACTTTAAGAGCCCTCTTAGCTTCTATAATAATAAGAAAGATATACTTAAGCCTCTAAAATAGCTACGCCGACTAGTTAAAAGCAAGTATAAAACGCCTTAATAGCACCACGAGTAGGTTAAATAGTAGGAGGTAAAGCTACCTCTACTACTTAAGGTAAAGTCCTCTAGCTATTATATAATATAGGAGTACTACGCTATAAACGTACTTCCTACCTACATTAGATATATATATAAAGCTCGCCTCTAGGAGCCTCGCTTGTAGCTTCTATAAGAGGATAACGATCCTTCGCATAGTATAAGAAGTAGAGATAACGTAGTAGAAAACCTATAGTAAGTAAACTAGGTTGTAGTACTACTATACCCCGCATAGAGCCTAGATTTAAACCTATTAAAGGCCTCTAGCTTATACTAAAATAGCGGGCAAAGCGCCGTATCTAGTACCCTGAGGAAGGCTAGAGGAAGTAGGATAAGATAAAGGGCTACTTGAAGTAGATACTTTAAGAGGTATAGGCTTCAATTTCGATAGAAAAGATTAGAGATTATATTGTTTAGATGCTAGAGAGGTGCCGCAAGCTATATAAGAATAGTAGGGAGAAAATCCACTCTAAAAAGTAGTAAAAATCAGCTTCTCAACAATACAAAATAGCCTTATATAGAGCTCTAGATAGTAACTTAAAACTTTATGAGCTCCTCGTCAAATTAAGCCTAAATGACCCTGATTCTCACTTTGTATAGGCAATTGTATGGGGGCAGTGAAGATGCGCCATTTTGGTGCGCGCTCGCTTACCTCATCGCGCACGAATTATTGCAACACCTGGTGTAGCCGTGGAATGGCTGAGTAAGCCGACACATTTTCGACTCAGTTTCAACATCATTGCGACCCACTTGGATATCTTCATTCGAGACTTGAAATAAATGAATTTTGAAGACTAGGAACTAGAACCGAGGGGTTGATTCTCTACACGCGCCCCTGATAATATTCCTAAAGAAGCTGGGAGAAGGATTGAAAATCTGGACTGGAAGTCTATTCACGAAATTCGTTTACCTCACAGGATATCATCACACATGACAGCTAGACCCCGTCATGCTCTCATTACCGGCGGCTCTCGGGGAATCGGGCTCGCAATTGCGCAGCTACTCTCTAAGAATGGGTACCGTTGTACCCTGGTGTCTCGTTCTGAAGAGGACTTGAAGGCCGCTGTATCAACACTACAGCCCCTGCCAGCTCCTCGTACATCATTAGAGACCCATAAATCATTAAATTCATCTCCATCAACAGAACCTTCACCAGAGCAACAACAAAAACCCCTATCTCCCCATCATCATGGGTACATTCCAGGAGACATCACGGCCACCGCCGTCTTCTGGAACTTCGACATCCCCTCATCTTTCGGCACCTTCCTCCCTCGCCCCTCTGAAAGCTCCCCTTCCTCCAAAATAGATGTTCTAGTAAATTGCGCCGGCATTACGCAAAAAGGTCTCTTCCTGAAGATGACCGATCAGTACATGGACAAGATCATCCAAACCAATCTCACCTCGCTAATGATGGGCACGAGATTCTTGCTACGGCAAGGGTACATACGTGGCCAGCGAACAAAGCCAGGCGAGATCGGGAAACCTGGAGATTTCACGCCCGTAATTATCAATGTAGCGAGTTTACTGGGAATAAGAGGTGGTTATGGCGCTGTGGCATATGCGGCGTCAAAGGCAGGCGTTCTGGGCTTCACACGAGGGCTCGCAACGGAGTACGCGAGCCACCGCGTCCGCGTCAACACTATTGTGCCAGGCTATATAGAAACAGAAATGACAAGAGATCTCGACGAGTCGTTCTTGCTGCGGAGTATACCCTTGCAGCGACTTGGGCAACCAGATGAGATTGCGCATGCAGCGCTGTTCTTGGCTGAGAATCAGTATGCGCATAATTGTACTGTTAATTTGGATGGTGGGCTATCTGCTATCTAAAGTAATGTGAGAAACCTAATTACTTCGCCCCTGTACAAATTCAATTCAAGTGGACCTCCAAAATCCCACAGCCTCTCAGTCATAAATCAATAGGTATACCCAACCATAAAACGCCGTATGCGTTGCATCAATGCTGATGCGATGGCTGACGTGAGCTCTATATGCTCAATGATTCGCTTTTCATCTCAAACCGGTCTACGCATGACAGAGAGCGATATCGAAGTTGTTCGTCGCCTTTGTCCATACTGGGATTTGCAAGTCTAGCACAGCTCCGAGGAGCGACAATACAATGCTCAGTCTAGAACGATTGCGCCATCGTCCTCGATCACCACAATGTCGTCGTTGCTGACACCATTTGTGGTGAGCTGCTCCATGACTTTACCCCTTTTAGTGATGATATCAGCCTCAAGGCCAGCGTCATCAGCTTTGCGTTTCGTTGCGCCGTTCAGATTACTATGTATTGTCGCATCGATCTTACCGTTGGTTACGGCGTGCCCATTAGTCTCAGGAATTGGTTTCTTCGGCTTCGTCGCAATGCGTAAGTCTTCAGACACAAGAATCGACTTTGCCTCCTCAGTAGCCTCCTTTTCAATTACGGAAAAAATGACGTCAACTTTTGCGTCTTCATCAGCCTCGTCAAAAACAGTAATGAACGTATCTTCCTTTAGCTCAAGTTCCTCGAACGTCTTGTCTAGGTGAACATCCTCATCAGGGTCGTAAAGTAGATCTGCTTCACGTTTGATACTGAACTCGTCGCCGTAGCTCAACTGCCCTTTGAGCATATCCGCTAGATCGCTCAGCTTTGCACGCTTTACATCCACGGTAAGAGTAGCGTAGGCGACGCCACATGTCGCACAATGAGGGTTGGGCTTCTGGAGTGATTCGCTAGCGATAACACGCTCTGTGCTGCGAGTGAGGAAGGCAAACTTGGCCTTATCGAGCTCTTGGCGTATTACCTTGAAGGCTTGTAGAACACAAAGACCAGCAGTCATAGCGTTTGTAGTCGCGATGGCGGGAATGATGTTGCCAGCCATTTCTGAGTTGTGTTAGCAGATGCGGAGCATGATGTGGGGGATACTAACGCTTGATGTCAAACTTTGATCGCATCTCAATGCCAAAGATGTGTGATCGTAGGTTAGCACTAGCTACAACGAAATCCAACGTGTCTACATCGTCCTTGTCGAAGGCGAGTATTGGGGCAGCATTGCCAATATCGGGCCTTGCACGCAGCTCGTCTAGGCGGTTGCTGAGTCGTTGCAAACTGTCTACAAAGACAGTAAAGTTCTCGGCAGTGTTCCACACAGCCTGGTCTTGTTGAGCGACTCTTGAACCACAACAGAGCGACTCTTGCAGTAACGCATCGTAGTCCAGTGCTTCTGGTGCCCGCTTTGATTTCCACATGTCCTCTATACTCCTTAATCGCTCGATGTCTTCTTTAAAGACTTTGTTGAAGACCAGCCGCGGGAAGTCGTCTGATCCCATAGATTCGCGTATACGCTTTAACGCGTGGGCCTCTTTGCGCAAGTTTGCGACCTCCTTCGCGTTGTCCGAATCTTCGCTATGGTCCATCTCTGGCGCATCGTCCTCTGAGGTGCCAAATATCTCAGCAAACAAGTACGACTTGCCCCAGACTATGCAGTGTATGGGTTGAGAGGGTGTGCTCCGGATCGTGCAGACAGGAAACGATTTTGGTGGGTCTTTGGGTGTGCAATCGTAGCACTCAGTCTCGCCCTGTGAGTTCGTGTCAGCTTCCAAAGCCAGTTAATGTCTTGGCACAGACATTGCGAACCTTTTTGATGACCTGAACCTGCCCATTGAAGCCAGTCGTACCGCTTTCAATCAACGGTACGTTCGCCGCAAGACACATCTTGTTCACATGCCGGCGCGCATCAAGATTATCCAGCGCATTAAAGACGAGTTGGAACGTCTTAAACCACGCGACATTGAATTTAGGGTCCTTGATGTTGTCGTGATACGCTTCGATCTTCACGTTCGGGTTGAACTTGCCCGCCGATTCTTTCGCAACCTGTCACCTAATTAGCACATGCCCTGCACTGCCTGTATATTGGGGCGAGATCACGTACCAATGCCTTTGACTTCTTGATATGCTCATTGCGGAATAAGAACTGGCGATTCAGGTTGCTGAGGTCGATGGTATCCAGGTCGACGGTGTGGATCTCACCAAAACCAGTGAGCACGAGGTTCTTAAGCAGCTCGCAACCGATGCCACCAGCTCCTACCATCAAGACGCGCGCCTGCCAAGCATTAGTATAGAATTTCCATCTCATCTACCTCAGACAGGAGCTGCACCTCTTTGATGCGCCCATGAAGCGTCTGGCCGAGACTTCGGGTTGTAAACGCGTCGCGTGCCATTGTGGGGCTATTGATCGTAGCAGGCGTGTTGTTGTGTTTGAAGTGATTTGGCGTGGCTACGACATGAGACAGATTATCTGTTTGCCATTTAGCACGTCAAGGTGAAGGCCAAAAGCGTAGGGCTGGTGAGAGACGTCAGAGCTGCTCGGTATAATCTCGGTGCTCGGGAGTCTCTCTTGCGGCCGACTTTCAGCCTCAACGCTAGTCTCTTAGCCGAGCGACTTGTGAGTGGATAGTAATTTTGTGGACAAAACGTGACAATTGTGACACATTCCTTTCACATTTGCCAGCTAGCCCTCAATCTTGAAAACTTTATAAGGTAGATAGAGGGGTGGCCTGCATTGTCTATAAACATTCTAATCTTCTTTGATAATCAGGACCTACGCCGCCATGTCTGACGACGAAGTTGACCTCGAATTGCTGGATCTTCTGCGAAAGCGATTTGGCATAGGGGTCAAAGATGAAGGACCTCCAGAGACAAAGGTGCTTGAGAGTGCCCAGTTCATCTATGATAACAGTGTAGATGTCGCCTTAGACATGCGATCTACCAAAATAGCCGCACAGTTAGTCTTAGACGAAATGGAAAAACGTGAATACAGCACCAAAACATGGTCGGAGCACGAACTACATCCCAAGGCTAGAGACGAGAGCACAGTCAATTTCATATTCACTCTGGATGTTCTTAATTATTGCTTCTGGAGCGAGAAGAGCGAAGAGGAAAAATTTGCAGTCGTGTACAGGGGTCAGCGATGGACGGGATATTTCAGCTTAGTTGCCCTACTACAAAGGGCTCTGGAACAAGATATTCCCATCACCGACCCCTCTTTCTGGGTTGACGAGGAAAAGTGTACAAAAGATGTACTGCGGGCTGTCTTCAGCTCTGGAACCGAAGAAGGGATTCCATTATTCGATGAACGTGTACGGTGTCTCAGAGAAGTTGGTCAGATCTTGGAAGAGGTATATATCAACTATCATCCATTAGCTAATTTAAGGACTTGGGCTGATTACTGAAATTATAGGAATTCGACAGCAGTGTAGTAACCCTCATTGAAGACGCAAAAGGCTCAGCTGCTGGACTGGTAAACTTACTTGCCGAGAAGTTCCCCTGCTTCAGAGACGAAGGCACCTTTGAAAGAAAGAAGGTTCGTTTTCTGAAGAGAGCTCAGATTTTCGTTGCAGACTTGTGGGCTGCCTTCGATGGTGAGAGCTATGGCGAGTTCAACGACATTGACAAGATCACAATGTTCGCAGGTACGCAGGAATACATCCAGTCTTGTACCATGGCACAACTAATTCCTATCACAGACTATCGAATTCCACAAATGCTACATTCACTAGGCGTGATGTGGTATTGCCCACCGCTAGAGAACAAGCTACGGCGCTTCGAGCTCATCGAGTCTGGCCACCCTTGGGAGATGCAGATCAGAGGTATCCTCACAGCCTCATTCGTTTTTAGGACATCGCTAACCATTTCGTAGGATGTTGCATATGGGGAGTCGAGCTACTACGCCGCGAGATACTAAAACTCAAGCCAGAGGCGAAGATCAACGCTATTCTCATTGACTTCTTCCTCTACGACCTAGCGAAGGAGAAGGAAAGAGATGAAGCAGATGTTATACCGCACCATCGCACAAAAAGCATATGGTACTAGCATATCACGATTAGGCTGGAGGCAAAGGGGATTGAGGGGCGTTATGAGTGTAGAACGGGCGGTCATTTGCATTATATCACTTAGAGTTAGATTTCATGCATGCATCCCTTATGTATTAATGTTTTCAAAATTATTGAAGGTCGCAGTCCTCCGATTTCTTAGTCTAAGGGGAGGGAGAAAGAAACAGAGTCCATATTAAAGTAGTGCAATTAGGCCGGTCAACACTTGGAGATCCTACATCCTAAGTCTCGCGGATCCTTTCGCCGGCCTGATACTCTGGGGGTTATGAAAGATATCGCTAGGATCAATACTAGCCTTGATGCGCTGCAACTTCTCCACATTTCCTCCCCAGTACAAGTCCGCACTACTGTCGCCTAGCGCTGGATCCACATACCCAGCATATGCACCTAATTTATGGTCAGGTACTGAAGTTGCGACCACATCGTTGACTCCCTTAAGGAAGTTACGCGTCTTGTCGCTGATTTTGCCGAGTATGTTGACGGCATAGGCCTGGTGGTAGAACAAGGCATTTCGATGGCCGTACGATGTAGCATCAGGTTTGACGTCGTTGATAGCACCACCTTCGAGGTCCCAGATGATGAACCATAGTGCGCCACCTTTGTCGGCCTTATCGATGTACTCGAAAAGCTTGTCAACGCCGGCGTCAGGAATCAAGTCATCTTTAGTGTATGCTAGAGATTTGGCGTAGAAATTCGATTGGATGCCGCCGACAATTTGAAGCGCAACGTCCTCGGTCCAGTGACCTACAACTCCAAGCCAGTCCTTGAGTTCAATGACCTTTTCGTCTTTGGAGGGCAGTCGTGCGGTGATGTTCAGGCTGTCGAATTCTTGCTGGCTGCCAAAGAATGTACCAGTTACGATGGCGCCTAATTGCTCGGTTAAGATATATTGTGAAGCAAATTTGCGAGAGAGGATCGGATCGGATATGAGTTTTTGCCACTGTTTGAATGCTTCGGCTTTGGACTTTGTGTCGCCGCCGTGGAGGTTGTAGGAGTAGAGGACGGCCTCGCCCGGCTCTGCTTGTGTGCGTACTTTGAATTCAGTAACAATACCGAAGCCAGCTGCGGCACCCTTGATAGCAAAGAATACGTCTGGGTTTTGTGTCTCGGAGGCTCGGACAACGGAAGAGTTGGCCAATACTACTTCCACTTCTTCAATATGGTCTAGCGCTGCACCCCACATGCGTGATGTTGGTCCTAGTCCACCTATCGTTGCGTGACCACCAATGCCGACTTGTGGGCAGGTTCCGTGTGCCATCGCACGCTGGCCGTTATCGTGTAGTCGCTTCGTAAGGTCACCGAGCAATGTGCCGCCGCCAACAGTAGCCTGCCATGTGGACTTGTCCATGGAGAACTGCTGGAAGTTCTTCATGTCGACTACAATGGTATTGTCATCGCCACCACCGATAGCTATTTCGCAGTTCAGTTAGTTATGTTGTGAAAGTGTAACCTCTATTGATATAGTTGATATCTTGACTGCCATGCCCAAGTTTGTTCATGACGTACCGTAGTTTGCATATGAATGTCCTCCGCAGCGTGGCTGCACTTTCAAACTGTTGTCAACAGCGCATTTTACGATCTTCGCAATCTGATCTGAAGACTTTGGGTATGTGACCGCAGCCGGTGTGCCTGATACTCCCAGGTTGTATGGTTTGACGTGAGCGATTTTGAAAAGCGGATCGGCCTTGAACGCGACATCTTTGCCCACGGCATCCGACAGGCATTTCGCTACCGCAGAACTATTGGAGTTACCCATAGCGAAACTTAAGCCTATAAAGCTGATTAAAAACACGCAGCCATATAATGGAAGCACCCAAACGTACGCTATCACCAATAATCCGAAACTAGCAAGTGGATAGAATCAGCGGAAGGCTGTGTAGCTGAGTCGTAAATTGGAGGTATTAGGTAGGAGAGGTAAAGTAGAAGTAGTTGTGGATAAGTCTAAGCTATCAATACGTATTACTTTCAGGATCTCCCACTTATGGAACTCGCGAATGACCCGGCGAATTAGGCACACTAAAACGAACAAACAAAGTATGTAACGCCCTTGCAACAGTGATAACTGGTCCAGAGGCAATCACTCATATGTCAGGGACCTGGTGCGCGATGCCCGTTTTTACAGGGTTCGGTGGGGAGCGCCTCCCAATCACGAAGCCTACACATAGCAGATCACTGCGAAAGGGGAGGCGAATGACGGTAGGAAACAAATTGCCATTCCCTGTGGGTAGCGGAAACTTGGCCGGGGTCAAGGTTTGGATATACTAAGTGGGTCATGCACAATGATACTTTCGGCGTGTTTATACGTTCGGTTTTATTTTTACATTTTAATGAACTGACGTTCCGGCAAGGCTGCTAATTTCCGATATGGCGTGAGCAAAGTCAGCTGGGAAGCTATTCGGGAGGAAGAAAACCGGCTGTAAAGAGAGTAATGCCATCAACTATATTGTTTACCAACATATCATGCGCAAATTAAGCAGGGTTATGGAGCGAGGTGTGGCGCCGTTACAGAAGCTGGGGTAGTGGAAGGGACGTGCGAACTGTGAATGGTCCAACGTTAGCGCAGGCATTAAACGGCATTACCATTAGCGTAACGGCCCCTGGCTAGAACATGGGGCCATCACCAAAATCAAGGCGACTTTGCAGATGCAAGGGTAACGAGTCGAGTGCGTTGTGTCTACTTGGCATGACGCGGTTTCAAAACTTGATTGTGGCGGTGGTCATGCACACAGCCTCATCGTCTCACCCAGCTCAGTGCAATGCTGGAGGGCTGACGACGACAACAGGATGGGCTTGTATGACATATTGCCAGTAATTCCGGGCAACTAAATCACCAACACAGCGCCAGACAAACTTTACATGCAAAGATATTCGCATATGCGAGTGTTGGTGCCGAAACAGTATGACTGGACGGCTCCAAGAGCTAGGACAACCACATTATGATTGTCATCTATAAGTAACTACAGCGATGGGAATCACCTTCTCAGCTATAACCATATGAGAGGGTAAACCGGTGATTGTAGCACGTCAAGGACAAATCACGTGGGGTCACCAGCTCATAGCTTGCTGGATAGTAGGCGCGTTCCATTTGTGTAATCGACTCCTTTCTTGCCTCTTCATAGCATATTTTCGTAGAAATTTGTTATTGGTCCTATGCATGTAAGTTGTAAACGCCTTAGTTCGTCCTGGTCTCAATCTTTTGTGTCCCAGCTATTTTCTTAGCTTCCTTCCACAGTGGTCAACAAGCAAATATTTGGTTGACGGACGGAGCACAAAATGGCCCGTGACAGGTGGCACGTCCCTACAGTAGGCACGTTCGTTAACCAAATATTTGCTTGTTGACCACTCTACCTTCTTCACCGTTACAGTCACATCTCTGGCCACACTAGCCGCTGTCATCACCCAATTGAATTACTGGGCGGACATGGATAATAAACTGAATGTTTATAACTATTATTCTACCGCCAGCGATGTCTGTGATATGACTATTAGCATAGTCTAGTGGGCGCCTAAGGGACTCTCTAAACTTCACCCCTGAGTAATGAGCACATCAACAACGCTTGACAGACGCTATGTGATCAACATAGATAGGCTATTGATAGCTGGGGTGTGTTCATCCTCGTGTCTTTCATTGTCGCGGTTGATGTGGACAGCCTGTGCGATGCAGCACTATAGTCGAATGTTTGTTGCCGAATCAAAGTTACGCTGACAACGGCAGCCCATAGTCCGAGAAACCATGTACTAGCAATTTGAATCACATCTAGTGAAAACCAGTATTACGAGGATGAAGCATAAAAAGCCAGCACGCAAGGGCACATGTCTAAAACACTCAAGCCAGAGTGTTCTACGATCAATTGGGTCATCGACTGCAAATCTATCAAATTTACTCTCAAAACTTGACGTAAAGGTCATTGTTTACTGAAGCCACACTCCATCTTCCTCTTCGTTTTCCAACAGCCTCTTCCAGTCATGCTTGATGCGTTCTTTTTGGTATCATTAATCTCCAAAATCCACATTGTCTTATCCCTAGCCATCTCCAAAGAGCCATATATGTGTGGTTATGTTTTACCTATGCGCAACGTTAGCCTCTTCACCGGCCTGATGGATCTTCAATACTGCGCACCCTTTTTCTTCAACGAAACTCTCAACGACTACCAAGAGGCCTTTGCATATAGTTTATTTGGCCGCTGTGTTTGCCAGTTCTACGAGTAAGTTGAAACCTAAAGCATTTGCAATCTGCTAGTGCTAATGGCCTGATTTTCCACAGCTCTGACCAAACGTGTGCTGAATTCATTGACTCGCCGATCATAAAGGGGCCGACACAGCCGAATGAACCGGTAGAGTTTTCAAGTCCAAAACCAAAGTGGTATTATTGTAGTGTTAGATTGTGGTAAGAGAGGGAGTGTCACGGGACATGAGATGACTAAGGAAGGTGCGTGTCCTTACCATACACAGCCCGGCAGATAGTGATCCATAGCCCCCATCAATACGATATATATCATGACTCTGGTCCCTCACGGGGAGTTGTTATTTTCTTTGCCAGGACCAGAGACGCTTAGTGGACTGGTACTCCGACACGTAAGACTCAAAATGCGGCCGGACAAAATCGAGTGTATTATTCTTGTACATAAATATGGTTGAATGTTTCTGTTGTTGATGGTCAAAATCTGAACCTGCCGTACAAAGCCGTTACCGAGATATGTACCACCCCACCCTTTTCAAGAATCCTGGTTCTCTTACATAAAGCGATTCTCCACTGTCATGCTACCATCACCTTGAAATGTGTGTACCCTTAAAATATTCTTATAATCCGTATCTTGTGCCTTTTCAGACATGCCCTGACTAGGTGATGGCGTGTTTGAATCTGCATCAAGGTCATTTGAGTTGTCCATGCCATGCTCTGGTTTTGGCAGTGGTACAGCTTCCGTCAAATGCTCAGCCTGGAACATGAGGACTGGTGAGCTGGTTCTGGATAAACTTTGCATCGCCCAAACAGCAGGGATTCGCTTGAGGCCAATCTGCTGTTTGCGCTGTATGATGAAGTGTGCAGTGCAGGTGCCAAGTGGGGAGCCTGAATAATTATTAGCATTTCGTACGCTGATAGGTTTCAAAAGGAACAAACCTAGTAGCGCGAGCCCTGCGTCTGAATCAGACCCGAACCTAATCGGACTGGGCGTAAGTCGTTCTCCTCCCAAAGCTCGATCGAGGAGAGAACGCGCTGTTGGATTGACGACCTGTAATGCCATGAAAATGTTTATATTAGCTCGCTTCTCTTCAGGAACATGGTACTCCCAAGTCGCCCACATCAAATTAGAAGCTCGGCCGAGAGCAGGAAGCTCGGCGTCGTCAAAACCTTCTGGGTAATTGTCGTAGGCGCCCTCGCGTGGAGACAAGAGGTTTTGTAGTAGCATGCCTAAATGGGATTATTGGCACAGAAGTTTGAGACGCGTAGAATTCCGTTTTGTGAATTTTACTTACCTCCTTGTTCATTCACGGCCAAATAATAGTGGCCACCAGTCGCCTATTTTGAGTGTTAGTAAAAGGCTATTTGTATCTCCCTCTTGAATTACATACCTTTCGTCCATAATCGAGGGGATCATAATATCGCTGTTCTTCGATAGGGATGCCCGGTTCGTAATGTGTAAAGCCAATGGCATTCCACGTACCGCCTTCCTCGACACATTTGTCTGAGAAGCCTATATGTTTGAGGAAATCTCCAACACCCCAATAGTCACCAGAGTTGAAGTTCCGATAACCATGTGAGACGCCGGCCATTTCCCATCCCCATGAACCGGTATGTCCTATTCTAATATCAGTAAAATTCACAATCGACTTGGCGCGCACTCAAAAGCTTACCGTATTGCCAAGGGCTGGCGATAGTGGTCTGTGGAACTGGAAGCATTCGGCCAGCATCAAAGTCGGAGTATCCCATTTGCGCCATGAACTTGCGGCCCTTGCACTTGGAAAGCTCCCACACTTGATCAGTGGCTGGCGGTGGTGCTCGTTTCTCGTGATTTGAGTGTTTGCAGCTTCTATCATCGTGCTGAGATATAATAGTAGAGAAATTAAAGCCAGCTGTTTCTAGTAGTCCTTGAATAGTGATGTTGGTATGCAGTCCGGATGCATCATCAATGGCTGGCACGGCTGCGGCTAGGGCAACCAAGTGGAGAATTTGAACCCAGTACATGATTTCTATCGTTTGTTGGGCAGATTTAATAGAAAAAGTTTTATGGAATTGGAGAGGGAGGAAAATTCTTCCTTAAGAATAGAGTGGATACAGGAGTAGAGTAGGGCTACGCGAATGCGAGTGAATTATCCAAGGTAATCGTGGGTGAAAGGATTCGTGTGGCCACGATTTCACCTACAAAGATTAGGTGGACATAATTCTATACGAATCAAAATCAAAATCCCCTTCGAATCTCCTGACAGGTTACAGCACCACCGTTTTCCGGGTTTTCTAGGCGAAAACTACAGCCCCTTCAATTTCCTAGCAAACAAAATTTCTCTTAGTGGCTAATATCCATAAATAAGATATTGGACTTTATTTGAGAAGGCTCTTTTATCATTATAGACAATGTTTGACAACATTGACTGCCTAGTTGAGAAAGATGAGGCATGACCGGCCGGAATGTCGTCCTGGAATATCGATGCGGTGAAATGAAAGTAAAATGACTAACGGAATATGAAGAGCAGAAAAAAGCTGCAATTAAACTACTTGGTTTCAACAATTTTTCGTAGGCATTACGAGCTTAAATGCTGGGAATTGCACAGCTATACTCTCAAACATTGTTCACTCAGCGCCCAGCGACAATTTTTTATGCTGAAATTTCGAGTATCTAGTCCGAAGGTACTTGTGTATATTCAGCATGCCGGTTATATGGAGTAATTGCGTCTCATACACAGTATTCCCGAACATATCACCCATGATGATGATTGAATTTACCTAGGTATACGCCTTCTGGCTCTTTGCCCGAAGCCCCAGCAGACCCCACACACAGAACGACGTTTCAAGCTAAATAATCATGGGGTATGAAATCTAACCATTTATGCTCCATAAAATTTGGCAGAATAAACCCCCAAACCAAAATCTCGCCCCCGGTACCGTTCCAATTGCCGACGCCAGATCAGGCACATTGTCATAAAGTATTTCATGCATAACCGACCCCATCATCCAATATGCTACTTCTCAACAGCCCCCCACAAGAGTATTTCGACCCCAATCCGTTTTGCAAAGCCTATTAGTTGGCCTCCTTCGGACATACGAATTTGTGCGGTTGCGCCATCTGATTGGCTGCGAAGCACCCACCCGAAACGGACTCGTTCCAATCACTTGCCATGCTGCAATCCAATCACTCGTAAGCGCTCACGAGCGTCACATCACATCACAAAGAACTAGCTCGTGACCTTGTGGGCGCAGCTACTTTGGGAGTATAAGTGATGCGGATGTAACTTGAAGATGATGGAAACAATCTGCGCCACTGAAATCCTACTTTCCATCTTGAACTTCGACTTTATCTACTCGACATTATGGCTGGAACTACTTTCTTCGTCGTACTCTTTGCACTTCTCAATTTCACGAATGCATCACCTCTCACGACTGCGGCTGCAACATGTAACGCTCCTGCCGCTGATGTCTGCGCGCAATTCATCAACGCCGATGGTTCCGTGTCGCAAGATATTCGGATTGAAGACGGCGGATGCACTGAAGTCAAAAATTCGAGCCTCGTCGCTGGTATTCGTGTTTTTGATTGCTGGTGTGGGCTTTGGAAGTAAGTTGTCTAGAAAGGCTAAGATATGTGGGGCGATTCAAGGCTGACTTTGACAGCGCGCAGTCCACAGGGGCGTGTAACAATGGCAACGATGAAGTTGTGGATCGGATTGAAACATGTACTGGGCTAGTCCAGCGCAGTGGCAGGTGGAATTTGCCACCTACGCATGTCAGCTGTTTTAGGGTTTGAGGTTATTGTCCATGCATGGTGCGTTAGTTTGTGTAGTGGGGAATTAGACCGGCAAGAGTCAACAGTGACTCTGATTCATGAGGCCATACTAGTCTGACCTGAAGTTGTTACGCGTATTGCTTTTTTCAAAACCAAATCATATTCTGAACCACACTGAAGCCAGCCCTCAAGTGCTTAAATACCGTAGACATGGACTTTGGCAGGGGAATACTCGTGTGACCAATATCGAGAACTGCAGAATATCCTATTTTTTCCCAATACCACACATGCTTCTACAAGGGATAGCATTGATGACGCCCAATGCTGTGCTAACCTTGTGGTGCCACCCTCGTTCCATGTCATTTTGAATTTCATTGACATGGGATTAGTAGTGGCAGTTATAGAATTAGTAGCCTCATTAAATCAGTGTGAGAAGTTCTACGAGTGTGTCTAATCTAAGGAGTAACTGGAGAGTTCGCGTTGGCAACGATTACATGATGCTCTTTCATGACACTTTAAATGCTTTGATTCGCTATCTAAAATGCTCTACCTGTCACATTTGTGCCCATACACCGATGTTATTTTTGTATATCTCCATGCAAAATAACCCACACGCCCTTTTGTATGGATAGTTGCCTCGAAGAGATCAAACAACAACAGTGAGTGTACATTGTATCCTTCTCGGACTAGCCAACACGTGTCTCGTTTCTGCTGCCTCCAGAACCACAACCCTCCCTAGGTCCGAACCACATTCTAGAGCTGGTGACACTTGAACGAGCGCAAACCTTTCCCTTCTTCAAACTCGCCTATCGTTTTCTCTTTTTCACTGCCCTTGGTGACAATAGGCTTAAGTCCACCACATGTTTCAACACTGTCCGGAGTCAATAATCAAATCGCGGCCCTTAAGTATCGTCTACTTACTTGAAGAAGTCGCATCGGCAGCCCTTACGGATATGAAAGCTCTGGACACCGGTAGGCGCTGTGTTGCACTCAAACTCGTTCACTATCCAATATTTCTCGTTGCTATCGAAGAAGTTGATATAGCCACAGTCTTTGTCGAAATTCACGTAGTTCGCCATCACAGACACAACAGAGGCTGCATAGAGGACAGAAAATGCTCGGATAATGTGCATTGTGGTGGCTGAGGGTTGGTGGTGATTGAAACATCTGGTGGTTGGTTGAGTAAGCTTTTATATAAGATGGCACCGGCATTGAATTGCTAGGAGCCGTAGAACTAGGCGACTTAGCGCCAGGTTCATCTATCTAGCGCCCATAGAGGACCATGGTGGGCGTATAAGACAAACCTTCCTCGGGCTGTCTTAGACATTGATTTATCTACCTATTAATGCAGACCAACTTAACTCCCCCCATCTTTTACTATAACCAGGTACCGAGTGTTCTACCATGGATGAAGAACTGAGCACTTGATACAACCCGATTTCTCAGACCCAGAGTGCGTAAAATTACGGTTCCCCACGATTCCGAAGGGTGCAACTAAATGCGATAGCATTTGTACCAACGCGCTCGATGCGCCGGTTGAAACCTGAGAGATGTGAACTCGTTCCTCCGGCCCTCAACGGCCAAGAGACTAGTGCCATCAGGGCTACCACACGCGAGAGTGCTACCTAAATCAGAAAGTGTTCGAACATATGAAATCCAATTTTTGGTTTTGGAAAACTCACTTGTAGACCTTGCATTCGTATCCTTTAGCAATATGGAGGCTTCTTATCATGTCTGGTCCTCGTTCGCAGCGTGAGTCGCATTCAAGCAAATACACCTTATTATTCCAAAAGAAGTTGTAATAACCGCATTGAAGATCTTTGGGAATGGAGCTAGCTATTGTGCTGGCAATCATAGCAATAATGAAGGTTAGAATGGTGTGGAGAAATTGCATTGTGGAGTAGAGCGCTGTAGATCATGGAGAAGCTTTAGATTGTATTTTAATTATCATCCCAGATGGGGAGTATCTAAGCTATTTTATACGGGAGGTCTGCAACTATCATGAGTAACGACCTGACCATGGAGGCATCAAACTTGCAGGTGGAGTTCAATGATCACTGTGCCTTCCCGTGCTTCCAACAAGTCACGATACTCCTACAACAGAGCGCAAATGTACCAATTGACGTTAGACCAATCTGCAAATGTGATAATTCTATCGTCGTACTTGCTGCCTTCCGTGATAACGAGACCAGTTACCCGATCACCACCTCCACAAGCATAGGAGCTGTCCAATATTAGTGCGTGCTCACAAGATCCACCAAGCTTCAACCTACTTGAAGAATTTGCATTGGCAGCCTTTGTAGACGCGTGCGCTCTTGTACTTTCCAGCAACTTGGTGACACAGGTCATCGCTGCGCATCCAAAATTCACCGTCTTTGTCCCTGACGAGTTCGCCCCGACCACATGCTTCTTTTGGAATTACACTGCGGTCATTTGCTGTGACGCAAACAACCATGGTGATGAAGAGGAAGAGGAGGGTCCTGACGAATCGCATGATGAGTAGTTGATTTGTTGTCGAGTTGAGTGCTCGTGGTTAAGTTTGTGAAGATAATTTGTGCAATAGGCTGCCAAAGTTCTTTGTGTAAATACAGAGCCGTGCGCAATGGTTGGTTACCTTGTTGTACTAGTCCGAAGTATGTGAAGATTCACTTATATACCCTACCATGTGGTGAAGATATGGCCCATGCATGCTATCATCCGCTGCTCCACCACCATCATGAGTGTTTGCTCTAACAATCGAATAAGTCACTCATCTCGCAAGTGGGTTGTTCTGATTGATGCTAACTTAACCTAATCCCTGTGCGCTGTAGTAATGGAAACGCAACTCGTATCTAATGGCTGGCAAATCTATGATCGCATTTGAACAACTTGTCAATGTCCACTAAACTAGTCAGTGAACTATTTTCCTTGCGAAATTAAATTTTCTTAGCGCGTGTGATATGGCCAATGTGGGCCACGATTTGAAAGTAATGCACTCATGGGCAAACACGGTGATATGCATTTGTTGGTTCCCGTGTGTACATTTCTGCTGGACCAGAGCTTTCCCAAGTAGTGTGATGGAGAGTTGTCAAAGGAGCACAAGCACAAGCTGCGCCTTTATCTTCCGTTGATTGTACTTACGTGGACTGAGATAGGGGATACCGTATCTAAGCATGTAGGTATTGTTTGCTTGACCCACCCGTCATACATTGTTGCCTTATTGTGGAACCTGTCAAACAATTGCGTTTCACCACATACTATGCTCATAGCCAATTAGTGAAGTAGCTGCGATTACCTACGATGTTAGTAAACGTTCTCGCTGGTCACTCAGTGGTGGGTGGGGTGAAGAAGAGCCAAACACGGGGTAGACTAGAAAAATTCCGAAGATTAGAATTGTTCATTACTACTCGTATCATCGTTGTTGACGTCTTTGATGACTTGCAGTATTTGTACAGATGAAGTCGGAGGTCCGTTAAGCTAGGATTGGTGGTGGTACTAGTTCAGCCCTAGGCCGGCGGCGATAAGATAAGGAAAGCGTCTTGAAATTATTTCGACGTCTCCAACTGCAACCGCTGGCTCTGATCATCGTTCTACAACTGTATATCGAATCCAATTGCAAGCACCACACACTACCACTATGATCCGCAAACAAGCCCGCGAACGTCGTGACTATATCTACAGGCGTGCACTCACCCTGCGCGACGCTGAACTTGCCAGCAAGCGCGCCTCACTCAAAGCTTCGCTCGCCTCAGGCAAACCTCTCACCAAAGAGGTCGCAGAAGACGAAGACCTCCGCCAAGACTACAAATATGACGAATCACGGGCCGACCGCACCGCCGAGGAAGAATTAGGCCTGGACGACGAATACTCCCATCTAAGCGGCGTCGTTGACCCTCGCATTCTCGTCACCACATCTCGCGACCCATCCTCGCGCCTCGGCACATTTGCTAAAGAAATTCGCCTCTTACTGCCTACTGCAATACGCTTGAACCGTGGTAACCTCATTCTCAACAATCTTGTTTCCAGCGCGCAATCATCGGGACTTAGTGACATTGTACTCTTACACGAGCACCGTGGTACGCCGACAGCGTTGACTGTGAGCCATTTCCCCACGGACCGACGGCGAGTTTTTCGCTGCACAATGTTGTGTTGCGTGCAGATATCCCAAATAGTGCGAGGGGCACTGTCAGTGAGAGTTACCCGCATTTGATATTCGAGGGGTTTGGGACGAAGCTTGGGGAGAGGGTTGTGCAGGTGCTGAAGCATTTGTTTCCGCCTAGGGAGGCGAACGCAAAGGTTGGGAATAGGGTTGTTACGTATGTTGCTTTTCTATGTGATACTTTTGGAGATGTCAAGCTAATACAGATGCAGATTCAAGAACATCGAAGACACAATCGAAGTTCGACACCATGTGTTTGTCAAGACGGGATACCAAGCCGTCGAATTGGCTGAAGTAGGGCCGCGACTGAGTATGCGATTGTTTGAGATTCGGGCGGGCACGCTGGATAACAAGGAGGGAGACGTCGAGTGGCATTTGAACCAATATACAAGAACGGGCAGGAAGAAGGATTATCTATAGAGAGACGAACGATAGATGCGAAGAGTCGAGTTATGATACCCTGAACGCAGAAAAAGTACATGGGAGACATGTCTCAACAATGTACAATACAAAATGCCATGAAATCCACATATTCCGACCTAATCAAGTCGCTAATGGTATCCCTCTCAAAATCCGATGCTCAAACACCCCCCAAAACGCCATCCATGCAAAAAAAAAAAAGAATCTTTTCTCTCATCCATCAAACCTCCTCCTGCTCCCCAACAGCCCCCAAAACCCTCACCCCCCCTTCCTCCCCGTAACCTCAACCCCAACAATCCTCACCTCCAAATCCCCGCCAACCCTCTCCCCCGCACCATCCACCCACCACCCCCCTCATCACTAATCCCGCCATCCCAGCCCTTCCCAACCCGCCCCCCACCCTCAGTCCGCCACGTCCACGACGCAGGAACCCGATCCCTAACAACAACCACGGGAAACATATTCAAATACGCCAACGTAACATGCGTGCGACTCTGATGCGTCACACGCCCCGTCACCGCGGCGCCAACGCTCGGCCGGAAAATGAGAAAGGACGCTGTGGCCCAGAGGAAAGGTGCGATGTATTCGTCGACATGCGTGAGTAACAGCGTTGTTTCCCCCCCTCCTCCTACTTCTTCTTCTTCTTCTTCGTCTTGCGCATCGGTGTGTTTGGTCGGCGCGGTAGAACTTAGACGGACGTCTGTGTATGCGAGGACGATGCCGTTTGCGGGCGCGAAGAAGGTGAGGAGGAGGGGGCTGAGGATTGAGGCGCAGAGGGCGGGTAGGGGCGTGTTGAGGGAGGAGGGGGAGAGGGAGACGTATTGGGATATGCGTTCTATGTGGAGGAGGGAGGAGGAGGAGGAGGAGGTTTGGGGTTTTTGTGGTGCCATTACGGTGTGTGTGTTGGTTGTGGGTTGTGCGCAATTGGGTTTGCGATCGTGGTGGTGAGTGTGTGTTTGGGTGTGGAAAAAAAGTTGTAGGTGTCGGCGTTTGGGGGTGGTTTGGTGCCGATAGGATGTGGGGGAGGCAGTGATAGCGCGCAGCATACGGTAAGGCACAAACCAGCTTGGCCGCAAGCATGCCTGAGAAGTCGCAAAGGTCTTTACGGAAATATCGCGGCCTAGAACGATGTCCGCACGATACTGTCTGTCCTATAGATGGGTAATGAAAGGAGCGCAGAATAGTTCATTCTGAGCATCTCTTATGGCGAGTAGTCGCACTCTTATCATTGACCAACAAGTAGAGCAACATACTCGGGACGAAGTTCTAGGTTGCCTGCAATCTCTTCCAGATTTTTGACGACTAGTCGTTCGTGTGCAAGCTCTCGCTCCATACCATCCACCTCAACATCATAGAAGGTCCCCTATTTTGACCCGCACATGATAGTACTATCGATGGCCCCACCATCCAGATCTCAAGCTCATTGGAGCGGCAGTCTCAGAACGAGCATTCGAATACTTCAATATCATATTGTATGGCCCTCACAGGATTGAAGCTACCATAAAACGTCTCAATCACCTAGCACCATCTAGCGCACGTCTCCTTCTCTCACTACCAAAAACCACACTCAAGCTACTAGACCAACAAAGTCTAACATCCCCTATGTCCAGAGACTACAGGTTAAATCCGCTCGGCCGACCTCAACTCATAAGTTGGTATTCCAGTTCGTTCTAAGTCATTGTTCACCAGCTACGTCACGACATCGCCATATCTCTCGCAGTATCGGAGACGCTCCGCGTAAGGCCACTGGTTGGAAGCTGAGCATGTTTGGTATGCCTCGAAGCTTCAAATCGATGGTCGGAGGCATGCCGCCGTGGCTCAGTGATCATCATGCCGCTAATGAGTACGCATCTGTCTTCACGTGCTGACGTCGAACAGTGACACGGAGGCTTTTCCAAATATTCACTTGCGTTGGGAGCTATTAGGCAAAGACGAGGCTTGTAGTTCTGCGATCAAGACTGTTCCACATTCTTGAGCAGCGCTAATCGGTCATGGCCACCAAATTCCAACAGTCTGGATGTAACCATAACAAGCAATGCCAACTCTCGTCGGTTTCTTTCGTAAAGTGGAGGGATACTCTGTCGCAGCAGGTTTTTCGTCTTACCTCAGCCTCCATCCATCATCTCCCAGGCTCAGCGAGACCTTCAAAAGCCTAGCACTTTCATTCATGTCGCTCCTCTTCTCCAACACCCTTGTCCCGTGCCTCAAACCGTCCTCTAAGCCACCAAACAGGAGTGCCAAGTTCGAGGACTTCCAATGCCCATGCTGCCTGGTGAGATGGTCGCTCTTTTTCGTCTTCCAGATGGTTGCAGCGAGAAAGACGATGGTAAAAAGCACCAAGCTGATAGGGAAGCTGATCCAGCCCCATCGGATCTGAATGCATGTTTCCGTTTTCACCGCCGATCCGTGGGCGAAGCCTAGGTCTGGATCCTGCAACGAGGCGCGCTGTCGTGTGTGTACGGTCAACGAGCGTGCTAGCCGAGCAGTGTATGCTTCGGCGGAAGACAGGCTAGCCGTGCCGTTGTGCCACAGATTCCTGATCCAGAGCTCGCCGTTCACTATCCCCCCGACCCCGTCCCTGCCCCCGCCCCCGCTCCCTCGGCCAAGATACTTATTGTAGAACATCCCACCTAGGGTGGACCGCAGTGCGGAGACGGATGATGAATCGATGCTCCACACACAGTCGTCTGCATACCACTGAGCGCCGGGTGAAGTGGATTTTCCGAAAAGGTCGATTAGGGTGTTATTGGCGATGGCGACTGGAGTTCTAGGCGTGAAGGATGGGGATGGATCACACGATTCCCAATTCCCGTTGCGCAACACCTTAGACGAAATTGTCATCCAATTGTACTCCGTCATGAAATACTGAGGGCTGTAGTATTGCTGCAGTGGCTCGGACGACAGGACCGTCTCTTCCAGCTTCGAGACCTCGATGCGCGATTTGACGGTCTGGATAACTGGCCACATCCTGCATTCCACGGCCAGTGGCACGGGACAAGAGTTAGTGAGGTTATTCTTACATTCGGATGAGTCCAAGATGGCAGCGTAGCTGAACAGCGAACTGTTCACATGCTTTGAAGACCAGTAGGCGGGGAAGTATGTACCACTAGCATTGCTCATCGTGAGAACTGGTTTGAGCCATGAAGCTCTGTATGTGCTGTTTCCAGTTCTAGCCGCAGCTTCTTCAATTGCTGGAATATACCACTGCGGAGGTGATGTGTCGTTTTTCTTGATCTCCGCTGAGACGTCAACACAAGTGGAATTGAAACCAAGGGTCTGATATGTCGCCCCAGAAGCTGCGTCGCTGGAGAATGTACAATTGCCCGTGAGACATTGCACTGAGATGGTTTCCGGATCTTTCAGCAGACCAATGAAGATGGCGACTGTGGTGTTGGCATCCAGAGATATTGGCTCAGAACGGACTGCTAGAGTTCCGACTCCAGTGAGGTTGTTTGCGCGAGGCACATTTGCCACAACGCCTTGCAGTGTTTCATGACAGACGATGGGATGGATAATCTGCTGCGAGAAAGGATCGATGGCGATCGCAAGCACAGTAATCCAGGCACCAAGTGCAGCGACGTGACTAAGGTCATGGATCAGCTCAGCCCGATACATAATGACTAATGAGTAACGCACCGACTCTGCAAGCGAAAGACGAGCCGCAACGAACCCCAGGGGCCTCTACTAGCAGAATCGAAATGCTCAAAGTCGATCAAGCTTCTCGCTTTGGAGAACCACAGCCACTTTGACTGGCTGATACCTGGCTACTGTTACCCAATGTTCAGATGCGCCAATCGAAGCAACGTACCTCCTGCGACCGGTAGAAGAAGTGACGACTTAATAACCGCAGCAATGACGGCTACTAAAGTATTGATAGAGATCTTGAGCGGCATCTTCGTTACCACATATCCGTCGAAATAGCGCAGTATTGCCACCAGGCATGCCAAAGCAAGGACTGACAGTGCGCAGCTCACTATTTCCGCCGCCCAGCCGTCCACCCATTGTTTCTGAAGCTGCGCATATAGTCGGGGCTTTGTTGGTGAGTCTGACGCCTGCAACGCGGTTTCCGTTGCGTGCGACGTCTTCTCGCCGTGCTCTTGGCTGCTGGCACTGACGGCGGTGTAGCTGTGGTCGTTCGTGTCTGCCTTGGCTGCGTAGCTGAGTGCTATCCTCGACGGCTCATCTTGTGGAACCATCGTGTTTGGACAAGCTCGAGTTTGGCAGCGCAAGCAGGTACTTGAGCAGCGGGGCGTGTTACCGCCCCCATAAGGCCCCCATAAGGCCCCCTTTCTAAGCGCGCGCCGTCAGCCCTAAGCTCACGCACTTTCGGAGACTAATACTCTTTCGTTGTACTTGACAAGGCGTAAGATGCATCTACACACCTGAAGAGCTGCTGCTGGTGGGTGGTGAGGCCTGTGTCTGGCGGGCCCGTCATTCGTGCGTATGGCATGATGGTCAAAGGGGAACACCCTTCAGACCGCCGCAGCCAAAGGTCTTGTTGCCGGAAGCTCCAGGATAACTCGCCATGATGGATACCTGATTGATGGCATGAACGATAAGGAGGTGAGCGCGAGAATTCCTAGCCATGAACCTAGAGCTGGTGCCACCGAAGGGTATGCTCGTCCCAAAAATTGGTGAGCACGATACAACCTCAGAAGCCACCCACGGTGCAGTTTATTCGCGGTACAGAGCAAGTCATCACGGACTACTAGCTGACTCTCGATTATCTCTACAACCTCTACGGAGGAGCATTTCAAAAGTCAAGTCCCCCCTGCCCATGCACGGATGGTTACATGGGGGGATCGGGCCGAATCGACTGAGCCATCCCATGTACTCATTCCCTCCTTCTAACCTAATGATCTCTTTTATATGAAAAGGGATACGTTCCATCCAGGCCTATATCTTCTCCTAAGGCAGCTCTCTCCAACGTTTCTTCCACGCACGTATTGTAAGGTAGTAACTGGAAGACAATAGTACTTGTCGTAGGTCACGATAGATAGTGAAGGGATGACAGTTATCTCTAGAGAGAGAGTTGATTGATAAAATAATACTTGCTGAACTATCTTCGCAAGAGGGGCGCCCTTTATATATAGGCGTAGCGTAGATCCTCCTTAGGGGCTTAGTATTACTACCTAAGTTATATAATATAGGGTCTCTTTATAGAGCCTCTATTATAGGTGGTTTAGGTAGTTTAGTAATTATTTACGTTAAATATAATATTAATATATTTGTCAGATTTGCAGGTGATCTGAGGTCGAACTCAGTCATCTACTGCCAGAAGAAAGCGTCATCATAAGACTATCCGAGACCATGTGCGAGATCACAGCCGGCATGGTCAGCATGGCCAACATGGCCAACATGACCAGTGAAGCCAATATCCGATGGCTCATAGCGTCATAGATGAGCTGCGCAGAACCGGTACCATCAAATAACTGCGTTGAGCTGACCTCAACTACTCAACAAGAGATAATGGGTCTCCGCCCTCCGAACCAAGAGACCTCAACAAGCTCAGCAGAGATGGATATATAAACTGGTAGAAAGCGCAGTAGATAGAACAAAGAAGCAGAACATCAATGGATAACAATTGAGAGCCTTTGCAGACAATCAATCAATCATTTGCTGCATCATTTATCACAGTCTTTTATCACACACCTTGTTCCCATACTGTGCACCTATCCAAAACCCATCTCAAATCCGATAATATTATAAAAATCTTATATAAGGGCTAAGTTAAGTTAAGCTCGCTTAGAGCTGCGCACGTGCTAATCCAGGTTGGCGTTAGCCATCACAACCTCGCTTAATCTATGGTCAGCAGGGGTTGGGTGTAGGTGTTGTGTTAGTCAGCATATACACTAGGATAGTGAGGATGGGTTTTGAGAAATTGCTTGGGCATGATGGGTACATTAGGATGCAATCCGCTATCTATTTTATCTTCCATGCTCCATGGTAATACATAAGCCGTTTGGTGGTAAAAGATGCCAAAATAAACCCTCATCTCCGTCCCTTCTCTACCTCCTTCCGCTGTAGTTTGGTAGCCACCCTTTGCAGGGCCAACTTGATGTCGCCCTTCTTAAACTGGGATAAATCGTAATAGTTAGGGGAAATGTCCTGCATAACAATTAGTAAAAGTTTAATGTCAAACAATATCAGTTTCAACATACCAATAACCACTCGGGCTTGACCGACGTCACGGTCCGGATGTAATTCTTAGTCGTCAGGACGAATTCGTTGTAAATTACCCACTCACTGTCCTCAGCTAGCACGGTGCTGGGATGAAGAAGGACGTTTTGGTCGTCTTTGACGGTAATGTAGGACTTGCCTGTTCCCTCACGCTTTGCAACCTGCATGAAGAAGCCAGCGACAAGGGCACGCTGGATGTTCTCATAGTACTTCTTGTTCTCGAATGGCGTTGACATGAGCTCTAATTCCTCGCGTTCCATTATGCGCTTCAATTGTAGTCGAACGTTGTCGGCTTGTTGCAAGGCACGGTAAGACAGGAAATGATCGTGGCACCACTGCTTTGGGTTGGCCTGTGCCTCCTCGCTCTTAAACGCATGGTATACATTAAGCATCGTCAACTGGTCACCCTTGGGATGTGCGAACAGCTCCTTCATCTCGTCGGCTCGCTTACGGTTGGCGGCCGGGCGAACGAAGATCTGAGGAACAGATAGCAACGCTGTGAGCGAAAGAATCTCGTTCGAGCAGTAGAACTCGGGCGAGGTGATGAGCATGACAGCTAGCGCAGGATCCAAGGGGAATTGAGAGGCAAGTCCGCCAAGTGTGGTTAGCTCACCTTCATCGTCCAGACAAGCAAGGTAGTTGAGTTCCTCCAGAGCACGCATCAGGGTTTCAGGTGCCGGTGGATCCATAAGATCGAAGTGAACTAGATCATCAACACCCAATTTCTTCAGTTCGAGAACCGTGCTGGCCAAATTTGACCGCAAGATTTCAGGATATGTTTGTTCAATAAGCTCCTTCTTGAATGCGTTCTCAGTATACAAGCGGAAGCATTTACCAGGCCGAGTACGGCCGGCACGTCCGGCACGCTGTTGGGCTGATGCTTTTGAAATCGGTGATACCAGGAGGGACTCGACACGGATTCGGGGGTTGTAGACTTTTTGCTTGCTGAAGCCAGGGTCGACGACATAGACGATACCATCAATCGTGAGAGATGTCTCGGCGATGTTGGTGGACACAATGCATTTCCTACCTGGACGACCTCCTGGTGTGGCTGGGGGCGGTGCTGGACTGAAGATCTTTTGCTGCTGGGCGGGTGGCAGGGTTCCGTAGAGTGGATAGACGACAAGTGGACCTGCACCACCTTCTCTACTCAGGTCTTGTGCCTCGAGATTGATCTTCCTGCAGGCATCCTCAATCTCCTCTTCACCGGTCAAGAACAGCAAGATGTCACCTTCCGGCTCAGTCGCGTGAATCTGCAGTACAGTTCGCAGGGCAGCCTCGACGTAATCGCGCTCGGGGGCGGGTGTGTAGAAAACTTCGACAGGGTGCGTTCGTCCAGGTACGGCGAGCAACGGGGCGTTGTGAAAGTACTTTTGAAACTTTGTGGCGTCGAGGGTGGCGCTCATGATGATGAGCTTCAGGTCCTTGCGCCTCAGCACGACTTCCTTCAGAAGACCCATAAGAATATCCGTGGCCAGGGTACGCTCGTGGGCTTCGTCGAGAATGATGGTGCTGTAGCGGGTCAAGTTGTGGTCGTTCATAGCCTCGCGCAACAACATTCCGTCTGTCATGTACTTGAGGATGGTGTTGGGGCCCGTCTTGTCCTCGAAACGAATGCTGTACCCGACTTCCTCGCCCAGCTGGACATCCATCTCCTCGGCCACACGCTGTGCCACTGACATGGCAGCCACACGACGCGGTTGTGTACAGGCGACCATCTTGGCATTCTGGTTGGGCAGGTCGTCGAAGAGGACGAACTGGGGAATCTGGGTTGTCTTGCCGGATCCGGTCTCACCAACGAAGACAAGAATCTGCGACTCCTGGTACAGCTTGAGGAAGTCGTTTCTGCGCCGTGTTATTAGCTATGTGTATGTGATGCGCTGGGGGTGTGAGTACTTACCGCTGCTGGTGAACAGGCAGGCTTCGTCGCTGCTTGAGGATGCTAAAATAGTTGTTTGATAGAGGCTGAGCCGTGAAAGGATTGTTTGGACCGTCTTCTGCCTTCATGGCCTGCTTGGGTGTGGTAGCATGACGCCTGAAGTCAGCCAGAGCATTTCCACTTGGCTTGTCATCGTTCCAATGCGCCAGGTACGGATTGCTTGCTGCACCGTTGGACTCGACCTTGACGCGCTTGACGCTGGCGTTGTCCTCGTCGGTATATTCGCGCTTGACAGTCATGTCGGGCATGCCTAGTCCGGTTTGGTCTTGTGGTTGATCGTGAATGTTTGTACTTAGGCAGGCGGCTTGAGAAAAAGTTATCGATGCGCCGGCGAGCTAGACATCTTAGCCACTAACGACTAACGACTAACGAGGCGAGCCTGCCACCCCTGCAACCTTTGCTTCGCGCCACTTACCGTGCGTGCGTGCACATCAAGTCCCAGGCACAACCAACATGTGATGAAATACAAAGTTGTTCATTCCTCACTACCCAACAGTGGCTTGTTGGATAATGATAATGATACACCATAGTTCATCTTCATTTTCTTCATAATCCGACAACACTACTCCATCTCTTCGTACCACCCGATCTGAGCATTGCAGTCTTCGCCTAATAATCGTCACCCCGCCCTCAGCCAGTTCGCCAACTTTTTTTTTGCACGTTGCCCGATGTCGTACTCTGATGGCACCGATGGCACTGCACCCATCTTCTATATAGGCCATCATGAGACAAAAAGGGGCCTGGCCGTGTCGCCAGAACTCATCCAGCATGCCCAAGACCTTGGAGTAAGCGGCATCTTTGCTATCGTGTCTTGCATCTCAACTAACATTACGGTAGTATGACATGATCACCAGTCCTATCACCAACGATCACTTCCATACCCGTGTTCTGAGTCTTCTCAATGCATATACCCAATCGCTATCCGAATCATCCCAGCCCTCACCACTGCCCTTGATCCCGGCCCTCGACCACCCAGACACACCTCTTGGCCCAAGTGACACAATAAGCCAATTGGTCACCTTCGCCAGCTCTTGGGTAGACCTGTCGTCTCCAGATCCTGTCATTGCGCACCTCTCACGTCAAGTCTTTCACTTGGAGATTGCATATGCTGCCTTTTGTGGAGCTACCACTGTCGTCGTCCCAGGGCCACGACTATCTCATGGTCAAAATGGTGTCTCACAGTATGCTCGAGCGATCAAAGAGGCTCTTGCGACCGGCTCTTATGTCCAATTGCATATACAACTACCAATGGATGGATCAAGCACGGCTACCGACGAAATCGACCTCGCAGATTTGGCGCGTTTTGCGAGATCAGACTCTGAATCAGTTCAACAGGCGCAGATCAACGCCTGGAGCTCATGGGAGGCCTGGAACACGATCAGGACTATCTGTAAATACAGTAACAGACTATCAGTAACCCTAGATCTGCCCCGTCGGCTTCCTTCACTTGCACTCCAAGCAAGGTGGTACTCGGAGCCAATTCGACTTCTTAACATACCTGGGACTTCCTTCCTCACTAATGCCCGCCAATCTTCTGTTCTATCCAAGGCGCATCAGGCTTTTATCTTCAGATGTGCCCGTTTGCGAAGTTCACCATGGTTGTTAATCACAGATATTGGTCCACTACCAGGTATCGACAACCCAGATATGATCATGTCGTACTCAACAGGTCACCTGTCACCACGCACAGCCGAGGATGCACCCAGCCCTGGGTCTTCTGTAGCACCTACACCAACGCCCGCTGAAGCAGCTCAATTGATGAAGACTATAGGCAAGAAGACGAGCAGCAGCAATGACCCAACACCCCACTTGAGCTATCTGAGATACATCCAACGTAACCAACCACCAAAAAGCCAACTTGAGCGATTTGGTGGTGGATTCCAGGATTACTTGCAAAGCCCTTTGCAGCCTCTAACCGACAATTTAGAATCAATTACTTACGAAGTATTTGAGAAAGATCCCATCAAATATGCTTGGTATGAGCAAGCCATTGCCAACGCCTTAGACGACTGGCACCCGCAGGAGAAGTCGACCAGCTCTACTGATGGCACTGTCGTTATAGCTGTTGTAGGCTCAGGTCGAGGCCCACTGGTGACCCGCGCTTTGAACGCAAGTGCAAAGACTGGCGTACCTGTTCGTGTCTTTGCCATTGAAAAGAACCCCAATGCCTATGTTCTTCTACAGCGACATAACGTGGAGACATGGGGCGGCCGCGTCACAGTCGTGAAAACAGATATGAGAGCCTGGAAAGGGCCCACATTGGATGATGGTAGCTTCGGCAAGGTCGACATATTAGTCAGTGAGTTACTTGGGTCGTTTGCGGACAACGAGCTATCTCCAGAGTGCCTAGATGGTGTCCAGCATGTCCTCAATCCCGATCACGGCATCTCGATACCATCCAGCTATACTGCACATTTCACCCCTATATCGACGCCAAGACTGTGGTCCGATTTGCAGAGCCGCAGCACGACTGTGGATTCAAACGCTTTCGACATTCCATGGGTAGTCATGTTATCGCAATTTGACTATCTTTCGACAGAAAGTAAAGAGACCATAGCCTCTCAGCAACTTAACAACGGTACTAAGATGACCAACTTTAACCTCGAGGCACCACTCGCACCCATTGTCCACACAGCTTGGGAATTCTCGCATCCCCTACCACCTGCCGTACTCGCTCAGTCGTCGTTGCGTAAGGGCGGCTCCGCAGTTGGTGGTGGCGGAGGTTTTGTCGGCGGCGATGGCGCAAACGAGCACAATTACCGTGATTGTCGCATTAGCTTCCCTATTCAAGAGCAAAGCGTATGCCACGGCCTAGGTGCCTACTTCGAGACTGTGCTGTACAGCGGATCCCAAGGTCCTGTCGAGCTCAGCACCAATCCCGTTACCATGGAGGCAAAGAGCAAAGACATGATTTCTTGGTTCCCCATCTTCTTTCCGCTCAAGGTGAGTTCATTCTTATGCACTAGTTTGTTGAAATTGGACTAACGGATGAATTAGATACCCATGCAGTTGCCTGCAAAGTCAGAGGTCGAAGTCAGCTTTTGGAGACAAACAGATGATCGCAAGGTTTGGTATGAGTGGCTTGTCGAGAGCTTCATTACCATTGGCGAGCAGAGAGTGCGATTGGGTGTTTCAGATTTGCATTCGAGTAAAAGTAATGGGTGTATGATGTAGAACGTTTTATGTTCGAGATATCAAGATCTAGATACCCAATTCACTCCAATGTAGTTGAAATCAAAACCAGCTGCTTTTTTTGTCCCTACAAACTCCACACCATTGGCATTACATGTTTCATACCATTCCTCCCATGATCCTAAATTGACCTGCTCCCCAAGCACACAATACATGCATCCTCCACATCACAGTGCATAGACCACACATTACCTCCGAGAACTCCGCAAACCGAACTGATAACCCTAGCGGGAGGTAGGGAAAGGCTGTTAGTATTTAGATATTCGTATTTAGATGAAAGGACCGACGGTAAACAGTGCATCGAGGACTGTAACCTATTGACTATTTGAACTGATGTACTTGAGAGAAATCCGACAAGGTCTATTATCGACCATCATCGCAATCGCTTGAATCCTCAGCAGTGGCTACCCCAACCTTTTTCTTCTTGCAGCGGTTTGACAAGATCATCTGCCAACTGCAAAGCAAGGGCAGCCAGCGTCAGCGGCGGATTGGCAGGTGGGCTGACCGGAAAGATAGACAAGTCGCAAACATAGAGATTCGAAAAGTTGCGAACCCGGTAGTTCTCATCGACGATATACGGTTTGCCGGGATCCTGAGTCTGCATCCGCATCGTTCCGACCTCGTGTGCCACGACCCCAAATCCAGCTAAGGATTCATCCTTGGATATGTTAAAAAATGAGTTGCGAATCTCACTCGCAAGCCTCTGCATCTCTTCTTGGCAGGCCTCATTTGAGCGTGGCGTTGGGCGTCTGGCATAAATAACAGGGTGGGCCGACGGGATATCAAGCACTTCGCTCTCGTCCGACAACTCAGCGGTGAACTCAAGTGTGACGTCGACCGTGTCGTTATGTTTAGGGCCGACTTCAACATGTCCGTTGTGATCATGCATAGGCCTGCCGTCCTTGTGGAAACGTTGGATTGGGGGTGCGAAAGTAGATGAACGACCGAAAAATGCGTTCGCATTCACCACGACATTTAAAAGAGCCTTCGCCTGGCAAACTTTGATCACGCTCTGGAGCTCCAAAGGCGCTTTGAGCTGGCTGCCCTTTTCCTTTACGAATCGAACACCCCAGATCTCGTGGTCAGTCAAGCCCTTTCCGATCAAGCTAAGCGATTTGCCGGATTTGATGTCACGTAACCCGCTATTGAGCGAAATTCGGGCCGTGTCAATGGTTCCTGCGCAAAGGACGATACCCTTCTTGGCTGAGAGATGGCCCTGGTGTTCGCCATTGGTCGTACGGACGATGGCTGACTCTGCCGTATAAGTAGTGGGAAAAGGTGGAGTAGGATAGCCTGGAGGCGGCACTTCCCCCGACCGTAAGTCGGACACGCTGTGCCGGTGGCCCTTCCCGGATTGGGGCTTTATAATCCCCGTGCCTGTATCGGTCCCCGATATATCATATGGGTCGTAAGTGGGATGGGGAGGGGGCGGGGGCGGTTTCGGCGTCACTCCGTGATACGAGACGCGCAGGGCTTCCGTATTAAGAAGAATAGTCATGTATGAATCTTGAGCATATGCCTTGTCCAGAAGGGCGTCGACTATGCTATAGGCACCTTGAGGGAACTCATAGAGCCCGGGAGAATTGAATTGAACTGCAACAGGTGCGATTTCAACTTCCACTGAAGCCTGTGGTGATGGAGGTGGTTTATAGAATCTTTTGATGGCCTGCTCGAGTTCCTGTTTCCTTGCATCAACCTCCAGGGTACTAATGTCACCTGGAGCTTGAGGATAAGGATCGCTGTACATTTGGGAGTTGTTCGTGAGTAGAGCAAAAGCCTTTTCATATCCGCCGTTCTTGCCAAGTAGGTACTTCGATATCCTTTCTGGAAGATATTTCTCATACGTTCACGGATCGATTTTCGGAGAGAAAAGTCCCTAGACCGTGCTACGTCCGCCGAGGCAGTAAACAAGACCACCGACATAAGGATTAGATCCAGCTGCGATCTGGACTTTGGCTTTTTGGGCATTGAAGACGACATCATTGTCCTGGGAGGGGCCAAGAGTCCCCCCAATCTGCCAATGAGGGCGGGTGGTATTCAGGCAGTGAGTCGAAAATGTGACTCCACCCTTTTCGATGAGAAGGACTCGCTACTTTTTGTCCACGAGCTGGCGAGCGAGAATACCTCCACCCAGCCCACTGCCAATTATGATATAGTCGTAATGGCTTTGAGCGCTACGCTCACGAACTACGTCGAAGTCGGTTATAAAGATAGATGCGGCAGTAGCCATGGCTTTAAACTTGAGGTCTAGCAAGAGGGTGACAAGTATAGTGTGGTCAAGATGAAGGGATGAGAGCGAGTTCGTGGCCAAGATCAAACGATGAGAATTGCATTGAGCTAGGAGGCCAAGATGAAGGTTCAGCAACCTTAATGAATAGTGCTGGCATGACCAGGTTTACTGAGCAACTAGACTGCCCAAACTGCTCTACAACCTCCAAGAGTTGATGTGCTTCCCGGAAATGCCCAACATAATCCCCTGCACTTTGGGTTGCATGCATCTATGCCATTGTACTGCTGCCAGTTTTGCTACACGCGGGACCCAGACTTTGGAAAACTGGATAGGACCCTGGATAAAGTTTAGGCATATGGTCTGACAGAGATGTCCTTGATGTTATACACGTAACATCTGCCTGAGACCCATACCATAAAATCGCCGGATTTGTCAAGTATATTCACCAAAACAGCTATTTGCATGGAGAGTTTGATTCATTTGTGCATGCATGGCAACCTCCAGCTTAGTGACATGAGCTCTAACCAATAAAATCGAAACGGCTATTCAAAGAAATGTTGAATTCTGATCTTCCGATTTAAGAGACGCGTCATGCCTAGAACGTGATACCTTCCTGATTGGTTTACATCAGAACCGGTGAACGACGAATAGAAGGCTCTTAGATGCCTAGAGCAGGACTGATCGTACTTGGCGCAAGGCTGAGGTTAACAAACTTCAAAATTTGTGTCCGCTCACCTACTTGTTACCAATCATTTGGGAATGCCCGTTTTTCATCTGACCCGAATTGCTCCGTCGTCCCAGCCCTTCCACTGCACCCAACCCTGGCTACTTTTTCGACTCATTCCACCCACTCCACTTACTCCACTCTCTCCACTTACCCGACCAACTGGAGTTCTGGGCTGACTTTATACTTTCGGCTACCCTATAGTATAACCCACTTCCCGCTTACTCTAACTACTAGCACTTGACTAATAAGACCAATCCGGGTCTGGTTTAGCAACTTTCCGCTTATGACGACTGCCCGGTCCTTAGCTGGCAAATAAGGTAAAGACTATGCTAGCATTATAGGGACACGTAGAAGAATATTTAAATCGTCGTTTTGCCCTGCCCTTTTATAGTTCCAGGTGCAATAACACTACTTCTAGTTCCCCTATTTATAAAGCTACAAGTCATTTATTTCTTTAAAAGTTACCTCGGAAATCATGACCGTCTACATATCAAACGGCGGTACCGCCGTTGTTGGCGGGTCTGGTATTACAACTGAATATGGAGATTTCGGAGCCAAAATCATCCCCAAGGCTAAGAAAACAAAAACCAAGGTTTACGTTCCACTGAGCAATCCGCCAACACGACCGACACGCTATAGAGAGTTATAGTCGAGTGCGATGTTGGTAGCGGCGCGTCCGTCACTGAGGCTTGGGTTTATTTCGGGAAAGATCAAATCCTGAACGCCTTAATGACGCAGGAGACAAATAAGTTAGGATACTATATTGCTGTTGCTTCCGGCTCTTAGAAGGCTGACTTGAACGTATATGGGATCGACATTGCGTTAAAACTGGATCCGCCGAACACAGACTCGTACGTAAAGCTCTACTCTGTCACCTTAGAGTTCAGCCCCAAAACTACGTAGAGTAAGTCTTCACTTCGCAGTCACGAGGAGCGAATTGCGCATTTTTAACACTTGACAGCAGCTCTTTGTCTAGACTAGATAGATTCTTGAGTTGTTCTAATTCACCACTCATTGATTGTCGAGAGTTAGCTTTTGCCCAGTAGTTACAGAAATAAATGCTATTGACTATGTATCTTCTACCCTAGCATATGTGTACCCCTATCCCGGGCCATCCCTAACCATGGACACAAGCGATGTAGTTCACAAAAGAGGCCGCGGAGCACGAATGATCCGCCAATTTCTGTCAGTAGCGGAATTTTTAGGCGCCTATGCACTTCCATGCCCGAATAGATTTGCGGTCGGCAAATAATGAATATGCCGTATGTGATTGACTCAGAGTGTTGCACAATCAATGCAGAGTGGTATGAGGAGAAGGTCTCGAACGAACGCCACTTTCTGCAATCACAGCTGAATATAACATGGTGAGCTCTTTGCGGAACCCATGTTAAAGTGCCCCAGCTTGACGGAGGTGCCCAAAAGCTCCATCCGCCTCATCTTTCTTGTGATCCGTCCTAGTAATATAAGGCCGCTCAGTCTACCATCACTCGTCGCCTAGCTCAAAAAGCGCTCGTGGACAAGAAGGTAAATATAAGCTCCCGCCTATCCGTCATCCTTAATGAACGCTGGGGGTTAACTGGCTCTTTTTTAGCCATCTCTCCAATCATCCAGAGCGATTTGTGTTGACAACTTTCCGGCTAGTTACCTAGTTGTTACATGCAACAATATTGCCTTGACCTGGATTCAAGACAACGACTACAGGGATCTGTCATCAAAATACTGGTACAAAATCAGATTTCCCGACGGATCGGAGCTCTCGGCGGGGCAGAAAGCCACCACATCCTCTCAGTACGATAACATCGTTGGGCCTCCCAATACTGGTGTTGCTGTAACAATCTCTAGCAAGACAAGCGCGGAAGTCTGTCTGCAAGAAGCCACCACGGGGTATCTGAAGGGCAAGACCACCAGAGGCGATGGTAGCAAAGCTTCTGAGCTATCGCTGTATTTGTCGCTCAGTGACGCAGGCAATCAGCTCTACTGGTATGAGAGCAATACACCTTATGGAATTGCGGCTAATCAGCTGAATGGGCGGGTGGGTCTGTTTGCTAAGGACAAAAACGGGAACACGCTGGGTCTGCGACCTATTCAACATGGTTCGTATTGGGAAATCCATTCCGGTAACAAGTGCAAGCTTCCTCTAGAGTGTGTGTTTGTACGTATCAAAGAGTTGTAACGTTTGTTTAAATTACGAGCAAACAGTAGGGGCTTGATCTAGATATAGTCTACCTGCCATCTAAATATCTATAATTCGTGGTTCAGATTGTCATTGTGCTAACGTGACTTACAAGACTGAGCTTTATTTCGAGTATGGCTCGCTCGAGCTCAAGCACGCGCTCACCGCTAGAAAGGAAAGGGCCTCCTCTAAATCTTCAGTAAATAGTGGAACTGAGGATTGCCTTGCCACATCCGGGTATGCCGTAAAGCCACAATAAGGAGTTCCGCTGTGTCCTTCATTGGATGAACGCATAATTTTGTAAGAACCAAAGTCCTGTGCCTTCCTGACGCCGCCGCAATGCTTTTGTTATAGTTTGTTGACGGATCCAAGGGCGATAGCCAACGATCGATCTGACCTCGCTTCTGATCGAACACCAAGTCAACGTTGCGACGCGTCTCACGTACGCCTTGCTCAACTTGCTTGTTATTAATAGTATACTGACCCAACTCACCAGAAGAGAGGGCGTCACCAATCTTTCTCTCCGCCTCTATTCTGTTGGCGGGAATACGGTACAGGAAATCTTTAGCGTGTACAGTTGCCGCCAACGCTGCGTATCCCATACATCCTTCTCTGCTGCCAGCGTGTCGCGAAGCGGAGCGTTCTTCATTAGCCGGTTCGTCGAAGCGATCAAGCCATAGTGAACAGTCGGATTCTCCTCGTCTTTGGCGCGTCGCTAATATCTTTTTCCGCAACCTTGGTTTCTTTTGAAGAACACCTTCCGTCCAGTCATAAGTCCTAACTCAGCAGTCACCGTAAATAAAGTTCAGGTTTCCCTTCTCCTCCTTCTCTCCACAGCTACTGCTACTCGATCTGGGGCGCTTGTCGAGAGCACCAGTAACGCTGGTAGTAACAAGGCTCTTCGCTTCCGGGATGTTGAGCTTATGGTAGTCCCCCACGTTAAATATCACACAAAAAGCAGGATTATGGCGAACATAGATTTTGTACACGTGAAGAACGAGGAAAGGGGCGCAACAAAGTATGTTTCTAGATGGGCTTACTATGTCTGATGCTTTACTAATCCTCAAATTTAGGAGGAGATGCGCGTTTCGTTCGAGAATATCCCTGCACTCTATGTCGTTTCGCAAATACTAGTCATTAGGACACGTCGGAATATCTTTGAAGCTCAGATTACTAGTATTTAATAGATATTCGAACTAATTCCACTAGGAGCGTGTAAAGTCCTCAAGATTAGATAGAAGGAAGAGATCCTAGATTGACCCTTTTCTACAATATTGAACGATCTATTAACGGTTATTGTTCGTGGGCATCCTCCGCAGCGCGAAAGCATGCAGTAAGCTTGGTACAATATTGTACGGGGTTCGAGTTCGAGTCTGAATCTCAAATGTATATATTCAAGGTTGTTCTTCTACGTATGATCAATGTAAGATCTATATATGGGATCTGGACGCACGGGCTGTAGGCCTGTGCATCCAGTTACCCCTTTACTGGTAACTCTTGCTATACGTGCTCTATAGCACGTGGTAGCTAGAGCTACGACGTACGGACAGTTATCGTATAGTAGAGGAAAAACCCTTTTCCTACGCAAAGTACTAGACGACTTTTATATACCCAGGCCTTATCGCAGGATTTAAAAAACCACTAGAGCTGTACCAGCTACGACGAGCTTCTGGGACTCTTATTAATGGTATGTAGATGTTCTATACCGTGTATATCTCGTTTCCTAGGCACTGACATTGTTCGTCAGAGGTGGCCACCACAGCGGAACGAAGCCAGGTCATGGGGCAGACTGGGGACGCATATCAACGATATTATATATCTACTCACATCACAAAGGATTTCTAGTCTATCTATTTCGGTACGCCCTGTGACGAGGACCTCATCAAGTCTGTAGCAAAATGGGTTAACACGAGATCGGCGTGCTGCAATCAATCTCACAGAAGGGCAATTGGCCAACGTACGGAACAATTTTCGGCTCGAGACGCAAGCGCTCTAGGCTCAAGGGTATAGGATAGTCAAAAATGCCCCAGGACAACCCCTTCACGACAAGTATACGAGCACAACTAAAGAAATTAACGCGACCTACAAAAAGTTGCGCGAAAGACGGTTAGGACAAGCTATATATGACTTCTATCGCTCGGTCGATACAAAGGAGATAGAAAGACAGCTCAATAAGCCCACTGCGGACGAAGTCCTGGCACAGCCAACTCAAAATATTCAGCTTTCCAAGTGGAAAGCCATACTTTTCCGACCGATTCAATTCGATAACACTCGCATCAAATTCATACAAAGATATCCCGACTGTACCATCTATCAGAAGAGAACTTTTCACTAAAGGCAAAAAAACGAACGTGTAATGAAATCGCAGCACATCCGTCCTCCAAGCGCCATCAAAGCCTCGAACGATAATACCGTTATCCAAGTCGACGAGCCAGTCTTGAATCAGAATACTGCTTCCTTCAAGGGTGCTAATATTTAGTTCTACAGAGTTCCCCTCGATCCTGTATGTGGATTCTGTTATGGAAATGAGGGACTAGGCTTGAACGAACGGAAGAAACTTTGTAAGCGGAAAGACGTGCTCGGGAAGCATGTGTAGCACCATTTCAAGAAAAAAAAAACCCCGAATATAAAACGGTTTAGAGTGGGCAATTCCTCGTTGCTCAGCTAGGGTGAATCATGAAGACCGCTTCCATGCGCATCCATTGAGAGAACACAAGATATGCCACCCATAATCTCACCGATCACGATGAACATATAAATAGAGAGAGAATTGAATTAGCCACCGCTTGAGTTTTAAATAACTCGTTTATGTCTAAGGACACTGTGATACATCAGGGGCAGAATGCCAGTGCAAGTAGGCTGCTCTCATGTCATACTTCATCTGGTATAAATAGTGTGTAAATAAGGTACCACTCCGAAGGCAGGATCTGAATTATAGACCTTAGCCAGCTAGTGGTAAGGTATTTCTATGTACTAGGGTCTCTAAGAGCTGTGCACTCGCTCGCCCACACGTCATAAGCCTATTGAAAATATCTTATATCCTACTGCTTGTAGAAGGACACGGGAGTTACGTAGGGCTATACAAGAGCTTACCGCCAGTTCAAAACTATATTAAAGCTAGTACTAAGGTATCTATTAGCGCTAGGTTAGCTATAGCTAAGACGTAGAGTATCTTGGCCCATGCGGCGAGTAGCGAGATGTTTGCAAAGTGTGAGCTAAGCCAACTTCGTACTAATGTCTTGACGACCCAACCATATCCCATATCCTCAGACCCCTTAGCAACACCGTAGCCGGTGACCCAAAGCCCTCGAGACCATGGCGCAGAAACTCTACATTCCCCCATGCGTCGACTCGCCGCTGCACCGCAATCATCCTCCTTCCCCGGAGCGCCCACTGAGGATCCACATCCAGGCCCTCTGGTATCAATCTAGAAGCTCCTCCCGCAAGTAAGTTTCCACTACGATGACTGGGGAAAGCCATTTCTACAGCCGGCAGCATTACAGCTAGCGGAGCTGGCATTCGAAGCGATCTGTGGTCGGCCAACGGTCCAGGGGGAGTGTCTCACGGTATGCGATGAGTACAATGAGTGGCTTAGGGAGCTGGCAACGCGAATGTAAGTGCTAGTTCAGATTATTCATGAGACGATGGAGACCTGATGGGATGGTAGGGAGATCGATTACTATGGTGTAACCTTTGACTACAAGGTACCTATGGACGAGGTAGATCCCGAGGTCTTGGCCGTGAACATCATCGAGATGGAGAATAATAGCGGAGAATACGCGAACGGAATTGAATATGTGCGAAGGTATCTACGTGTATACGTGAATGTGGGGGAGTATTCTGGGACCGAGGTCTTAGCAGTGCCGCGGTGCTGTCAGAAGAAACAGGGGACGACAGATCGGACCAGAATCAACACTGACGTGCAAAGGCGCGTTTAAAGAGCGAAAGAATGAGTGCTGCAGCCTGGTAATTGATAGAGGTGTATGGTAATTCGAAGAGATAGAAGCTTTTTGGGAGAAGAGATGTGTCAGGGTGACTAGGACTGTCCAAATGCGACGATGGCTCCAAAGAGATGAGGCAATATGTATCACAAGGTTTTCATATAGGGTCTGACTGAGCGGTCCTCAAGAACGGCTTTAGATCTCCATCCTAGGCCAGATAAGGCCCGCCAAGGCCCTATCATTTGCTGCAAATCGAGGCTGTATTCCTCCGTTCCAATATACTTCCACTTGACACTATGGCCCCTTGACCATCATTCTGGCTGTCCAACGAACCATTACAAGCTAATTTGGATAACCTGACTAATAGGATTTCTGAAAGTACTTCGACAAATTGTTTGAGAGTCTTGGGCAGTTCCCCCGTCTAGCGCCATGCTAACAAAACACTTGCTGATAGTAAAGCAGGAATGTTAAATCATAATGGTGGGTTGTCATTCTGAGGATCGAGGTGGCTAACTGCTCTACAATTCTGCCCTATAGCTGGCCTAAAATCATGCTTGTCATATGACAGCCACGCTCTGCTCAACCCGCCTTTCACCTTCACAAGCTGTATCAAGTCGACGGCGGCGTCATGCACTGTGTTTCACCACAGTTCCCGGGAACATCAATATTCTGGTAGGTTGGCAGACAGCGACCCTTGTTGCTGCACGGAGTGGTGTCCCGGTCTTTGACGTGACCGCAATCGTTCGCCACGTAAGTCTTCGTGTGACACATGGTCTGAGAATCATATCGGTTATTAGGCAGATCGAGACATGCCTGGAGTAGTTGGTACTTACAATTGCTGCTAAATATTTGGTGGTGAACAGATGTTAGCAATGACAAGTGCAGAGAGGTAGTGAAGGTATTTAAGATAGAGAGGAAGATAGAGGCGGAGATGAGATGAAGAATGGCACAAGTAGGATTGCAATATCCCAAGAGAATAGATGTGATAGAGAAGCTGATGAGGATAGGTTGTTTATAGCGAGGTGGGAGTTCGGCATTTATATCCATGATAGTAGAGACGGCCCATATCGAGTTTGCTAATTTTGATAACATGCAGCAAGAACCATCACGAGCAGCTCACTATTCTTCGATAGACGGGATACTGGGATTATCGTATGCATGCGAAACAGTGTGCACTGCAGCTGGGAGGATCTGGCAAAGGGGCGGTAGAAACAGGGGCCCAGTAACAGTCTACCGACATCAAGCCCAAATCTGGTCCACACCCCATTCTAGGGTAAGTAATAGCATACGTAAGGTGTCAAAACCGTAGATATATGTATCTATTCATGCGACGTCTAGACAGCTGCTAGCGTTCAACATGATTCGCCAGAAATACCCTAAAGTGACAACACCACCAAGCGGAAGGAACCAAGTGCCACCGATACCAACAGCTAGCTACGGTATAACAATCGAAGCGACGCTAGAGAAGATGCAAGCTAACCACAGGAGGCCAACACCAGACTTGAAGCAGAGGAAATGGAGGACATGGAGGACATGGATGATTTGGTACATGTATCAATGGGATTGTAATTGAAGATCGATTTCGTAACCGCAATTGTCAGCAACCTCAGCAATATGAAAACCAGCTAAAACCTTCGTCGCTTTCCTGTATTCCTCCATCGAAAGAAGGCGCATTTAACCTTGGATATCGGGACGCTAGAAATATGCATGAGTGAGACACGGCCCTCAAACATGATGCAGGAAGGAAGTCAAATCCTGGAATCCCACAAGCAGATGTCGTCGACCTCCGGACGCTGTGCCGTGGCGCTTGGAGCATGCCCATGCGGATAGGACAGCTGAGCGACAAGGGCGAACAATATGTAGGACGTGTCAAAGTGTACTTGTTCTGGGCATCGCTCAGCATAACATCTAAAATAGGAAGGACCGCCGATCCAGCTTGGGTCGGCGGTTTTTCCTATTTTGGTCATTGCGCAGTTGACCACTGCTTGGATCGAGACGATACGTTCCTTGAGTAATAGTTGGAGAAGGTTTGCAGGTGTTTCCTAGAACGAGAAGTTTAAACCAGGTACGCTTTTTTACGTCTTGGTTGTCTCATACACTACTCACAGAGTCTTCGCTTGAGACTCCAAAGAGTTGTAATTGGAGAACATATATAAGGCTTAAATGCCGCTTTAATATGCGGAATATAAGGCTATTAGAAGCAGTATAAGTACGCTTATAAAGAATATCTAACGGTAATGTAAGTGATTCAGCACTAGATGTCGCCACCTCTAGCAGGGAGGATGTCAGATATGCGATGGAGCGATCTGACGATTGCACGCTAGCGCCACGCTAATAGCTAAGCGAGCCAATCAACAGAAATCGGGTACACCCAAATTCTATCAATCTATGCCAAATATAGTGGACTATCGCATTACAATCCGAACAGCATGGGGCCGAACTACAACAACCGAGACAACGGATCTCCACTATCCATGCCAGTAAACCTCAGCATGCTGGGTAGAGACGAGTATATAGAGGAGCAGCAGAGCGATCAAAGAAGGAGAGAACAGAGCAATCAATCAATTCAATTCATTGCCACACATCAATCAATCATCTTTTCACTACGTGCTATAATCACATCATTATTCAGATCAAGGTGAACCATCAAAGGCACCCGTAAATCTGACAATTAAGAGTCTTACTGTCTCAACTGAATTAAGTCAATCAATCAACGCAAAATGGCCTACACATCGCAACGCGATCTAACAGTAACGCTAAGGAGCGATATAGACTATACTGCATGGATTACTTAGCTTCAATCCAGATGCGTAGTGTATAACGTTTAGGATAAGATCAACCTAGACACAATTACTCTATTAATCTAGAAACTAGACGCAGTTAGAGCTCCATTAATTACTAACTACACGCCAGCTACAAACGTTTAGAATCTAACTAGACAATCTAAACTCTTAACTACTAGTCTTAAAGCTTTTAAAGAGGACCTCAAATACTATAAGATTCTAGCTAAGTAATACTATAGTAATCGATACGAGTATGAAAAGGAGTAGGCGAGTATCTAGTATATCATTATGCTTATCCAATCCTTAGTCTTACCGCATCTACTGCGTACGTACTACCTACTAGACTAGTTACTATAATAGTAGCTAACTAACCTAAAATAAACTATTAGTATAGATAAGTATATTAAATAAGAATAAGCTCGTAATAGGTATCTTAACTTACTTAAGCCTATAAGAAGTACGTCGAACTAGGATACGTAGCTAGCTAAGTATAACTACGCTACTACTAAGGCTGAAACGTACTAAGTAGTAGAGCTATTATAAATTAATATAATTACTTAAGACTTCCTAGTATCTATTAATAAAGTAGTACCTATATAGTTAACGACCTTTTAGGACTATAGACGATTTTTACCTAGTATAAACTAGAAGGAGATAATAAAATACTACTAAGAGTATATAATAGTGAATTATCCTCTTAGATTAGAGAAATATAAGGCTACTTTTATAGTTAATAACACCTTATCTCTCGCTACTAGTAGTACTACTACCTAGGGTAATATAAGGGACGCCTCTATTATAGATAGCGCGCTACTTAAAAACTAGGGTAAAACCTATAATTAATAGATATGTAGAGAAAATGTAGATATTAAACAATCTTATAATTAAGATATAACTATAGTAGATAGAGTATATTACCCTACTTGTAGTAGATTACATAATATATAAGACTACTACTATATCTACCTAGATAAGGTACCTAAGTAGTAGATCCTAAATAAGACTTAATAAGAGCTTATTAACTATAAGCGTAAGTATAATACTATACTTTAAGGGCTAATTAGAGGATAGATAAAACCTTATATTAAGTAATTATAGACTCTAATACCTAATGTCTAAGATAAGTAACTAGATAGCTAGAAAATCTCTAAAGTTACCCTTACTATAATAAATAACTATAATAAATACCTACTCTAAAACTCCTTTATCCTTAACTTAAGCTCGACCTACTATATTATAAATAACCTAGATTATATCTATAACTATTACCTACCTTAGTAGGATAACTATATATAGGCTAGTAATATAAAGATATAGGTAAAAGGATATAGGTCTATTAACCTAATATTAAAAAGTTAATCTAAGGAAAATAGACTAGCTCTATATAATATAGCTATATACCTAGATATCCTCTATAACCTAGTCTTATTTCAACTACTCTAGTAGAGAGGAATATAGTAGAATACCTAAGTAGAACCTATAACCCTAAATAAGCTAGATAGGTAGATAATTAGAGACCTTACTAAGATCTATAGCTAGTAGGTACTTAAGTTTTATCTAATATAAGAAGCGTCGCATTATACCTATAAGCCTCGATTAGCTAGAGTAACTATACTACTATAGTATAAGAGACTTAGCTATCTAGGACTAGTAGTAATTAAGTACCTTATCTAGTAAGCTTAAGGGGTACGCGTTAAAGGAGTAACTACTATCGAATATAATACGTATAGTAGAGCTAAAATAAGGAGGTAGATTAACTAAACGCTATAAGTAAATAATAAAGGCCCTAGAGAGAGAATTGTAATTGATTTCTACTTATATAAATTATAAAATGTTACTAAAGAAAAGAGCTAGATACTAGCTACTAACTAGTACTCTAGACTATAGTAGGACTTCTACTTTATAGATAACCGACTAGCGAAATTAATTATTAAGATACTAATAAACCTTATTCTCTTCTTAAAGAACTAGTATAATATATTAGTTAAAATAATTAAAGCTAATAACGAGATTATAATAGTAAAGCTAGAAGTCTAGTAGTAGCTAAGCTCGTAGGGTATTACTATCGAACTATTAGCTCTAGACACGCAAGCTTAAAATAGAGGAGTAGAGTATACTAGAGGTATTAATAAGGAGAAATTATATATAATATAGCTTAACACTAACTTACTATAGGAACTCTAGCTAGAAGTTATACGTACTAGAGTATACCTCTATAATTAAATACTAAGTTACTTAAATAACTAGAAAACGCTATATAAGACCTTTTTACTAGAGTAGCTTATAATTAAGGAATTGTAGTATTATAGAGGAAGCTAAACCTAGCTTATCTAAAAGTATATAGGTGTAAAGCCTTTACTATAACTAATAATACCTACTATAGTAAGTTAAGACTATAACGCCTTAACCTAAAGGCCTAGATTAGATACCTAGTTAGATACTAATTATTAAATATCTACTAGATATAGGTACTATCTATAGCTAAGGTAATAAGTACTTAAGATATTATCTTTAATAAGTATATAATCTTTAATAGTAAAATAGAGGACCTAATAGATAATCTTATATATTAACCTCTTATATAAACGCTAGAAGAGATTACTACTTATATAAGAACTATTAAGCTCCTAACGCCGACTTATTAGCTAGAAATAGAGTCTTTCTATAAGGACGATACTAAACTAGATATATTAACCAAAAGTAATAAAGTAGACCTACCTAGCTACTATTAAGGAAGAAAGATTAGAGATTACTATCTAACTCTACTACTATTACTACTACTAGTAGTACTACTAGCTCGATTAATAGCTAGAGATTAGCTAGGTCTAATACTAGATAAGATATCTAAAACCAGCTTAAACTAAAGTAGTTAATACCTATAATAAATCCCTATAATAAATAAGGTTATCTAAAACTATTCTATAGGTAGTAGCTTTTATAGTAGGTACTTAGGTAGGAAACGTTGGAAAATATAGAGGAGAGCTAATAGATAAAGTAAAGATAAAAAGATTACTTATAATAGGCTTAAAGCTCTATCTCGATCAACTCCTACCTCTACTAACCTACCGAATAAATCTAGATAACTATCTAATAGGTAAACTATTTAAAAAGCTAAATAAGCTTATATAACTAGCTATTAGTAGATAAGATTATAGACTAAAGTACTAGCTAAACCGATTAAATAATTAGGTTAGTAGATACTTAATTATATATAGGTTTATACCTATAAGTTAGATAAATACTACTAGTTTATTAAGTGTAAAGCCTAACTAGTAGTACGTAGAGACTAGTAAAGAAATATTATATTACAAGATACCTACGCCGTAATACTAGCTAGCTGCTCCTTCCGGATACTTATAGTAATCGTAGCTAAATATAACCTTAAACTAAAGTAGTATAATATAACTAACGCCTTTATCTATACTATAATAGATAGAGAGATCTATATAAAGATACTAAAGGGATACTAGAAGAAGAGGACTATCTTTTAGGTCTAAAAGGCTCTATATAGTCTATAAATCTTACCTCTACTATAGTAGAAAGAGTTTACTACTACGCTTAAAAGAATAGGCTTCTAGATAGTACTATATAAGCTATACTATATAGTAAAAGATAGTATTATTATCTTCTTCTATATAGACGATATTATTATAGCCTATAATAAAAAGAAGACTAAAGAAGTAGAGTAAGTAACTAATCTCCTAAAAGAGAAATATACTATTACTAGAGGAGTAGATCTCTAATAGTTCCTTAGTATAGAGATTATCTAGAATAGAGAGTAACGCCTTATCTAACTCCTATAGACTACGTATATTAATAAGATAAACTAGCTTATAGATAAACGAGATATCTACTATAATACTCTAATAGCTACCTCTAAGCTTAAGCCTTATACTAGCTTAGTAACGCTATCTAAGATTAATAAGTACTAGCGTAAAATTAGCTTACTCCTATTTACTATAGTTACTACTCGTCTAGATATAGCTTTCGCTATATTATAGCTAGCTCGATTCCTCTCTAATCCTAGTATAGAGTATTAAGACGCTACTAACTAGGTAATTATATACCTATTAGCTATAAGATAGAGAGCCCTATAGCTTAGTAGAGGAGACTTACTTTAAGTAGCTAGTAACGCATTATTTACTAATAATATAATAGATAGAAGGAGCTCCTAAGGATATATAATTAAGCTCTTTAATAGGCTAGTTGCGTAGAGAGCTAATAAGTAGGATACTATTATAATATTAACTACTAAAGCTAAACTTTTAGCTCTATTACAAGTAGCTAAAGAGGTAATATTTACGTTAAGACTACTCGATAAGCTATAAGTTAAGCTACCTACACGCTATATCACTATCTAGTACGATAATACGTAGACGATCTAGCTCGTAACTAAAGAGCTAGCTAAACTCTAGACTAAACTAAGGCACGTAGATATCTACAACTACTAGCTAAGATAGGAGGTATTAGTAGGCCGAATTAAGGTCTAATATACTCTATTAATAGAGATAACTACTAATAGCTTTATAAAGGTACTCCTAGGAAATAAGTAGAAGAGGTTCTTAACCTAACTTAGACTAGTAGAGGTAAAAGAGTACTAAGTAACTTATAAGGTACCTCTCGATAAAATCTAGACTTAACTTAATACTATAACGCTTATCTAGTATACTTAGTCTAGCTTAATAAGGGTTATTAAGCTGAAGGGGTATATTAGATATACGATAGAGCGATCTAGTAATAGAGTAATCTAACGATTATATACTAGCGCTATACTAATAGCTAAGCGAGCTAATTAATAGAAATCGGGTATACCTAAATTCTATTAATCTATACTAAATATAGTAGACTATTATATTATAATCCGAATAGTATAGGGCCGAACTATAATAACTAAGATAACGGATCTCTACTATCTATACTAGTAAACCTTAGTATACTAGGTAGAGATAAGTATATAGAGGAGTAGTAGAGCGATTAAAGAAGGAGAGAATAGAGTAATCAATTAATTCAATTTATTACTATATATTAATTAATTATCTTTTTACTATATACTATAATTATATTATTATCTAGATTAAGGTAAACTATTAAAGGTACCTATTAATCTAATAACTCTATATATAGTAGGAGATCTACCTAGTTATCCTACTAGTAGTTTATATAGATTCTTAGGTACGTTTTAAGTTCCTAGTTCTACCTCTTAGTCTATCTATCTATCTAAGAATAGAAAGCTATACTAAGATAGTAGTTAACTTTTAGGTAATAGTATATATTAGACTAGAATTAACTTATAAATATAGACTCTTAGTCTAAAAGTAGAGTATCTAGTAGACCTTACTTAAGGAAGTATTACCTTAGTAATAGTTTAGCTACTCCCTAGGCCGTAATTATCTTAGTTATAGGGAGGTACTAGATATACTTCGTAAACTAGTCTACTAAAACTAGTATTATATTATACTAGTTCTCTTAAGCGTTCTTTACTACTAGTAAATTAGTAATAAAGTCGAGAGAGAAGTAACGCTAGGCTATTATTAGTACTAGTAGTAGTACTAGTAATCTCTATAGCTTATATCGCTAAATCTTATTTAATTAATATAGAGGATATCTCTTAATATACTTATAGACGTTATAGGCGAGGTAAGGCTAGTAGTACTTATATTTAAGTAGCTCTAATATCTTCTTAGTACTATAATAACTACTTATAGGATTATTATAGTTCTTCTATAGTATATTTTAGTAGAGGGCTCTATTATTAGGAATCTATACTTTTCTACTCCTATATAGGGTACTATTAAGAGTCTACTAAGATACTATAGTATTTCGATAGAGTAAGGTTAGTTCTTAAAGATAAAGTAAGATTAGGGTAGATTAGTCTTACTAGATACAATAGAGCGTAGAAGTAGTAACTTAAATAACTATATTATCTCTATAACTATTTAAGTTGAATATAATAAGCTATAAGGGTTTATTATCTATTATTATATATATAGTCGTCCTATACTATCCTATACCTAGTACTCTATAGTATATTATAGGATATACGTAACTTATCCTATATTAGCTTTCCGCTAAGCGCGTAGGATTATATATATCTACGGGGTAGCATTATCTATTAGTCTACTATTATTAACCTTTTAGCTAACCTATCCCTACTACCTTTCTATTATTATCTTCCTATATAATCGTCGTGCTATCCTTTAAGGTTCGTAATACTATCCTCCCTCTCTCTTATTTATATCCCTATAAATCTAGTCTAATAGTTTCTCGTTATAGTATCTTATTAATATTACGCTAAGAAGGGTTTAGAGTATCGAATATTATTATTAAAGAAAGAATATAGGTACTACTATTAGAATAGTGTGAAGGCGTACGTTCTAGTAGATGTTCTAGTTCCTAATTATTTAAAACTAGATAAGGAATTAGCTCGTCTAGAGTAATAAGAGATCGAAGCCGACGTAGTAGAGGTAATAGCGTTATAAGCTTTACTAGCGGCGCGTATTAAGAAGGATCGTCTCTAAAAATAAAGAAAACTATTAGCTTATTATAAGTAGTAGTAGATAGATAAATTAGGGAAATTCGTCGAGGAGCTTAAAGCTCTAGAAGCAGTTAATAATATTAATTATAAAGTAACTCTTCTTAAAGATAGTTTAATGCCTAGTACTCTATCGTTAGATTAGAGTTCCTTTATACTATCTTTCCTTAAGGGTAATCCTAGTTTTAATAAATTATTAGGTTCTTTACCTAATACTTCGCAAGTAGCTATAAGTAGTTTATAATTCTAGTACGTATTTTTTATTTTTTCTATATTATTTTATAGGTACTACCTTTATATAGTCTTCGTCGTTCTTTTACTCTTGTATAGAAGTGGATATAGTATTCTTTTCTTATTTTTTCTAGTAGTTCTTTATAGTTCTAGAGGTTAGCTTCTAGTTCCTATATATTTTCTAATTCTAGGTAGCCTTTCTATTTAACTAACTATTCTTAGTAGAAATTATTATCCTAGAATTCTTCGCGTCCTATCTCTTAATATCTATAGAGATCTTCAACTTTAAATTTATCTTCTTCTTTAGTTTCGTAGTAAAAAGTTTATTATATTAGCATTTCTTAGTTAGTAGGTTCGAGTTTACTTATATAGAACCTAGGGTAGATTTTTATATCTTCTAGAAGTTCTAAAGTATAGTTAACTAGTCTATTTTATTCCTTAATTAAAAATAGTCTAACCTTAATATTATTAAATCCTTTACTTAGTCGTTTTATACGTAGATTCTTTATATATAAATATACTTTATCCCCTTCTTTTAGCTAAGGTACTATTTTTCATTTCTTATTAGCGTACTTAATACTACTTTCTTATACTTTAAGTATCTTATCTTATATTTCTTCGTATACTTTCTTAAGTTCTTCTATAGTTACTATTACTACTTATACCTTTAGTCCTAGTAATATTCTTTTAAATAGGTTTAGATATCTTCTATAATTTATAAAGAATAGTATTCTTCCTATTAATTCTAAGAACTTATTATTATGCGCAAGTTATACTATAGGTAGTAGTAATACCTAATTATTTTATTAAGTATTAATATAAATTCGTAGATATACTTTTATTATACAATTTATCCTTTCTATTTATCTATCTATCTATAGATAATAGGCTATTAATAGCTTCCTTTTTATACCTATTAATGCTAATAGTGTTACCTAAAAGTTTAATATAAAGAGCTTATCTCTATTACTAATAATTAACTTTAGTATTCTATAATATCTAATTAATCGATCTAGGAATATAAATACTAGCTATTATATAGTATAGTTATTCCTAAATAGTATTATCTCTACGTACTTAATAAATCTATATATAATAATTATTATTACGTTATACGTAATTCCTATAGCTAGATCTTTTAATAGTAGTAGTCCTATTATAAAGTCTATTAAGATATCTTCTTAGAGAAATTCTAGTAATTCTATTACTTATATCTTACTATATAGTACGTAAGTACTATATTTATTTTTCTAATAGTCTATATATTTCCTAATAAAGGTTATTACCTTATCCTTTATATTCTTAAACTTATAGCTTTACTTAATAAGTTCTATAGTTCTTATAATTCTAAGGTATCTATATACTAGATTATTATAATATTATCTTATAATTACCTCTTATAATTCTTTAGGTATATTATTTATAATTATTATAAGATTATTAATTTCTTAATTTATATTAATCTCGTTTACTAGTCCTAGCGATCTATCCTAGTTAAACTTTAGTATTATTCCTTTAATAGTTACTTTTATTCCTACGATATTATATCTTTAGCTAAGGGCGTCTACTCTACTATTATCTTTTCCTAGTATATATATAATTTAGAATTTATATTATCCTAAGAGTTCTAACTATCTAGTTTATTATTAATTTAAAGCTTTAGTTATTATAAACGTAACTAAGTTCTTATAATTAGTAAATATTATAAGTTCTAAGTAACTTTCTACGTAAATTCTCTAATATTTAAGTATATTTACTATTATAAGTAATTCTTTATTATATATATTATATTATTCTTCTAGTCCTAAGAACTTTCTAGAGTAGTAGGCTATTAGGTACTATTTTCCTTCGCGTTCTTATAGTACTACTATGCTATATATAAGGTCTAATATATTAGTCTTAAATCTTAATAATTCTCCTCTATAGAATAGTACTAATACTAGTAGTATTGTATAAACTATCTTAAGTTCGTTAAATACTTCTTAATATTCTTCTATCTATAACTAAGGTATATCTTTCCTTATTAGGTTTATAAGTAGTAAGGCTTTTTCTAAAAAGTTCCTTATTATTTATAGGCTTCCTCTATAGCGCGAAAGTATATAGTAAGCTTTATATAATATTATATAGGGGTTAAGTGTAAACTCTTAGATCTATATATATATTTAAGGTTATTCTTCTATATATAATCGATCTACGATCTATATAGGGGAACTATACGTATAGGCTATAGGCCTATATATCTAGTTACCCCTTTACTAGAAGCTCTTACTATATATACTCTATAGTACGTAATAGCTAGAGCTACTACGTATAGATACTAGTAACTTTTTCTTTTTATACCTTTATAGCTAGTATCTAGTACTTATCCTCTTCTATATATTCCTATTAATTTATTCTTACCTTCCTTAAATATTTCTCTTTCCTCTTAGTTCCTCCTATCTAATTTATTTCTCCTTCCCTTATTAGTATCTTCTACTATATAGCCTATTATTCCTAATACCTATATACTAGGGATTAGTTACGTATAGAATCTAGAGAGAAATAGTAGTCTATCTAGAATTACTTATAGAGTAGAGTATTATTATATTTATTTATATAGTAAGTCTCTTAGGTTTTTAGGTCTCTTAGTTAGTTCCTTCTATTAGAATATACTATACGATTAGTAGCTTCCTATACCCTAATAGTTCCTTCCTATTTACTACGTATAATATCGCTATAATATTATCGTATTATATATAGAAGTTAGGGGTATATATTTAGGTTACCCCCTCTAGTTTAATACTCTTTTCTTTTCCTCCTTTAACTACTACTACTACCGCTTCCGTACGTAATTATTACTCCTTCCTTATCTCTTCTTAGTAGAGGAGATACCTTCTTCTTCGTATAGTACTAACTTATAATAGATAGTACTAGTACTAGCACTATAACTACTACTATAACTATAACTATAGCTATAGCTATAGTAGTAATAATAGTAATAATAGTAATACCAATAATAATACTACTACTACTATACTATATATTAATAATTCCTAGTAACTTTTTCTTTTCTAGGTCTATACGGTACTAATAGGTATAATAGAAGATATCTCTCGTACTATACGCCGCCCCCGCCTCCTCTAGTAGTAGTAGTAATAATACTACTATAGTAGCTAATAAGTCGCTAAGCGATTTAGCCGTACGTTAGGTAGGTAGGCGTATACTAGTAATACTACCTACTAGGCGGGTAGCTAATCGCTATCTATTAGTATCTCTATATATTAATATATATATTTAGATACTATATATTAAGTTTTCCCTTTATTTTTCTTTTCTTTTTCTTTATTTTTCCTTTCTCCTAAAATTTTATCTTTATATATTAGTTAGATTTCCTTTATTTTTCCTTTATTTTTCCTTTTTCTTTTATAATATCTAATATACGATTACTCTCTCCCTATTCTATATATTCTATAATCGTACGTAATATAAAAATAAGTGAAAAGAAAGTAAATTTAATAAAGGAGATATAGTTAGTATATCGTACGTAGTACCTTATACTAGTAGTGATTTCTCTTTAGTATATATAGGTTCAAGTTGGTTAATAAACGCCTCTACTTTAATATTAAGTATATTAGTTGAGATAAGTCTCTTAATTACTAAATTTAGCGTTTTCTTTATATATATATTAGCTAGGTTATCTTTACTATTAATCTATCTAACTTCTATAATTTCCCTATTCTTATACGATTCCTAAAGAGATATAATATTAATTATTAGTCTCTTCTTATTTATTGTACTAAGTTTTACAAGGTAATTATATAGGGACTTTAAGTCTAAGTATACTACTACTAGAACCTAGGGTAATTAGAGTATTTATATAATCTATTATAGTATTATACTAATAGTAATAGTATTGTTAAAGCTATTTACTATTCTATATAGCTTACTTATAAGAATACTCCTTATAACTCTCTTATATTTAATAGAATTCTAGTATATAATATTACTATAGATTTTAAAGTTATGCCTATCCTTTATATAGTACTCTATTACTAGGATAATAATAAATCTAATCTAGGAGCTAAGGTCCTTATTATTTATAAATAATCTATCTATAAAGATAAATAGTTTCGTATAGTCTAGCTATAGTAGAATAAATATTAGGCCTCTCTCTAGGTTATTAATTTACTATTAAAGTCGTACGTTAAGGGTATTAATATCCTCTATAGATAGTACTATTGTCTATACGGCTACTAATAGGTTAAATACTACCTCTAGTTAGTATACTAATATAATATATATACCCTTAGCTCTCTATATAATATACTAATAGGTAGTATCTTATACTATTAGGTCTATTATATAGAGGTTACTAGTTTATTCTTTCTATATAAGTTTAATCTTATCTTATACTATTATAATTCTCCCTCTATTAAATTTAATAGGTTAGTCTTTAGATAGGATTATCTTTAGTTTTGTATAGAACTTTACTTTATCTAGTTCCTCTTATTCTTTCTATATAAAGGCTAAGGTAATAATACTAATTATATTATCTATTTATAGACTAGTAATCCTAAATATACTTTATCCCTTATCTATAATTAATAGATATAGGTTATATAATAAAGTTCTTATTCCTAGTCTATCCTTATAATAGTTATAATAGGTCTTAAACTAATATAGGCCTAATTCTACTATACTATATAGTAGTTATATAATGCGTAGGATTATATTTAGTAGGAATAAGTTCTATAGTTCCTTTAGGGGTTTTACGTATAGCGTATAGAGAAGTTTATCCTTAGATTATATATAGGCTTATATAATATCCCTAAGCTTATAGTATATCCCGTGCGTAGCTATTAGTAATACGCCTATTACTAGTATTAGTCTCTAGCTTATCTACTAGATTATTAGAGACTATATAAGGATTTCCTCCTTACTAGTATCTAAGTAGCCTATAAGTACTAGCCTAGATTTCTTATATAATTATATTATCTTTCCTTTAATCTCTCGTATAAGTTAGAGGTTAAAGATCCTACTATAGTACTTATTTTTATTAAGGTAGAGGATTTTAAATATACTATTAGAAATAAGTATATCTATCTCTATATAATTAGATTCTTTAAAGGATACTCCTAGTATTATTATTACTCCTTCTTCGCGTAGTTTAACTACTAACTTATAGTTATTCTTTTCCTTCTAGGTAAGGAATAACTATATATATTACTATATATACTTCCTAAGTCTTCCTCTTTTCCTAGGTTATAGTTACTTAGCTTATACGTACGGCGCCTTAGTATTCCTATATAGTCTTTTTCTTTACTATATAGCTCTTCTCTCTAGTATATCCTCTTCGTCTAATCTCTCCTCTCCTTTATAAAGGTCGCGCTCTTTTACCCCTATAGGCTATAGTATACCTATAGCTACTACTAAGGTTTATTCCTAGGAAGGTTCTTACCTCTTCTTATAGGTAGTTTTAGCCTCTTATTATGCTACTCTTGTAGGTCTTCTACGCGCGCATATATAGGGTAGTTTAACCTATAGTAGGAGTAGCTTATCTAGGTTAGCTAGTTCTTCTATATAATATAGCTTTTATAGCTAAGTAGCGTAGTAGTATAGTTTAGCTTAAGTATATCTAAATATAACTAGTCTATTATTAAGCTTAACTATTATATTTTTACCTTTAATACCTTTAAGCTTATACGGGCCTATCTATCCACCTTTCTCTCTCTAAACTATAATCTTAGAGTTAAGTAGGAGGTTTAGAATCTCGTGCGACTTTATACTATTTATTAGATTTGCAGGTAATCTAAGGTCGAACTTAGTTATCTACTACTAGATAAGCGCATGAGATTTAGATGATAATCGAGATGACGATCGAGATGGCGATTAAGATGGGCACGTGCGCACTAGCGCCACTAGCGATCGGAGATCGAACTCAGTCATCACAAGACTATCCGGAACTATGACCGAGATCATAGCCGGCATAGCCAACACAGCCAATGTAGCCAATATCCGATAGCTTATAGCGTCATAGATGAGCTGCGCAGAACCGGTACTATCGAATAACTGCGTTGAGCTGGCTTAACTACTCAACAAGAGATGATGGATCTCCGCCCTCCGAACCGAGAGACCTCAACAAGCTTAGCAGAGATGGATATATAAACTAGTGGAAAGCGTAGTAGATAAAGATAGAATAAGATTAGAATATTAATAGATAATAATTAAGAGCGTTTGCAGACAATCAATCAATTATTTACTATATTATTTATTACAGTCTTTTATTATATACCTTATTCCCATACTGTGTACCTATTAAACCTATCTAAAATCCGACAATTAAGAGTCTTACTACCTTAACTGAATTGAGCTAAACTAATAACTAAAATAAGTTAAGTTAATTAGTACACGAACTATAGAAATTAGGTAGACCTAACTTCTATTAATTAATTAGTTCTAACTAGCGCGCTCTATAATTAGTCCCTTAGCGCGCCCTACTAAACTTTAAGCCTTAACTAATTTAAGCTAATTACTAATTAGTAATTAACTAATTAAGTAAACTAACACGAAATAGCGTACTAAGCGTAACGCAATCCTATAGTATATTAAGAGTCTACTGAGATACTATAGTATTTCGATAGAGTAAGGTTAGTTCTTAAGGATAAAGTAAGGTAAGTAGGATTTAGTCTTACTGGATATAATAGAGCGTAGAAGTAGTAACTTAAATAACTATATTATCTCTATAACTATTTAAGTTGAATATAATAAGCCCTAGGGGTTTATTATCCTCTATTATATATATACTAGAGGCGCTTTATATTAATTACTTTAATATACTCGCTTTATATTAAGCGCTTAACTTTACGCACTTTATCTTGCGCGCTTTAATTAAAGTAGTTACGTAATAACTATTGCCTTATCCTATACGTACGCCTAATAGTAACCCTACGTTAGTTCCTAATCTAACTAAGATTATAATACTATCCTTCCTCTTTTAGTTAGGTCTACCCTTAGGCCTTAGTTCCTAATTAGGTTAGTCCTAACTTATAAGTGGTGTGCCCTATACTAGTTATAAGTTAGCCTACTATAATATCTTCGTCGGCCTATAAGTGAAAGCTCCATCTAGTCTCTAAAATCCTTAAAGCTAATTACCCTATAGAAACTCCTTATCTCGAGTATTCTATTTCTAGATCTTCTTATTATATTATACTAAATACTAATTTAAAGTATACTAAGTATACCTACCTTAATTATCTGTGCGTTAGTATATCCTAGGAGTCTCTTAATAAGACTCGTAAAGAATATAGGAAAAAGGTTAATAAAGATAAAGTACTTCTAGCTATTATTATTAACTAGTTATTATAGAATAAGAAAATTCTATAATATACTAAAGAGCGTGCTTATTATAAAGCCTTATACCTTATATTAGAATTAGAGTTAGAGGGTAAACTAGATTCTCGTTAAACGTTTAACTATCCTAACCTTTTAATTAGTATAGCTACGTCGTCTATACTCTAGTCTACGCTAGGATTATTAGATGAATATATTACTATAGAGGGTATTACTTCTTCCGTTAGTTCTTCTAATTAAGTTTCTAACTCTTATAAGTCCTAATCCTTATTCTTCTAAATTATCTCTTGAATATATCTATTATCTAGATGTTATTGTCCTATTACTCCTATATAGGGGTAATTCCTGTATTTTTTCTTGTTTTTTCTAGTAGTTCCTTATAGTTCTAGAGGTTAGCTTCTAGTTCCTATATATTCTCTAAGTTAGGGTAGCCTTTCTATTTTACTAACTACTCTTAGTAGAAATATCTATCCCTAAATTCTTCTCGTCCTATCTCTTAGTATCTATAGAGATCTTTAACTTTAAATTTATCTTCTTCTTCTATTTTATAGTAGAAGTTTCGCTATAGTAGCGTTTCTAGGTTAGTAGGTTCTAGCTTACTTATATAGAACCTAGGGTAGATCTTTATATCTTTTAGGAGTTATAAGGTGTATATAACTAGTCTATCTCGTAATTTAACTAAAAACGGTCTAACCTTAATATTATTAAGTCCCTTACTTAGTTATTTTATACGTAGATTTTTCGTGTATAAATATACTTTATCCCCCTCTTTTAGCTAAGGTGCTGTTTTTTATTTCTTATTAGCGTATCTAATACTACTTTCTTATACTTTAAGTATCTTATCTTATATTTCTTCGTAAGCTTTCTTAAGTTCGTCTATAGTTACTATTACTACTTATACCTTTAGTCCTAGTAATATTCTTTTAAATAGGTTTAGATATCTTCTATAATTTGTAAAGAATAGTATTCTTCCTATTAATTCTAAGAACTTATTATTATATGCAAGTTATACTATAGGTAGTAATAATACCTAATTATTTTATTAAGTATTAACGTAAATTCGTAGATATACTTTTATCGTATAATTTATTCTTTCCGTCTATCTATCTATCTATAGATAATAAGCTATTAATAGCTTTCTTTTCGTTCCTATTAATGCTAATAGCGTTGCCTAAAAGTTTAATATAAAGAGCTTATCTCTATTACTAATAATTAACCTTAGTATTCTATAATATCTAATTATTTAGTCTAGGAATATAAATACTAGTTATCGTACTATATAGTTATTCCTAAATAGTATTATCTCTACGTACTTAATAAATCTATATATAATAACTATTATTACATTATACGTAATTCCTATAGCTAGGTCTTTTAATAGTAGTAATCCTATTATAAAGTCTATTAAGATATCTTCCTAGGGAAATTCTAGTAGTTTTATTACTTGTATCTTACTATATAGTACGTAAGTACTATATTTATTTTTCTAATAGTCTATATATTTTCTAATAAAGGTTATTACTTTATCCTTTATATTATTGAACTTATAGTTTCTCTTAATAAGTTCTATAGTTCTTATAATTCCTAAGTATCTATATACTAGATTATTATAATATTATCTTATAATTACCTCTTATAATTCTTTAGGTACGTTATTTATAATTATTATAAGATTATTAATTTCTTAATTCGTGTTAATCTCGTTTACTAGTCCTAAGGATCTATCCTAGTTAATCTTTAATATAGTTCCTTTAATAGTCTCCTTTATTCCTACGACATCGTATCTTCAGCTAAGGGCGTCTACTCTACTATTATCTTTTCCTAGTATATATATAATTTAGAATTTATATTATCCTAAGAGTTCTAACTATCTAGTTTATTATTAATTTAGTACTTTAGTTATTGTAAACGTAACTAAGTTCTTATAATTAGTAAATATTATAAGTTCTAAGTAACTTTCTGTGTAAATTCTCTAATATTTAAGTATATTTACTATCGCGAGTAATTCTTTATTATATATATTATATTATTCTTCTAGTCCTAAGAACTTCCTAGAGTAGTAGGCTATTAGGTACTATTTCCCTTTACGTTCTTATAGTACTACTACGCCGTGTGCGAGGTCTAATATATTAGTCTTAAATCTTAATATTTCTCCTCTATAGAATAGTACTAATATAGGTAGTATTATATAAACTAACTTAAGTTTATTGAATACTTCTTAGTATTCCTTTATCTATATCTAAGGCGTGTCTTTCCTTATTAGATTCGTAAGTAATAAGGCTTTTCCTAAAAAGTTCCTTATAAAGTATCTATTAAAGTTAATAAATCCTAAGAATAACTATATCTCTTTAATATTCCTTAGTTCTTTCTATACTTTTACTACTTTAATCTTTTCTTTACTTATTTTTACTCTATTAATACTAATCGTGTATCTAAGGAATTTAACTTCTATCTTATACTATTTATATTTCTCTAGTTTTAGCTTTAGGTTATACTAGTCTAAGCTTCTTAATACTATTTTAATATATTATTTATATTCTTCTATAAACTATAAGTAGATTAATATATTATCTAAATATACTACGACGTATTTATCTAGGTATTCCCTAAGTATATTATTAATTAATGCTTAGAATATAGCTAGTATATTAGTTAGCCTAAATAGTATTACTGTATACTTATAATAGCTATAGCGTATTCTAAACGCTATCTTCTATTCTTTACCTTTTTTTATTCTAATAAGGTAGTAACCGTCCTATAGATCTAGCTTTATAAATATCTTTACGTATACTAATCTATCTTATAATTCTATAATATTTAGTAGTAGGTAGTAGTTCTTTATTATAATATTATTAAGCTTCCTATAGTTAATATATACTTAAGGTAGCTCTTATTTCTTTAGTATAAATAATATTAGGTAGCCTACTAGCAATATTAATTCCTATATATAACCTCTTATAAGATTCTTCTTAATATAGTCCTTAAGTATTTCTAACTCTTATTCTAATAGTCTATAGATAGGTCTAGAAGTTAGTTCCTTCCCTTCCTATAATATAATTATATAGTCCTAGGGTTAATATTTTAGTAGAGAGTTTTCTTCTATCCCTTCTATAAAGAGGTAACTAAATTCCTTATACTATTATAGGATATTAGGAGTTACGCGTTTCTCTAATACTCTTACTTTATAACCTAATACCTAGTTAGTATCTATAGAGGTGACTATACTTTTATTATATATTAGTTATAAAGTAGTTAATTTATAAATTATCTTCTTATCTACTATCTTATTCTATTAATACGTAGGCTTAGATCTATATACGTCTTTATAGTCTATCTATAAGAGGGTCTAGTATTTCTAATTAACTCTAGGATTAAACTCTTATAACTATAGTAGTCCTAATATAATATCTTTACTAGCTAAGGCGAGGATATCTAGGTATATTTCTATAGTTCTTCCTTAGATAGTAAGTGTTATAGTTATTTCGTATATTACTACTAGTTCTCCTAGTATAGCTTTTCTATTCGCGATATAGACTAGATAGGGGTACTCCTTTTCTATAGGCTTAAGTCTAGCTCGTTGCGCTACGTCTAGTAATATAAAGTTTATAAATAATCTTAAATCTAATAATACCTTTATCTATTATACTCCTACTATAACTAGGAGTTTAATAAGTTTTTCTATATTAATAGTATTGTATTCTCGCTCATCGAGTACTCGTCTAAAAAGACTTATCTTATTTATACTCTCTCCTTATAAATCTATTTAATATCTTAGCTTCTTTATATTATTTATACTTATCCTATAGATAGTGTTGCTAAATTAAATATATATACCTTCCGTTAATTAGTATATTGTTTATATTTTCGTCCGCGGTTATAGCTCTAGTGAAATATCCTACTTATCTTTTATCCTATAGGTATTATTTATAAGTTACTTTTTTACATTCGTTCTAAATCTATTTATACTTAGATTTCCTTATTAGGAAGTATCCTAAGCCTATTTTATCTAAGTAGTATATAAGATATTTATTATAAAAATACTATATCTATAATAATAGTAGGTAGTTGAGGTTTTTATAATATAACTAATACTATAGGATCCTACTAATTAGTGTATTAGATATATTAAGTAGCTCTTAAGCTTCTAGAGTAAATAAATCTAGTTGCGATCCTTAGTAGAGACTCTAGTCTATCCTTTCGTTATCTTACTAATCTTTAATTAAGTAGTAGCTATCTACTAGGTTCTAGATTTCTCCTATAAATCTATCTTATACTATTGCGTTTTCGTATTATAGTTCTAGGGTTTCTAGTAGAGTATAATATCCTAAAGACTCTAGCTTAGTATTATCTATATCTTCTTTTATATCTTCTAGCTCCTTGTTATTCTAGTTAGAGTCTAGGTAATCCTAAACTATAGGTACTTTTCTTCCTAGGTAAGGGTGCGTAGTAGCGTTACGGTAATATCCTCCCCTACTATTATGGTATAATCTTTCTTTTCTTATAATTTCTAGGAAGTTAACGTTCTATTTTCTTATATTCCTTCGCTTAAGATAGTTGCGTTCGTATACTTCTTTAATAAGTTTTCTTCTAAGGTCTTTATTAACTATCTTAGTATTATATTATTCTTCTAGAACTTAATCTACTTAGTCTTTAAGTTCTTAGCTAAGTAGGTAGATAGCTTTCCCTTTATCTAGTATCTATTATACCTACTCCTATTCTTCCTTAGTATTATTACCTTACCCTTTAATTATATTAAGAGAGCGGTCCGCGACCTAGTATCTCTTACCTATCTATCTTTTAGCTTTATTCTTTAATTAGTAGTCCTTTAATAGGTAGCCTATTTTGCTATAGTTATAGTAGGTTCTTATTTCCTTACTATTATCTAGCTTCTTAGGGCGATAATCTAGTGTTCGTCCTCCTTAGGTTATATTGTCGATATACATGTTATTAAGACCTAAATACCTAAAATTACTACTAACCCTAGGTACCTTTACAACCCTCTAGTATCTATAGTTTAGCTAGTATTTCTATTTCTCGTATATGCGGGTTAGTGCAGCGTACTTATCCTTCGCTTTAAGGCGAAATTTATACAAGTAGTTATTAACTCTAATTGATTCTTCGATTAGTTCGTTAAGGTTATTAATTATAGCTCTACTTCTTATAAGTTCTACCTATACACCTACTTTTAATCCCTATCTAAATATCCTTATTAGGGCCTAGTCGTTCTATTCAGTCTAGATTAAATAATTTCTAAACTTATTAGTATAGCTAGATACTAAATAATTCTATTATAGGCCTTAGATAGCTCGTTCTATAATAGCTAGTTCGTTAGCGAGTTGGAATACTTATTATATCTTATCCTTAAACTCGATCTATTATTTAAATATATCGTCGCAACTATTATCATTATTATCTATAAATTTCTTAAGGTATAGTATAACCTATTTCTTAGCTTTTCCTCTTAGGTATATTACTATAAGTATTAGTCGATTATTATTAGGTACTTTATCTATTTTAAAGTAGACGTCGACTTAAAGTAGCTATAATTTAAGCTTAGTATAGTCTCTATAATAGAGGTCTAGCTTAGCGACCTTAGAGGTTATAGTGCGGGTCGGTCCTACCTACTAGTTATTTAAATCCATTAACGTGTTACTTATCGTAGAGGTGTTTAAAGTGTTAAGAGTCTACTAAGATACTATAGTATTTTAATAGAGTAAGGTTAGTTCTTAAGGATAAAGTAAGGTAAGTAGGATTTAGTCTTGCTAGATATAATAGAGCGTAGAAGTAGTAACTTAAATAACTATATTATCTCTATAACTATTTAAGTTGAATACAATAAGCCCTAGGGGTTTATTATCCTCTATTATATATATACTAGAGGCGCTTTATATTAATCGCTTCAATATACTCGCTTTATATTAAGCGCTTAACTTTACGTACTTTATCTTGCGCGCTTTAATTGAAGTAGTTATATAATAACTATTACCTTATCCTATACGTACGCCTAATAGTAACCCTACGTTAGTTCCTAATCTAACTAGGGTCGTAATATAGTAATACTAAGAAGCGACGTAGACTATATAACCTAGTTAACTTAGCTGTAATCTAGATGCGTAGTCTATAAAATCTAGGATAAGATTAACCTAATAATAACTACTAAACTTATTAAAGAGCTAATAATTATTAGCTCTCTAGTAATTACTAAATACTTACTAGCCTTAAATATTAAAGAGCTAGTACGTTAATCCGAATTATTAACTATAGGTCTTAAAGCGTTTAAAGAGGATCTTGAATACTATAAGACTCTATCTAAGTAATATTAAATCGATCGATATATATATAATAAGGAGTAGATAAGCTTGTAGTAGATTATAGTATTTATCTAATTATTAGTCTCGCCGTATCTACTACGCACGTACTACCTACTAGATTAGTTACTACAATAGTAGCTTACTAACCTAAAATACACTACTAGTATAGATAAATAAATTGAATAAGAGTAAGCTTATAAGAGATATCTTAACTTACTTAAACTAATAAGGAGTGAGGTAAACTAGGATACTTAGCTTACTAAGTATAACTAAGTAGCTATAGAAGCTAAAATATATTAAGTTATAGAGCTATTATAAATTAACGTAGTTATAAAAGACTTTCTCTTAGTAGTTAATAAGATTACTTCTATATAGTCTATAAATTTCTAAGACTATAGGCGATTTAATCCTAGTATAACCTAGAAGGAGATAATAAAACGCTTCCGCGAATATATAATAGTAAATTATCCTCTTAGATTAGGGAAATATAAGGCTACTTTTATAGTTAATAATACCTTAGAATACCCGCTAGTATTAGTGAACCTACCTAGGGTAAGACTAGGGACGCCTCTCCTGCTGAATACGCGCTACTTAAAAATCTAGGTAAAACCTATAATTAACGTACACGCGGTAGTAACGCTAAACGATCTTATAATTAAGAAATAACTATAGTAGAGGAAAAATACCCTACTTGCAATAGATCCTATAATATATAGGACTACTTCTATATCTATCTAGATAAGGTACCTAAGTAGTAGTATCTAAATAAGACTTAATAAGAGCTTGTTAACTATAAGCGTAAGTATAATACTACGCTTTAAGGGCTAATTAGAGGATAGAATAAACCTCGGTTTAAGAGATTACCAACTCCTATACTAAAAGATTAAGAATAACTAGAAGAATAAAGGATATAAAGTACTAAAAGTATTTTTTGTAGCTAAGACTGCAATAAACAACCGTAATAAATACCTACTTCAAAATCCAATCATTAGTCTTACCGCATCTACTAGAGCAAGAGCGTGCTCGTGAGCACTATATCTACTCACTTAAATCGATAAGGAGCGTATCAAATTAGGAAACCTAGCTAAGCTGAGTATGACCAAGCCGCTACTAACGCAGAAGCTTACCAAGTAGGAGCGGCATCAACTACATCAACTGCATCAACAGCATCAACTGCATCAGAGGTTAACCCTGGAAGTCTAGAAGCGATCACTGCTGCAGTATCTCTCTCTCCAAAGAGGAGAACTGCGCTGCTCTAGCAAACCAAACCAGGTTAATCCTAGAAGCCTAGAAGCGATCACTGCTGCAGTATCTCTATCTTCAAAGAGGAGAACTGCGCTGCTCTAGCAAACCAAACCAGGTTAATCCTAGAAGCCTAGAAGCGATCACTACTGCAGTATCTCTATCTTCAAAGAGGAGAACTGCGCTACTCTAGCAAACCAAACCAGGTTAACCCTAGAAGTCTAGAAGCGATCACTACTGCAGTATCTATCTCTCTAAAGAGGAGAACTGCGCTGCTCTAGCAAACCAAACCAGGTTAATCCTGGAAGCCTAGAAGCGATCACTGCTGCAGTATCTCTCTCTCTCAAAAGAGGAGAACTGCGCTGCTCTAGCAAACCAAATCGGGCTAATCCCGGAAGTCTAGAAGCGATCACTGCTGCAGTATCTCTATCTTCAAAGAGGAGAACTGCGCTGCTCTAGCACATCAAATCTAATCATCCAATAGGCGAGTTTTTCAAAGAAGCAGAACAAGCTCATACAACCAGCCAAACAAGATCAAACTGCCAACGGGTTCACCAAGGTACTCCCAGGAAACAAGTAAGAGAGTTTCTTAACCCAACTTGGACTGGTAGAAGTACGGGAACACTAGATCACGCATGAATTCCAGCTTACCAAAGGCTTGCCAAGCTGAAGGGGTGTGTCAGATTTACAGGTGATCTGAGGTCGAACTCAGTCATCCACTGCCAGATGAGCGCATGAGATTCAGATGACAATCGAGATGACGATCGAGATGGCGATCAAGATGGGCACGTGCGCACTAGCGCCACTAGCGATCGGAGATCGAACTCAGTCATCACAAGACTATCCGGAACCATGACCGAGATCACAGCCGGCATGGCCAACACAGCCAATGTAGCCAATATCCGATGGCTCATAGCGTCATAGATGAGCTGCGCAGAACCGGTACCATCGAATAACTGCGTTGAGCTGGCTCAACTACTCAACAAGAGATGATGGATCTCCGCCCTCCGAACCGAGAGACCTCAACAAGCTCAGCAGAGATGGATATATAAACTGGTGGAAAGCGCAGTAGATAAAGACAGAACAAGATCAGAACATCAATGGATAATAATTGAGAGCGTTTGCAGACAATCAATCAATCATTTGCTGCATCATTTATCACAGTCTTTTATCACACACCTTGTTCCCATACTGTGCACCCATCAAACCCATCTAAAATCCGACACTATTATAGGTATTAATCGCACGGTTAATATTAGCTCTTACCCTCTTATTCCTAAGTATTCTTATAGCCTTGTGTACGGCATTTACTCTTTATACTATCTTAGGTAATAGGGGTAAGTTAATATTAATCCTTAGGTAGGTTCTAAAGACTAGCAGCGTTGGTACGAGCCTATTTAGGCTAGCTATATTATTAAGGGCTTTAACTACTATTTATAGGATAGCCTTATTATCTATACTACTATCTAATTCTACTCTTAGGATATTAAACGTACGCCTTAGTAGTGCGTGTGCGCGTTTAATCTTTCCTACTACCTAGTATACTTCTACTAGTATTTATCTATATTCTACGCTAATAATCTTCGCATAGGTCCTAAACTCTTCTATAGTAAAGTTAGTTCCTAGGTTATACACGATATAATCTAGGGGTCCTTAGTAGGTATTAATCTAGTACTTATATAGTACCTCCTAGGTATCTTGTATAGATATAGACTTCAAGAATATTACTACTTAGAACGCTATATCTACATTAATAATATATAGTATATCCTTATTACTAATTTATGCGACATTAAGGATAATCTTATAGTTAAAGTATAAGTTATCCTTAATTATAAATTTAAACCTTTATAGTAAGGTCCCTTATTATTAATAGAAGTAGTAGAACTTCTAGATTACCTTTAGTATAGAGGCGTCTACTTTATAGCCTACTTCTATAAGTATCTTATAAAGTTATTCTATATATAGGTATCTAAATCTACGATATAGGCATTATAGTTCTATTTCTATAAAGAAGGAAGTAGTTTCTTCCTTACTAATATTAAAGAATAGGTATCCCTATTTGCGTATAATAGGGACTATTATACTATCCTTACGTACGATAATATTTAATATATTATTAAAGTACGCGCCTAGGCGATTAGTATCTACTAGGTATAGTAGGAATAGTATAGAAGTATCTAGTATATAGTATATAACTATTCCTACTAGATTAGTAATATATATAGTTCCTAGTAATCTCTTTAGGTTCTATCCTCTAAAGCTAATATTACTTATTCCTAGAGTCTAGTCTATCTTTATGCGAGGGTTCTTACGTATATATACCTCTAGCTATATTTTACTAACTATTAAGACTATTACTATGCTAGTATCCTATAGTTCGCCTTAGTACGTCGCGCGGTATCTTCTATCTAGTATAAACTAGTCTACTTAATATTATATATCTATACTATATATATCTTTACTAGTTATACGATAAAGATATATAGTAGAAGTTAGGTAGTTAATAGCTTAGTTACTATTATCTTAGTTATAATCTAATTCTTACTTATCCTCCTATATAGTCTTATTATCTACTTTACTATTAGATATTCCTTTAAAGCTTATAATATAAGCTATTATATCTTCTTATAAAGGGGTATTACTATAGAATTCTTCGTACAATCTAATATATTAGTATCTAGCTCTTAATCAATCTATACGTAGATGATTTAATAACTAATATCCCTCTTTATAGTAAATAAAGTAATATTTTAGGGTTTACCTAGAAGGTCTATTGTATTATTATTTTCCTTATATAGAAGATACTCCTATTCTCTTTATAAAGGAAGAGGGTTTATTCCCTCTACTACTACTACCTAGGTATCCTATACGTAGTATTAAGGTATACTATTAATCTATATAGTATAATTCCTTTAGCTCTTATAAGTATTAGTTTACCTATCTATCTATTATAATCTAAAGTATAGATTATAGATTACTAAATAGTACTTCGCACGTTAGCTTAATTAAGAATATAGCTTACTCTAGTTCTAGTTAGCCTTAGTAAGCTTATACTACTATAGTATATAGAGGGACTTCCCCCTAAAAATCCTATCCAAGCGCCCTCTATATAAGGGTTAGCTTATTAATTATAATTTCTAGGACTTTATATAGGTTTAAAGTTAGGTTCTTATATTTATATTATACGAATAATATTATTATCTAGTTAGTCTAGTACTAGTTATAGTTAATATTAGTATTAAAGTAGTTATCTAGCTTTTCGTATAGGTATTTCTAGTTATAGCTAGGGCCTATATTATATATATAATATATATTCGTACGGCCTTCTAGGATATCTAGAAAGATATTTAGATATTATACTTTATTAATATCTAATCTCTAGTATAGTTTAATAAAGATCCTAGTTTTATCTATAAGGATATTATACGGTTTTCCTATATAGTTATTATCCTTCTTCTATACCTTATAGAATTAGATAAGTTTCTTAGGTAGTAGCTTATTATTAGTATAGGTTTAGGTTAGGAGTAATTTATATAGATCGTAGGGTATTATAGTTTACTAGTATAGCTTAGTAGGTAGGTTCTAGGTAGGTTACTAATCCTACTAGTAATATAATAGTATATTTACTTTAGTTATATAGGGGATAGGTAAGCGTAGTAATAGCACTAGTATTAGGGATAGTTATCTTAATAGTATAGGCGCTTATTAGTTTAGTTCTACTAGTTCTATATATACTACTTAGGGTTTCTTACCTTTAATATCTTTATGCGGGGTTTCTATCCTTATAGTTAGGTTTATCTATATAGGAATTAGATTTCCTAATATATACCTCCCCTAGGTTATACTATATAGCTTCTTACTCTAGAGATCCTTAACTTTAAGGGTATAGTTTATCCCTTTACTAGCTAGTACTACTAGTAGTTCTCTATAGAACGCGCGGTTGATTTATTCCTAGTAGTCCTCTATCTATTTATTAAAGTCTTTAATAAATACTTAGAGGAACTCCTCGCCTATAAGGTTTATAAGCTATAGTTCGTATAGCGCGTATCTAGTATATAAGGCTAGTTACTCTAGTATTAGGTTAGATATATTAATTAAGGCTATCTAATACTCTAATTTTACCTCTTTCTAGAGGGTTAGTATTAAGATACTTATACCTCTTACTATAGTTTCCTATTATTCTTTATCTTCTATTATATCTTAGTAGCTCCTATATAAGCTTATAGGTCTAGACTAGGTATCTTATTCGGATAGTATTTAGATAGTTTTACTATCTAGTTTTAATCGTATAGTATATTATTATTTATTTATATAAGTTATATACTATCTCCTATTATTCCGTATAAGGTCTTAGACGACTTATATACCCTATTACTAGGTACGTAACTATAAGTATTTTTAGTCTATATAGTTTAGCGATTAATCTTCTTATCCCTAGTTATTTCTATTTAGGATACGTATGAAATAGAGACTAACTTCTACTAGAAGGTTTAACTCTATCTTTACTTAGCTAATTTATAGATAAAGTTAATTACCTACTAATTAGTATTCGTAGGCTTCCTCTATAGCGCGAAAGTATACGGTAAGCTTTATATAATATTATACGGGGGTTAAGTATAAACTCTTAGATCTATATATATATTTAAGGTTATTCTTCTATATAAAATCGATCTACGATCTATATAGGGGAACTATACGCACGGGCTATAGGCCTATATATCTAGTTACCCCTTTACTAGAAGCTCTTACTATATGTACTCTATAGTATGTAATAGCTAGAGCTACTACGTACGGATACTTATAAAGTATCTATTAAAGTTAATAAATCCTAAGAATAACTATATCTCTTTAATATTCCTTAGTTCTTTCTATACTTTTACTACTTTAATCTTTTCTTTACTTATTTTTACTCCTTTAGTACTAATTATATATCTAAGAAATTTAACTTCTATCTTATACTATTTATATTTCTCTAGTTTTAGCTTTAGATTATACTAGTCTAAGCTTCTTAATACTATTCTAATATATTATTTATATTTATTTATAAACTATAAGTATATTAATATATTATCTAAATATACTACAACGTATTCATCTAGGTATTCCCTAAGTATATTATTAATTAATACTTAGAATATAGCTAGTATATTAGTTAGCCTAAATAGTATTACTATATACTTATAATAGCTATAGCGTATTCTAAATACTATCTTCTATTCTTTACCTTCTTTTATTCTAATTAGGTAGTAACTATCCTATAGATCTAGCTTCGTGAATATCTTTACGTATACTAATCTATCTTATAGTTCTATAATATTTAGTAGTAGGTAGTAGTTCTTTATTATAATATTATTAAGCTTCCTAAAGTTAATATATACTTAAGATAGCACTTATTTCTTTAGTATAAATAATATTAGGTAGCCCGCTAGCGATATTAATTCCTATATATAACCTCTTATAAGATCCTTCTTAATATAGTCTCTAAGTATTTCTAACTCTTATTCTAATAGTCTATATATAGGTCTAGAAGTTAGTTCCTTTTCTTCCTATAGTATAATTATATAATCTTAGGGTTAATACTTTAGTAGAGAGTTTTCTTCTATCCCTTCTATAAAGAGGTAACTAAATTCCTTATACTATTATAGGATATTAGGAGTTATGCGTTTCTCTAATACTCTTACTTCGTAACCTAATACTCTATTAGTATCTATAGAGGTAACTATACTTTTATTATATATTAGTTTTAAAGTAGTTAATTTATAAATTATCTTCTTATCTACTATCTTAATCTATTAATACGTAGGCTTAGATCCATATATATCTTTATAGTCTATCTATAAGAGGGTCTAGTTTTTCTAATTAACTCTAGGATTAAACTCTTATAACTATAGTAGTCCTAATATAATATCTTTACTAGCTAAGGCTAGGATATCTAGGTATACTTCTATAGTTCTTCCTTAGATAGTAAGTATTATAGTAGTTTTATATATTACTACTAGTTCTCCTAGTATAGCTTTTCTATTCGCGACATAGACTAGATAGGGATACTCCTTCTCTATAGGCTTAAGTCCGGCTCGTTATACTATATTTAGTAATATAAAGTTTATAAATAATCCTAAATCTAATAATACCTTTATCTATTATACTCCTACTATAACTAGAAGTTTAATAAGTTTCTCTATATTAATAGTATTATATTCTCGCTCGTCGAGTACTTATCTAAAAAAGACTTATCTTATTTATACTCTCTTCTTATAAATCTATTTAATATCTTAGTATTAGATTTATAGGTAATCTAAGGTCGAACTTAGTTACCTACTACTAGATAAGCGCATGAGATTTAGATAACGATTGAGATAGTGATCGAGATAGGCACGCGCGTACGTGCGCTACTAGCGCTACTAGCTAAGCGAGCTAAACTAAACCGCGCCGCATTAGCTTAACTGCGGGCATCCCTCTAATAGGAGAGCCGCAATTAAGTAATGCGCTAGCTTAATAAAGGGAGACCCTAGGGCACGAGCGGAATTAAGGAACTCTCTGAAGTATATTAAGGCACAACAATTAAGAGTAGTTGGGCTAGAAAACTATCAATTAATTACTCCAATCAATCAATTACTCCTATTAATTAATTACTCCTATCAATCAATTACTCCTATCAATTAATTACTCCGATCAATCAATTACTCCTATTAATCAATTACTCTAATCAATTAATTACTCCTATTAATCAATTACTCCGATTAATTAATTACTCCTATTAATCAATTACTCCAATCAATTCAATCAATCCTGTTGATCACATCAATCTTTTCAAGTGACCATCAAATCTGACAATTAAGAGTCTTACTGCCTCAACCGAATTGAGCTAAACCAACAACTAAAATTAAATTACAATAGCCTATTAAGCGCAACGCGATCCTATAGTGACGCTAAGGAATAATGCTAACTATACGGCCTAGTTAACATAGCTGCAATCCAGATGCGTAGTCTATAACGTCTAGGATAAAATCAACCTAGCTATAATAATAGAATTAATTCTAAGGCTAGTTGCAATTAGAGTCCTAGAAATCGCTGGCTACGCGCTAGCTATAAATATCTAGGAGCTAGCACGTTAATCTGAATTATTAACTATAGGCCTTAAAGCGTTTAAAGAGGATCTTAAATACTATAAGACTCTATCTAAGTAATATTGAATTAATTAATACGTATACAATAAGGAGTAGATAAGCTTGTAGTAGATTACGGTGTTTATCTAATCGTTAGTCTCGCTATATCTACTACGCACGTACTGCCTACTAGATTAGTTACTGCGATAGTAGCTTACTAACCTGAAATATACTACTAGTATAGATAAATGAATTGAATAAGAGCGAGCTTATAAGAGATATCTTAACTTACTTAAACTAATAAGGAGTGAGGTAAACTAGGATACTTAGCTTACTAAGTATAACTAAGTAGCTATAGAAGCTAAAATATATTAAGTCGTAGAGCTATTATAAATTAACGTAGTTATAAAAGACTTTCTCTTAGTAGTTAATAAGATTACTCCTATATAGTCTATAACGTTTCAAGACTATAGGCGATTTAATCCTAGTATAACCTAGAAGGAGATAATAAAACGCTTCTATAAATATATAATAGTAAATTATCCTCTTAGATTAGGGAAATATAAGGCTACTTTTATAGTTAATAATACCTTAGAATACCCTACTAGTAGTAGTAAACTTACCTAGGGTAAGATTAGGGACGCCTCTCCTACTAAACGCGCGCTACTTAAAAATCTAGATAAACCCTATAATTAATGTATACGCGGTAGTAACGCTAAATAATCTTATGATTAAGAAATAACTATAGTAGAGGAAAAATGCCCTACTTATAATAGATTCTATAATATATAGGACTACTTCTATATCTACCTAGATAAGGTACCTAAGTAGTAGTATCTAAATAAGACTTAATAAGAGCTTATTAACTATAAGCGCAAGTATAATACTACGCTTTAAGGGCTAATTAGAGGATAGAATAAACCTCAGTTTAAGAGATTACTAACTCCTATACTAAAAGATCAAGAATGATTAGAAAAATAGAGGATATAAAGCACTGAAAGTATTTTTATAGCTAAGACTGCAATAAACAACTATAATAAATACCTACTTCAAAATCCAATCATTAGACTCACTACATCTACTCACCGCATCTACTAGAGCAAGAGCGTGCCCGTAAGCGCTATATCTGCTCACTCAAATCGATGAGGAGCGTATCAAATTGAGAAACCTAGCTAAGCTGAGTATAACCAAGCCGCTACTGACGCAGAAGCTTACCAAGTATCAGCGGCATCAACGGCATCAACGGCATCAACGGCATCAACTGCATCAACTGCATCAACTGATGACCTCAAATCAGATCGGGTTAATCCCGGAAGCCTAGAAGCGATCACTGCTGCAGTATCTCTCTCAAAAGAGGAGAACTGCGCTGCTCTAGCAAATCAAATCAGGTTAATCCTGGAAGTCTAGAAGCGATCACTGCTGCAGTATCTCTATCTTCAAAGAGGAGAACTGCGCTGCTCTAGCAAACCAAACCGGGTTAATCCCGGAAGCCTAGAAGCGATCACTGCTGCAGTATCTCTCTCAAAAGAGGAGAACTGCGCTGCTCTAGCAAATCAAATCAGGTTAATCCTGGAAGTCTAGAAGCGATCACTGCTGCAGTATCTCTATCTTCAAAGAGGAGAACTGCGCTGCTCTAGCAAACCAAACCGGGTTAATCCGGAAGCCTAGAAGCAATCACTGCTGCAGTATCTCTCTCAAAAGAGGAGAACTACGCTGCTCTAGCAAATCAAATCAGGTTAATCCTGAAAGTCTAGAAGCGATCACTGCTGCAGTATCTCTCTCTCTCAAAAGAGGAGAACTGCGCTGCTCTAGCACATCAAATCTAATCATCCAATAGGCGAGTTTTTCAAAGAAGCAGAACAAGCTCATACAACTAGCCAAACAGATCAAACTGCCAATAAGCTCTATCACAATCCAGTACAAAAATACTCAACCAATCCAGCTCGTTACTAAAGGACTAGCCAAACTCCAAACTTACTTGAACGACCATACACTCACCTAATAAGTTCCAGCTTACCAAAGGCTTGCCAAGCTGAAGGGGTGTATCAGATTTACAGGTGATCTGAGGTCGAACTCAGTCACCCACTGCCAGATGAGCGCATGAGATTCAGATGACGATCGAGATAGCGATCGAGATGGGCACGCGCGCACGTGCGCCACTAGCGCCACTAGCTAAGCGAGCCAAACCAAACCGCGCCGCATCAGCTCAACTGCGGGCATCCCTCTAACAGGAGAGCCGCAATCAAGTAACGCGCCAGCTCAACAAAGGGAGACCCTAGGGCACGAGCGGAATCAAGGAACTCTCTAAAGTATATCAAGGCACAACAATTGAGGGCAGTTGGGCCAGAAAACTATCAATCAATTACTCCGATCAATCAATTACTCCTATCAATCAATTACTCCAATCAATTCAATCAATCCTGTTGATCACATCAATCTTTTCAAGTGACCATCAAATCTAACACTTAGCTTCTTTATATTATTTATACTTATCCTATAGATAGTATTACTAAATCAAGTATATATACCTTCTATTAATTAGTATATTATTTATAGTTTTATCTACTATTAATACGCTAGTAAAATATCCTACCTATTATTTATCCTATAGGTGTTATTTATAAGTTACTTTTTTATATTTATTCTAAAACTATTTATACTTAGATTTTCTTACTAGAAAATATCCTAAGTCTATTTTATCTAAGTAGTATATAAGATATTTATTATAGAAATACTATATCTATAATAATAGTAGGTAGTTAAGGTTTTTATAATATAACTAGTACTATAGAATCCTATTAATTAGTATATTAGATATATTAAGTAGCTTTTAAGCTTCTAGAGTAAATAAATCTAGTTACAATTCTTAGTAGAGACTCTAGTCTATCCTTTTATCGTCTTACTAATCTTTAATTAAGTAGTAGCTATCTACTAGGTTCTAGATTTCTCTTATAAATCTATCTTATACTATTATATCTTCGCGTTATAGTTTTAGGGTTTCTAGTAGTATATAATATCCTAAGGACTCTAGCTTAGTATCTTCTATATATTTATTATATTTATTACCTTCTAGCTCCCTATCTTAGTTAGAGTCTAGGTAATCCTAAACTATAGGTACTTTTCTTCCTAGGTAAGAGTGCGTAGTAGTATTATAGTAATATCCTCCCCTACTATTATAGTATAATCTTTCTTTATTTTTAAATACTAAGAAACTAATATTCTTATTTCTTACTTATTTTTCCTTAAGACGTTAATATAGATATCTAATAATCTCTTCTCTATAAGATTATTATTTTTTATTATACTTCTTAAGTAAATAGAAGTTATCTATAGTCTTAGTATTATATTATTTATATTCTTTTTAAATCTAATCTACTTAGTCTTTAAGTTCTTAGCTAAGTAGGTAGATAGCTTTCCTTTTATCTAGTATCTATTATACCTACTCCTATTCTTCCTTAGTATTATTACCTTACCCTTTAATTATATTAAAAGATTAGTCTATAATCTAGTATCTTTTACCTATTTATCTTTTAGCTTTATTCTTTAATTAGTAATCCTTTAATAGGTAGCCTAGTTTACTATAGTTATAGTAGGTTCTTATTTTCTTACTATTATCTAGCTTCTTAGGGCGATAATCTAGTATTCATCCTCCTTAGGTTATATTATCGATATATATATTATTAAGACTAAAATACCTATAATTACTACTAACCCTAGGTACCTTTATAACCCTCTAGTATCTATAGTTTAGCTAGTATTTCTTTTTCTTATATATACGGGTTAGTATAGTATACTTATCTTTTACTTTAAGGTGAAATTTATATAAGTAGTTATTAACTCTAATTAACTCTTCGACTAGTTTATTAAGGTTATTAATTATAGCTCTACTTCTTATAAGCTCTACCCGTATACCTACTTTTAATCCTTATCTAAATATCCTTATTAAAGCCTAGTTATTCTATTTAGTCTAGATTAAATAATTCCTAAATTTATTAGTATAGCTAGAAGTTAAATAATTCTATTATAGGCCCTAGATAGCTTATTCTATAATAGCTAGTTTATTAGTAAGTTAGAAGGCTTATTATATCTTTTTCTTAAACTTAATCTATTATTTAAATATATTATTACAACTATTATTATTATTATCTATAAATTTCTTAAGGTATAGTATAACCTATTTCTTAGCTTTTCCTCTTAGGTATATTACTATAAGTATTAGTCGATTATTATTAGGTACTTTATCTATTTTAAAGTAGACGTTAACTTAAAGTAGCTATAATTTAAGCTTAGTATAGTTTCTATAATAGAGTTCTAGCTTCGCGACCTTAGAGGTTATAGTATAGGTTAGTCCTACCTACTAGTTATTTAAATCTATTAACGCGTTACTTATTATAGAGGTATTTAAAGTATTAAGAGTCTACTAAGATACTATAGTATTTTAATAGAGTAAGGTTAGTTCTTAAAGATAAAGTAAAGTTAGGGTAGATTAGTCTTACTAGATATAATAGAGCGTAGAAGTAGTAACTTAAATAACTATATTATCTCTATAACTATTTAAGTTGAATATAATAAGCCCTAGGGGTTTATTGCGTATATTTATATATACTAGAGGCGCTTTATATTAATTACTTTAATATAATCGCTTTATATTAAGTACTTAACTTTACTTACTTTATCTTACGCACTTTAATTAAAGTAGTTACGTAATAACTATTACCTTATCCCTATACGTACGTCTAATAGTAACTCTATACTATACTCCTAATCTTATTAGGGTTATAATAGAGGCCTACTTAGTAGTAATATATTACTAGTTTCTAAGCTTAAGTTAGGGAATTCCTTCTTAGGTATTTTAGTAATTTTAAGAGATTAATAGGTTCCTATAGAAGCCTCTCTAGGAATACTTAATCCTAATACTCCTTAGGAATAGGTATCTAAAGCTCTAGACCTCTAGAGAGTCTAGACTTAAAGCTTTTACTATAGTATAGGTAATATCGTATTATAGAGTACCTACTTGTAATAAAGTAAAAGATAGAATCTAAACTCTATAATTCTACTTCCTTAAATAGTATTTATACTATAATATACCTCTTAGGAGAGCTACTAATAGATTATAGCTTCCTAATAAGAGTAGTTAATCTAACTAATTATACGCTATAATTTAGCTACTTTAAGCTACTAGAGAGTACTAACCTTCTTAATTATAATCCTAATACTACTTAGAGGAGCTTAATCGCTAATAATTACTAATAAGGCTATTACTAAGCTACACGTATAGTAGCGCAGCTCGCTTATAGGTACCTACCTAAGTACTACTACTACTCTTTTATACTTATATAGTAGAGACTACGTAAACTAGGCTTATAACTATTATAAGTCGAGTAGCTTAGGTATAAGTAGGAGATAGATTATTAATTTAAAGCTATATAGAGAGAGCGCTATATATATATATAGGAAGCTCGAATAGCTTACTTACGTAATACGTACTCGCGTACTCCTCTATTAAGCTATACTCCTCTATATTAAGTTAAGCTCGTAGATATTAGGTATACCTAATATCTCTATAACTAAGGTTAAGCTAAGCTTAATTATAATATACCCCTAAGTAAGCTATATAGCTATAATTTTTAGGGTCTATCTAAACTTACTTAAAACCTTAGTTTCTTATAATTTTACCTATTATAAGCTTAGGCCTTAGCGCGCGCACGTAACGTGCGCGCGTAGAGTAAACTATAAGCTTTCTACTTTACTAAACCTTATAAATTACTATACTACGTCCTATAAGTTATTATTTAGTATACGCTCTACGCGTTCTTATAGGCTCTCTAGCTCTTATCCCTATTCTATAAGCTCTATACTAACTCCTATATAGACTTAATTAGTTACCTCTACGTACCTATGCGTTACTAAAGCGCGCTATAAAGAAGAAGCTACTACTACTAAAGAGAAGAAGAAGAAGGAGAGGAAGGAGAAGTAGTAATAAGCTCGTCGTACTACCTCTACCTATACCTCCCCCTCTACCTTACTTCTACTACCCTCTTCCTCTCTCCTAGAGTATAGTACTCTCTAGGCGGAGCTCTACCTTAGCTACGTTAAAAGCGCTTTAGTAGGTACCTCCCTTAGAGAGTACTATAACTCTATTAGGGAGAGTCTACGCTATATGCGCTATACCTATAGGTATAAGTATAAGCCTATATAAGTAACTCTTTTCTCTTATAAGCTCTAATTATAGCTCTTAAATAAGCTTTAGTAGCTCTTAATAGAGCTTTATCCTATCTTTTAATAGTTAGTAGTACTAACTATTAATTTTTAGTAGTCCCCTTACTACTCCTACTACTATAGCGCTTATAGCCGCCCTTCGCTATTCGCTAAAGGCTAGTACCTCTAAATTAGCCTAGCTAAGGCGTAAGCTTTACTTTACGCTAAAGCTTAAGGGGTATAGTAGACGCCTAGGCGCTCTACTCCCCTCTACCTCCTCTACTACTACTTCTACTAGCTCCTTTCCTACCCCCTACGCGCTCTAGCGCATCTCTCCTTATTATGCCTAGCGCCGCCCCTAGTTCCTCTCGCGCTGCCGCCCCTACTACCTCTACTACTAAAGCTGCTACTACTACTCTTACTACTACTAGGTAGCTAGTTACTATTACTACTACTCTACTACCTAGGGATAAGTAAGCTAAGGAGGCCTTTATATATCGTCTATATATAATAGCTCTCTTTAGTAAGCTTATCGCCCTTTTTATATAATAGGGCTTTAGCTCTAGAGCTTTAGCTCTCTAATTTAAACTCTTCTCTATACTCTATATACTCTACTCTTATAATACCCTAGCTTAAGCTCCTCTCTTATATCTTTTAAGTTTAGTTAAGCTTTAAACCTCTTAAACTACTACTTTAGTAAGTACTTTATTAATCTATTAGCTAGTATCTTATTTATTAGTATATATAAGACTTAAAAAGAGCTTTTAGTATATTCTTAGTGTAGCTATATATTCTATATATCGACGTAGTATAAACGCGTTATTACGCGCTTGTTTTAACCTACTATAAGTTAAATTATTTACTAGTTATTATAGAATATATTCTAGGTAGCTCCTAAATTAAAGGTAAGCTCCTTAAATAGTCTCTTAAGAGCTATTACTTCTTTACTTATATATTTAAGAGTAAGGAGCTTAGCTTCTATTATTAAAGTAGTTACTATTACTTAACGAGTAGCTCTCTAAATAATTACTCCTCTAAAAAGAGTTATAATATAGTCTTAAGATAAGTAGTATATTACTAGATTATCTATAAATAAGGCATCTCTATAGATAAGAAGCTCTACTCTATTATATTAGCTATACTAAATTACGTAGTAGTAAGTTTAGTATAGATATATTATAACCTAGTTTATAGCTTTAAGGTACTCTTTACTTAGGTTTATAAGATAATAAGAGAGCTTTAAGGTAGTAAAAGCTATATTAGGGCGTACTATAATTATAGTATAGAGTATTAAGCTAATATACTCTTAGTACTCTTTTATCTTATACTTTAAAGCCTCTCCTTAGCTTCTCTAAAGCTCCTCTTAAGGTAGTAGAGTAGCTAGGAATAGTACTAAGCTTACTAGATTAAATCTCTTTATAATCTTATTAATATACTCGTTATATACAAGTATAATAGTCCTCTTTAAGTAATCTCTTATTACTTATACTCCTAGGAACTAGCTTACTAGACCTTTATCTTCAACGTTATAAGCTCTCTTAATTGCCTTAACGATCCTTTAAGTATCTAAGTAATAGTTCTTATAGTATATTACTAGTATATTATTAACGTAGAAGAGTAGGAGAATCTTATACTCCTTATCGAAGAAGAGGTAGGGCTCCTCTTTTAATG